>JALMGJ010000003.1:67441915-68641915 GCA_023362775.1 Charina bottae | reverse complement strand
GTCATGTAATTCCAGGTTCCTCCATTTATCCAACATTAATTAATTAATTAATTAATTAATTAATTAATTAATGGGGGTGGTTGGCTTAGTGGTTTTCCTCCTTTTAAGAACAGACCATTTCTTGGATTTTTATTTTTTATTTTTATAGTAGTTTTAATGTATAGGTTTTATCTTTTATATTGATTGTAAATTGCCCAGAGTCTACCATGGTAGAGATGGGCGGGGATAAATTCAAATAATAAATAAATAAATAAATTTGTATTCCAGACACCCATTAATAGTGCTACATCCTTTCTTGATGTCCCATTTAGCACCTTTGCAATTTGCCAAAGAATTCCTTGGTGCCTTGTACCGTTGCACCTGTAGTTAGTACATACTCTTACATAACATTGATGTTATGTATATCAACAAATTCTAATCAATATGATCCTATAATTTTAAGTATCGTTAACTTACTGTTCCTTTGTACAGTCTCATGCCCTGAATAGTATCATAAGTTATCACTCTGATCCACCTAAGTTCACTTCTTCCTCTTAGTATGCTTCATTTCCACTTGGTCAATTTTGAGTTTTCCTGGTTCATGCTTCTTACATTCCATGTTCCAATTCCCTTTCATTACTGGCACCATCAAGGATCAGACTTTCTTGCAATTTTCATCTGGCCACATCATCACCTCCAGATTAATTTATGAAAGTATGATGTTCTTCCTCAGTAACTAGAGGAGTACTTTCAACTAGGATGTTTCGTTGTCTTGCTCCCAACTTGTTTCGGTCATATCCATGTGATGTTTTTGCAACAACACATAAGTCTGCCTTCTTCCAGATTTGATTTTGAAGTTCCTTCTCCTCAGAAAGTTGATTGCTCTCATACCTACAGAGCTGCCATCACCTCCATTGCAGATTATCCTTTCAACTTGGAGGAGACAATCTAAATGAAAAGGAAGGAAGGAAGGAAGGAAGGAAGGAAGGAAGGAAGGAAGGAAGGAAGGAAGGAAGGAAGGAGAATCTGGGAAATTCTGGCTAACTTTTCCTTCTATATTTATTTATTTACAAAGTAGATAAGCTGCTACAGTCAAAGCTGACACTGAGTAACATCTTCATAAATTCAGATTTTTTTTAAAAAAATTACATTTAACATTAATTAATAACATAGGCCAAATGAAGGGAGGGGGTTGGATGTAAAAACCAGAAATACTGCACTCAATCGACCAGAAATTAAAATTATATTTCTCCCCCAAAGCAGCAGTTATAGAATTCCAGTCCCTGTGCCCTGATGAGCATAGCCAGCTTTTAATAAACTTTTTGAAGGCCAGGAAGAAAGGGGCCATTCTGATGTCAGTGGGCAAGCTATTCCAAAAGGCAGCAGCTGCAACTGGAACGGCATGCTTCCAAGGTCCCAGCAGATTGCAGTTCATGAGAAAAGGGACCCAGAGCAAGCCTGGCCATCTCAATTTTATTGGGCGTGCAGATGTTACTGAGAGAAGGAGGTCTGCAGATATCCAGGCCCTTAACCATGAAGGGCTTTAAAGATGACAACCAGTACCTTGAATTGCACTCAGAAGCCAACTCGTAGCCATTGCAGCTCTTGAAGTAGAGATGTTACATAGGAATAACAAGGTACTGTATATACATAACTATTCAAGCCATCTCATTTCAGATACTGTATCATTACTTAAACAATCAGAACAGGACAAATGGAAAACAATGTGAATTTAAGCTTGGCATACAAATTCTTCTATCCCACCCACCAATATACTGATTACCTGTAACTATTGCCTCCAACTGACAACTTGTACATCTTACACTATTTTTGTACATTTGCTTTAGATGAATGATTTGTACACCTTGAATTTGCTCTATATTTTTGTGCTACCAGAATATCTAGCATGCATTATGTTTACATATATCACACAACTTCCAGCAGTATATTCTGAATGGAGATATAGAACATTTGTAACAATGTTGAAAATATATTTCAGGTGCCTTGAGTTCAAAGGCCAAATTTATGTCCATTATTTATTCTTCCCCATTTCATCTCTATACTGCCAACAACAGTATTCTGAAAATATAGATACTGTCTACCATTCACTATCGGCAAGCTCCAGCAGATAAAACCCAAAGGCTAGCTATGCAATTATGAAAATTAAACTTGTCTCAGTCCCTCAAAAGACTGCATTCAAACCACAAGAGTCCTTTAAAATGTCCCAATCCATCCCAAAAGCATTACATCAGTACTCTCATGTTTCTCTTCAATCCATCTGCGTTACCTGTTGAAAATGTTCAAAAACCATAAAAGCAAGTAACAAGAGCAAATATGTTGCATTCTATTCTCTGAACATTGGGGATTTTTTTTGTTTTCAGAGGGGATTTTTTCCCCGCCACCTGAGGGACTTCATATTTCTATGTATGAAAGCTAATGTTCTTGCTATTCCAGATGTTTGAATCAATCACAATCCAGTAGTTCAACAGATTTCAGTCACTCATATGCATGCATCACTGGACTGTAGCCTCAAGCACTTGGAAAAGTGATAAATTGTCAAAATGTATAAGAACAAAAACCACTGGAACTGACTTTCACAATCATCCTTTGAAAAAACAGCTTAACCCTATTCCACAGGTCACATCATCAAGCTAAAATCTGAATAAGGAAACCCCTTTTCCCAATAATATTCATTGTTAACAAATTCCCCTTTCTTCAGTATACATGATGCAGAAAGTGGTTAAAATGTTGGTTTCCCTTATATGTTAACCAACTTCTCCTTCACAGATGATTGCTCCAGTAGAAATTGGAATACATCTGAATTCCAGACAGTTGGAAAAATACCAAGATGTCTTGAAGGAGCTCCTAACAGAGATGGTGTCAGATACTAAGAATGGTACTACAGAAGTCATAAAATTGGCCTTTCTCTTTCCTTGGAAGTTAACTTAGTCATGAGATTTCAGGAATATCTTGTGTCTTGTGTCACATTTTTACAAGGTAGTGTGTAGGCTCTGTGCTTTTTTGAAGAAATAAATATCCCCACCCCAACCCCAAAATAGTACACTGCTAGAAAACATATTGAAGTTTGCATTAGCATAAAAGTTAGGAATACTGTAGATCTGTATCAGTAGTGCAAAGGCCCTGTGCTTTGGAAGCTTCTCAACTATTAGAAATCATATGTCTGATGAAGGACAATTGTACTGTCAGTTTTCATCTTCTGTACTGCATTTCTAGGTAATTTTAGACAACTTTCACTGAAGTTACAGGAAAATTTAAAACCTGTGATTACAATGCCTTATGACTTGATATATTCTGCTTCAAAGTAGATACTGCATTTTCTCACTGAAATTGTTACCAAATTTAAAAATTAGTTGAACTGTAGGCTTGCAAGTAGCTACAGATTGTATATAAATTTGATAAGGAAATACAATAAAATATGATTATGTTTCAGTTTCTCTACACTGGCTTAAACATGGTCATTTAAAAAGCTAGCATACTAGAGTCCAAATTTTAGAAAACTGTGTAAAACCAGGAATCAGGAAATACTAGACGGAGAATTATATCAAAAGTTGTTCCAAGTACATCCATAACCAGAGCAAAATCTTCAAAACTATAATATTGGCTCCTTAGTTAAAAACCTACGTACCATACTGTATTCAGAATTAGCAATAGTCTAAAGAAGGAAAGTTACAGTCCATCATATACATGTGATTCCTACCACAGTGTCACCTGATTTCATGCACCTCTTTGTTTTGCTTTTTTAACTGATGGATCAGAATGAGCCAAGCTGGTGTCTGCACAGTATTAATTCACAAACTTAGACTTTTGGTTGTTTCATCCCTGTTGTTGTTGTTCAGTCGTTTAGTCGTGTCCGACTCTTCGTGACCTCATGGACCATAGCACGCCAGGCCTTCCTGTCCTCCACTGTCTCCCGGAGTTTACTCAAATTCATGTTCGTTACATCGGTGATGCTATCTAACCATCTCATCCTCTGCCGTCCCCTTCTCCTTTTGCCTTCAGTCTTTCCCAGCATCAGGGTCTTTTCCAGTGAGTCCTCTCTTCGCATTAGGTGGCCAAAGTATTTGAGCTTCAGCTTCAGTATCTGTCCTTCCAATGAGCAGTCAGGGTTGATTTCCTTTAGGATTGACTGATTTGACCTCCTTGCAGTCCAAGGCATCCCTGTAGCTAACCGATATTCTAAGAATTAGAAGAGTGGGAGACTTCCCACAAATATACAAGAGTCAATTTGCTGGAAATGCTATTGTAAGGCACTGAACTGTGAAAAAACAATGTGTATGCAAACTAATAAAATGTGAAGCTTCAATATATGATTAGTTTGTTCAGTGTATACTCAGAAAAATTAAAAATGACATCCAAGGATACAAAAGAAAGTTGCCGTTTCAAATAACTGTTATTTGAAACTCTGTTTCTGGGAGAAGTCCACACATCTTCAAGTTGCCGAGGTTGAGAAACACTGCTATAAATTATATTGGACTCAGCAAACTTTTCAGTCAGTGGGTAACAAGGTACAATCTTATAAAGGGATGCTGGCACCAAATGTAAAATTAAAAAAAAACCAAGTCTTGTATCATTTTGTTAGTTATTCAGAGACTGTGCATTGCTACTGAACAAAGTGGAGAATATGTTTCTAGGTTCTCAGTCATCCAGGTGGAATTGTCTGTAGCTTGAATCATGTCAACTGGATTTCTATTTTCTTAGTGGAAACGTTTCACTCCTTATCCAAGGAGCTTCTTCAGTCTGAGTAAAGTTAGTAAGGGAATCCTTAAATATGTTTCTAGGTTCTCAGTCATCCAGGTGGAATTGTCTGTAGCTTGAATCATGTCAACTGGATTTCTATTTTCTTAGTGGAAACGTTTCACTCCTTATCCAAGGAGCTTCTTCAGTCTGAGTAAAGTTAGTAAGGGAATCCTTAAATATGTTTCTAGGTTCTCAGTCATCCAGGTGGAATTGTCTGTAGCTTGAATCATGTCAACTGGATTTCTATTTTCTTAGTGGAAACGTTTCACTCCTTATCCAAGGAGCTTCTTCAGTCTGAGTAAAGTTAGTAAGGGAATCCTTAAATATGTTTCTAGGTTCTCAGTCATCCAGGTGGAATTGTCTGTAGCTTGAATCATGTCAACTGGATTTCTATTTTCTTAGTGGAAACGTTTCACTCCTTATCCAAGGAGCTTCTTCAGTCTGAGTAAAGTTAGTAAGGGAATCCTTAAATATGTTTCTAGGTTCTCAGTCATCCAGGTGGAATTGTCTGTAGCTTGAATCATGTCAACTGGATTTCTATTTTCTTAGTGGAAACGTTTCACTCCTTATCCAAGGAGCTTCTTCAGTCTGAGTAAAGTTAGTAAGGGAATCCTTAAATATGTTTCTAGGTTCTCAGTCATCCAGGTGGAATTGTCTGTAGCTTGAATCATGTCAACTGGATTTCTATTTTCTTAGTGGAAACGTTTCACTCCTTATCCAAGGAGCTTCTTCAGTCTGAGTAAAGTTAGTAAGGGAATCCTTAAATATGTTTCTAGGTTCTCAGTCATCCAGGTGGAATTGTCTGTAGCTTGAATCATGTCAACTGGATTTCTATTTTCTTAGTGGAAACGTTTCACTCCTTATCCAAGGAGCTTCTTCAGTCTGAGTAAAGTTAGTAAGGGAATCCTTAAATATGTTTCTAGGTTCTCAGTCATCCAGGTGGAATTGTCTGTAGCTTGAATCATGTCAACTGGATTTCTATTTTCTTAGTGGAAACGTTTCACTCCTTATCCAAGGAGCTTCTTCAGTCTGAGTAAAGTTAGTAAGGGAATCCTTAAATATGTTTCTAGGTTCTCAGTCATCCAGGTGGAATTGTCTGTAGCTTGAATCATGTCAACTGGATTTCTATTTTCTTAGTGGAAACGTTTCACTCCTTATCCAAGGAGCTTCTTCAGTCTGAGTAAAGTTAGTAAGGGAATCCTTAAATATGTTTCTAGGTTCTCAGTCATCCAGGTGGAATTGTCTGTAGCTTGAATCATGTCAACTGGATTTCTATTTTCTTAGTGGAAACGTTTCACTCCTTATCCAAGGAGCTTCTTCAGTCTGAGTAAAGTTAGTAAGGGAATCCTTAAATATGTTTCTAGGTTCTCAGTCATCCAGGTGGAATTGTCTGTAGCTTGAATCATGTCAACTGGATTTCTATTTTCTTAGTGGAAACGTTTCACTCCTTATCCAAGGAGCTTCTTCAGTCTGAGTAAAGTTAGTAAGGGAATCCTTAAATATGTTTCTAGGTTCTCAGTCATCCAGGTGGAATTGTCTGTAGCTTGAATCATGTCAACTGGATTTCTATTTTCTTAGTGGAAACGTTTCACTCCTTATCCAAGGAGCTTCTTCAGTCTGAGTAAAGTTAGTAAGGGAATCCTTAAATATGTTTCTAGGTTCTCAGTCATCCAGGTGGAATTGTCTGTAGCTTGAATCATGTCAACTGGATTTCTATTTTCTTAGTGGAAACGTTTCACTCCTTATCCAAGGAGCTTCTTCAGTCTGAGTAAAGTTAGTAAGGGAATCCTTAAATATGTTTCTAGGTTCTCAGTCATCCAGGTGGAATTGTCTGTAGCTTGAATCATGTCAACTGGATTTCTATTTTCTTAGTGGAAACGTTTCACTCCTTATCCAAGGAGCTTCTTCAGTCTGAGTAAAGTTAGTAAGGGAATCCTTAAATATGTTTCTAGGTTCTCAGTCATCCAGGTGGAATTGTCTGTAGCTTGAATCATGTCAACTGGATTTCTATTTTCTTAGTGGAAACGTTTCACTCCTTATCCAAGGAGCTTCTTCAGTCTGAGTAAAGTTAGTAAGGGAATCCTTAAATATGTTTCTAGGTTCTCAGTCATCCAGGTGGAATTGTCTGTAGCTTGAATCATGTCAACTGGATTTCTATTTTCTTAGTGGAAACGTTTCACTCCTTATCCAAGGAGCTTCTTCAGTCTGAGTAAAGTTAGTAAGGGAATCCTTAAATATGTTTCTAGGTTCTCAGTCATCCAGGTGGAATTGTCTGTAGCTTGAATCATGTCAACTGGATTTCTATTTTCTTAGTGGAAACGTTTCACTCCTTATCCAAGGAGCTTCTTCAGTCTGAGTAAAGTTAGTAAGGGAATCCTTAAATATGTTTCTAGGTTCTCAGTCATCCAGGTGGAATTGTCTGTAGCTTGAATCATGTCAACTGGATTTCTATTTTCTTAGTGGAAACGTTTCACTCCTTATCCAAGGAGCTTCTTCAGTCTGAGTAAAGTTAGTAAGGGAATCCTTAAATATGTTTCTAGGTTCTCAGTCATCCAGGTGGAATTGTCTGTAGCTTGAATCATGTCAACTGGATTTCTATTTTCTTAGTGGAAACGTTTCACTCCTTATCCAAGGAGCTTCTTCAGTCTGAGTAAAGTTAGTAAGGGAATCCTTAAATATGTTTCTAGGTTCTCAGTCATCCAGGTGGAATTGTCTGTAGCTTGAATCATGTCAACTGGATTTCTATTTTCTTAGTGGAAACGTTTCACTCCTTATCCAAGGAGCTTCTTCAGTCTGAGTAAAGTTAGTAAGGGAATCCTTAAATATGTTTCTAGGTTCTCAGTCATCCAGGTGGAATTGTCTGTAGCTTGAATCATGTCAACTGGATTTCTATTTTCTTAGTGGAAACGTTTCACTCCTTATCCAAGGAGCTTCTTCAGTCTGAGTAAAGTTAGTAAGGGAATCCTTAAATATGTTTCTAGGTTCTCAGTCATCCAGGTGGAATTGTCTGTAGCTTGAATCATGTCAACTGGATTTCTATTTTCTTAGTGGAAACGTTTCACTCCTTATCCAAGGAGCTTCTTCAGTCTGAGTAAAGTTAGTAAGGGAATCCTTAAATATGTTTCTAGGTTCTCAGTCATCCAGGTGGAATTGTCTGTAGCTTGAATCATGTCAACTGGATTTCTATTTTCTTAGTGGAAACGTTTCACTCCTTATCCAAGGAGCTTCTTCAGTCTGAGTAAAGTTAGTAAGGGAATCCTTAAATATGTTTCTAGGTTCTCAGTCATCCAGGTGGAATTGTCTGTAGCTTGAATCATGTCAACTGGATTTCTATTTTCTTAGTGGAAACGTTTCACTCCTTATCCAAGGAGCTTCTTCAGTCTGAGTAAAGTTAGTAAGGGAATCCTTAAATATGTTTCTAGGTTCTCAGTCATCCAGGTGGAATTGTCTGTAGCTTGAATCATGTCAACTGGATTTCTATTTTCTTAGTGGAAACGTTTCACTCCTTATCCAAGGAGCTTCTTCAGTCTGAGTAAAGTTAGTAAGGGAATCCTTAAATATGTTTCTAGGTTCTCAGTCATCCAGGTGGAATTGTCTGTAGCTTGAATCATGTCAACTGGATTTCTATTTTCTTAGTGGAAACGTTTCACTCCTTATCCAAGGAGCTTCTTCAGTCTGAGTAAAGTTAGTAAGGGAATCCTTAAATATGTTTCTAGGTTCTCAGTCATCCAGGTGGAATTGTCTGTAGCTTGAATCATGTCAACTGGATTTCTATTTTCTTAGTGGAAACGTTTCACTCCTTATCCAAGGAGCTTCTTCAGTCTGAGTAAAGTTAGTAAGGGAATCCTTAAATATGTTTCTAGGTTCTCAGTCATCCAGGTGGAATTGTCTGTAGCTTGAATCATGTCAACTGGATTTCTATTTTCTTAGTGGAAACGTTTCACTCCTTATCCAAGGAGCTTCTTCAGTCTGAGTAAAGTTAGTAAGGGAATCCTTAAATATGAAACTAAGAAAATAGAAATCCAGTTGACATGATTCAAGCTACAGACAATTCCACCTGGATGACTGAGAACCAAGAAACATATTTAAGGATTCCCTTACTAACTTTACTCAGACTGAAGAAGCTCCTTGGATAAGGAGTGAAACGTTTCCACTAAGAAAATAGAAATCCAGTTGACATGATTCAAGCTACAGACAATTCCACCTGGATGACTGAGAACCTAGAAACATATTTAAGGATTCCCTTACTAACTTTACTCAGACTGAAGAAGCTCCTTGGATAAGGAGTGAAACGTTTCCACTAAGAAAATAGAAATCCAGTTGACATGATTCAAGCTACAGACAATTCCACCTGGATGACTGAGAACCTAGAAACATATTTAAGGATTCCCTTACTAACTTTACTCAGACTGAAGAAGCTCCTTGGATAAGGAGTGAAACGTTTCCACTAAGAAAATAGAAATCCAGTTGACATGATTCAAGCTACAGACAATTCCACCTGGATGACTGAGAACCTAGAAACATATTTAAGGATTCCCTTACTAACTTTACTCAGACTGAAGAAGCTCCTTGGATAAGGAGTGAAACGTTTCCACTAAGAAAATAGAAATCCAGTTGACATGATTCAAGCTACAGACAATTCCACCTGGATGACTGAGAACCTAGAAACATATTTAAGGATTCCCTTACTAACTTTACTCAGACTGAAGAAGCTCCTTGGATAAGGAGTGAAACGTTTCCACTAAGAAAATAGAAATCCAGTTGACATGATTCAAGCTACAGACAATTCCACCTGGATGACTGAGAACCTAGAAACATATTTAAGGATTCCCTTACTAACTTTACTCAGACTGAAGAAGCTCCTTGGATAAGGAGTGAAACGTTTCCACTAAGAAAATAGAAATCCAGTTGACATGATTCAAGCTACAGACAATTCCACCTGGATGACTGAGAACCTAGAAACATATTTAAGGATTCCCTTACTAACTTTACTCAGACTGAAGAAGCTCCTTGGATAAGGAGTGAAACGTTTCCACTAAGAAAATAGAAATCCAGTTGACATGATTCAAGCTACAGACAATTCCACCTGGATGACTGAGAACCTAGAAACATATTTAAGGATTCCCTTACTAACTTTACTCAGACTGAAGAAGCTCCTTGGATAAGGAGTGAAACGTTTCCACTAAGAAAATAGAAATCCAGTTGACATGATTCAAGCTACAGACAATTCCACCTGGATGACTGAGAACCTAGAAACATATTTAAGGATTCCCTTACTAACTTTACTCAGACTGAAGAAGCTCCTTGGATAAGGAGTGAAACGTTTCCACTAAGAAAATAGAAATCCAGTTGACATGATTCAAGCTACAGACAATTCCACCTGGATGACTGAGAACCTAGAAACATATTTAAGGATTCCCTTACTAACTTTACTCAGACTGAAGAAGCTCCTTGGATAAGGAGTGAAACGTTTCCACTAAGAAAATAGAAATCCAGTTGACATGATTCAAGCTACAGACAATTCCACCTGGATGACTGAGAACCTAGAAACATATTTAAGGATTCCCTTACTAACTTTACTCAGACTGAAGAAGCTCCTTGGATAAGGAGTGAAACGTTTCCACTAAGAAAATAGAAATCCAGTTGACATGATTCAAGCTACAGACAATTCCACCTGGATGACTGAGAACCTAGAAACATATTTAAGGATTCCCTTACTAACTTTACTCAGACTGAAGAAGCTCCTTGGATAAGGAGTGAAACGTTTCCACTAAGAAAATAGAAATCCAGTTGACATGATTCAAGCTACAGACAATTCCACCTGGATGACTGAGAACCTAGAAACATATTTAAGGATTCCCTTACTAACTTTACTCAGACTGAAGAAGCTCCTTGGATAAGGAGTGAAACGTTTCCACTAAGAAAATAGAAATCCAGTTGACATGATTCAAGCTACAGACAATTCCACCTGGATGACTGAGAACCTAGAAACATATTTAAGGATTCCCTTACTAACTTTACTCAGACTGAAGAAGCTCCTTGGATAAGGAGTGAAACGTTTCCACTAAGAAAATAGAAATCCAGTTGACATGATTCAAGCTACAGACAATTCCACCTGGATGACTGAGAACCTAGAAACATATTTAAGGATTCCCTTACTAACTTTACTCAGACTGAAGAAGCTCCTTGGATAAGGAGTGAAACGTTTCCACTAAGAAAATAGAAATCCAGTTGACATGATTCAAGCTACAGACAATTCCACCTGGATGACTGAGAACCTAGAAACATATTTAAGGATTCCCTTACTAACTTTACTCAGACTGAAGAAGCTCCTTGGATAAGGAGTGAAACGTTTCCACTAAGAAAATAGAAATCCAGTTGACATGATTCAAGCTACAGACAATTCCACCTGGATGACTGAGAACCTAGAAACATATTTAAGGATTCCCTTACTAACTTTACTCAGACTGAAGAAGCTCCTTGGATAAGGAGTGAAACGTTTCCACTAAGAAAATAGAAATCCAGTTGACATGATTCAAGCTACAGACAATTCCACCTGGATGACTGAGAACCTAGAAACATATTTAAGGATTCCCTTACTAACTTTACTCAGACTGAAGAAGCTCCTTGGATAAGGAGTGAAACGTTTCCACTAAGAAAATAGAAATCCAGTTGACATGATTCAAGCTACAGACAATTCCACCTGGATGACTGAGAACCTAGAAACATATTTAAGGATTCCCTTACTAACTTTACTCAGACTGAAGAAGCTCCTTGGATAAGGAGTGAAACGTTTCCACTAAGAAAATAGAAATCCAGTTGACATGATTCAAGCTACAGACAAAGTGGAGAATAGTTCAAAGACCATTATTATCAAAATTTTATTCTTAACAGAATTAATTTCTAAAAGAGAAATAAGTTACCAACTTCCACCTAGGATAAGGACCAGTATTCCAGTTCTATTAGACTGAAGATGGAGATGGGTGAGGGGACTTACTTACTTACTTACTTATTTAAATTTATATGACCGCCCAACTCCCCCAACAGGGGACTCTGGGCGGTTTACAATAAAACCAAGGTTAAAATATAAATATAAAATTACAAATTATTAACATACTATAAATAAATGTAAAATCCAATCTGGCGAGTTGATCTTAAATAATAGGGAGGACATTATGGTATTAACCACCCTCAGGAGGAGCTATTACTTTTCCCCTCCCACGCTAGGCGGCAGAACCAGGTTTTCAGATCTTTCCTAAAGATACAGCAAATGAACAGCAATCCTTCCAAGAACCACATTATACCATGCTCCACCATGCTCCATACCACCAAACAATCCAGGGTGTCTTTTTAACTCCTTAGAAAAAGTACAGTGTCTATGTGCAATTTGTGCAAATCAAGGTTTAGATAACAGGGATAAGCTCCCATGACTGCTGATCTCGAGGCATCCTGTCATATTTGGGTGCAAGCAGCCCAGCAGATTTGGAAAAATCAGCACCTGGAGTGTTCAAACTACAGTATTGCAATGCATGCAAATCTGTTGTATACTGTAGAATAAAAATGAATGGGGACAGTTGAAGATTAATAAATTAGGACTTAAGGACCATTTTGAAGCCCATTCTGAAAATATTTCCGCTACTATGAAGCCAATTACTTCATTATCAGCCTATATGTCAGATACATAGTAGCAGTTAGTTACAAAAATGGCATTGCTAGGGGAAAATAGCATTAGCAAGACTAACTTATACTACCTCCAAACCAACTACCACCCTTGGATGCAGTTTCCCCATTACACTGGGGGGCACTGGTCACAAGCAAACTGTCAGCTACCCCCCTGCAGGCACAACAGATGAATTTGCAGGTTTCTTGGTGAATAAAGTCAAACAGATCTCCTCTGACCTGAATGCCAGCTGAACAGAATCCACTGTGGTGAGACATCACCTTGTGTTCCCATCTGGGATTATTTTGTTTTTATGGAGCCTGAGGAAATAGATAAGGTACCCTGTAGTCTGAATTCTGCCACCTGTGGACATGAATCCTGCCCCTTGTGGCTTATTCAGATAGCTAGGTGTAAGCTGCTGGATCTGGGAGGTGGTCAACATGCCTGTCTGGGGGAGGGAATTAGGCTGCCTGCCTTAAAAGAGGCAATCATTCACCATTTCCTGAACAGGTCCTCCCTGGACCCAGCTAATTTTGACAACTTTCACCCAGTTTCCAACTTTTCCTTCCTTGCAAAGATGGTTGAGAAGGTGTTAGCAAATCAACCACAGAGGATCCTACATGAAATAGATTTTCTGGATCCTTTTCAGCCAGGAATCAGACCTGGTTATGGGACAGAAGCAGCTTGGCTGCTATGGATTATGACTTTCAGGGTTTCTCAATCAGGATTCCATGGAACCCTAGGGTTCCGCAAGAGGTCACTAGGGGTTCCCTGGGAGATCACGATTTATTTAAAAAATTATTTCAGATTCAGGCAACTTCACATTAAAGAGGTAAGTTTCATTCTTTATGTTTACTTTAAGAACACTGTTCATGCATATATACAGGCCTACACATGAAACAAATATAATAAACTTGTGGCCTATATTTGAGCCTGAAAGAGCAGGGGTTCCCCAAGGCCTGAAAAACATTTCAAGGGTTCCTCCAGGGTCAAAAGATTAAGAAAGGCTGATGACTTTTGCCAGGGCCTCAATGGGGTGAATGCACTGCTTCTGGGTCCTCCAAGATCTCTCACTGGCGTCTGATACCATCAGTTATGGTATTCCTCTAGACTGCATACAGGGGGTGGGATTTGGGGGCGCTGTTTTATTATGATTCTGCTCTTACCTCATTGGTAGTTTCTAGTCAGTGGCTATGGGGTGCAAGATTCCTTAAGGTTTGGTGCTTTCCCCAATGTTATCTATCACCTACACAATACTGCTGGTTCATGATAAGGTATTATGAGTATGTTCACGACACCTAGTTATGCATTGCTACCCTGGCCAAGCTGAAAATGGCCTAAGGTAATGTCTGAAGTTTATGGGGATCTGGATGGGGCAACCAGCTCAGATTAAATATTACCAAGGTGGAGTTGGTTGTCATCAATAGAGACTGAGGCCATTTTATTATTTATTTATTTAATCAGTGTATGTAGCTGCCTACTTGATGTACAACCTGGGGCAGTGTACATAATTAAAAACAACAAATAATAACCACAAGAGGCATTAGAAATTTGTAACATCCACTAAAAATAATGTTTAATTCAATATTACAAGGATCAGAAATACCACAATCATGGAAAGAGGCCAATATAGTATTAATTCCAAAAGAAAACCAAGATCCGGAAGACTGCAAAAATTATAGACCAATCTCGTTATTAAATAATGATTATAAAATATTTACTATTATTCTTGCTGAAAGACTTCAAAAAATATTACAGAAAATAATTAACCAAGACCAGAATGGATTTTTACCGAACAGACAAATAAAGGATAATATAAGAAATGTAATTGAGTTAACAGAATATGCCAATGTACATAATGAAGAGCCAATGGTGCTATTATTTCTAGATGCAGAAAAAGCTTTTGATAATGTTAATTGGAATTTTATGTATAAAGTATTAGAAAATAGAAATTTTGGCGACAAATTTATAAATTCAATAAAAGCAATATACAAGACTCAAAAAGCAAGAATAATAGTAAACGATGATGAAACACAGGAATGTAATATATTAAAAGGTACTAGGCAAGGATGCCCTATATCTCCTCTATTATTTATCTTGGTGCTGGAGGTGTTATTAGAAGAAATTAGGAAAGATCAAGAATTAGAGGGGGTAAAAATAAAACAGGAAGAATATAAATTAAAGGCATTTGCTGATGACCTGATAATAACATTACAAAACCCAAAGAATTCAATAATAAAATTAAGTGCAAAGTTGCAAGAATATGGGGAGGTATCAGGATTTAAAATAAATAAGCAGAAAACCAAAATGTTTAATCTAAATATGAGTAAAGAAGAGATAACTAAAATAGAACAAATATCAGGATTTCAAAATGTTAAAAAAGTAAAATATTTAGGAATACAAATAACAAATAACAATTTAGATTTATATAAAAATAATTATGAAAGTCTATGGAAAGAAATAAAAAGAGATTTGGAGAAGTGGGTAAATTTACAATTATCTTTGTTAGGTAGAATAGCCACAATAAAAATGGATATTCTACCAAGATTTTTATATTTGTTCCAAACAATTCCAATAATGATAAAAGACCAAATTTTTGGGAAATGGCAAAGGGAAATATCAAAACTTATATGGCAAAAAAAGAAACCCAGAATCAAGTTAAAATATTTACAAGATGCAAAAAATAGAGGGGGATTAGCTATGCCTGACTTAAAACTATATTATGAAACATGCGGACTAATTTGGATTAGAGATTGGATAAAATTAGAAAATGAAAAAATAATTAATTTGGAAGGACATGACAATAGATACGGATGGCATGGTTATATGTGGTATAATAGATGTAAAGTACACAAGGCATTCAATAACCACATAATAAGAAAATCACTAATCAAAATTTGGAATAAATATTAAAAAACGCTAGCACCAAATCTTCCACTATGGGTATCAACTCAGGAGGCAGGTGCCAGAATTGTGAATCAGAATAATAAAGAATATATAAGATATAATAAATTGTTAAAAATGGAAGGAAATAACTACAGAATTAAAACAAAAGAGGAATTAGAAAACGAAAATATAATATGTCACTGGTTTACATATTTCCAATTAAAGGAGCAATACAACATAGACAAAAAAATTTCAATTTACAAAAGCCGAAAACAACTGGGATAATATATTAGAAAAAGAAAATGATCATTTAATTTCAAAATTATATAAAATATTGCTAGAGATGAAAACCAAGGACATAAAAATAAAAAAAATATATGAGTAAATGGGAAGAAAATTTAGGAATAGAAATTACATATGATCAATGGCAAAAAATTTGGACAAAGAATATAAAATTTACTTTAAGTAATAATTTGAGAGAAAACATGTATAAAATGATTTTCAGATGGTACCTGTCTCCTGAAGTATTATTCAAATCAAAAATTAGAAATATGAATGTTTGCTGGAAATGTAAAAACAAATGAGGGTCTTTTTACTACATTTGGTGGTCATGTGTAAAAGCAAAAAAATATTGGAGTAAAATACATAAATATATATGTGAAATATTAGGTATTAATATAAAGATGAAACCAGAACTCTACTTGATAGGTAAAATGGAGGATAATATGAATAAAAGACAAAGAAATTTATTTCTGTATTTAAGTACTGCTGCAAGAATAAAATATGCACAATATTGGAAAGAAGAAAATACACCAACTAAAGAAGAATGGATTATAAAAATAATGGAATTGATGCAAGCTGATAAATTGACTAATTTAATAAAAAGGAAAGAAACAGGGAAGTATAAAGAAATATGGGACCCCTTTACTGAATATATTAAAAGATGATACGATATAAAATAAATAAAATAGAGAGTAAAAAAAATAAAATAAAAAAATAAATAAAAATAGATTGATAGAAATAGTAAGGGGGGGGGGGAAATAATAACAATCTAGAAAAAGTAAGAGAGAAAATGTATACTAAATAGTTACATTTAAGTTCTAAGTTAAGAAAGCCGGAAGTAATTTTAAAGATGTATATATATGTTTGTATTGTGTGGACAAGTGGTATAAAACAAGAGGAAAAATACTTAAGAGAATATTAATAAAAATATAAAAAGGAAGGAGAAATAGGGGGTAGGAGGAAAGTAGGAGATGGTAAGAGATAAAGAGGGAAAAGGAAAGATGAGTTAAAAAATGAAAAATAGATATTAGATATTGAATTGTGTATATATTTGACCTCCAGCAAAGGAGATCGTTACCTTGTCGTGGTGCTGGAGCTTGAGCACCTCAATGAAACCATGAGCTAAACCGTGAAGGGACACCCAAGACGGGAAGGTCGTGGCAGAGAGGTCAGACTAAATACGATCCCTGGGGAAGGTAATGGCAACCCACCCCAGTATTCTTGCCATGAAAACTAAATGGATCAGTACAACCAAAGATATGTCGGTATACCATCGGAAGATGGGACTCCCAGGTCGGAAGATGGTCAAAATGCTACTGGGGAGGAACAGAGGATACGTTCAACTAGCCCCAGACGTGATGACGCAGCTAGCTCAAAGCCGAAAGGACGGCTAGCGGCCGACGGTGCTGGTGGTGAACGACGAATCCGATGTTCTAAAGATCAACACACCATAGGAACCTGGAATGTAAGATCTATGAGCCAGGGCAAATTGGATGTGGTTATTGGTGAGATGTCAAGATTAAATATAGACATTTTAGGTGTCAGTGAACTGAAATGGACTGGGATGGGCCACTTCACATCAGATGACCACCAGATCTACTACTGTGGACAAGAGGACCACAGAAGAAATGGAGTAGCCTTCATAATTAATAATAAAGTGGCTAAAGCAGTGCTTGGATACAATCCAAAAAATGATAGAATGATCTCAATTCGAATTCAGGGTAAGCCATTTAACATCACAGTGATCCAAATATACGCCCCAACCACAGATGCTGAAGAAGCAGAAGTAGATCAGTTCTATGAGGATCTGCAGCACCTACTAGATAATACACCAAAAAGAGATGTTATTTTCATTACAGGAGACTGGAATGCTAAGGTGGGTAGTCAGACGACACCTGGAATTACAGGCAAGCATGGTCTGGGAGAACAAAATGAAGCAGGACATAGGCTGATAGAATTTTGCCAAGACAACTCACTGTGCATAACAAACACTCTCTTCCAACAACCTAAAAGACGACTTTATACATGGACTTCACCAGATGGTCGACACCGAAATCAGATTGACTACATCCTTTGCAGCCAAAGGTGGCGGACATCTATACAGTCGGTAAAAACAAGACCTGGAGCTGACTGTAGTTCAGATCACGAACTTCTTATTGCAAAATTTAGAATCAGACTAAAGAGAATAGGGAAGATCCACAGATCAGTTAGATATGAGCTCACTAATATTCCTAAGGAATATGCAGTGGAGGTGAAGAATAGATTTAAGGGACTAGATTTAGTAGATAGGGTCCCGGAAGAACTATGGACAGAAGTTCGCAACATTGTTCAGGAGGCGGCAACAAAAAACGTCCCAAAGAAAAAGAAAACCAAGAAGGCAAGATGGCTGTCTCCTGAGACACTGGAAGTAGCCCAAGAAAGAAGGAAAGCAAAAGGCAACAGTAATAGGGGGAGATATGCCCAATTAAATGCAAAATTCCAGAGGTTAGCCAGAAGAGATAAGGAATTATTTTTAAACAAGCAATGTGCGGAAGTGGAAGAAGACAATAGAATAGGAAGGACAAGAGACCTCTTCCAGAAAATTAGAAACATCGGAGGTAAATTCCAGGCAAAAATGGGTATGATCAAAAACAAAGATGGTAAGGACCTAACAGAAGCAGAAGAGATCAAGAAAAGGTGGCAAGAATATACGGAAGATCTGTATAGGAAGGATAATAATATTGGAGATAGCTTTGACGGTGTGGTCAGTGAGTTAGAGCCAGACATCCTGAAGAGTGAGGTTGAATGGGCCTTAAGAAGCATTGCTAATAACAAGGCAGCAGGAGACGACGGTATCCCAGCTGAACTGTTTAAAATCTTGCAAGATGATGCTGTCAAGGTGATGCATGCCATATGCCAGCAAATTTGGAAAACACAAGAATGGCCATCAGATTGGAAAAAATCAACTTATATCCCCATACCAAAAAAGGGAAGCACTAAAGAATGTTCAAACTATTGAACAGTGGCACTTATTTCACATGCCAGTAAGGTAATGCTCAAGATCTTGCAAGGTAGACTCCAGCAATTCATGGAGCGAGAATTGCCAGATGTACAAGCTGGGTTTAGAAAAGGCAAAGGAACTAGAGACCAAATTGCCAATATCCGCTGGATAATGGAGAAAGCCAGGGAGTTTCAGAAAAACATCTATTTCTGTTTTATTGACTATTCTAAAGCCTTTGACTGTGTGGATCATAACAAATTGTGGCAAGTTCTTGGTGGTATGGGGATACCAAGTCATCTTGTCTGCCTCCTGAGGAATCTGTATAACGACCAAGTAGCAACGGTAAGAACAGAGCACGGAACAACGGATTGGTTTAAGATTGGGAAAGGAGTACGGCAGGGCTGTATACTCTCACCCTACCTATTCAACCTGTACGCAGAACACATCATGCGACGTGCTGGGCTTGAGGAATCCAAGGCTGGAGTTAAAATCGCTGGAAGAAACATTAACAATCTCAGATATGCAGATGATACCACTTTGATGGCTGAAAGCGAGGAGGAGTTGAGGAGCCTTATGACGAAGGTGAAAGAAGAAAGTGCAAAAGCTGGGTTGCAGTTAAACCTCAAAAAAACCAAGATTATGGCAACGAGCTTGATTGATGACTGGCAAATAGAGGGAGAAAAAGTGGAGGCAGTGACAGACTTTGTATTTCTAGGCGCAAAGATTACTGCAGACGCTGACTGCAGCCAGGAAATCAGAAGACGTCTACTTCTTGGGAGGAGAGCAATGGCAAATCTTGATAAAATAGTTAAGAGCAGAGACATCACACTGACAACAAAGGTCCGCATAGTTAAAGCAATGGTATTCCCTGTAGTAACCTATGGCTGCGAGAGCTGGACCATAAGGAAGGCTGAGCGAAGGAAGATAGATGCTTTCGAACTGTGGTGTTGGAGGAAAATTCTGAGAGTGCCTTGGACTGCAAGAAGATCAAACCAGTCCATACTCCAGGAAATCAAGCCAGACTGCTCACTTGAGGGAATGATATTAAAGGCAAAACTGAAGTACTTTGGCCACATAATGAGAAGACAGGATACCCTGGAGAAGAAGCTGATGCTAGGGAACGTGGAAGGCAAAAGGAAGAGGGGCCGACCAAGGGCAAGATGGATGGATGGTATTCTGGAGGTGACGGACTCAACCATTGGGGAGCTGGGGATGGTGACGGCCGACAGAAAGCTCTGGCGTGGACTGGTCCATGAAGTCACGAAGAGTCGGAAACGACTGAACGAATAAACAACAATATATTTGACAGAATGTGGATATGTGATAGAGGTTATGTAAATGCTAGTGTTGAATATAAAAAAATGTATTTTCAATTAATAAAGAAAAAGAAAGAAGGGAAGGAAAATAGTCAATATGAACTAGAAATAGATAAAAAAGAGGAGGAATGGTTCTTAGAAAGTTAGGAGAAAAATAGGAGTCAGGTATAAGATCAGAGAGGGGAAAGAAGGAAATATGAGGGAAAAAGAGAGAAGGATGAAGATAAAAATTAAAGGGTAGACATTAAGTAATGAGTGGAATTGTTTGAATAATATGTATACATAACTTGTTACAACGTGGTTAAATGTTATGTGTTGTGTTAATTTTTATGTTGAATGTAAATAATTTTTTGTATTAAATATTAAAAAAAAAAAAGAAATTTGTAACATCTGCTCCAGTAGTTACCCTTTATGGCATTGTGCTCCCCCTGAAGGAGTTGGTTCATGACTTGGGATAGGGGTACAGGGTGTCTCCTGGTAAACAGTAGCTCCATCTTAAACAGCAGGTGGCAGCTGTGGCTAGACACTGCTTCAGCTGGTGTGCCAATTACAACACTACTTGGAGCAATATGGCCTGATGAGGGTAACTCATGGCCTGACCAGCTAGACTATTGCATTTGGGGCTCCATTTGGAAACAGCCTGCAAACTATATTTGGTACAAAATGTGGCAACTAGACTCCTGATGGGTCAAACTCAGTCAGGCAAGAATAACACCTATTTTGAAGTTGCTGCATTGGTTCCAATAGGCTTCCTGGCACAATTCAGAGTGTGCCATCTTTAAGGTGTAGACAATGCTGTGCCAATATCAAATCTGTTTTTCTGGTTCTATCATCTACAGATGGCCTGTTGAATCTCCTTGAGCCTTGCAAGGTTCATGGGAAGTGTGCCAGGTGACAGGCCTTCTCAGATATGGCCCCCATTTTATAGAATACTCTCCCCCTGGGAGTATGGGCGGCCCTCACTCTACAAGCCATTCGAAAACTAGCCAAAACAATATTGTTCCAGTAGACATTTAGCTGCCGGGTTACTTTAATTGAATGCCACCTATGATGTGTTTTATTGATGATTTTTATTATTTGTATCTTATTTTTATTGTCTTGTTTTTGTTTGACTTTGTTGTATCCTACCCAGCATCCATTTGAATTGGGGCAGAATGAATGAATGAATGAATGAATGAATGAATGAATGAATGAATGAATGAATGAATGAATGATGAATGAATGAATGAATGAATGAATGATCGATCCAGGAATCCAGTTTGATATTTGCTTCATGTCTGCCCTGATTCTTCCTGTTCCAGTGTGGTTTACGAGTGCAAAGTTTAGTACAAACTCTTGTCTATTTTCAGTGTTGTAAACAAACCAGTTAAAAAACAATCTACTTCATTTTATATTAATTGCTGACCACTTCAGTACTTGACATCCGATGAAGAGCTGTCACCATCTAGGTGGCAGAGCTCTTCACAGCAGTAACATTTGAAAGGTAGAGAAAACAAACTCTGTGACAAATGACATGGGTGCCGCAGATTAAATCCAATCTAATTTCATACTTCCAAGTTAAAGTGAATTCTTCTGTCATTCTGAATTGCTGAGAAACCACAGCACTGCTGCCAGAACAGCACCTACTGTAGATCAGGGCTTTCCAAAGTGCCGCCGCTGGCGACACACCAGCGGCGGCGGCGGCAGTGCGGCGGCTGCGTGTGCGTGCGGCGGCGCGGGGGGGGTGGCAGCGCACGCGAGCGCACAATGGCAGCGCGGGGGGGTGCGGCAGCGCGTGCGTGCACAGCGGCGGCGGCAGCCTCCGCTAAAACGCGGAAGCACTGATCCCACGCCGCTGCTGCTGCTGCCGTGCACACATGCACCGCTGCTTCCGGGTGGTGTGGCGACACACCACGCTGTGTGTGGCGACACACTTTTGTGTCGCCACACACAGTTTGGAAAGCTCTGCTGTAGATAGTCCTTCTGCTCTCTAGTATGGATCCTAGTTTACAGGGAAGGCTAGTATCTAGTAACTGATAGCATAGGTCACCAGTGATGAGCACTGTTTCCATGTTCATTAAAGTATTCAATAGTATTCACATATTTCACTCTCCATTGTAGAGTCAAGCAGAGTTTATATTCATAGAAGAAAAATATGTCTTTGGTTATGTGGGAATCAATTCAAAGAATTCTGGCAGTTGAAAATTATGAACATTTATTCATTCATACGAACATTCATCCAATTGGTATTCAACTTTTCCATTCAATCAAATATTTGCATACCTTTTCACCAATATGAAATAATATCAGTCTCCCCCAACCCCTACCTCAGAAAGGGAGTTATTGTAAGGAATATAGTTAGCTTCTCTCAAGGACATAACTGATTTTGCAAGAAAATCACATTTTGTCAGTGTTCAAAATGTGAAGAAATGCCCCTTCCCTCATTCATTCCCCTAGTGTAAGCTTCCATTGCAAGCATAGATGCAAGTTGAACTGTGCCTGCAGTCTCTGAACAGTGGGGAACCCATGGTCTGCAGGCCGTGGGTGTAGCTGAGCCCCAGGAAATCCCACCCATTTTCCCCACTGCTCATCTGACAGGGAGTCCAGGAGAGGTTAGATTTTCAGAGCTGATATCAGACAGTGATATCATCAATCTCATCCTCCCCAGCGGGTAAGTCATCAGGCTTGTTGATCGGAAGATCACAAATTCGGAGGTTCGAATCCCTAGCCCCGCGTGACGGAGTGAGCTCTTGCACTAGCCCCAGCTCTTGCCAACCTAGCAATTCAAAAGCATGCAAATGCAAGTAGATGAATAGGTACCACTTCGGTGGGAAGGTAACAGCGTTCCACGTGCATCATGCTGGCCACATGACTGCGGAAGTGTCTTCGGACAACGCTGGCTCTTCGGCTAACAAATGGAGATGAGCACCAGCCCCTAGAGTTGGACACAACTACACAAATGTGTGGGGGGAACCTTTACCTTTACCTTAGATGTTCAAGAGAAATTTAAAATAATGTTATACTTAAAAAAAAACTTTGAAATGTAGTCTCACTGAAATTAATAAAACAGTATCACTTTTAACAGTGGATCTGCCTAGCAATATTAATCTTTAATTACTCCACAGAAATGGTTGTTTTTGCAATCATTTGGCTACAGCTGGTCCCTTCAGATTAGAAACAGGCTGGCTTGACTGCACTTTTAAGATGTCATATTTTAGCCATAATGTTCCTTTTCCTTTTCCTTAGAGCTTTGCCATTTGCTCTTTCTGATGCATTTTCCTGTAATGAGCCACAGCAGAAAGCAGACTGCGGCCCCCTATCTGTATGCAAAGCAACTCAGCTTACTGTTCAGAAACTCTTTTTCTCTCTCTCCCAATCATCAGCATTCAATTGTCCTCCCATCAGTTCCAATCATTCTTTTTCACCAGCGGCAGCTCATCTAGTTTCCAGGATAGCAAACTCCATTACTCTAAGAAATACATGGGTAGTTGCAAACAGGCCACTGAAGAAATTCATCACAATCTTCCTCCATCCACACCATATAGTCAAGAGAGAAAAAAGGGAAATGTCACTAAAACAAACTCAGGAGATGGAAACAAAAGCAAAATCCCATTCAGCGTCAGCTTTAGAAACAATTAATCAGACAAACAAAACATCTGAATGACAGCTTCCCCCAACCATCTCATGTGGAGGACTACACAAGATAGGTAGCATACCAAATTTTCAGTAATTTTCCAGTTAAATAGAATTCATATTGAAGCCCCTCTCATTTCCAAGGCCTTATTGTGTCAAGTTTTTCCCTCCTGCCCCTCACAATTGTTGCTTTGTTACTGAACCCAATACAATATTTGGTGTTTATAATATGATCCGATGCCACACACCAATGGATAGCGCTGTAATTTTAAGTGGAGGAAGAGGAATTTAAAATTCATCTGTACTCATGCAGACTACATGTTGCCTTTCCTTAAAATCATGGCCTCATTGCCAAAGAAGAAAAATGGAGAATATCATGAATTTCCTGACATATATTCCTTCCCCACTTCAAATCTAAAGTAAAGGTGGCAAACAAATGTTGCAAACCCAATTCTATCATGTTAAATACACACATTTGCTTGGGGGTAATATCTAGTAATATCTAGTAATCAGGGGGCGTGGTGGCTCAGCGGATAAGATGCCAGGCTTGTTGATCGGAAGATCACAAGTTTGGAGGTTCGAATCCCTAGTCCCGCGTGACGGAGTGAGCTCCCGCACTCGCCTCAGCTCTTGCCAACCTAGCAATTCGAAAGCATGCAAATGCAAGTAGATTAATAGGTACCACTTCGGTGGGAAGGTAACAGTGTTCCGCGCGCGTCATGTTGGCCACATGACCATGGAAGTGTCTTCGGACAACGCTGGCTCTTCGGCTAACAAATGGAGATGAGCACCAGCCCCTAGAGTTGGACACGACTGCACGACTGTGCGGGGGGAACCTTTACCTTTACCTAATATCTAGTAATACTGCTAGATTAGAATATATCCCACTCAATAGTGCTTAGTAAAACAAGCTATAAAAGCAGTCTGAACAATGATGGTATGGTAAGGGAGAAATAGTAATAGAACAAGTGGTCATGGAGAGTATCATGTGCTACTTGAGTGTGCCTGATGTTGCAGCACAGAGAAAGAATTTTGCATACATTTTTCAACAAAATGAAATGGTATGACAAACTTGTAGAAATGTTATTTCCCCCATTCATTTTTGTCAAGTTATCAGTGTTCAAGTGTGACGTGAATGGGATTTCATGAAGAAGTAGGCAGGGCCCAAAAGTTATAATGCCATCTTCAGTGAAGCCTTTGGATAGTCTTTGCATGAAAATAACTGGTTCCTTTCTCTTTTTTTGCAGAGCTTGCCAAAGCAAGGTCTGAAACTAGATTTAAAAAGTCTTAAAGTTCAGATTTGGAAGAATCAGAACCACTGCATTGTGAGGAAACAAATTTTATTTGCTACCTAAAGAAAGGCAGAAGGCCTTATATCCCTGCATTAGCCATTGGAGCCCCAGTTCCAACAAGCAACCACTGTGGAGACCTTGGTGCTCTCTGGGCTTAGTTGTTTACTTACAGACACTTAATTACCCAACTAGGTAACATTATCAGTGCTAGTGAGTGGGGGGCTTGCTCCCTGTTTATATACAGTAGCTTGCTCTGCCAGTGTTGGTGGGGGTGTGGTTTTCTCCTTGGTAGTTCCTTGATTAGGGTATTGTTTTCTGCTTGATTGTCTGGTGTTAATCTCCGCTTATCTGGGTGTTGGCTGCTGGAGAGGATATTTTCTGGTCTTTTTGTTTCCTTCTTAGCTTTTTTATTGTCTCTTTTGAATGGTATGTAAATATGGTTTATTTCTATGTGTCTATTGATGGCTGATTTGTCTAAATGCCAAACTTCCAGGAATTCCCTAGCATTTTGGGATTTGGTTTGGTCTAGGATGCTCACAGTTTCCCAGCTGAAACTGTGGTTGAGTCTGTCCATGTGTTGTGAGATTAAGGAGTTTTCATCATGTCTTCTGACTGCTAGTTGGTGTTCATGGATGCGCTCTGCTAGTCTTCTGCCTGTCTGTCCTACATAGTGGCTGTTACAGTCCTTACACTCTATGTTCTTGGCTACTGGGTCTTTTGGTTTTCTTAAGATGTTTTGGAGAGCTTTAGTTGGTTTGTGTGCTATGGCAAAGCCATGTGGCTAAAATAGTCTGTTGGTTGTTTCTGAGATGTTTTTGGTGTATGGTAGTGTTATCCTTTTCATAGCTTGTGTTGGTTGTGCTGTAGTGGGTTGAGGGGTCAGGCACTTTTTGATAAAATTGCGTGGGTATCCATTTTTTTGGAAGATATTGTATAGGTGATCTGTTTCCTTTTTCTGGTGTTCCGGGTTGCTGCAGTGCGTTTGTACTCATCTGAATAATGTTCTTACACAGCTCCTCTTGTGGGAGCACTTGGTTAGTGTGGGTTGTTTTTCAATAGACTTGCATTTCTAATTTGCCGTCATTTCCTCTGCTGATGAGGATATCCAGGAAAGGTAATGTGATGTTGTTTTCTTATTCCCTTGTGAATTTTATTCCTTTGAAGATGTTGTTTGTTTATTTATTTATTTATTTCTCTAACTTCTATCACCGCCCATCTCCCCCCGAAAAGGGGGACTCTGGGCGGTTTACAGCCGAGTCAACAATTAAAACGTATAAAATACAATATAACACACCTACAAGTAAAAAATAAATTAAGTATGAAATCCAAGAGGTGATAGGATCATTTTTAAAAGGGCTGTATGGCGCAAGACATCCCCAGGAGGAGCTGTTACCCATCCCATCCCAACAATCATTGTTGATTGTTTCATGTGTCTTCTCTAGTTGTTTCTTTTTTTACTATGACAAAGGTGTCATCTACATACTGGATCCATACTTTTGGTTGTATGTGTGGGACTGTGTATAGTTTCTAGACGCTGCATTATGGTCTCTGCTATGAATCCTGAGAGTGGTGATCCCATGAGTGTTCCTCTGATTTGTTGGTATATCTGTCCATCACACTAAAAGTTGGTAGTGAGGCAGAAGTTGATGATGTCCATGATTCTGGGTATTTCGATCTTAGTGTATTTGGCTAGGTTGGGTATGTTGTGTAGTACTGCTGCCATGGATTGTTTCGCTAGTTCTGGATCTATGGGCGTGAAGAGTGCTGTGACATCAAATGAAACAATAATTTCATCTTCTATTTTAGGTCTGATTTTCTGGAGGCACTGTAGTGGAAAATTGATAGAATATTTGCTCCCACTGACTGTGCACCCCTGCCCAACAGCTGGCAAGGGCAGAACAGCTCCTACAAATACTGGTAGTTCAGTATCAGACCACTTCTGTCTTTAGCAAAGCTCAGCTGTTTTGTTTTGAATACCTGATTTTATATCATACAACAGAGGACTGTTTCTTCATTCCTGGCAAGGCTTATCTTAGTCCAGGCAACTAAAGAAAATCTCTCTAACCAGCTCAGGAATAACAGCTTGTTAACTTCTTCCAAGAGTTTGCAGGGAAGATTTATCAAAACTACTTAAAACAAGTACATTACAATTAAAAGAAACACATTGTATCAGCCAGCTCATGGAAATGCTATCAGCTATTATACATCAAAGCAGGCAGCATACTAATAAGGTTATACTTTTAGTCAAAGGGCCTTGGACCTGCCAATCTATTAACTTTTTCCCTCCTTGGGCTTCCAGTTATCAATATTATTTACAGTAACTGGGCTAATGACCAAGGTAGTTGAAAGTTGAGAAGGCTACTCAATACATTTATCTAGCAGTAAATCCCATAGAGTTTTACAGGATTTGCTTCTGCATAGAGGATTACATTGTGAGCTACCCAGAGTTGGTCTGGAGTCAGGCAGCACTGAAATAAAATTAAATAAATAAATAAATAAATAAATAAATAAATAAATAAATAATTAATACAATTTATAGATGTCAAGAATGAAGTTCTAGAATAAAATATTTCACTAGATATGAAAATTCACTGAACAGTTGATTGATTGTGTGCCATCAAGTCAGTGTTGACTCTTAGAGACCACATAGATAGATGTTCTCCATGATGATCTGTCCCTTACTTGGTCCTTCAGGTCTTCCAGTGGTGCACCTATCACCACTGTAATTAAGTCCATCCACTTTGCTGCTTGTCCTCTTCTCTTTCCTTCCACAGTGAATAGTTAGCTTGGCCCTATTTCTCTGCTTAACTCAGGCTGTTAGAAGGCTCTAGGCCTATATATTGTGCTCAGTGAAATGGAAGAGGCATTTTAATTTTATATTTACAGCAATGACTACTCCATATTATTAGCCGTTCATCATTTCTGTATTCCAATTAGATAATGCATGGATTTAGGCTCGTCAGAGGCATGAGAAGGAGTGGGGATAGTCAAATGATGAAAGCTCCACCCCTTTTGTCCATGAATTGTGTACCTACTATACTAAAGGGGGGAAGTTATGTTGCAATGGCATGATGCTGCCTTCGTAATTTTAACAAAAGCCTACAACCCTGAAGGCTCCTTTGTAGGCTTCCCCTCAAAAAAGAAGAAACATTTAAGCTGGCTTCCATGAAGTGTACTAACATACCAATGAAACTGAGAATTGACAGTATCATTTGAAGTCCTTTACAAAACTTCCTTTTCTAAAGAAAGTTGAAACGAGGCTTGTTCTGATGTCCTAAGTGAGAGTACAAGTTAAGAGCAAAGGGGTCCTAAGGAAGCAGAAGCAACACAACCAACTTTCTCTTGTTCTTAACGCATTCCTTATGATCAAAGGGACAAGCACTCATGGAAGCAGCACCAACAGGTAGCTTTTAATCAGCTGATGCAACTTCATACAGGCACTATGTTCTCCTCTTACAACTGAGCCAAGCAAAATGCAGATGACATTTGTCACACCTCAAAGATCTTCACACATCTTAAAAGGAAATATAAACTGCCTTAATAGGAAATGAATATTTCTCTGCTGATGGAATGCTACAGCAGTCTAGTGATACCTCTCAGCTAATAGTCTGAGTAGCTCTGAAAGCTCAAAGGGGTGTTACATAAAAGCTAAATAATACATACAGCATATACAATTCCATTCCCCCTGAGGCAGCATTTGAAATTATTACAATTTATATAACTTGGGAGAATAGATAGAAGATGTTTTAAATGAATAATTGAAAAGAACTTACACTGCTATGTTTCTAAAACTGAAAATTTTCAAAAATGCAAGGTTTTCTCTTTTTCTTTTTTCTTTTAATATGCTGAGAACCAAGTACTATGCTTTTTGAGATTGCCTGGGTAAGCTTCCAGCAATCTTTACTTAATGAATGTTCTGCCTAATACTGGCACTGAATTCTCACTTGGCAAGACTCAAATGAGCTTAATTCCTTAGAAGGCCAGATTTTGGGAGCTCGACACTAACCTCTAGGACAGGGTTTCTCAACCTCAGCAACTTTAAGATGTATGGACTTCAATTCCCAGAATTCCCCACCCAGCATGCTGGCTGGGGAATTCTGGGAGTTGAATTCCATACATCTTAAAGTTGCTGAGGTTGAGAAACACTGCTTTAGGAAGTCCCAGCAGATTCTAGTAATCTCGCACAAGAATCTATTAGCTGCCTTCGAACAAGTCAGAACTTTGAACCATCCACTCCACCGGCAACAACTCTTTGGGGTTTTAGGCTGGAGCTTTATCAGACCCATTGGACATACTGGGGATTGAATCTTGGATAAATCATGTACCACTGAGCAACAATCCCTCATAGGTAGGGTAGAAACCCACCTCTCCACACACCAGTGAAAGAAACAGCACCACCAGTTCTGTATCCAAGCATAGAGCAATTCATTCCCAGATTGACAGCTTAATCAATGATGGCTATAAACTTGTATGTTAGAGTCATTTATGATTTCAAACACATCCATAGTATACCCTCATATATTTCCCAAATAATTCTTTTGCTAAGATTTATAACAAGACAAGGTAATGAATAGTACATATTAACATCTCTACCTAATACAAAATAAGTAAGAAGAGAAAATGCAATTTACTGGTTTTAAGGTTATACATTTTATATATTTTTTCATACAGTGTTGACAATGCAGACCGCAAACAATGACTCATGGTTCACCACTTTAATAGCTTTCATGAAGAATAAGGTCCTACCAATTTAAACATCTCCTATAATATAATTATTATCAGGAGTCCATAATTCTCAAAAACTGTAAACATTTAAATTTATAGAAAGAGGATAAAGTACAGAACCCCATAAATAAATGCAAATAAAAACCTGACAGAAAACTAAGCTCCCCAATTTTAAATATAAATATAAACATTTGGGTGGGAGGACTCATACCTATAATTTCAGAGCACTTTCAGTGAATGCAAACGAAAAGATGCTGAATGCTGATAATTTATCAAAGCTCCGAAAAAGTAAATCTATAAAAACAAAAGGCTTATAAAGAAAAATTGAATTGTATTACTGGTTGGCATTACCCAAGACAAGCATTGTGCTGGTTGTTATTGCTAGTAAAATTGTTCTAGAATCAGTGCAATTCCAGAGAGTGCTGTCTCAGTCACAGAATGGTGAGGGTCCCCAGCAATTGGTTCCCGATGACTAAGAGCCCAGCTTTTGAACAGCATCACAAGAGACTGGTCTTATTAAGCCTTTCAGCTCTGGTATAATGTACAATTGAAGCATTATCTGACCAAGCCTGGCAAATGTTACAGTAGTGGCCATTAGCCAGAAAGGACCTTTACAACATGCTGAAACAACATATGTATAGGGAGTCAACTTCATTCATCAGTAACCAGAATCAAAGAAGTTTTAAGCTTATTTGCGTGAAAATCCTTGGGTGCAGTCTAAGTGTATTTATTCAAGAAATACATCTAACTGAATTTGATTGGGGTTATTTCCTCTGAAATATATTCACGATTTCAGCCAGGTGGCAGTCTGTGCTGCAACAAATCTCTTTCACTCTCAGGCTCACCAATTCAAGAACTCAGTTGCTGCTGCCTTCTCAAGGAATCACATGTTATGGATCAAGGCTAAGTTTTATTGTAAACAGATTAACAGCCTATCAAGACAATTAATCAACCATAACTGACTCAATATATGAGAATTCGTATTCCTCGACTGGGTGGCCATATAAATCCAATATGAACAGATTCAAACTGTTCTTCCACATTTTCTTGTAGCCAACCCAAATCTTGGTTTACATTTCTGATTCTTCATCACCCCAGGCTGTAGAATTTCTGCATTCCTTCCCACAGAAATAAAGCATTATCCTCAGAAATCTCCTCCCTTCCCAATGCCCTGACAATAACCAAGGTGGAAAACCTGCAAGGCCCTTCAGATGTAGTTGAACTAGAACTCCCACTAATTCCAGTCAGCATGGCCAAAGGTCTATAAGACTGAAAGTTGTAGGCTAGTAACATCTGCAGAGGGGAAAGTTCCCTACCTCTGCTATATACTCATGATATCAGTGAGGGCCAAATCATGAAAAAACAACCTTGGCTTTTTTTTCATCATTCATTGACTTGACTGAACTACAGAAAACATACAGGGTAAATAAGTGCATAGGATTGGGAACAATGACTCATACCTATTGCAGTGTCACAAAGCCTGGGTTCTCCATAGTGGGTTTTTTTAAAAAACAATAATAATAATCCAGCCTAGTTTGTTGCAGAATCCAGGAGCAAGAGCCATAATTGACTGCTGGAGAATAACATTATGCAAAACTGTTCAGCAGCACAGTAATGACTGGAAATAAGTTGTGTTGGAATATATTGTAGCTGAGATAACTCATTTAAAGGAGTTTGGGAGTACTGCAGAGCTTGCAATCTGCTTCATAAACCTGGCTTGTAGTAAGTGGCTATATAATAGGTTTGCAATCAAAAGATGTCATAGCAGATAGGTTATATGCATCACTTATCACTTCAGGAAGTATTTATCTCAGTGCAAATCCATTTAACAAAGCCTGGTGATGAACATTAAGTCAAACGGCACTCTGCTGATGATGAATTGAGGATGCTCAACCTCTTGGCCCAGTCAAATCATAAAATTAAAGGGTTGTGTGGGAGCTCAAGTGATAGAGCAAAGAGTAGGTCTGTTTGCTCCAGCAACACCTCTGTAGGAAGGTCCGCCTCTTAGTCATGATACTGAAAGTGAACAGTCATTATGTCATTATGAGAAACATTAGTCACTATTTCTGCATTATCTTTAATTAAATTCAAATATTAAGCAGCAATATTTCTGTTTTCATTTATTTTTATAGGCAGCATGAGGAAAAGCAATGTCTCTATATCTCTGATGTGCTAAATTTAATTTTCAAATCACTCACTGCTTCATTTTTTTTCTTCATTAATTATGAGCCTTGCATTTCCTTCCCCATAAAAAAAAGCAGTCCAGGCCTATATGTCCTCTTAACTTAGTGCTAGATGATCAGATTTTATAGTAGGAAATTAAAGAAAGGAATCTAGGTGACTTTCTTTCAGAATTCCACACAAAGGATCAGATTTGTAAACTGACAGTGGCATCAAGCAGTATATCTGTATTATTCTCCACAAATGCCTCCTACATTGTCTGTAATTAATCTTCCTCCCTAAACCCTCCCCAAGATTTTCTACTGAGATTTTCATATCCATCATGGGGAGACATAATGTCTTCCCAAAATGGCTTCAACCAGGTAAGAAAACCTCCAATCTGGAGAAGGATTAGAGAATCAGAAAAAAATAAACATATGTCATTGTCTGCTGAGAATTTAATACTAGATCATGCCAGCATTTGAAATCCACTACATCATATCTGACACTAAATTTATAGGATATCATATATAAAATATGCTTAGAAGAGAACAGGTTATATTTTGCCTTAGAATAATCACTTCTCCAGAAATACATGATTATGACATAGCAATTGGCAGAAGTTAAATTAGGAGTTTTCAGGACGCAGTACAGTATGTAGCAGGAACTTGCACATTCACATGCAAGGATATAGGGTGGCTCCTCTCTCTCTCTCTCTCTCTCTCTCTCTCTCTCTCTCTCTCTCACACACACACACACACACACACACGCACGCACACACACACACACACACTTACTACAGATAGAGCAAAACTGGATTCAGAATACAAAGGCACAACTCAGAGAGATCCATAAAATAACTCAACAAAAGGATCCTAATCCACATCTAGCTCTACTTTTGTTATGTTTATTTTTTTTCTGATTCTCTAATACTTTTCCAGATTGGAGGTTTTCTTACCTGGTTGAAGCCATTTTGGGAAGACATTATGTCTCCCCATGATGGATACGAAAAAAGTAAAGGCAAAATGGAATTTCCTTATCCACTTTTTAAAACTCTCCAGAAAGGAGATTTTTCTGTCCCTGTTTCTACAGCGTTTGATTTTGCTGTGCTCTGATGGCCTGTGCCCACTCTCTAAACTGGAAGATCCCATTTGAGTTTCTTTTAATATTTTTGGCACTGAATGAGGGGGACTTACCACTGGTCCTCAAAGTTGTGGCCATTGCAGCAGCCCCATGGTCACATGATCGTCATTTGTGACCTTCCCTGCCAGCTTCCCCCAAGTAAGTCAATGAGGAAGCCCACAGGAAGTTGCAAGTAGCTCCAGCAAGTCAATTCCACTCCTGCCCCTTTTTCACCTGCCTGCCTGCCCGCTCTCCATAGTGCCCGCCTGCCCACCTGTGCTTTGTAGCGCCTGCCCATGGTACCTGCCTACCCACACTCCATACCACCCGCCTGCCCATAGCTCTCACCTGCTGGCCTGCTTGCCTGGGACTCCCATCTCTTCCCACATTACAGTCACATGACATCCTCACTTAATGACCCATTAAGTCTTGGGGCCATGACAGCAAGCGGGACTGCTGGGATTGCCATCACTAAGCGATGCAGTCACATGACATTGCATTTTTCGCCGCCTTGAGTTATTTATAAAAATAATAAAGGCAGGATAGAATATATATATATATATATATATATATAATACAACATATATATATATAATACAACAAATTAAAAACTCTCTCATACCACCAAGTGCCATCACAGTCCCATCACAAAACTTCAAATGCCAGGCCCATTTCCCCTCCTGGCCCAGTGCTGTGGGAAGTCACGTGACATTGCACTTTACGACCACATCATTTAGCGATGGAAATTCCAGTCCCAATTGCCATCTTAACCTGAGGACTACCTGTATTTATTTAAAGGATTTGTATGGCCGCTCATATTATATAGAAAATAATTTGGGAAAGCTTAACAGTCTAGTGGTTAAGGCAACAGGCTAGAAACCAGGAGACTGAGAGTTCTAGTCCCGCCTTAGGCATGAAAGCCAGCTGGGTGACCTTGGGCCAGTCACTCTCTCTCAGCCCAACTCACCTCACAGGGTTGTTGTTGTGGGGAAAATAGGAGGAGGAAGGAGTATTAGGTATGTTCACCGCCTTGAGTTATTTATAAAAATAATAAAGGCAGGATAGAAAATAAATAAATATAAATAAATAAATAAATAAATAAATAAATAAATAAATAATACAGCAAATTAAAAAATCCCTCATACCACCAAGTGCCATCACAGTCCCATCACAAAACTTCAAATGCCAGGTCCATTTCCCCTCCTGGCCCAGTGCTGTGGGAAAAGCCAGGTCTTCCTCGGTCCTACCAGATGGCATTTAAGGGAGGGCACCTGGAGTGAAGGGGTGTGGTGGCTCAGCGGGTAAGACACCAGGCTTGTCGATTGGATGATCGCACATTCGGAGGTTCGAATCCCTAGCCCCGCGTGCAGAGTGAGCTCCCGCACTCGCCCCAGCTCTTGCCAACCTAGCAATTCGAAAGCATGCAAATGCAAGTAGATGAATAGGCACCACTTCGGTGGGAAGGTAACAGCGTTCCGCATGCGTCATGCCAGCCACATGACCACGGAAGCGTCTTCGGACAACGCTGGCTCTTCGGCTAACAAACGGAGATGAGCACTGGCCCCTACAGTCGGACTCGACTGCACAAATGTGCGGGAGGAACCTTTTATCTTTTACCTGGAGTGAGCCCACCCTACCTCGTGTAGTTAGTCCTCAAAGTACCTTTACTTTTACTTGATGGAGCTCTTTACTATTGCAGGTCTTACTTTGCCCTGAACTGGGTTATAAGCTGTTTCTGAGAAATAAATTTTCCTGACTGTTGGCTGTATGTAATACAATACATTTCACACAATGCCGTACCATTTCTGTTTCAGAAAAAATAAAATGTGCATAATCAGAATGACAGGGATTTAAAAATAATAAATTTAAAATTTATTGTCTCTATCACAAGGTTGTCATAGCTTCAGTATAACAGGAGTACACCCCCCTCTTTGAGAAAACCCAATCACTTTATATACCCACACCCCCTTCTTCCTTAGATTGCTAGCAAATTGAACAGTTAACAGCATATTTGGATGATGCAAGTTGAAAAGAAACATTATAGAGCTATTTCATTCAATAACATCTTGGGGTATTAACATATGTGCCACAAGAGGATCTTATCAAAACAAAAATGGGATGACAATGGTAAAATGATATATTCCACAGGCTGAATACCCATGGGCACCGTGACAAAATAAAAATACATTGTGATACACTGCTCTAAGTCAAGGTGGCAAAATAATTCTGGCTGCTTCTGCACACAAGGGTCACACCCATTTGTGATGAGTGGCACACCTGCAGCCCTCCCTGATACCACGGGGCCGTAAGCTATCTTTGAAAACAGCCAATTAACTCTGCAGCCATTTGACAAGGCTTTCTCTAGAGCTACAGACCTAGATGGCTTCTCCCTAGCAGGAACTCCTAATTGATCCCACCTCCAGTCTCTGGGTTTCCCTTTCCTTTCCAAAAGAAATCCTTTCTCAATGAAAGGAAGAGCTCTCCCAACAGTGGCCAACTGGATGTTCTTATTTTTTGTTTCTTCTCCTGCCACAACAAGGTAATATGGCCAGCTGAAGAACTATGATGCAAGGCCAAAAGGGTTGGGGCTAATCTAATCTTTGCGGGGTGGGATGAACTTCCAAAAAGCAGATGCCACAAAGAAAAGATTCTCTTCCTGGGTCCTTTCAGATGGCACGTTTTAATAGACAGGACCCGTAGCATAACTTTCCTGTCAGATCTGATGTGATGGGTAGACACAATCAGGGAGAGGTGCAATCAATGCCGTTTCAGTCCTGCCTGAAGCCTGCCTGAAAGCAGTCCAGATAATCCACTTCCTCCAGTGTTCTCTGAAGTTGCCACATAACTACCTTCTCTGCAACCTTCCCTAAAAAGGTAAGGTTGGAGACTGGATGAAAATTGTCTATTATGGTTGGGTCTCGCAATGGCTATTTGAGGAGTGGGTGAACCACCACTTCTTTAAGGGATGGCAAAACCACCCTTCTCTCAAGGAAGAAATCACCACCACAAGAACCCAGGGAAGCCTTAGCCGGGAAGCCTTAGCCAACCAGGAGGAACATGGATCTAAGGTGGCCGAGCTAGTAGTCCCAAGAACCCTAACCACTTCATCGGGACCAACAGAATCAAACTCCTCCCATATACTGTAACAAGCCAGACTAAGCCTCAGTCACCTCCATAGGACCTGCTTCAAGGCTAGAGTCCATCTTGGAGTGAATCCAGGCAAATTTGTCTGAAAGATGCTCAGCACATTCCTCACAGTGACCTTGCAGGTAACCCTCCAAGCCAGCTCTCCCCATTAAATGAGATCACTGGATGGCTATCCACAGATGCAAGGAGAGAGAAATCCTGACACTTTGCCGCCCTTACCACCATGAGATAGGCCCTAATGGCAGCTGTAACCCATGCTTGGTCAGGTTCACTCCTCCACATCCTTCAGCAGAACTCTAGGCATCTCTTCACCCATTTCATCTCCTTCAGGTCCTCTGTAAACCTGGGGGAGTTTCAGAATGGGAGGGAAGAGGCCACATGGGAGGTATCTGATCCAAAAACCCCACTGCCCTGTCATGCATTGGGCATTCAATGACCTGGTCTATGGCTGTCATTGTGATCGTGAATTCCTGGGTTACCTCAGACTCTGCCCAATAGAAGGTAGGCTGAACCATAAGCCTAGGGAACTCTGCCAACCTGGCCACAGAATTGAGAAGCTCAGGCAGGGAGGTTGCTATGTAATAGGAAGGCTGGTACAACAGCAATAATCTTAGCTAATTCCTAGTGCTCAAACTAACAAACAGGGTCTCGCATCTGGCAATCTGAGGAATAGCACCTCTGAAAGCTGCCAGAGAGTCTTAATAACCATAGCTGCTGCCCCACCCCTAGCCTGGGTTCTCGGCTGATCCACACCCAAAATCCAGGTGGGCACATCTCCAAGGGGCAAATACCCCCGTCAGAGTCCAGCCAGGTTTCAGTAATACACACCAGGTCACAAATGAGGCAGCCTTATTACAGACTCACCTGGCAATCAACAACAGCAGCCAAAAGCCAGGGCCTCTGAAACTCTGTTGACCAGGAAATGGGGTCAAGCACCGGGGGCCAGAACATGACACTGGTATAAGACACTGGGGCTGCATTCCCCAAGAGCACCCTGCCCCTTGTCTCCCACTATACCTCCCCCTACCCATCACCACAGATATATTCTGGCCCATCCTTAACTCCCCAGAAATCCCCTTCTCCCCTAACCCTAACCCTAACCCTAACCCTAGCCTCTCTATGGGTTAGAGGGTTCCAACCACATCATCCACCAGAAAATCCAACCCCCCTGGGCTTGTGCTTGTGCCCACATACAGCACCTCAGGAACTTCTTGCCCTATATAACATATTATGCCCTAATGACTCCTATAGGAACTTCTTGCCCTATATAACATATTATGCCCCGTTCTTCTGTCTTACCCACCATTATCCCTTCTCATAATCTTGATGAAGAAAGAAGAATGCCATACTATTGTTTATTTGCAGTGGCAGCCTCATTCAGGCATTCAAATATCTAGAATACTTACCATGTGAATACATCAGATAAGCCTCCTCCTGCTAACATATCTCGAATGACATCAGTTCCAGTAGGCACTTATGCACTGAATATAGGAGTCTGCAGGAGTGAAACTGTATGTGCCAATATGGCTTCTCTCCTGCAGACATTCACATTCAAGCCCAAGTGTCTGAAGCAGCAGTATAAGGAACAGCTGAATGAAATTATAATCTACCCCAGTGTTTCTCAACCTCAGCAAGTTTAAGATGTTTGGACATCAACTCCCTGAATTCCCCCAGCCAGCATGGGTGTTGACGTCCACACATCTTAAACTTGCTGAGGTTGAGAAACACTGACCTACCCTATCTTCTCTCATCTCCCCTCTCTCCCAGCCCAACCCCTTCCCTTTCTACCATGGCATCATTATCCCTGTCCATCCCATTTTCTCCTTGCATGGCTGCCTTCTGTCCCAGACTAATTTCCCAAGCTCAGACATTCCACATAACCATTCTTCAGAAAGGCTCTTTGAGCCCTTTTCTCAGAAGTAATCTCATTGTGTTCAATAGGACTTAATCATTACAAATTGTATTTAGGATTGCAGCTTGAATGTCACATATCCAAATGTTTCTTTTAGCTTGTATTTAATTAGCTTTGAAGTAGGGTCCTGTGGAATTTTAAAAGCTAGAAGATTTATTGTAGCATACTGTTTTCTTATTAGAAATGATTATATAGGATATATGAAGTGTCAGTCTTAATCAGCATATATATTACATGTGGTATCAAGAAAAAGTACTTTGTAAACAGACTTCTAAAAATGCTATTTTTCAGTTTCTGCCAAGTATAATTTATGTTATGAGAAATATGCTAGTCTGTGAGGTACAGCATCCATGCATACCCATCACATGATTCTCTTCCAGGCATTGGTGAAATGTATGTTGTGACATAAACTACATTACTTGCATACTTGCACCCAACACTGAAACACTGCTATGAAAGGCTGAGGCTTGTGTCATGATGCTGCAAAGCACACTTCATCATTTTTGTATCACAGTTTCTACTAGACACCTAAGTTTTGGGGGTAAGTAACATGATGCACAGAAAAAGAGAAAGAATAGTAAGCAAAAGAAATTAATGGTAGGTGACAAGAAAAAAGGAATGTAATTAAATGCCCATACCTTTCTACCCTTGATGTACATTGAATGTACATCAATGCCCATACCTTTCTACCCTTGTGACCATTTCTGTTCCTACCAGGTCTACACACTCATTCATACATTGCCTTTTGATAATTAAACTACTCTCTTTTTGAGGATTATATCAACAACATCCAACCATGACTTTCTTGGTCTTCTGCTTCCTTTCAGCCTGTTTACTCTTCCTTCATATATTTGTTCTGTTTGATCTTTATTCATTCTCTCTGTATAATCAAACCACATCAATGTACTTATTTTATATTATTCCCTCACTTCTATATTCATTCAATACCCATTTCTTCTTGATCTATTCTTGTTTTGACACACACACTTTTCAAGTAACACATTCTCATTGCATTCAGCTTAGAGTGAAACCTTGATTTAACAGACCCCCCATTTAGCAGACTTTGAATGCAATAGACCAAATTATGTCCAGATACGCCCCCCATAACAGACAAATCCATTTGTTAAATTAATGTTAAACCTATATTAGTTATGTGTCATTTGCAGCAATTACAACCATTGCACAAATATGCAAATATCATCAGACTTGTCAAATTACATCATCTATAACGCTTTATATAAATTTATTGCAAACAACTTAAATTGCTGTAAATGATATAATTTGTGATTGAAGAGATGTTCAGGAGTAACAGACACCCCTTCCCGAGTTGTTTCATTAAACAGAAGTTGCATTATTCTTTTCTTCCTCCTAACATACTTAACTCTGCTTTCCATAAGAAAACACCAATAGAAGCATAATCTTATATGCAGCCACTTTTGTTTATTCAAACCATTCATTCCTCACAATAGACAACATACTACACATTGCCTTTCAACCAGAATTCTGCCAAACACTTTCCAGGAATATTTAATAAACTAATCCACCTTTTGTTTCTTTCTATAAGGGAATGATAATAGCATACTATAGTAAATACATCCCTGAGAGAGGGGGTGTTCCTGGCTGCCTTTAAGGAGGCGCTGGTGCACCCCCTTCTCAAGAAGCCATCGCTGGACCCAACTGTGCTGGACAATTTTAGTCCAGTCTCCCACCTCCCCTTTTTGGGGAAGGTGGTTGAGAAGGTGGTGGCGTTGCAACTCCAGAGGATTCTGGATGAAACGGATTATCTAGACCCTTTCCAGTCAGGTTTCAGGCCCGGATATGGGACAGAAACTGCATTGGTCGCACTTATGGATGATCTCTGGCGGGAGTGGGATGGGGGCAGTGCATCCATCCTTGCTCTTATTGACCTCTCAGCGGCTTTCGATACCATTGACCATGGTATCCTGTTGGGGCAGCTCAGGGAGTTGGAGGTGGGTGGCGTGGTTTTGCGCTGGTTCACCTCCTTCCTCCAGGGCCGGTCCCAATCGGTGGTGATAGGGAGTGAATGATCCGACCCCCGGCCCCTCCTTTGTGGGGTGCCGCACGGTTCGGTTTCTCTCCTCTCCTATTCAACATCTACATGAAACCACTGGGAGAAATCATCCGTCAACACGGGATGAGGTTTCATCAGTATGCTGATGATACCCAATTATACATCTCCATCCCAGGTGAGGTAAGTGATGCGGTGACTGCCCTTTCTCGGTGCCTGGGGGCTGTGGGGGTCTGGATGGAGAACAACAGACTTTGGCTTGAACCCTGGTAAGACGGAGTGGCTGTGGGTTAATGGCTTCTCGGTATCCAGGAAATTGTCATCTTTAGTTCTGGATGGGGTTGCACTGCCCCAGACAGACCTGGTGCGGAATCTGGGGGTTCTTCTGGACTCACGACTCCTGCTTAAAGAGGAGGTGGCAGTCGTGGCCAGAAGGGCCTTTGCTCAACTTTGTGCTGTGCGCCAGTTACGCCCTTTCCTGGAGCGAGAAGCCCTCTGAACAGTCACTCCCTCCCTGGTCATCTCCCATATAGACTACTGCAATGCACTCTACATGGGGCTATCCTTGAAGAGTATCCAGAAGCTACAACTGATCCAAAATGCGGCTGTGTGGGCAATTCTTGGTGCCCCAAGATCGGCACATGTGACACTGTTGCTACGCGAGCTGCACTGGGTGCCAGTTTGCTTCTGGGTCCAATTCAAGGTGTTGGTTATCACCTTTAAAGCCCTACATGGCATGGGTCCAGGTTACCTGAGGGACCGTCTCATCCCCATGACATCGACCTGTCCCACCCGATCATGCAGAGAGGGCATGCTATGGACCCCGTCTGTAAGAGAATTTCATCTGCCGGGGTCCAGAAAGCAAACCTTCTCTGCAGTGGCTCCCGCCCTTTGGAACATCTTACCCCCGGAGGTAAGGCAGGCCTCTTCACTCCTGACCTTCCAGAAGAATCTGAAGACCTGGCTCTGCCATCTCGCTTGGGGCGGGAAGGCAAGTAGTCATTCTTAGGGATGGCTGGTACCTTAGAGCTCCTCTCACTGTATCATAATTTTTTCATGGCCGCTTCGACTCTCTACTTATTTATATTGTATATTTATATTTGTAAATTGTTTTTAATTTTTATATGATTTTTATATCTATGATAGTGTCAATTTTATTGTAAACCACCCAGAGTCCCTCTTTTGGGGGAGATGGGCGGTAATAAAATTTGAATAATAAATAAATACTCCCAATTGTCAGACACAGATGCAATCTTCACACATACTGCAAGTCACACAGACACTCCAAAGCAAACCACATCCCTATTCTAATACTCCAGTTTATTTATTTATTTAATTTTTATCCTGCCTTTATTATTTTTATAAACAACTCAAGGCAGCGAACATACCTAATACTCCTTCCTCCTCCTATTTTCCCCACAACAACAACCCTGTGAGGTGAGTTGGGCTGAGAGAGAGGGACTGGCCCAAGGTCACCCAACCGGCTTTCATGCCTAAGGCAGGACTAGAACTCACAGACTCCTGGTTTCTAGTCTGGAGCCTTAACCACTAGACCAAACTGGCTCTTTTCCTTTTCATCCATTTTTTTCCCTTGGGCACTAATATTTAGACCATTCATTTCCCATAAAAATCTCTAAAATAGTCTTTCCAGCCTTCCATCTTTTCAATTTCATCCCAAATCATTTCTTGGCTTTTATTTTTAATTCTCTTCACATGCTGGAGGCTCGTTATTTAGCCCTTCTTGAATGAAAACCCTACAAAATGGGTTGAAAAATAATTTTAAAGAACCCTACAAAATGGAATAAAAATTACAAAATGGGGAGGGAGGTGTTTTAATTTACTCAAAATCACTGCATTTTCTCAGCCTCTTTTCTCAGCCTCTTTTAATCTTAACTTCCTTGATCTAACCCTGTTCCTTGAAGCTATCTTTTTCACTCTAAACACATTATACAGTATCTTTTTAATTTTTGCAGCATTCTGTTATATGCATTTTCTCCATCCATCGCCTCTTTTACTTCATCATCCCACCAAGCATCCTTTCTCATAGTTCCTGTTAGCATAATTCCAAAGTCTTTTGTGACATTTTATAACATTTTTCCTACTCTGTGCTAAGCAACTTCCACATCATCCTTCCTCGTCTCCACTTTCCATTCATTCATCTGGGAGTTTAATAGTTTGGACTGTTCTGGACTTTCCACACAATCCCCATGTTTCATGGCAATGATGAGCTCTTCACTGGCTCCTACTTTGAAGTGCTGAAATACTGGTGCTTTTGTTTATAGCTCTCCAATCACAACCCCCCCAATAACTGTCTCCCCTTATTTCTCCTTCTTACAACCCTGCTTGTTCCTTCCTGTGGGGAGGGTCTTCTTTCGGTTCCCCTTGCCAGAATCACAAGCTCAGGGCTTTCAGAGACATGACCGTACAACTCTGGAATCAGCTCCATCCCTCCCTTTGCCTCTCTGAAAGGCCCTTTGCCTGATGGCCTTTAATAGGGTTTGAATACTTTTTTATTATACCAGTAGGTTAGTGCAGGCTATTTTATCCCAATATTATCAAGAGGGAAAGTTTTCAGGGTAATATTTGTTTTATATTAATTATGCATACACAGTATATTCACTTTTCAGTATCTTAAGGTGCTCTTTTAAATATGTATGGTTGTTGTGTTTGATTTATTTTATTGCAAATATTTGCTTTACTGGGTTAGTTATTAAGTTGTAAACCAATTTACTTGATCAAATTTTTTACTTGTGTTTTTCTTTTGATATGTATCATGCCTTGATATAAGCACGTAATAAATAAATATTACTACAATTACATTATTAATCTTCTAATACTTTTGCATATAGAATTCATACTCTCAGTCATTCTAATTTAACACTCATTTCTTTCACTTCTTTCCTTTTCCTTTAACCTTATTTTTCCTGAGATCTACTGTTAATGGTCTGTCTTCCATTCAGAACTTCACACAGTCCTTGTATTCTTCACAAATTCTTTCAATTTGAAATAAGCAATTCAATCAACCATCCTTCTAGAGCAGGGGTTGGCAACCTGTGGTCCACGGCCCACCGGTGGGCCACGGGCCGTTAGGAAGTGGGCCGCAGGGTGAGCCGGAGCAGCTGATTGGTGGGGGCCCGGAAGAGGAAACACCTCCACCTATCAGTGCATGGTGGTGGTAGCGTGCGTGCGCCCAGCAAGGCTTTTCGCCTCCCTGCCAGAACTGAGGGCATTTTCAGGGTCCACGGAGCCTGCCCCTTCGAAAGGGCAGGCTCCGGGAACCCCAAAAATGCCCTCAGTTCCTGCAGGGAGGCAAAAATCCTCACCGTGCACTCGCACGCTGCCAAGCCACTTCCCCGCCGCACAGCTGATAGGCGCGGGGGGGGTGGAAAATCTCCGCGCGGATCAGCTTTGCACCCGGCTGCATGTGCGCGGTAAGGATTTTCACCTCCCTGCCGGAACCGAGGGCATTTTCGGGGTCCTCGGAGCCTGCCCCTTTAAAAGAGCAGGCTCCAGGGACCCCGAAAATGCCCTTGGTTCCCCAAAAAAATGCTGCATGGAGCGGCAGGCCTGCAAACCCCGCCCCCGTCCGTCCAATTGGCTGCCGCCCACAAACCCCGCCCCAGTAGGTGCTGCAGATCCTCATAGAACTGATCTACTTCTGCTTCTTCAGCATCTGTGGTTGGGGCGTATATTTGGATCACTGTGATGTTAAATGACTCCACGCTATTACCTTCACTTAGATCTATTACTTCTCCTTCTCTTAATCTTACATACATACAATGTATCTTGTATTTTGATCAATGCAATGAATATGCACCACCAAGATCCAACATGGTTTTGGTCAACTGAGGCTTTCATAGAGTCTTAACAGTTTAGTAGCCTTCATCATATCTATTCCATATGTTAGGATAGATTTATCAGTCAGTTTTGGAATGTTTTGATCAGTATGCCACAAATGCAACCAAAATCTAGTTTTACTCCTAGCTTGCCCATGCTATGCTAAGATATTCTACACTTCAGAGTTCTGAAACTGTATGTAATTGCTAAAATGTCCAAAAATATTCTAATTAAATATGAGATGACAAGACCATTTATAGTGTTGGACAGAGTAATGCTGGACAAAAGAATAACCCTCCTCCTCTCTGTGTTGATATTCTTATTCCTTGCATATATAGCTTGCATTCCCTACATTTATATCAGTATTAAAAAGTAAAAGGTAAAGGTTCCCCCCACACATTTGTACAGTCGTGTCCGACTCTAGGGGCCGGTGCTCATCTCCGTTTGTTAGCCGAAGAGCCAGCGTTGTCCGAAGACGCTTCCACGGTCATGTGGCCGCATGACGCGCGCGGAACGCTGTTACCTACCCACCGAAGTGGTACCTATTAATCTACTTGCATTTGCATGCTTTCGAATTGCTAGGTTGGCAAGAGCTGGAGCTAGTGCGGGAGCTCACTCCGCACGCAGGGCTAGGGATTCGAACCTCCGAACTTGCGATCTTCCAATCGACAAGCCAAGGCTTTAAAATCAAATCTTTCTTTACTCCAAAGAAAGTAGGCATGCTCCTAGGTAAGTACCAATAAGGAAATAATAGTTCCTCATGGGGGTGGTTAATTTCATAATGTCCTTCTTTTTATTAAGCTATCTGGCCATTTGGATTTTATAATTTATTTATTGTATTATTTGATTGTGTTTTTATATTCTTTATTTTATTTTAATCAGTTTTATTGTAAACCGCCCAGAGTTCCCCGTTGGGGGAGATGGGCGGTCATATAAGATAGATAGATAGATAGATAGATAGATAGATAGATAGATAGATAGATAGATAGATAGATAGATAGATCTGTATTGCACGCTTAATCTTTGTACTACACATGCGTATGCATGAATGTGTTTGACAGGTACGAAAACAGTAGCGTGTTTGTTTTACAAATCGAAATTAACCATCTTCTTTTAAACTTTACATTTCAATGAGAATTTTTTTAAAACTCCTTAGTTTACATAGTAGAGCTTCTTCAGTGTGATCTGCCATGAAAGGAAATTGCATTTCTCTAGGCTGGGTTTTTAATTTTTAAAACATATTTTATAAACCAAAAAGGCGCTTCTCATCCCATTGCAAGTCTGACTTTGACCTTCTCGATATGGCGGTGCTAAAAAGTAAGGTCGGAACTCGCCTCGATTTCTGTAAAATGGCAGTTCGAAGATTTGCCACTACCGAGATGGCGGTAGTCCTTCCTTGGTCGGGTAGTGCTACTTCCGGGTCGTGCTTCGTGGGTCTCTCTGGCTATGGCTGCGTCGGGGCTGTCAGATGCAGAGCTGCGGGCGGAGCTGCTGGCCCTTGGGTACCAGCCGGGCCCGATTACCGATTCCACCCGAAAACTCTACGCCAAGAAACTCACCCGTCTGCGGGCTGAGGTGGCGGCCGGGCTAAGGAGCCGCACCAGCTCCCGAGCGGTCCCTCCGAGCCCAAGTAGCCCCGTGAGGCCCACAGCGGCCGCCCGGGTCGGCCCCAAAGCGACCCCCCGGGCCCACATCTTGGTTAGGAGGGAGAGTGAGGACGATGAGGGCGAGGACGAAGAGGAGAGGAGCGACTACGAATCGTCGCGCAGGGAGGCAGCGACAGGGAGTAGAAGGCTTGCTCCGAGAAACTATTGGCCGACCGAAACTAGTTTAACTCCTGGGAGGATCCCCTTGCCGGCTAGAGAGGTGGCTACACCCAGCAGCCCCTGGAGGCCCAGTACTGGATTCGCCTCAAGAAGAACCCGATTAGAGGCAGATGAGGGTTTTACACCCCCGTATCAGAGGGGGACAATGGCAGATAGATTAACTTCTAGTACCCCATGGAGTGCAGTGCCCTCGAGAGAAGAGGGTTTAAGCTCTGGCAAGTGGTGGGAAAAGGAGCAGAGTCTGCACCCCGTTTCTTCGTGGGAATCAAGAACAGGAGAAAGCACTGTAGGGTTTAGTAATTGGGGCAGTTTAGGAAGGGAGAGATGGACAGCTCCAAGCCCCTCAGTAACACAGAGAATCGGAGAAGAATTAACCTATAGGCTGCCAAGAAGAGGAGAGAAAGAAGGAGCTTCCAGAAGTGCCAAATCACTCTTGGGGACAAGAGCAGAAAGAGATTTTAGTTTTGGCACCCGTTGGGACGGGACTCGGCAATATGTAGGTCAGAAATATCAAGCTCAGAGCCCCAGAAGAAAGGGCAAAGTCCTAGAATTTTATTTGTCCTGGTTCCTGTGGGTGGCAACCTTACTGCTGCTGGTAATTTTCTTGGGCATCCTTTGGGTGAAGATGATGGGACCTGCTCATCTGGAAGGGTCCGTGGAGAATTGTACGTGTAGTATTTAACTGTCTTCTAGACATACTTTGTCTCCTTTCCTTTTCAGTCTCAGTTCCATTTCTGCTCCTCCTCCTCCTCCTCCTCCTCCTCCTCCTCCTCCTCTCATAGTTTAGTTATTCCATTCCTTAGTTCAAGCTTTTTATGGATATAGTTTATGGATATATGTTAAGTTTATGGATATATGGCTGGAGCCAGTTTGGTCTAGTGGTTAAGGCAACGGGCTAGAAACCAGGAGTCTCTGAGTTCTAGTGAGACCAGGAGTCTGTGAGAACCGCCTTAGGCATGAAAGCCGGCTGGGTGACCTTTGGCCAGTCACTCTCTCTCAGCCCAACTCATCTCACAGGGTTGTTGTTCTGGGGAAAATAGGAGGAGGAAGGAGTATTAGATATGTTCGCCGCTTTTAGTTATTTATAAAAATAATAAAGGGATAGAAACTAAATAAACAAACAAATAAATAAATAATAAAAATATTGCATTTACAAGTAGAATTGGCTTCAGGCCTTTCAAGGCTAATAATGTGAGATATGATGTGAGGATTTTTTCCCAGAACACTAGCTTAGGATGGCCTTCCTATTTATTGTGAGGCCAAATATTATAAAGACCATATGTTATCATTTTGAGAGCTTAGTATGTGTGTTTACCCATATTATTTAAAACTGACTGCATAGTAAGCCTGAGTTTTGGGTAACTCTTATTGGATATTTGTTTCATTATATCAAACCATTACTACAGAATCATAATAGTTACTTCAACAAAGGGAGTCCATGATTGGTTTAGCACACAATTTTTTAAGGTCACTTTGCTTTTGCAAAACATTTAGGAAAAAGTGTACATGCTGAATACAAATAATTTTAATCAGTGCTCCTGTTTATTCTGAGCAGCATTCATTTCCATTTGGCAAAGAATACAAAATCTAGCCCTTATGTCAAAGAACCTTTCTCAGTAATCAACTAATGTGGATATTAATACATTTATGAGTGGACAAATTATAAGCTTCCATTGATGTAACATGCATATTTTTCTTATAGTATGGCAGCATAAGTCTCTCTCAAAATTTGTCTATTATGTTTTAAGATATAAAAGTTCAAGAATTTAAATCACATTTTTGGTTTGTGATCAAGATCCCAGATAACCTTCAAAGTAAAATACTACTGTCCTTATTTTGACATAAATGCAGAATGTGACTAATTTATCTTCTTTAATACCATTGGTGTGTGAATAATTTTCTTTAAATTAGAGGGATGATAAGTAATTAGTTGCAGTTTAAGGTTTAGTGTTGTACACACTCCACTTGGTTAAGGTCCATTCAACAAAACTAGCATTTTCAAGAAACATGTCAGGTTCACACTTATTGTTAAAAATAAAGTCCAAAGGAATAACAACTATTCTGTATACGCACTGGCAAGTAACTAACTATTTATTTTCATTCACAGTAAAGCTGTTGACCGTGGATTGTGAAAAAAGTACAGATATTGTAAGTTAAAAGTCATAAATTTAGTTTTTAACCATGGTGTACCAGCCACTTAATATTAGTAATGTTGTATAAGTGAGGCTCTTCTATTTTCCAAATATAATTTAATAATTCATTGATATGGAATTAATAGACTATTTTTGTCAAGTTAGTATAAAGAATCATTCAAACTCCATAAATCTATAGTTCTGCAGGGCTAAATCTTTGTTTTTATATAAATATGCTTTAATAATTTATAAAAAAGGTAAGATTTTTGACAAGGATTTATCAGTTACTTTTCAAAACAATCTAAAATAGAGCTGGCAGTCTTTAATATCTCCTGTTTGTGACTGTAGTTGTAATTTATTCCACAGTACATAGCTGAAAAAGACAAATACTGATATAGAATTGTATTTAAATGGCTAGCTCTGTGATTTTGCAACATCATGCATAGACTATATTTTTTTAGGTTCATGCTTGTACAGTATTTGCACTCTGGATATTATTAAGGGGACTGATACATATTAAACCTACTCCCTACCACCATGCAAAATGATTCAGTACTTAAAAGTGCTATTTACTGTTTTTTCCTCTATTTTTTTCAGTACTGTCAGGAAAAACAAGAAGAAATTTCAGTGACCATATTGCATGAGTTGTACAACTATCTTGCAATTCAAGCTGGTGAGTTCTGATCAATCTAAATATAAAAATGATTATTTCTACCAATTGGGTATTTTCAAACTAAATTTAAATTTAAGAATTTTATATGTGGTGAATATAAGGCATGCTGGATCAGACCTAAAGGCAGCACTCTCTTTCTATAACGATCATCTGTATAACTACTAGAAGCCTAAAATTAGGACATAATGCAACAGCAGCTCCACTTGTTGCTTGGGTTAATTGGAATTGAGAGGCATACTGCTTGGAATGCTGAAAGTAATACATAGCTATTCTGACTTAGAATCAATGATAGGGTATACCTCCATGAATTTATTGAATCCCAATTTTAAGCTGTCCAAGTTGGCAGCCCTGGCTACTATTTAACTATGTGCTGGATAGAAAACAAACAAATATACATACATACATATGATTTTTTAAAAGGAAGATAAAACTGATACTAATGAAAACCAGTTTGGTCTAGTGGTTAAGGTGCTGGGCTAGAAACCAGGAGTCTGTGAGTTCTAGTCCCGCCTTAGACATGAATGCCGGCTGGGTGAACTTGGGCCAGTCACTCACTCTCAGCCCAACTCACCTCACAGGATTGTTGTTGTGGGGAAATTAGGAAGAGGGAGGAGTATTAGGTATGTTCGCTGCCTTGAGTTATTTATAAAAATAATAAAGGCAGGATAAAAATTAAATAAATACATATAAAGTAAGAAAAAGAAATCAAAGAGAAAGCTAAAAGTGCAAGAAAAGAAAAAAGATACAAAGAAGTAGCTTTCAGTCTTCTTTACAGCAGTTATAAGTACTATTATAAATTTACCTCTTACTCTATGGTTACAACATAACTCTCTTCTTTCTATAATCTATCCTATCTAATCATCAAAACCAGAAATCATAAGTTCATTTTTCTCTGTTTCACGTAAAAAGTCTATAAGGGGTTTCCAGTCAACAATAAACATAGATATTGTCTTTTCTCTGATCAAAGAAGTCAATTTAGTTCCATTATCTTCACCAACCGTTCTTCCATTTTGGGTAGTGCTGAATCTTTTCAACTTTGTGCATACAACAATCTTGCTGTAGTTCTCATGTACAAAAACAAAATTCCATAACTTTTTTCAAACTGTCCATCAATCCCAAAAGAAAAACCTCTGGTCTCAATTGTATATTAATCTTTAAAATCCTCTGAATCAGTGTGTGTATTTGAATCCAGAAATTTCTACCTTTTTTACATATCCACCAAATATGATAAAATGTCCCTTCTTGTTGTTCACATTTCCAACATAAATTTGAAGTGCCTTTATACATTCTTGACAATTTCTCTGGTAACATATACCAATGGTACATCATTTTATAAAAATTCTCCTTAAGATTATAACATAGTGTAAATTTCAGTCCTTTCAGCCATGTTGTATTTCCCATTGTTCCATCTGTATATTATAACTAAATTTTTAGCCCACTTTATTATACATTTTTTCACATGTTCTTCTTCTGTTTCAAATTTCAATAAAAGTTTATACATTTTAGCAATTACATATTCATCATTTGTACACAATTCTGTTTCAAACTCAGTCTTACAGTGTTAAAAACCATAAATTCTTTTATTTACTTTAAATCTAATAATTGTATATAAGAGAACCATTGACAACTATAACCCTCTGCCACCAGTTCTTCTCTTGATTTTATTTTGTATTCCCCTTGACAAAATTCTAGTATCTTGGAATATGTTAGCCATTTGTGTTTGCCTATTACTTCTCGTCTATAAAATGCTTCTTGTGCTGAAAGCCACAAAGGTGTTTTTGGGCACAGTCTGGGTTTGTACCTATTCCATATACTCAATATGACACATCTAACATCATGATTTTTAAAATCCACATTAACCTTGATTTTGTCGTACCACAAATATCCATGCCACCCAAATCTCAGGTCATGTCCTCCTAACTCCAAAAGCCTTCTATTTTTCAGCAACACCCAATCTTTCATCCAAATCAAACAGCAAGCTGCAAAATACAATTTCAAATCAGGTAAACCCAAACCTCCTCTTTTCTTTGCATCTTGTAACACCTTATATTTAACTCATGTTTTTTTCCCTGCCACACAAATTTAGTTATATCCTTCTTCCACTGTTTAAATAGTGCATCAGTTGTCAAAACAGGTATTGTCTGAAACAAAAACATCATTCTAGGTAAGACATTCATTTTTATCACAGAAATTCTCCCCAGCAAGGACAGTTGTACTTTCTCCCATCTTAACATATCTTTTTTAACTTCATTCCATGTCTTAACATAGTTATTTTGAAATAACATACAATTCATATTTGTCGTAATGTTACCCAGATATTTTACATTCTCAATCTTAAAACCAGTGTATTCATCAGTTCTCTTTGATCTTCTGTTTTCACATTTTTTGTTAACATTTTTGTCTTCTGTTTATTAATCTTAAAACCTGCTAATACACCAAATTCTTCTAATTGCCCATTAATATTTCAATTCCCTTTAAAGGATCTTCCAGAATCAACACCAAGTCATCTGCAAAAGCCCTTAACTTATAATTTTCTTTTTTAATCTTTACTCCCACAATCCTCTCTTCTTGTCTTATATCTCTATTCAGTATTTCAAGAACCAAAATAAACAAGAGAGGAGACAGTGGGCATCCCTGTCTTGTTCTTTTTTGTATCATGTGGTTTTGTTAGATCTCCATTAACAATTATTTGTGCTTTCTGTGAAGTATAAATCAATCTTACCCATTTTATAAAGTTCTCTCCAAAATTCGTATCTTCCAAAACATTGAACAAGAAAGCCCAGTTCAAATTGTCAAAGGCCTTCTCTGCATCTAAGAAGATCAATGTGGCTTGTTTTTCATTATGTTGCTCCAAATATTCCAAAATGTCCAACACATTTCTGACATTGTCCTTTAACTGTCTTTTAGTTAAAAACCCACATCGATCCTCATGAATAAATTCTTGCAAAATTATTTTCAGTCCTATCAGATAGAATTGTTGTGAACAACTTGTAGTCATTATTCAATAATGATATTGGCCTATAGTTTCTTGTTAAGGTCAAATCTTGCCCCTCTTTGGGTATTAATGCTATATTGGCCTCTTTCCAACTCTCTGGCCTCTTTCCTCCCTGTAGGATGGAGTTCATGTTTTGTAAAGGTTGTTTTTGTTGTTGTTGTTCAGTCGTTCAGTCGTGTCCGACTCTTCGTGACCTCATGGACTATAGCACGCCAGGCCTATAACAATAAGGGAAATTTCTGAAGCTATAAAAAAGATTAAACTAGGAAAAGTGTCTGGACCAGATGGATTATCAGGTTCTTATTATAAATATTTTGAGGATGAACTTTTACCAAACACGATTAACTTCAGAGAGTATCTTGATGTAAACATTTCTATTTTTAAAATTCTTTTGCTTGGAATAACTTTTTTGATTGTAACAACCCATATACTCCCTTTCTCTCAGAGTAATTCGTTTTTTTCAGTCTATGTTCATTCTAGCCTGCATTATAGAACTGAATGTCTTGTTAAAATGAAAATTATTGTTAGGTAATTTTTTTTTCTGCATTAAAAAGTGTCCTAGGTGCCCTAGATTGCAATCCTGTGCACACTTAGTGGGGAAGTCCAAAGAAGCATGATTAGAGAGGGTACCTCAAATATTTTGTAAAAATAACCTTAATTTTTCCCATTCGTGTTTTATATTGTTGAAGAATTAAGCCATTTTCAGTTTAAATATGATGTATGAATTGCCTCATCAGCATATGGTAGAAACGTCAAAATATAAACTTTTAAGATCCGGTTGTTGAGATACATAAATAGAACTTTTTATTTAGGCTCCCTGAACAGATTTTGTTTTTGTTTTATTAATTAATTTCTACTCTTAAGATTATAATCTACAAGGACATGATACAGGAGGAAAAGGGAATTGGGAAGGAAAAAGAAAGTAAGACACATTGGTTTTATTGGCATTAGGCTGCTGTTTTAGAGCCATGTGTTTTGCAGAAAGTGTCACTTAATTGTTTCTCCATTCCTCTAGTATTTCCTTAAATGATGAGTAACATGAGTATGTGCTTTTATTTTGCTAGCCTATATAAAACATATAATTTTAGCATATGATCAGAAGTATTTTGACCAATTATAAAAGTGATGTAAAAGGAAACTTGGCTCAGAGTTTTCATATTGTTTGGCACATTTCATAATTGTCTAAAGTTGGGTTCTTTCCGTCTGGATAACTGTTTTTTTCTCTTTTTCCAGGCAATTTTGAGTGTGGAAATCCTGAGAATTTAGAAAGTAAATGCATACCATTTAGGGAGACTAAGGACTATATAGAGGTAAGGAGTACTGGAATATATTTCTATTTGTTATCTTCAAAAAATGCTTTCATTTGATTTTCCCCCCCCATCAGCTTCCCCAAAGCCATTTCTTTTCATTTTCTTTATTTGAGAAGCCCAGATAATGTATCTGCTCATATTTGCTGTTCTTTTCCACTTGAGAAACCAGAGAATTCCTATATTTTAGAGCTGTTATCATTTATCTATTTTTGTATAAAAACTGTGTTTCCCCTTTTTAGTTTTCAGTAATATCAAGAATACTATATTTATATAAAATCACTGCATCATATCTGGTGGTTATAAAATTGTAGTTACTGTGTCATAAGTCTTTAGCTTTTCAACAAGTTATATTCATGTAAATGCATTTATAAGGTTATTGAAGTAGCTGTATAGTATTCATAAAAGGATGGGCCAAATAAAAACAGATGTAAGAGAAATGGTATCTTGAAGTGTATACATATTATCTTTAATTTTCTTGAGGGCAAACAGAATAATAATGTAAATAGATAGTAATGCATTTACACAAAAATATTTCATTAATAGATTAATGTAGATGGCCTTAAATATGGGGGCATGCTTTCTTACAGAATGTGACTGGCTATTCAGTAGAAAAAATTGAGGATGCGATACAGTGGTTACTAGACAATCACAAGGACTCAGGAATTTGGTAAGTGATTAAGAACAATCAGTATAGAATATACCACTATCCCTTGGAATCTAGCAGATATGCTTGCTCCATTTTCTGTAAAACTGAAAGCATTGAAATGGTTTATTTTTATTTTATTTATTTATTAAATTTTGCCACCACCCATCTCCCCCCAAAGGAGGGACTCTGGGCAGTTTACAATAGTGATAAAAGCCTTAAAATAACATAAACATAAATAAATATAGAATACAATACAATATAAAGCATAAATATAGTATAAAATCCAGATGACAATGATAATTATAGTACCGCTCGTGTATATCTAAAGGGCCATTTTAGGGCACCAGCCATCTCCAGGAGTGATTACTTCCCTCCCCACCCCAGGCAAGGTGGCAAAACCAGGTCTTTAGCTGCTTTCAAAAGGTCACAAGAGATGGAATCTGTCTTATTTCTGGGGGAAGGGTGTTCCAGAGGGCGGGAGCCACTGCAGAGAAGGCCTGCTTCCTGGACAGATGGAATTCTCTTACAGACGGGGTCCGTAACATGCCCTCTCTGCATGATCGGGTGGGACGGGTTGATGCTATGGGGATGAGACGGTCCCTCAGGTACCCCGGACCCATGCCATGAAGGGCTTTAAAGGTGATAACCAACACCTTGAATTGCACCCGGAAGCAGACTGGTACCCAATGCAGCTCGTGTTTAGAAGATAAGAGAGAAATTTTTCTCTGTAAAGATCTCTGCTTTCTAGAATCTGACGAAATCTGGCACTATTATGACACTTTTAGTTATATCAACATGGATATTGCCTGCATATCTTGAAAGCCGTCAAATTACCTGCCTCATTTGTGAAAATGTGAATTATCAAGCATCTGGAATGTCACAATTTGATGGTGGATAGTCTGTGCTGTTTGATAGTTCATAAAATGTACAGGTTTTCTTAAGAATGGTTAAGTTCTCTATCTGTGGATAACTCTGAATTAGGAATTTGCTAATCTTGGATCTCCTTAGGCTTGTCATACAGAATTGTTGCAAGTAATTATTATATGTGAAGAGCTTTAACTGCTCTGAAGTATATAAATGCGAAGTATTATTTTTAGGTCTGTTGTATAATTAGAGAAATCCAAATTTGTATAAAATAAAATGATAGTAATGAAATGGAAAACAATACTTCACTTTCAGATGATAACCTCTGTTATTACAGGCATTATCTTAAAAGAGACATTCCCTGCACAGTGTGACAGAAACAGGAAACTTTTCAAACATGGTATCTATTACTTGCCTTCTTTAGTTTAAAAAAAAAGATTTTTAAAAAATTTAAAATAGTGCTGTCCAGTTAATAATGAACAACTACTCAGTTGATCAAAGATTTCTAATAATTTATTAATCTAACCAATTAATCAAATGTTGCTACGCTAATTATTATTTCTAGCCATTGTTTCCACTGACTGCTTTATTATAAAGTGCCAGAAGTTTGAAAACTGTGGGATAAACCGCTGCATATTAAATTATTCATTCAAACATATATTTTAACAGTTAAAATATGCTGACCAGATGCCAATCCTCAGTCGGAAGCCTCATCAGATCATGTTATATAGTCTGGATTTCAGCATGTTAGAAATAAAAACCTGAAACTGAAAAGATTCCAATTACCCTTCCTCCCTGCACTGAAAGAAAATGGAAAGAAATGTTGGAATTGTTAGGGACAGTATCTGCTAAATTGTTGTGCAGTCTGTTGAGAGTTATGATAAAAAATACTCTCCATATCAATGTTTCTCAACCTTGGCAACTTTAAGCTGGGTAGACTTCAACTCCCAGAATTCCCCAGCCAGCAATTGCTGAAGAAAAGCAATTGCTGGCTGGGGAATTCTGGGAGTTGAAGTCCACCCAGCTTAAAGTTGCCAAGGTTGAGAAACATTGTTCCATATGTTTGGCTAAAATGGGAAAGGGATGTAATCCCTTGATATACTCCTACAGCTTTCCTCCATGGGAGAGCAAAGCCTGATTTGGTCAGGTCTCTCACTGTGTGAAGAAACTTTACATGCATAAATCAGTGTAGGGCCCATTCTCAGATTGTTGAACATAGAATTGGGAAACATTTCCACTGCATCTTTCACTGGTGAGGGCAGAACCATGTAGCACTCTTCTCCGATTCTTTCACCATGGGGGTTGGGGTCGGATCATGTGAACCTGCTTCTCTCTGTGTTGTCTGAAATACCAGTAGTTAAATATTTCACAGTCTTTTTGGAATAAAAAGAGATGGTACCTTTTCTGATTTTATGTGAAAAATCATTCATATTCTAATCACCTATTCTCTGCTCTTCATTTTAAGTATTTAATGTTTAATACCTTGGCTTTATTTTTTTTTCTTTAAAAGTAGTAGGAATATGAGTTTAGTAGGTATGGTTTCATATGGTCTGATTTCTGGAGATTCACTGGAGATATTCCAGTTGACTTATGCTGGATAGTTCACATTCTACAAATGGGCTACAAATAAAAAACTGGATAGTTTCAATTGCCTGTTCTGAGGGCACTCTCATTGGCGTGCTTGATGACATCCTTGCTGACTTGAATTAATTCTCCGTGAACCAGCATATTCCCTTTGGTTTAAAGTTTATTAGCTGTACAATTGTATCTGGAGACCAAACATTACTCTGTGCAAAGCACCCTTAAGTTTTGCTTAGTCTTAAAGAAAGTATCTCTGAGTGCCTATTATATATTTATAAGGACTTTTTGCCTATCTTATCCTGATATTATGGAGCATTCTCTTGAACTATGAAGGAGATATCAAGAGCTACTTAGTACAGGCAGGGAGTCCACCTGAATACTTAGCTCTCAGATGCAGATGAGCTGTTTGAAAGCATATTAATTTTATTGAGCAAGAAGAATGGATAATAGCAATTTGAAGTGCATCCCTTTGCAGTTATTTGGGGACAAGTCAGCAAGTATGCTAAAATTACTCTACTTAAAGTATATTAACTGATTCTTTGTGCTAAAAATGCTTTCTTTGGAAATGTACAGTATACTTGAAATTTTGCCTAGAAAAGTTGCTGTTGAAGGAAGCCTCATAACTTTTTTAAATTAGATTTGCTATTCTAATTTCAAACTTGCTATCATTTTGGAATTCATTTGTTTGTAGAGGCATGGTTTTATGCCTTTTATATTAGATTTATTTGTTTGCTTATTTATATTTTAAACACATTTACATGGCCACTCATCTACCAAAGGAATTATTGTTAAACCTGCTTAACAATAATTGCTTCAGTTCTCACAAAGTAATTGCTCTTAATTCCTATGCTCTTTCAGAGAACACTCACTTGGCATTCATTAAGTAAAGCTACTATAGCTCTAATGATTTGAAAATAATTTACATTTGTGGTATTATGTGCTAAGTCCTTTAATGTAATCCTTCACTGAAGCAAAATATGTCATATTTGTACATAAAAATTATTTACTTTTGTGTTTGTAGCAATGTTGAAGTCTTTTTGATTTCTACCAAAAAGTTTGTACAGACGTCTTTTAGGCTGGCAGAATCTAAATGTTATGGATATAGACGTAGTAGTTTGAAAGTGATCTCAGTGAGTGTTGGTTGTATTTTCATATAAATCAGTATATACAAAGCTGTAGTGCCCTAATTTTTATCACATTTCAATACTGATGTCTCAGCATTGATAATTCTGTCCAAGCTATGGAATTGTTGGTATACATGAGGCTTTAGCAGTAGCAAAATGCTACTCCTCCTTAATCTCATTATCTAAAACTTGGCTGTACTGTAGTCTAATGTTTGAAACAGTGTTGTTTCTCCATTCTTTGTATGTGAAGAATCCCTACTGTTAAGTGCTATTCCGTTAGGAACTTTCTAAGAATGGCTGGTAGGATGGAATTCAGTATTTTCTAATTAAGATTTTCTTCAGTGTTACAGGTTATAGTTTGGAAACACAAAATATACTCTCCACCACTGTGTTCACCATAATTAAGAATTCCATCAACACTTAAACAGATTAAGCTACCAGAACTGGATCAATGTTTGTAAGGCTGACAATGTGAAACTCAATAAGAATGTACAGCATTTTAAAAAGCTGTTGCTGATTTTTCAACAAATGCATGAACTTACTTGACAGTGTTCTATTAAAAGCAGAAGCAAATATGTAGCAGAGCTTATCTACATATTTTTCAGATATTTAGTCTCTAGGTAATGCAAGTTCGGAGGTTCAAATCCCTAGTCCTGCGTGACGAAGTGAGCTCCCGCACTAGCTCCAGCTCTTGCCAACCTAGCAATTCGAAAGCATGCAAATGCAAGTAGATTAATAGGTACCACTTTGGTGGTTAGGTAACAGCGTTCCGCTCGCGTCATGCAGCCACATGACCGTGGAAACGTCTTCGGACAACGCTGGCTCTTCGGCTAACAAACAGAGATGAGCATCGGCCCCTAGAGTCGGACACAACTGCACAACTGTGCGGGGGGAACCTTTACCTTTTTTAATGTAATAAAATGAGAGCCAGTTTGGTGCAGTGGTTAAGGCACCAGGCTAGAAACCAGGAGACCAAGAGTTCTAGTCCCGCCTTAGGCACAAAGCCAGCTGGGTGACCTTGGGCCAGTCACTTTCTCTCAGCCCTAGGAAGGAGGCAATGGCAAACTACTTCTGAAAAACTTTGCCAAGAAAACTGCAGGCACTTGTCCAGGCAGTCTCTGAGAATCGGACACGATTGAACGGATTTAAAAAAAAAATGTAATCAAATAGGTAAAACTGATAAAATGTGCCAGTTTGAGAACTTATTAGTCTCACCTGTGATTTAGACAACAGATTTTCTGTGTTTAATTTATGACTTGCAGCTCTGGTGTAACATCAGTTAGCTATCCAAAATATAGTTATCTGAATTGCTTGGTTAAAGCTTGTTAAAAAGAATTGGAAACAGAGACTTCTACTGCATTTCTACAAGAATCACTACGTCTCTTGTAGTGATTCTTCCTAAATATAGGCTATAGACAAGTATAGCTGTACAGGTAGTCCTTGACTTACGACCATTCATTCAGCAACCGTTTGAAGTTAGGATAGTGCTGAACAAAGGGACTTACGACTGCTCCCCAAAGTTACAGCGATTGCAGTGCCCTTGCAGTAATGTGATCACGATCTGGGCACTTGGCAACCTGTTTGCACTTACAACAGATTGCCAAGCACCCCAGGATCACGTGATCGCCATTTGCAACCTTCCCTGCCGGCTTCCCCAGAAAGTCAATGGGAAGGTTGCAAGTCACGGGGGTAAATCTCCCCCACCCGTGCACTCTCCCCAGCCCCTCTGTGCTTGCGCTGCCCCAGCCACTCACACACCCCCAGGCACCCTTCCTGACCTGCGCTGCACCCCCGCCGACCCTTCCTGACCCACGCTGCACCCCCATGTGCCCTTCCTGACCCATGCTGCAGCCCTGTGTGCCTTCCCCAACCCATGCCGCACCTCTTGCACACCCCCATGCACCCTTCCTGACCAGTGTGGCACCTCTCCTGCACCCTTCCCACACCCCCATGCACCCCCTCACTCACTCCCCCACCCGGCAGCAGCCACTTACCTGCCTGCTGGCCTGGGACTTGCAACTTCCTGCCAGCTTCCCCACTGACTTTGCTTGTGGGAAGCTGGCAGGAAGTTGCCTTGCCTAACAACCATGGGATTCAGTTAACGACAGCAACCAGGACTGCAGGGATTGCCGTCACTAAGCGATGCGGTTGCGTTTTACGACCGCATCACTTAGTGATGGAAATTCTGGTCCCAATTGGCGTTGTAAGTCAAGGACTACCTGTAGTACTTGTTGATGCACACTGTAAAGGTATTTCTTCTCTTTCTCAGCTTTAATTGCTTCCAATCTATGCTTGTAGTTTCTTTATATACACTGTACATGTACAGATTCTAAATACCATATGTATGCACTCAAATGTCATGCAAGAACAGTGATTACTCCCTGCATAGCTGTTCATTCTTCTTGGCTATCAGATAACATCCTCTTAGATTCAAGTCCCTTATCTCCTATCTACTGCTTCCTCTTACTCTTTGGCATATCCTTTTTTCAAATGTCTTTTGCCATTTCTTTTCTAGCACAGCTAACCCAAGAGAAAATACTCAGTACTATATTTGGGGACTGGAATAATTTGTACCACATTATGTGGATTCATCTCATATTTTAGTATAAAGATGTATTTTTTGCCCTTTCCCTGGAAGGTTTCAAATTTTAATTCAAGTACAGGTAGTCCTCACTTAGCAACCACTTGTTCCGCAACCGTTCGAAGTTACAACGGCAATGAACGAGGAGACTTATGGCTGGTCCTCAAAGTTGCAGCCGTCACAGCGTCCCCGCAGTCACATGATCACAATTCGGGCACTTGGCAACTGGCGCACAATTATGACAGTTGCAGAGTCCCACTGTCATATGATTGCCATTTGTGACCTTCACAGCTGGCTTCTGACAAGCAAAGTCAATGGGGAAGCTGGCAAGAACTTTCAATTCATGGTCATGTGACATTGCACTTAATGACCATGTGTGGTTCGCTTAACAGCTGCAATTGGAACTGCCATCGTAAGTTGGCATGGTCATGTGATTTTTCACTTTACAACTGTGCTGCTTAGCAACAGAGTCCCTGGTCCCGATTACAGTTGTTAACTGAGGACTACCTGTGTATTTTTTCTAATTTTCCATCTAATTTGGCTCTAATAATTTCTTCCAAGAAACATAGTCTGACATGAACATAATTTGCTTTTTGTGCAGTCACTGGGGGAGGAGTCCCTTTTAAAAGTTTAATGTCTTGTATAGTGAAAAAAAGTATGAGGAGGACTTTTTTTTGCCAGATGACATTGCTATGCTATTGCTTTCCAAAGCCATATCTAATACATTATTAAGAAGCCAAGGATAAAATGTTCTATAATGGTTACAGTAAGAACTTAGTCTTTCAAAATTGTAACTGAAAAGTGAAGAGCCTCAACATTTTTTTAATTCTGATTACTATGACTCATTAGGTTTTTTGCATTGTTCAAAGGGGATTTTTCTTCTGTCTGTCAGGTTACAAGGCAGAGAGCCTTCAGAACCAGTAACCACTGTGAACCAAGTGGTATGTCTTGAATCTACCCGCCCCCGGATGGGGTTATGCTGTCGATTTCATCGGGCACTATGGACAGCTGTTACAAACTTATTTATATTCTTTTGGAGTAAGTTTGCCCGGGGGGAGGGAGGTGTTGTTGATAGCCTATGTGCATCTTGTGCAATTCAAGACCTTAAAAAGTTGGAGAGTGAAAGCAGTTACTAAAAATTCTGAATAATTAGTCTTGTGAACTAATGTATGTAGCTTTGGATGCACAATCTGAAAAAGCTGGGATTCGGATTTCCCTTTAGTTTTGAAGCCTGTGACTTTCAGTCAACATAATTTTAATAAAATGAATAATCTCATGTTTATTGCTCTAATCATATAATTAGAAGGATGTACAGTAGATATATTTACTCCTTTGTAAAAGCATAGACACTCGTAACAACATACATGATTCCATGTATGTTTTGTTGCAGAAAACCAAAAGTTTTATAGCACTTTAAAGGCTAACAAACTTGGTATTGTATAAGCTTTCAGGGACTATAATCCACTTCAGTAAAATGCAAAATGAAGTGGACTATAGTCCATGTATGTTTCTTGCAATAAATGTGTTAGGTGCTACAAGATTCTTTATTAGTTTAAGTATGTACTGTATGTATATGGTAAGACAAATGCAACGCCAACTGCCAAAGCTACTTTGTGTTTTTAATAAGTGATCAGGTTTTGTTAAATCTCCAAGTAATGAAAACTTTATACTGTAGCTATTTGGCAACTGTCAAGAAGCACCTCACTATAAAATATGATTGTCTTAAGCAGAGTGCCAAGATAAGACCTGCCAACAGATTCCTTTCTCAGAATCTTATATGCAAGACAGCTCATTTATTTTTGAAAGATCTCATCTTCATGCTTCCTCTTACAGGTTTAGTTTTCCTTTGGGGGATTCTGATTCTTCTGAAATATTACTGGTGGAAAAGGGAAGAAGGAGAGCAGGCCATGTATGAGATGGTACAGAAAATCATAGGTAGAGTTCTTCTTAGTACAAAATATAATCCTCTTAGTCTCATATGCATACATGTTTTCCTGATTACTTATATTGAATTCTTCATAGCTGCTGTCCAAAATCACTACAAAGAGTGGGAGCAGAATCTGGAACGCTACCCGTATGTAGGCATCCTTCATATCAGAGATACCCTCATCCCACCACAGGACAGGTGAGATTTTCTCCATTTTACTCAGGGTTATTAATACACTCCCAGTGTAGATGTTGTAGCCCCATAGGAGCCAACTAGTTGTCTCTAGAAAGCAAACTTGCCCTATAATTTGTCAGCAGTATTTGGTATATACAAGAGCGGTTTTCATCTTGATGCATAATTAATAACTGCTCTAATCATAGACGTCTGCAATTGTATGTTTTTAAAAACTTCATAGGAATGATTTCCTTCAGTTAATTACTCATTTCAGGGGAAAAGGCTTCCTTTCCTGAGCTTGAAATTGAATTGCATTGGTTTTCCTAAAGTTCTAATCTTTTGACTGATTGTGCCTATAACTCTGATGGCATATGATTTAATATAAGCCTACAAGTTTATCTTGGGTTTTTATAAGTTGGTTGATACCATAGTGATTCTGTCTTTTATGTGTCCCAAATCAGAGCATTTTATCCCTCACTTCTCAGCTTATTGCTAGTGCTACATGAAGCTATAAAACACATTTAAAAAATGATCCACGTTCTTTGTGCATCTGTGTATGGCTTTAATTTCATAAGATCCCCTTTTTCCTCCCAGGAGAAAAATGAAGCAGATTTGGAATCGAGCAGTGGATTTTCTTGCTTCCAATGAGTCACGGATTCAGACTGAATCACACAGGGTCGCAGGAGAGGACATGCTGGTTTGGCGTTGGACACAACCGTCTTACCTATCTGACTCTGATCATTAGCTGTCAGCTGAGGCAAGACAATGTTTCAACACTGTGCAGGGCGATGTCTCCTAGCTAGGGAAGATCCTGTCGCCCATACTCAGGTGCACTCCAGACACTAGTTAATGCTTTTGAGGAAGACAGAAATGACTCTTCAGGGTAGCCGTTTTCTGTAAGGGATGTAAATGTTGATGTGCTGGGAGAGATCCAATGTATACATATCTTCTCTAATATAATTAGTTTAAAAAAGAATCACTTCCTTAATTGAGAGCTGCCATTAAGAACTTTGATGCTGCAGAACTCTCTTATTTGTACTGAAACTGCTAAGAGGTACCTGTAAAGAAAAAAGGAGAACTATTAATTAAATAAATGCCCTAGCGAGGAGCAGATACTGTAAGTACTCTAAGCAATTTACCAGGAATTGCATCTGTGTGTAGAATACTGACACCTGCTTATAGGGTGACAGGTGAGATGGGGCAGGTTACGTGCTTTTGGAGGCAAATTGGGAAAGTGGAATGAGGGCCTTGTAGTCTTTGTGCTTTTTTCTTAGGCATAGTGGTATTAAGTCAGCTCAGAGAACATAACTGAAGGTGCAAAAAGCATAAAAGACTTCACTACATTTAAAGTGGCTTGGCGAAGAGCTCTATAAAGCAACATAATTTTACTGTATAGAGCGATCAGTTAGGGATGCCTGCAGTGTTGGATTCAAACAGTAGGCTCTGTGATCAAGCATTTAGGCAATGCTTCCGTGACTGACAAACCGTTCTCCTGCAATACGATGGTATGGTTTACGTATACTGTATGTCATCTTGTTTGTCTCCAGGCTCATTTTTCTGGCAATTGTTTTAACAAGAAAACCTTGCAGCAAAATACCATGCACCTTTGCTGAATCATTGTAAAGCCTGGGGAACTTGTATGATGACATGCCATCAGTGGCTCTAGATTTCTACTTTTTCATAATGAATCTAGCCTACTGTTCCACGGATGTAACTAGAATACATATTAATTCATGATAATATATACATGTATGACCTCTTGATGCATATTTGGTTGAGGATTTTTATGTCTCTTGGCATTTTTTTAATTGGCATATTTTATTTGCAAATACTGGTGGTATTAATTTGAAATTTGCTCTTCTCCCCCTGCTGGCCAAATTGAAATTTTTATGGATGAAATTTGCAGTTAGCTATCTCTGCAATTCACAGCAGTTCATTATATGCCTCCTGCTGGAATCAGCTGAATTGATGCAGAGTAGATAAATATCCACCCCCCTCCAAAAAAAAACACCAGGTGGTCTTATTGGTTAAGAAAAGCCTGAATTCCCCTGAATTTTCTCTCCATGTATTGCTGTCCGTAGCATAGACTGTATGTTAGAGCAAAGACATCTAGCAGATGTCTTCATGACATTAGCCATTTTAATACACATGCATACACTGTTTATGGGATGGAATGAAATAAGAGATCCCCCTTTTAAACATGTTTTTAATTTGCGTTGGTATTTGCAAAAACTTCCACAGTGCCTGCATCCTTAGGGCTTTGAACACTAGATCTGCAGCCCCTTTGAGAAATGATTCAGATTTTGAGTGAGCTATTCCACTATCCATTAAATTTTCCAGATTACTATGAGACTTCAGTGCTTAACAGAGATGCTTTGCTCACACATAGACTGAAGCACTTCTTTGAATCATTTTCAAAGCATGCACAGCCCTGTTAAACATGCATACATTCATTATCCTGTGGTACTTTACTATCTAACTTCTGAGAGGAAATGCCAAACAAAATTTTGTATGGTTGATTAAATTGCTCATTTATTTTTATGTAAACAGGCTGGTGCTATTTATTAAATACTTTGTCTGTGTACATTTTATCAAGCAAATAAAAATTTTGTACAAATAGGGCTGGCTGTTATTAGTAATTGGCATCCTTCATCAAAGAAGCTTAATTCCCTGGTTAGGGTTTGTTAATGCTGGTTTAGTTATTGCTGGAGCAGTGCTGAGAATTTATTTTAACTAAATTACAATGTATTGAGAATATAGGTCAACCATAACAATGCTTATGCAAACTAGGGGTGTAAAATAGAAGGAGTATCTGTCTTAAACCTTATATTTCTTCTTTGGTTTGTCTGACTTTTTCAGGGTTTTTCCCCCTTATTTGTTACATGGGGGGTACTTTTTCAAAATTTATGACAGCCATTTTATTTTATTTTCCTTGGTCTACAATAATATAAGTGTGCATGTCTGCCTAAAGTTTTAATTTAAGTCCAATATTGTATTTCTATTAGATTTTCATGGGAAGGGGGTTAAATATCCCTCCAAGGTGAGGCAAATAGTTACTAAATTGGGCAACTTAAAACCTATTTTTTTATATAAGTAACTCATATTCTTCTACAGGAAAAGAATCTCTTATCTTAGGGATGTGATGGTCACATATACATAAGTGAGATGTGGAGTCCTTGGTGCTCTCTGAGCCTTGTTGTTTTCTTGTAGACGTTTTATTGCCAAACTAGGCAACATCTTCAGTGCGAAAAGGGAGTGGTGCTTGCTCAAACAGAGAGCAAGCACCACTCCCTTTTCGCACTGAAGATGTTGCCTAGTTTGGCAATAAAACGTCTACAAGAAAACAACAAGGCTCAGAGAGCACCAAGGACTCCACATCTCACTTATGTATATGTGACCATCACATCCCTAAGATAAGAGATTCTTTTCCTGTAGAATATACAGTGGCTTGCTCTGCTTGTGTTGGTGGAGGTGTTGTTCTCTCCTTGGGAGTTCCTTGATTGGTCTGTTGTTCACTGCTTGGTTGATTGACTGAGTCAATAGTTCCTTGATTAGGGTATAATGTACTGTTAGCTTGTTCATCTAGTGTTAATCCTGGTGTTAATCTTTGCATATCTGGGTGTTGATTGCTGGCAGAGTAAGTGTTCTGGTCTTTTGGCTTTTCTATTGTCTCTTTTGAATGGTATGTTAATGTTGTTTATCTCTATGTGCCTGTTGATGGCTAACTTGTCTGAGTGTCAAGCTTCCAGGAATTCCTTAGCGTTTTTGGATTTGGCTTGGTCTAGAATGCTCACAGTTTCCCAGTTGAAAGTATGGTTGAGTCTGTCCATGTGTTGTGAGATTAAGGAGTTTTCATTGTGTCTTCTGACTGCTAGTTGGTGTTCGTGGATGTGCTCTGCTAGTCTTCTGCCTGTCCGTCCTACATAGTGGCTGTTACAGTCTTTACACTGTATGTTGTAGATGACTCCTGTTTTTTCTTCTTGGACTACTGGGTCTTTTGGGTTACTTAAGATCTTCTGAAGGGCTTTGGTTGGTTGGTGTGCTACGGTGATGCCGTGTGGTTGTAACAGTCTGTTGGTAGTTTCCAAGATGTTTCTGATGTATGGCAATGTTATCCTTTTCATAGATTCTGTTGGTTGTGCTGTGGTGGATTGAGTGGTCAGACACTTTTTGATAAAGTTGCGTGGATATCCATTTTGCTGGAAGATGCTGTATAGGTGGTCTATTTCCTTTTTCTGGTGTTCTGGGTTGCTGCAGTGCGTTTGTGCTCGTCTGAATAATGTTCTTACACAGGTCCTCTTGTGGGAGATTGGGTTGTTGCTTTGATAATGGAGCACTTGGTTAGTGTGGGTTGATTTCCGGTAGACTTGTGTTTCTAGTTTGCCATCATTTCCTCTACTGATGAGTATGTCCAAGAAGGGTAGTGTGTTGTTGTTTTCTTCTTCCCTTGTGAATTTTATTCCTTTGAATAATTTTATTCCTTTGAAGATGTTGTTGATAAACAACATATGTTGCCTAGTTTGGCAATGAAACATCTGCAAGAAAACAACAAGACTCAGAGAGCACCAAGGACTCCACAGTTCAACCCTGAGCTACAAATAGTCTCTTCAATTGGTACCAAATAAGTGAGAATTCAACATCTACTAGAGATGTAATTTTGATTAACAAATGCTTAAAATTTGAGGTAGCTCATGATCTAAGAGGACTTTTTAAATATTGGGGATATTTTATTATGATTATGATTATTGAATACTGCATTTATTAATTGTGGTTCTACTAAGGATTTTCAAGACATTACATAGACGTTTTGAAAACTTTTCTTTGGCTGTGGGTCAGATTATTATGGCTGGAGATTTTATAAATAAAATACATCCTATCTAAATCTAATTCTTGCACATGGAAAATACTGCAAGTTTCTATGTTGGAGTTTAATTTGGTAGATATATGGCAACTTTTAAATACTTTGTAACAAGTTTTTTCAGTTCCACATTGGAGTTGTTCTCAACTGGATTTATAAATGTAATACAGGTTATAGGTATACGGTATCAGATTTTGCTCTGGTAACATTATCAATTAATACAGGAAAGAATCGTCCCTTTTTCTAGCTTTTCTTTTAAAATATATCATTATTAAAGGATCCACTTTTTATAACAAGAGTTTGACAAATATTTACATTGACATTCTGCCAGTTGATTGTTTGGGATATTTTAAGGCATATAACATGGTCATATTAGTACTTATGCTTCATGGAAAAAGAAAAATCAGAAAGAAAATAGGGGAAGGAAACTTCCATATGCAAGATAGCCAACACCAAAATTATATAAAGCTTTTATGAATACTATATAGGAATGTAATTCTCTTTATGTACTTGAAATAATATATTCACTGAATCATATAAAACAAAGATATTGGGAGTGGGGTGAGAGGCCTGGTAAGTTACTAGATTTTTTGCTGTAACAAGTGAATACTATAATATCAGTAAAGACACCCAGGGAAAAATATATAATGATCCTGACTCAATAAATCAATGATTTTTATACTCAGGTATATGTTACTGAATCAAATGTAACTGAGGAAGAAATTAATCCATTTTTATATAACGGAGCTTTTCTAAGATCACACATGATCCAACTCCCTATTTAGTTCTCTCTTTTATCTTTCTAAGAAATAATATATACCATTAAATCTATGAAATCAGGAATAACCAGGTGGTTATTCCATTGAGTGGAATAAGATGCATTCCTCCAATACTATTGAAAGTCTATAAAGATTTCTTTTTAAGTATGGTTTTCCAAGCTCCTTCAGTGAGGCTTATATAACCGATTTTGAATATTAGTAAAGATCAGTTGATTGTGCTATTGCCCAATTTCCTTGTTAAAAGTTCATGCAAATTCACTGCAGGTAGCCCTGGCACATAGATTACAGATGACACTACCTCTTCACTATCTGGTTTCATAAAAGATAATTGCTTTACCGCTGGGCATTTATTTTGACGTCAGTTTCTCTACAAAACAAAACTGAGCAGGCCCAAAAACCATTATGGGATTAATTGGAAAGTTACAATATAGTAGATCTAACCCATTTTAGCAATAGCTCTATTGTTTTCCATGTATTGAAGGCTACAAGAGCCAGAAATATAATTAGACTTATTTATACTCTAAGATGATTCCAGTCTGAAAATTGTATTTTTTTAAAAAAAATAAGGACAAGTATGGATATTAATACTTCAGAGCTTTGTTTCATTTGTCCTTGAAAAGGTTGTAATTCAAAGGCATTGCCCATACTGAGCAATGCCTCCTTTCTTCTTTCAGTGTCTGCATGTGAAATGTGTGTATAGAGTTCCTGTGCCTTTTTCAAATGCCTCACTGATGTATTTTGAATGTGGAAGTTTGTATTCTGTTGCAAAGTTATAATTAACATCAGCTGGATACATGAATAAGCCTGTAAGTTTCACAGCACCTCTTAGTAAGAGCTGCTGTCTTGGGTAGTTCACAGCTAATACGGATTATTTTCTTCTTTAAATCTGATGTGCATGCACGCTAGCAAGATTCATCTTAAGCAATCTGCACTGATAATGCCATCATGACTTCTTATTGTCAAAAAGAAAGAAAATATACCAACTAGGCTTCTAAAACAAAAGTTGTCCTTATTTTCCATTTTCATTAAAAGCATTTGATACGGAATGTTTTGTTTCCCACAGATACGACAGCTGATGCTGTGCTATATTTATGGGGTGCTTGGCTTGGGAGTAGTGCCAGTTCAACTGGGAAATATCAGCACGAAGGAAATAAGAAAAAGAAATAGACAGTGGAATGTATCCAGAGTACCACACTTACCAGAGCCCAGTCCTATAAGCATCAAATTGTTTAGGCCAGGCTAGATATTACATCAAAATGCATTTCATATGTTTGATTTAATTAAACAGATAAACTGGGAAGGAGAGGGAGCTTATGATAATGGGATTTAGGGATCAGGACTTGGCTACTGCCTCTTATATCATGATCAGCAGCTCAAAAGTATTTTTCCCCTTCGGAAAGAAGCTGACACTAACCCTTTACAGTTTCTAAATGTTAGAAAGTAACAGTAAAAGACCAATTAAGGATGAGAAATGTAAGATTTGTTCTTTAACATGATCATTCACTCATTAGCTTTCAGGCAAGTAGTCTGCAATATAATACATGTGCATTCATTGCATAGTGTGGCATCTCAGTATCTTTTTCAGTACTGACCTGTCTGAAAAATATCCAATTTTCCCAGCATATTGTAGAATGCAATCCTTTCTTCAACAAATGTGTCTTTTGTTGTGTCAAAAAAGTATGCCATAGTCATAGGGCACTTCTGGGTAACATCGTACTGCCAATCAATGCTGCAGAAGCCATTCTTTGTTTCTTTAACTGATTACTTTGTGGAAAGAAAAAAAGAAACAGAAAAGGGAAGCACGGAGGGTTTCAGGTGGAAAATGATGAAGTCTTGATCATTTCTAAAACTTTGTGACTGAAGCAAGGCAATTGCACAATGATGGCTTCATTTACAAACATCCACTGCTAGCTGTTGGATAGTGTCTGTGATCTGTGTGTGAGTGCATAAGTGTATTCCACCTGCAGAAGTTTTAGCTTTTTAGTTAAATAAGGTGGACTTTTTGAGGTCGATTGTGCATTACCTTTGATTTTTGAAAACAGCAGAGTAGTTTCCTTCCTTGATCCCATTGTTCTGGAGTTCCTTATATCTTTTACACCCCCTATATTGCCCAAAATATAAAATTTCTAACAGCAGCACAATTCCCTGCCTTTCAGCAAAGGTGTGATGGTCCCAGTGCCAGTATCTTAACTTAAGAAATTCTCCAGACAATTCATCAGAATACTAAAAGAATTCATTTATTAAAATACTACTACATGGAACGACTGCAAAGCTCTGAATACCAGATTTGGCGCCAAGCATTCAAAGTTAAGAACATCCCTCTGACTTCATCCCTTGTCAGTTTCAAAACAACCATTTTCCCACTCTTGATCTCCCCCCCTCCCAACTTGTTAGGTTTAAGGAGAGTCCAGGTGCCTTATCAGTGTCCTTAGTTTTTCCCAGTCAGCGAAGGAATGTGAGGGAGGCAGTTCTCAAAGTAGCTGGCTACAAAGAAGGCTGACATGAGTCGGCTTCTATATGGCTTGACACGTGTTGGCTCAAATACATGGCAGGCAAGCAAAGCGAGTCTGACAGAAGGATACCTCCTCTTGCTTATTTATTATGTGGAGGAACAAAATGGTTGCTACACAGAATTGATTCTTTTTAAATAGCAATGGGTTTAGCAACAGGTTTATGAGGATTTTATTCCTGCCTGCCCATTAAAGTAACAGTGGCAGAGGCCTAATGCATAACTAATAGTCAAAAATAAACAATTTATGGTATTAGAGCAACAGAAATTCTAGAACCCCATGCTCAGCTGCAGCGCAGGCAAAATACTGCTATAGCTACTGTCTTGGTCTGTGCCAGCGCTAAGAAGGTTTGCTTTGGGTCAGCATGTGATCAGATAACATGAAAGTGCCCCATGGACCTTACAACACCAAGGTGTTCTTGCATATTTTGGGATGGTGCTGAGAACTTCTTCCCTCTGCTTGCCTATCTCAAGGCTGGTGACAATTAAACTCCAGATGAAAACAGAAACTATTTTCAAAGCTCACTGAGTGAAACCAGAAACTAATCCTCAAATTACCTGTGCAATACAGATAAAAGAACAATGTGGTTGAAATCAATGCCCACACATAAATCGCCACCCTTTTTTTGAACAGCTCTCTTTGTTCAACCCAGCTCGTTCATTCTGGCAAGCAGCCCAGTTAAAAATACTCCATGATAGTAAATCTTCCTAAAGAAGGCTAAAGGTAGTTTGAAAGAGGCATTGTCCATGATCAGCACACATCCCAATATTGTTTGGATTGATAAATTTGGGTCATGAACACCTTTTCATATTTGACTCTTGTAGAACTGCCTTCTTGGATTAGTGAAGCTCATACTTGGAGCCAGACTGTGAGAAACACACGCTGAACTTCGAGAGGTTTGCTAGAAACATCTGTCAAACTTACAGTTTAATCTAGCAGACCATCTAGATTAATATAGCAGTTTGAAATTGTTGTGAGATCCCAGAATATTCCCAATCATTCCTCCTTCTGAGAAGCATTGATTAGTCACAGAATGTTTGGAGCTCCTCTGAGAAGAGTCAATAGATTGTGGGGCAGGAGGGGAATCTTCAGTATAAAGCCTTTGGCATAGATTTTCTCTTTATGGACAACTTTATATTGGAGCACAATTTTCACTAAAGCAGAAAAGAAAAATGGGCTACGTTCCTGTCAAAGTCTCTAATACTAATATGTTTAGCCCTGTTTTAGTCCCATTGATGGATGGTTATACAAAAGTCCCTGCATGTTTGAATGAATGCATTGGGCATGAGTCACATTTGGATTTGAACTTCAAGCAGTGTTTCCTTGTACTTCTTTCCACTGCCCACTATCACATGCCAATCTGATTTATCTTGCCTGATGCTACTGGATATTTTTTGCAGATGGTCGTCTTCATCCCACTGGCATCTGCAAAAAAAAATATCCATCTTGCGAAATGATGGTTACCAATCGCTTGATATCATCATAAAAAAAGATGCAGTATCAACTGTGTACTCTGAAATTTGTTTGTTTTTCAAATACAAGGATAATGAATTTGTGCAGGTAGCAAAGTAATATTGTGCAGATTTCTATGCAACTTTGGTGTATTATTTCACCTACGGTCTCAAGCACCCCTTTTAGTTCCTATGTGACTCTGTCTTGCAGTTATTGCTATCTTACATGATAATAAAGGTTGTGCTGTTAGCAGTTGTTCGTTCTATGCCTAAAAGTTTCTTTCTCTTAAAAAAAATATTGTGTATTTGTATAATCAATTTAGGACAAATAAGCTGAGTAGGTAAACATGAAAACAGTTGCTTGAAATGACTTGATTGGTGAACCAGAAAGTATGTGCTTTGTTTCTGATTCTAACTAAAACCACAGTGCAGAGCTGCCTCTCCATTAGGCTGAGTGAGGGGATTGCCTTATAACAGATGTTGAGCAACACTTGCAAACCCCCCCCCCTGCCATTTTTCCAGCGCCTCCACAGCCATACCCTCTCTTGGAGAATAGTATTACAAGAACCATGCAACCGGTCCTGCACCATTTTAAACTGGTTTCAGATATGGTGGGGGAGGCTAGCTCATCATCCATGTTGATGTACAAGTCAACTGGCAGTCCAATCAGCTTCTGCATGTGGTATCATTGGGGGGAACCAGTTTGTCCTATACTTTAGACCAGTGTTTCTCAACCTTGACATAAGTAGCTGGGGAATTCTGGGAGTTGAAGTCCACCCATCTTAAAGTTGCCAAGGTTGAGAAACACTGCCTTAGACAGTCCTGTCATTAATGGTCATTCTTCAAGGACACTCAAGGAGTTGAATGCACCTAACAGCTGGAACAGAAAAACTCTGCATTAACATAAATGCAGTACAAAACAGGCAGATGACTTTGTCATATGAGAGACAGGTGGGAAAGCAGGTTTATGTTAAGGATGGGAAACTGCTGGCCCTCCAACAGCTCCAGCTTGCATGGCCAGTGGTAAGGGATGTTAAGAACTGAAGTTCATTAACAGAGAAGGAAGCCAATAGATACTCCAGCTGTGCTTTTAGCCATCAAAGTTACATTGCCAGGATGATATCTGCCCACATCCTGCAGATGCCCATCAACAACCTCTATGTGTGGAGGCCCAATATCCTTTTCTTTTTTTACATTGCAAAACAAGATTGTATCAGGTATGTATGAAGGTATGTTTTTAAAAAGTTTTAGGAAAATATTCAACCTTCTGAGAAGAGGGGAGATATTGGAGACATGTAAGTAAAGGTAAAGGTTCCCCCCGCACATTTGTGCAGTCGTGTCCGAATCTAGGGGCCGGTGCTCATCTCCATTTGTTAGCCGAAGAGCTAGCATTGTCCGAAGACGCTTCCACGGTCATGTGGCCGGCATGACGCACACGGTACGCTGCTACCTACCCACCGAAGTGGTACCTATTCATCTACTTGCATTTGCATGCTTTCAATTGCTAGGTTGGCAAGAGCTGGGGCGAGTGCAGGGGCTCACTCCGTCACGTGGGACTAGGGATTCGAACCTCCGAACTTGTGATCTTCCGATTGACAAGCCTGGCGTCTTACCCGCTGAGCCACCACGCTCCTTTGGAGACATGTAGCATCTACCAAATCTGGTGCTCCAAACACCAGACCTTTGACTGGGAGCACAGAGGGTATGGTTTATAGGCCTATATAAGCAAAGTAAACTAATGCAAACTTTGGATCACTAAGCCATGTGCTCTCGGAAGAAAAAATATGTTTTATTGACTCGGTCCTCTTCCTACTTATATTTACTTAATTCTTCCTAGAGAGCAAAACACTGACAACTGACAACGTCTAGAATAGATTCCACATGACAACTGTATAAACAGTTCTTAGAAGGCATTCATCCATGTCATGTCATGAATTCCTGAGGAAAGGGAGCTTGCAAAGTGGGTGGCAAACGAAGGCAGAGCTAGAACATGTGATAACTAATAAGAGTGTAGATCAAGGGCTGATTTACTCCAACAGAAATGACTTTCATATATTACATCCAATGGGGAAGATTGCCCTGGGATCCACCCAGAGAGTGGGGTCCATCCAAAGTATGGTTTAGCATTGGCTATGATCTGATGGAATAATCCTTTTCATTCAAAGTGGTAAAACTAATTCCAAGAGTATTTTCTGTTTTGTAATATTTTCCTATGTACTTAGCCACTGTTTTTAATCATCATGTCTTGGAATTTCCTCGCGGTGTTCCTTCTAAGAACTAACCAGATCCAGCCTTGCTTAGCTTTTTTGAAGATCAACCATGGGGTCAGGTAGATGATGCTACCTAAAAAGGGGGTGGGGGACAGGCATCCAATAAACTTTCTCAGTGACTAAAAAGAGCTCAGACTTTGCCACTTCTGTCCCAAAGTGTAAGCATTGCATGGAGAAGGAAAAAGTGTGAACTACCCCTGATCTAATCTGATTTCTGAAATGTCACTGCAATTACAACAAGGACTGGAATATACTGCTGGTCACCAGTCACTTCACACAGTGGAGGTAGTCTGAAGGACAATTGGGGAGATTCACACGAAGGTAATTTCCTGTTCTGCACCAACTCTGATCCTTTTTGCCTGTAAAAATACAGCAGTGCATTTTTTAAGTTACCTGACATTTGTATGGATACAGTGAGCCACAACTAGAAGCCATAACACAGAGTTTTCCAAACTTTTCATGTTGGTGACACACTTTTTAGACATGCATCATTTCGTGACACACTCTTACAGCAGGGCACAAGGCAGGGACTAGGACCTGCGCGGAATCACTGCAGGTTTGGAGGCAGCAAGGGACAAGGCAGGCACTAGGACCTGCGTGGAATCCTGGCAGGGCTCGGAGGCAGCAGCAGCTGCGACACACCCAGACACTGCAGCCGACACACTAACGTGTCCCGACACACATTTTGGAAAGCTCTGCCATAACACCATGTTTAAACCCAAGTGTATTCATTGAGCAAGTGCTAAATAATAGAAACAACCTGCAAAGCGGTTTTCCTCCATCTGAGTGTCCTTTAGATCCTTAGACATCAGAAAGCCCCTTCATTCCTCCTGTGTAAGAATCTAACATATGAAGCAACACTAAAGACTGCTCTAACAAACTATACAACTATTTCCTATGCAGCAATGTCCTGTATTTGCTTGCTCAAAATTCCCACTGAGTCCAGCCAGGCATATTGTCCCATAACTAAGCATAGGACTACAGTCTGTGTGTTTTTAAATGTATACTTAAACAGGTAACACAGAAATGAACAATCCAAATTCCCAGGGCCACATAAGTCCTGGGGATGGATGCAGTCTACCATCTTCCAAAATCACCATCAAAGTGTAGTTTAACAGAAGAGACAAAATAGCATACATAGAGAGTAAATCATGTCAAATGTTAATAAAGCCGCCTTCAATTCAAATGCAACCGATGGCCCTCCAAAAGCTGCACGTACATCTGAAGTTGTGTACGAAACAAACAGATGGTGAAAATATATCCTATATTATCCCCATTGAAAGCACTCTTAATAGCAAACCTAGGTTTCCTGTTGCTGCATGAATTGATCCCTGGGTGTTACATGGAATTACTTTTTTTCCCCTAAACTAATTGAGGTTAATATTTACAGATATACTTCTATAACACAACTAAGATTGGCATCCATCAAAACGGGGCAGCCATGATGAGTCAAATCAGGACACAGAAATCTGCTTACAAAGTCTAGAGAGGCAGAATTACATGAGTTAGGCACAGGTATTTCTCTCAAAGCTTATTTTCTACGAAGTTCTCTGGGTGGGACCTGATTGCCATTAGTAACATCAAATCATCCTGAATTACTTTTGCCATCAGTTTGCAGGGGGGAAAACACTCCAACAGATTTGTAAAGAGAAGGTGATTCTGACCGCCCAGAGTCCCCCTGTGGGGAGATGGAGTGGTGAATACAAATCGAATGATAGATAGATAGATAGATAGATAGATAGATAGATAGATAGATAGATAGATGTCTGTAATTAACAGCATTGCCTATAATGCTAACTCGTAAGACATAAGGCAAGCACACTCCTTTATTTCATTGAGACATTCTCCACAGTAAGTAGGTATAGCATTGCAGTCCAAAGCTATTTAAAGAGCTGAGGTCAGTCCAGCTAGAAACATTGTGTTCTTCTGTGTGCATGTTATCAGTTTACAGTAGACTTATATTCTGCATCAGATCATAATGTCAGAGCAGTGGAGCAGTGCCAATTGATGGCCTAAAAACAGTTGGGGCATAACTGATTATCAGCCATAGGTTGAATCCCAAATTGGCACGGTAAGCTACTGCAGCCTTTGGTCCCCCACTCTTGATGTGATACCTAGGGAAAGTGAAATGAGAAAAGATTCTGAGTTAGGAAAGTCTCTGTTAGTCCAGAGGCACAAGAGCCTAAGGCTGACTGATAAAAATTATTCTGGATGCTGCTTTTTTGGCAGTGCTGTTCCATAAGCAAATGTATGTACAACTGGGAGGCGTTATTATTTCAAATTTTCCAAGGTTAAATAGAACCTAGTGTCTGCAATAATCTCATTCAGATCAGTTGAACTTAATTAGCACAGCCTCCATTTTTGCTGTGAATATTTGTGAACTTGTGATTACAAACTCAACAGAAACAGCTAAGCATTTCCAACCTGCTGCATTTCCCCAATTCTCATATATAGGGGTGCATTCGACCAATGTCTCCAAAATATTAAATTGTAACATTGGACAATTCGCAAAGGAGCAAGGAAAAGAATTTCCATCGCTGGCCTAACATCAGTGTTCCAGAAGGGCCAAAAATAGCCTACAAGCAACATGAATGTGATGCTCTGGAAAAAGAAGGGAATATAAAATGAGAAGTGAACAAGAATATAGGTAGCTAAGTTTGGGTAATTTCCATTCATTTGAAATCTTAATGGAAGGTCATGAAAAAAATGCTCACATTACATCTAGAATGCACTGGCCAAATATTAAACACTGGCCACTCAGAGAGAATATAAACTACAGATTAAGGTGAGGAGCCTTTTACTTTAGCAGATCAAAATACCAAGAAAATAACTTGGGAAATCTGGGCTGCCAAACGCCAAGAGAAATAATATCTTGTGCCTGTCATTAGTGCTTAGTAACATTCTTTTCATCAAAAGCAGGTTGCATCAGGGTCCTTTCGACAAGAGGCTGAATAATTGCCTTTGGTGCTTCCTGGCCCCTCCAGCTATGGTAATCTGCCTCCTCAGTCCCCCCAGGAAATTTGCAAAGGCTACAGCCTCACAGTATTTCATGGACTCTTGTTCGGGAAACCTCAGGTCTTCATGCTCTTTTTTTTGGCGGGGGGGGGTATAATTTTATTATAGATTTTTTAAAAAAAGAAGATAAAAACTGATACAAACTAATATAAAGTGAGAAAAAGAAAAGAAGAAGAAAGAAATCAAAGGGAAAGCTAAAAGTGCAAGAAAGGGGAAAAAAGTAAAAGAAAGATAGAAAAGAAAGAAAAAAAAATACAAAGAAGTAGCTTCCAATCTTCTTTACAGCAATTATAAGTACAATTATAAATTTACCTCTTACTCTATGGTTACAAAATAACTCTCTTCTTTCTATAATCTATCCTGTCTAATCATCAAAACCATAAATCATAAGTTCATTTTTCTCTCTTTCACGCAAAAAGTCTATAAGGGGTTTCCAGTCATCAATAAACGTAGATATTGTCTTTTCTCTGATCAAAGAAATCAATTTAGCCATCTCAGCAAGTTCCATCATCTTCACCAACCACTCCTCCATTGTGGGTAGTATTAGAAGAGAATATACAGTATGTAGCTCAGGGGTGAACTGTGGAATCCTTGGTGCTCTCTGAGCTTGGTTGTTTGCTTGCAGACATTTCATTACCCAAGTAGGCAACATCATCAGTGCGAGTGAGTGTGGGGTTTGCCCCCTGTTTATATACAGTAGCTTGCCCTGCCAGTGTTGGGGGTATGGTTTTCTCCTTGGTAGTTCCTTGATTAGGGTATTGTTTTCTGCTTGATTGTTTGTCTCCTTTTATTTATTATTATTTTATTTATTATTAAACTTCTCGATCGTCCAACTCGTACATGACTCCTTGATAGTTCCTTATTTGTGGGTAGTGCCGAACCTTTCCATCTTTGTGCATACAATAATCTTGCTGCAGCTATCATGTATAAAAGATGTCTTAATGATATAATAACTTGCAAAGGAAATATCTCTTGGCACTACAATATATTTAACATAAAATTTCAATCTCTTCAAATAATCATATGTTGTGAACTGCACACTTTACATCAGGGGTGTCCAACCCGCGGCCCACGGGCCACATGCGGCCCTGAACAGCTATCAATGCGGCCCGGCCCGGCCCAGTCCGGAATGAGCCTCCTGTCCCCACCGCCATGCCAGACTTGGATGAGGATGAGCTGAGTACCGGAAGAGGCTGGCATGGCGCAAAAGGGGAATCCGAGCCGGAGCTGCCGATTGGAGGCAGCCCGGAAGAAGAAGCCCCTCCACCAATTAGCGCATGGCAAAGGAGGGCAGAGAGGCGCGAAATTCAAAGATATAAAACATAAATATATGTTTTATGTTACCCTCTTTGTTAAAATTTTATAATAAAAATATTAAAAAATAAATGAAGTTTTATTACTTATATACATTAACTGTATTATATATTATATGTGCGGCCCAAGACAATTCCTCTTCACTCAGTGTGGCCCAGGGAAGCCAAAAGGTTGGACACCCCTGCTTTACATCCATTTATCTTGGCACAGAAATAGTGCAAAAGGGGTCTGACCAAGCTCTACCATAACGATCTGAGCCCTCTTCTTTGTTCTGATTGAAGGACTTCCCATATTATTGAAATAAATACAGTGACACTAATGCAGAGCTTTCAATCTGTATTTGGGACATTTTTTCCTACTGGATCCATACAATAGGTGTGTCAATCATGTATGAACACCAATCCAACAATAATGAGCCAATCTCTACTACATGAAGACAGTTCAGGCATAAGTATCTCATGCTACATCATAGCATAGTGAAAAACACACTGTATATTTGTTAATCTTTCTCCTATTGCTGATCTTTTGCAACTCTCCATAAATGGAAACACAGCTTTATTACATTTAGCTAGGTAGAATGCCTCTTAGAAGTGATACGTTAAATGCATGAAATCCACTCATATAATAATATAATTTGTTCACACTTCTTTTCTGCAGAGAGAAACACACACTCTGAGAAACCGTAAGTGGCAATAGCTTCTTAAAACAAGGTGAAGCCTAACCACACACTATAAAATAAAATACTGTGAAGCCTGAACACATAAATTGATGTGTTTTCCCACTTGCAAGCCAGAGTCTACCACACCAAAGCCTTCCACCAAAGGCTTCTACAGGGAGGATTGCTAATGCCCCTAAGACTTCCCTCAATGGATTTTTAATTGAGGGGGTTTTTTTCCCCTAAAAAGAGAAAGCAAAATTGTGCCTTCAAGTCAGTTTTTGACTCCTGACAACTGCCCCCCACAGATTACTTGGCAGCATTTTTCAGAAGTAGCTCCCCAGTTGCTACTTCCTAGATGCTGAGAGAGAGTGACTGGCCTAAGGTCACCCAGCTGGCATTGTGCTTAAGGCAGAGATTAGAACTCACCATCTCCTGGTTTCTAGCCTGGCGCCTTAACCACTACGCCAAACTAGAACACACAAAAAGGCAGAAATAGTGAGAAGGAAAACATAGGAGCTTTATAAATACACAGCAACATCATCTCCTTCATAATGCAGAGCCATGGCACGATAAAAAACCCCACCTGGAAACACCAGTTGATGGAAATGTAACACAACCTAGAATGGATTCCAGCAAGTTCTTCTATGACCTATGACAAGTTGTGTTAAGACTGAACAGGGTAACACCCAGATCCAGTTGGAATTCTGCCCTTATTCGTTAAGGTAGTGTCTTTGTTCAGAAAAAGGATACTTGTTTCTATCTCGGGTGAATATTGCTTTTGAATTGAGGATGAGAGCTATCCTAACATGAACACAGTTTGCACACAAATCTGAGCTCCTGTAGTGTACTCTTTCCCCACAGCTGGGTCAAAGGCCAGGCCAGAACTGATTTTTGAGTTGGATTCACATTTCTAGGCTGCACTGAGAAGAGGAAGTGTGCTGGGTATAGAACAGAAAAGATGCTACTTACTTCTGTCCTGGCTAATGGCCAGTATGATATAGTTGCAGGAAGATGAGGACTACTGGTAGTCCTTGTTTAGCGATGCCTCGTTTAGTGACCATTCGCAGTTATGACGGTGATGAAAAAGTAACTTTGTGACCAATCCTCGCATTTACGACCTTCACAGGTCTGTAAAGCAAAGGAAAGCTGAAGTAAGATCGTAAGCACAGTTGCAGTTTCACTTAGTGACCACTTTGCTTAATGACTGAGTTGCTGGTCCAACTCATGAGGTCGCTAAACGAAGACTACCCATATAGTAATTCCAGGAGGACTGTGGTGTCCTCTGTTAATAACTGGGCTACAAAAGATTTCAGCTTTCAGGATATGGGGACGGGGGGATGTCTCTGTGTGCGTTTTCTAAGAGATAGGAAATCTCTTTGAAATCTGCCAAATTTGGACTTTCTTCAAGGTGATGTTGACCATAAAAGACAAGAAAATGGAAAAGCGTAAAGAAGGGTCCTGAGCAACTGAAAGCACATCCTGAAAGATATACTTGAAGGGACTGGAGTGAGAAAACTCCATGCTCTATCTGAGAACAACATTAATTCAGAAGGAAGTGAGCTAGATAATTAGAAATATCACAATGTTGAGCATCAGCAGCACAAGCAGACCAAAATCACAGAGACCCTGCCAATCTCTTGGGGCTACAAAGCATCTGCACACATATGCAGACAGAGCTATAGATTCTGGCAAAAGGGAATTAGAGATTGGAAAGTAGAAATTGGGAGGGGGGGCAGCTGCCAGACTGGCTACAGTAGGTTGACTTCTCTTGAGTCTTAAAGGGCAGGTCATTTTAAGGTGCTTTTCCATTGCTCAAATGCAGGACTCTGCAAATAACTAGTTGAATCAGCTCCTAAGGTTGGATCTATAAATAAGCTAGCATGTAAAGCAAAGGTTTCCTGAGGTTACTATTCTGCTACTGCATGCAACTAATATAATTAACAAGCTAGAACCAGATTATTGAAGCTTGTTCCAAAAAATACTTTAGTACATTTCATAATTGTGACATTCTATTGATTATGATTAATAATATGCCATCAACCCAGTGTTAACTAGTAACAACCACCTAGACAGATTTTCTCCAGGATGATCTGTCCCCAACCAGATCCTTCAAGTCTTCCAACATTGCCACTATAACTGCTGCTGGTCATCCTCTTTTTCCCTTTCCTTCCAGCTTTCCCAGCATTACAGACTTCTCAAGAGAGCTAAGCTTTCACCTAATGTGTCCAAAATATGATTAATTTGAGTCTGGTCATTTATGTCCAGAGTAAGAACTCTGAATTGAATTGTTCTATTGTTCTCTAATCAATTTGTTTGTTTTCTTGGCTATCCATGAGTCTTCTCCCAAGACCAACGTTCAAAACTATAAATACTCTTTCTATCCTGCTTCTTTTAAGTCCAACTTTTGCTTCCATAGAGTGTCACAGGGAATACCGTTGCTTGCACTATTCTGATCTTTGTAGGTATAGCCACATCACAACATCTGAAAATCCCTTGATATCCCTTTGAAAAATTCCTCTCCTGATGATTACATTTCAAATTTGTTTGCTATTTACCATCAAAGTTGTTTTCAATTTTTTCCTAGTTTCTTTTACAAAATTTTGGAGTTTGCACTAATTCCACATATTTCCAAACATTTCTGTATCCAACAATATGGAAGAGAATATAACGCCTTCTTATAACCAACCCAAGCCATTTGTAAGTTGTTTTTTTCTGCGCTTGGAGTTTTTTAGTATTATTTTATCAATCAGCAATTGATCTTTTGTTCCCTGTGAATTTTGGCGGTTATCATTTTGTTCAGGTGCATATGATGAATTTTTGAATATGTTACTTACTCAAAATTGCAATTGCTAATATACCAGTTAGCAACTTGAATATTGTCGGCAAACAAATAATTGGCCCATAGTTACTTGCAACTACATCCATATAGTTATTAAAAATGTTCAATTTTCTTTGAAATAGCCATGACTTACTGTATTAATTCTTTTGAGACTTCTTTAATTGTCTTCATGCCAAGATTATATTTTTTATATTAATTAAACCAGGGGTACCCAACCTTTTTGGCACCAGGGACCGGTCATGGAAGACAATTTTTCCACAGACCGGGGGGGGGCGGGGGTTGCAGGCGGGAGTCAATCGCGCAGACAGGGGTGGGATTTGCAGGCGGGAGCCAATCGCATGGATGGGGGCGGGGTTTGCGGGCGGGAGCCAATCGCGTGGACCACCACTGCTCACCTGCTGTGCAGCCCACTTCCTAACAGGCCAAGGCCCACTAGTGGGCCACAGCCCACAGGTTGGGGACCCCTGAATTAAACCATGTCATCTGATGGGACCCAGGAAGGAGGCCTTGTCCATCGTAGTGTATGTCCTCTGGAATTATACCCTCCTAGAGATTTATATGGTCCCCAACCTGACCTTTAAATAAGCCTTAAAACCTGCCTCTTCTCCCAGGCCTTGGCTAGAGTGTACAGCGATCCTTTTAAGGCAGTGTTTCTCAACCTTGGCAACTTTAAGCTGTGTGGACTTCAACTCCCAGAATTCCCCAGCCAGCAGTGGAAGTCCACACAGCTTAAACTTCCCAAGGTTGAGAAACACTGCTTTAAGGTGATGATTGGTTTGTTTAAATTTTATGTTACTTTTCCAGATGCCTGCTTTTTGTATTGTTTGTATTTTATTGTTTTAAACTTATACTGTACACCACACAGAGTTATGACGGAGTTAGGCAGCCTATGAAATAAATAAATAAATAAATAAATAGAGCTACTGTGCTGTCATTTGGTATTGCCACATCTATAAGTAAAACTTGTTTTTTTCTTCAACTACTGTGATATCAGGGGTGTTCTGTCTAGATGTTGGCCCATCTAAATTCAGAAGTCCCATAAAATGTTTACATGATCATTCTGGACCACTTTTTAAATGTTATAGTCATACCAATATTTGCCAGCATCAAATCCATACTTTTCACATAAATTCCAGTGTGCCATTTTTCCTGCATGTTCATAACTTGTCTTACCTGTGCAATTTTGCAACAACTCCTCTTGTCTTTGCATGATCTACATTCTTTTAGCTATTGACCAGGCAGAGATTTTTTTCCAATTTTTCATTCGCTGTTGTAACTGCTCAGTTTTGTACGCCACCTTTAATTCTGTCACATTCAAAATGTTTTCCTTGCAGATACTTTCTCCTTGCAGATATTTTCTCCTTGCTTGCTTTTATATAATCTTTTAAGCCTCAGATTTCCTCTTCCACTGTCTGCTTCGCATGCAACAAACTACAAACACCAATTTTCCTTGCTAAACACAAACAATCTTATTCACTTTTGGGGTGTCATGCATGATGTATTGTCATAAGTTTTTAGAACTTGTGATCTAAAGCAGTGTTTCTCAACCTCGGTGGCTTGAAGATGTGTGGACCAACTCCCAGAATTCCCCAGCCAGCATGCTTCAAATCACCAAGGCCAAGAAACACTGATCTAAAGCATCGAGTTCACCTTGTTTACAGCCCACAATACCTGCTGTAGAGTATATCACAGGGACACCCCAAGTATTAATGGCTTAGATTGTATTATCACCATTCAGCTTCCATTTTAAAACTTCCCTTATTTTGCATATTTCTTTTTCAGGTGGATCTGTTCAATTCCATCTGAGTATTCATTTCCTTTTTTATTGCCAGTGCTACACATGTCCAATCCAAATTCCATTTTGCTGTCATCACTAACGTTTTAAGCTAAACTTAAAAGTGATTGTATTTCTCTAGATGATTTTGCATATAGGTTCAAATCATCCACACGGCCCAAAGTTGTTTCATTCAAAATTATCATCAACGGAATTGCAGCCATTATTAAAAAGTAAGGGGAACAGAGCCCTTGAAAAGTTCCTTTTCTGATTTTGACTTCTCCAAGTTCTGTGTATGCCCTCAGTGTTGCTTTTCATTTATTCATTGCATTATTTTAAAACATTGTAATTTTCTTATTATTCCAAAATTTTCCAAACATTTATGTAATCTAACTGTGGGGTAGGAAGTCTAATGCTTTTTTATAATCAATCCAAGCCATATAGAGATTGGTTTACCCTAAGCTGCTTGTCTCCCATACTGTTCCCAGCTGCTTCCTAAGTCAACTTCAGAAGTTCCAGTCTGGGTTGCACTGGGTTTGCAATGGGGCTAAGCTGGAGCTCAGTCTGGATTAAAGCCACCACAAGCGCTAATTGGTTGTCCCCTTGGTCCTTGCCCTTCCCATCCCTCGCTGGATGGCTCCTTCGTGGACCAGTCGACCAGTGTCTGTCCTTTACTTTTGGGGATTGTTCTTCCTCACTAGTTCCTTTGCTTTCTTAGATACCTTTGTGTACACATACACTTCCAACATTATTAGGCTGACCATATGTCCCGTTTTGAACGGGACAGTTCCATTTTTTTAGCATTTTTCAACCATCCCGTCGTTTTGATAAAAATCTCAATTTTGTCCCATTTTTTAAACCCAGTGGGAATGGCGCGTAAGTAGGATCCAAGCTGGAGCTGCCGATTGGAGGCAGCCCGGAAGAGGAAGCCCTCCAGCCTATCAGCACATGGCAAAGGAGGGCGGAGAGGAGGGCAGACCAGGGGGTGGGGTTTGCAGGCAGGAGCCAATCGCACAGACCGGGGGCCGAGGTTTGCAGGCAGGAGCCAATCATGCGGACCGGGGGCGGGGACCCATCTTTTTCATGAATACAGAATATTACATAAGACCCTGTCCCGTTTTGCCATCCCAATGTCCTGTATTTGTCTCAAGGAAATATGGTCAGCCTAAACATCCACATTCCTTTTTTTCTCCCCCCCCCCCCTTTGTAGTGCCAATGCTACAGTTATCAAAGCAAAATTGAACAGGGTTTCTTTCATTTTTACATCCCTCTGCAGGTCAGTGCAAACTTTGTAGCAAGGAAAAACTGATGATTCAACTTAAACAAATGAAGGAAAAGGAAGGGAAGGGAAGCTTTGCAATACTGTGGGCAGGGGGTGAAAAAGCAAAATTACAATTCACCCAGCTAGGGCAGAAAATGAAAGGGTGCTCACTGGGAGACATAAGGGTTGAATGGGGCACAAATTAACAGATCATCGTTGGATTAACTGCAGATTCCTTTTAAAAAATATAGTAACTACTGACCAGCAGAGAGCATCACTGCCCAGCAAGCCAGGATGAAATGGCTGCACAGGGCAGTGACCAACCACCAGAGGGAAATGGGTGTGCCAAGCACCACAGCCAATCAGAGCTGGGGCTGCTTTTAGAATGGAACAAAGCACTGGAGATAATCCGCTCCGAAGAGCATAAAATGGCTCAGGACAGAGAACAGCAGTTTTGAATCAAAGCTGGAAAAATAGGCATGAGGTACATTTGGAATGAGCTAGGAATGAGAACAGAATGACATCATCTGTTCCTGCATTCAGGAAGTAGTGAGTGGCCCATAGTGGTGTTTGGCCAAGAAGAAAGTATGGATCTATCCTTAGACATCAAACTTATGAATGCAATGTAACCTCTTCTGCAGCCTTTAACCTGAACTGCTCCTCTGAGAGATAAGGAGAAGCCTATTTTGTTGGTGGTGTGGAAGTGAGATTCTGGTCCACAATTCAGGGTGTGGGTACTACTGTGGCTGGTAAACTATAATTGGCCTCTATATGTAATGGGAGATACAATTGGGCCTCAGGAACCAGTGATAAACTGCTGGAGGGATTAGGTGAGAAAAAGCAGAGTTGACTCTTCAACTGCTTGTATTGCAGGGTAAAAAAAAATGCACCTTAGCATGAGCATATACAATTCACTTTCTAATTCAGTATGTCACGCAGCTCACTTTCTAATCCTCTTTGATTTCCGTATGTCACACAGTTGTTAAGGCGTACAGAGCCAATTGGATGTGTTCAGAGGATTCGCCCCCCCCCTTGTTCACTCCATTAATTCAGTACAGCCATTAAATTCAATCTCGTTCTTGTTCAGTAAAGAGCTATAAAAAGCAGCTTTATTTTGAACAGTTACCAAAAGAGTGAAGAAAACCAGGGCCCTGGAATTACTCAATTTAAATCAACGGAATTGGATCAGCATGTCTGCTTTTGTTGCAATGAGGTATTTCAGCACTGGGAGTGGTTTTTGCAAACTCTACTAGACTAGATGAGTTTGGGGTGATTTGTAACTCAACACAAGCCATTGTCCTAATGCAAAGCAGACCATCATGGGAGGTGGGTTTTTTGGCATAATATGTTAACAGAGCAACTGTGCTTTGTTAACTTGGATTTAGGGGTTAGCATGTTGTGTGAACCTAGTCTAGCTACAGTATATATCTGGGTGTCAGAGCTCTGCAGACCTCTGCCAATATCTTAGTTAAGGACATATAGTCAGAGCGGGGTGAATCAGACATGGAAGAGGCGCCTGCCTTTGAAGTAGACGATTCGCACCTAAAGGGGCCAGTGCCAGCACACATCTCTACCAACGGATGTCTGAGCACCCTGGAGCCACGAAGTACAGAAGTACACGTGTGAACATCAAAGGACCGCGGGGAGGGGAATGCTTAAATATGACATTCCATGCTTTGCTTATTCATTCAAGTCTTTGTTCGTGTTAACCTTCATGTACTGTAATAAATCCTTCTGCTTCTAAGAAACCACACGTCTGTGGTTACTCTAGAGGAGGGAGATTTCAGACATCAGATGGAGCACCTTACACTGGGGGAGATTTCAGAAGCACATGTCATTATTATTATGATGATAGGCAGAAACAGATTCTTCTGATGTGATGATGAAACACTATGGCCACTTTCTCGCATGTGACTTATAGCATCCTATATAATCATCCAACCATTGTTATAATTATGATGTCAGGCTTTATGTTAGCATGAAAATAACTGGCTAATGCTACAAGATAATGTAAATTACTAGTAAAGAAATGGCCTGGGGTGGGAGATTTGCATCTAGCATTTACAACGAAGTAAGGCTATTTTCCCACTAGCAACCTATAGCATTTCCCAGAATCATCCAACCAGCATTGGGCCAAAATAACAGTAATTACAACAAGTCTGTAGCTTGAATCATGTCAACTGGATTTCTATTTTCTTAGTGGAAACGTTTCGCTCCTTATCCAAGGAGCTTCTTCAGTCTGAGCAAAGTTGGTAAGGGAATCCTAAATATGTTCCTAGGTAGCTGTGTGACCTTACACCTGGGGCTAGGTCATGGTTATATTGAGATGTAATTTTTAAGTCCTTTTATCATCTAAAGGGGGGTCGTTAAAATCACCATGCTGCTGTTGAGCTTCTGAAATGGTCTTAATCTTCCTAGGCACAGAAGTCAAAACGGGGAGGAAGATGGGGGAGAGTTTGTGCCTGAGGCCCCCACCTCTATTCAAGGAAGGATTTTCCAAGTTGGCATAAATGGATTCCTTGACCCCTCTCTCAAACCACCTAGGGGTCAAGGAATCCATTTATGCCAACTTGGAAAATCCTTCCTTGAATAGAGGTGGGGGCCTCAGGCACAAACTCTCCCCCATCTTCCTCCCCGTTTTGTCTTCTGTGCCTAGGAAGATTAAGACCATTTCAGAAGCTCAACAGCAGCATGGTGATTTTAACGACCCCCCTTTAGATGATAAAAGGACTTAAAAATTACATCTCAATATAACCATGACCTAGCCCCAGGTGTAAGGTCACACAGCTACCTAGGAACATATTTAGGATTCCCTTACCAACTTTGCTCAGACTGAAGAAGCTCCTTGGATAAGGAGCGAAACGTTTCCACTAAGAAAATAGAAATCCAGTTGACATGATTCAAGCTACAGACAATTCCACCTGGATGACTGAGAACCTTCATAGACATAATTACAACAAGCTTTATATCACTTCAATGATAGCTGTATGGTACTATGAAGACACTGCAGGTTTCAAGACAGGAAATGACCTCTGCATGCAATGCCCTTCCATCTCTTCTCTGAGTACATGGGGAAGACTTCTCCTCCAAACTCCAGCCATCAGGTTAGTGATCCATCAGAGGAGAGAATGACCTCTTCTCCTGCATGATCAGATAGCTTCCTGCTTCTCCGTGCACCAAGAAAATGGCTGCATGGAGTGGTAATGGGCCGGGGGGGGGGGATTTATTTATTTATTTATTTATTTATATTTTGGATTTCATCACCACCCATCTCACTCAAAGAGCAACTATGAAAAAATCTGTGAAAAAAATGTCTTTTTATATTGGAATTGAGATGGAAATATAACAAAGACATCTCTAGCTTCTTTCCAGGATGCTTATTTAAGTAAATGCTAATAATTTCCCATAAGCCTCCCCATAAAAGCTCATCATCATCACTTTTACTAGCTTATGTGACGTCTGACTGAAGAAAAAACCTGACTTTTATGCCTCTAATATATTTATCATTTGCAGGGAGGGTAGTTATTTTGCCCCCCGCAGACTGGCAGGCTCGGCAATGGGAAGAGGATGAAAGTTATCTCTTAACTTTTCTTCCAGATGTGCAGCTGCTTTACCCAGACGTCTGGGGGAGGGAATGCAATTCTGTCAAGTTAATCTATAATTACATCCAGGCAGCCTAGTGATGGAAGTAGCCTCTGATGAGGTGAACAGCTACACAGAGAGGGAAACTGAGTTTGTGGCGTTACTGCTTCTGAGTCATGGCTGTGAATTTTGTTTTTTAAAAAAGGTAAAGGTTCCCCCTGCACATTTGTGCAGTCGTGTCCGACTCTAGGGGCCGGTGCTCATCTCTGTTTGTTAGCCGAAGAGCCAGCATTGTCCGAAGACACTTCCACGGTCATGTGGCCGCATGACGCACACGGAACGCTGTTACCATCCCACCGAAGTGGTACCTATTCATCTACTTGCATTTGCATGCTTTCGAATTGCTAGGTTGGCAAGAGCTGGAGCTAGTGCGGGAGCTCACTCTGACACGCGGGGCTAGGGATTCGAACCTCCGAACTTGCGACCTTCCGATCGACAAGCCTGTTAGGCCTCTGCTTAATTATTTAATGGCAGTGAGTTTATTTCCATGATTTCGGGGGGGGGGCAAAAATAAGGATGCACAGCAAAAAGAAAAGCATCCGAGTCCAATCCTCTTAACTGGAAGGGGAGTGATTCCAGATAGTGATAGTGGAAATCATTGTATGGGATGTCACGACCCCAGTTCTCTCATCCCATCTCCAGAAATGAGTTTAAACTTTAGGGAGAAAAACCAGGAATCTGAAGAAATGAAGTGTTCATGTCCTCAAAAGCTGTGGCAAGTAGCAGGTGTTCTTGGATCCCACATGGTATTAGCAAGAGACTTTTCTGAAAGAAGGCAACCCAGTATTGTCACAGGGGAGATGCAGAGAGCCGAGCTGCATGTGGCCTGCTCCTCTGAGGAAAGCTTAATTGCCTTCTCTGTGGGAATGCTTTATCCTCAGCTCACAAAATGGCAATTCACAATAGGAATTAAGGCACTAAGACTTTGATGTGGCGTAGCTCCAATCTAAAACAGCCTATAAAGTAGGTTCAGAGTGGGAAGGCATGGACCACCTCCTGACAGTATAACCTTCCATCTACATTAACCCAAGTAAGCCATTAATTTCAATGCTAATACACTGTAAATGACAAGCCTAAGGAGTAATCCATGGTTAGTTCCCCTCCTATCTCATGCATGGGTCCTGATCCAGTAGGAAAATGGGGTGATAGGCTGGACAGGGTATTTGCCTCTCCCAATGGCAAATTGCCTGTTTAGAGTTCCTTTCCGGAACTCGTGTTGAAGCATATGTGGAGATTCAACACTAATATGAAAACAAGAATCCCTGATGGCTTATAGGTATCAAAAGCTTCCCCCCAGACAGAGGTGTCTTCAGGGTACGGTAAAAAAAAAAAAAAAGATGGTGGCCACAACAGAATGCACATTAAAAAGCAGGCAGAGCTTCAATCGCATCATTGTGGGGCCCCATCTTGTTTTTTTCACCATATCCTGTGGACACGTCTGTACCCAGAAGATCAACTTTTCGGCAGTCACCTTCAACGTGAATCTAATATTTTTTATTTCCTATTTTTAGTCTGCAGTTACTCTACCAGGGTGGGGGTGGGGAACCTTCTGTTCATAATCTTTCTTGTATTTTCCACTTTTTTGATCCTCTTCTTCCCATGGATCTATTAAGGATAGAATAGCTATGAATATCTCTCTGATATTATATATCTGATAGCATATCTGATAGCATAAGATTCTTTATTTTATAGCACCAAGAGTGGCTGCAGAAGTAATTCAGCATCTTCTGGAATCTGTTCAAGTTTTTTGCTATTCCTTTCACTGTCCAACAGGTAGCACAGAAATTTTATAATTCCTCCATTGTTTGCTGGTACAAAATATCCCTCTCACTAGAAGAAGAATCCAAACTAGCTAAATAAGATGTTGATAGGTTTAATTAATAATTAATAGTTAATAATATTTAATTAATAGTTAATAATTCATAGTGAGCTCCCGCACTAGCCCCAGCTCTTGCCAACCTAGCAATTCAAAAGCATGCAAATGCAAGTAGATTAATAGGTACCACTTCGGTGGGAAGGTAACAGCATTCCGCACGTGTCACGCCGGCCACATGACCACGGAAGCATCTTCGGACAGCACTGGCTCTTCGGCTAAGAAACGGAGATGAGCACCAACCCCTAGAGTCGGACACAACTGCACAAATGTGCAGGGGGAAACTTTACCTTTTTTAAGGTTTAATTAGTGTGGAAATTACTAGAGGGAAACTTTTGTTTAGAAATTTGCCCTCGGTATCCCCGCCCCTTAAATCTCTGCAGTGGATCCTCTAGCAATGCAAGCCTCAATAAATTCCTATTAGATCCAAATGCAATTCTCCTATAGACCATTTTCTTCTATTGTTAGTTAGATAAGTCTAGGGGAGAGTCTTGACACCTAGTTGGCTAAATCCTTGAGCAAGTCAACTCTCTTCACTTGAGGCTAAATAACAAGGGAGGACACATGCCTTGGTCACTTCCCATTTGGATTATTGCAATGCACTGTACATAGGGTTGCCCTTGAAGACCAACCAGAAGGTACAAATGGTCCAGAATGCAGCGGCGCATGCAGTGATGGTTGCCTCTCGGTTCACCCATGTTACACTTCTTCTGCGTGAGCTGCAATGGCTCCCAGTTTCCTTCCCAGTGCAATTCAAGGTTCGCTGGACCGGCCATGTTGTTCGAATGCCTGACCATCGTCTTCCAAAGCAGTTACTTTACTCCCAACTTAAGAATGGAAAACGGAATATTGGTGGACAGCAAAAGAGATTCAAAGATACTCTCAAAGCTAATTTTAAAAAATGTAATATCAGCATTGAGAACTGGGAAGCCCTAACTCATGAGCGTTTCAATTGGAGGTCATCCTTTATTAATGGCGCTATGGACTTTGAAGAAGCACGAGTACAGGGCGAAAGGGAGAAAAGAGCTAAAAGGAAGGCACGTCAGGCAAACCCTCATCATGACTGTCTCCCACCCGGAAACCTATGCCCTCATTGTGGGAGGTTGTGCGGATCCAGAATTGGCCTTTATAGCCACTTACGGACCCACCGTTAAAATTTTACCTTTGGAAGACAATCTTACTCGGCTACGAGTGATCGCCAATGAATGAATGATATGGCACGGGACCAGGTTATTTGCAGGACCACCGCTCCCTAAGGACATCTGCCCGTTCTACCAAATTGGATAGGGTGGGCACTCTCCTAGTCCTCTCCCTTAAATGTTGCCATCTTATGGGACCTAGGAAGCGTGTCTCCTCCATGGCGGCCCCTGCCCTTTGGAACACCCTTCCTCCTGACGTTTGGCAGGCCCCCACCCTTTTAACCTTCCGAAAAGCGCTTAAGACCTGGCTTTTCCCCCAAGCGCAGGGATAGGGTGAGGTTTTGAGATTACTTGTTATGGGCTGCATGGAAATTTAGCTGTGGCACTAGGTCCTTGGGTTTTAGTTTTTGGTTTTAATATTTTTATTGTAAATATATGTTATTTTATCTCTTGTTTGTGTGCCGCCCAGAGTTTGGTACAAGATAGGCGGCAATATAAATGTTTGAAATAAATATTTTATTTACTTATATTTCAAATTTCATCACTGCCCATCTCCCTCAAAAGAGGGACTCTGGGCAGTTTACAATAAAACAAAAATAAATACAGATTAAAATACAATAAAAACAGTACCTCATGGATATGGATATGGATATGGATATGGATATGGATATGGATATGGATATGGATATGGATATGGATATGGATATGGATATGGATATGGAATCCAGGATGGTGACATTACAAGTTCTTAATTTAAATTCATAAATATATGGGGGGCTCTTTAGGGCACTAACCATCCCCAAGATTGATTACACCCCTCCCGCCCCAAGCGAGATGGCAGAGCCAAGTCTTTACCCCTTTCCGGAAGGCCAGGAGAGAGGGGGCCTGCCTCACCTCTGGGGGAAGAGCGTTCCATAGGGCGAGGGCCACGGCAGAGAAGACTCTCTTCCTGGGCCCCGCCAATCAACAATCTCTCATGGATGGGGTCTGTAACATGCCTTCTCTGCCTGACCAGCTAGGACGGGTCGATGTAATGGGAGTGCGACAGTCCCTGAGGTAACCTGGACCCATGCCATGTAGGGCTTTAAAGGTGATAACCAACACCTTGAATTGGACCTGGAAGCAAACTGGCACCCAATACAGCTCCCGCAGCAAAGGTGTTACATGTGCCATCCTTCGGGTACCCAAGACTGCTCGCACGGCCGCATTCTGAACCAGCTGTAGCTTCCGGATACTCTTCAAGGGTATCTCCATGTGGAGCTCATTGCAATAGTCTATACGGGAGACGACTAGGGCATGAGTGACTGACCGGAGGGCTTCCCGATCCAGGAAGGGGCGTAACTGGTGCACAACACAAAGTTGAGCAAAGACCCTCCTGGCCATGACTGCTACCTGCTCTTTGAGCAGGAGTCGTGAGTCCAGGAGGACCCCCAGATTCCGCACCGGTTCTGTCTGGGGCAGTGCAGAACCAAAGATGATAAGTTCCCGGATACAGAGGAGCCCCCAACCCACAGCCACTCCGTCTTACCAGGGTTCAGCTGAACCCTGTTGTTCCCCATCCAGACCCCTACAGCCTCCAGGCACCGAGAGAGGGTGGTCACAGCATCACTTATGTCACCCAGGATGGAGATGTATAGTTGAGTATCATCAGCATATTGATGATACCTCATCCCGTGGCGATGGATGGTCTCACCCAGCGGTTTCATGTAGATGTTAAAAATGAGCTGAGAGAGTACCGCACCCTGCTGCACCCCACAAAGGAGGGGCCACGGGCCGGATCTCTCGCTCCCTTACACCACCGATTGGGACCGGCCCTGGAGGAAGGAGATGATCCAGCACAACACTGTGCCACCCACCCCCAACTCCCTAAGCTGACCCAAAAGGATACCATGGTTGATGGTATCAAAAGCCGCTGAGAGGTCAAGAAGAGCAAGGATGGATGCACTGCCCCCATCCCGCTCCCACCAGAGATCATCCAAAAGTGCGACCAAAGCTGTTTCCATCCCATATCTGGGCCTGAATCCTGACTGAAAAGGGTCCAGATAATCTGTTTCATCCAGGATCCTCTGGAGCTGCAGCACCACCACTTTCTCAACCACCTTCCCTAAAAAGGGAAGGTGGGAGACTGGACAAAAATTGTCCAGCATGGTGGGGTCCAGCGACAGTTTCTTGAGGTGGTGATGCACCAGCGCCTCTTTAAATGCAACCAGGAACCCTCCCTCCCACAAGGATGAATTCACCATCGCCTGGACCCACACACACGTCACCTCCCGGGCTGCCTTCCCCAGCCAGGAGGGGCATGGATCTAATTGACAAGTGGTGGTGTTTACAGTCTGGAGGACCCTGTCCAATTCCTCAGGCCCAACAGGATCAAACTGTTCCCAGATAACTAGGTAAGTACATTCCCCAGGCATCTCCACAGGCCATGCCACATGCTTGGAATCCAATTTGGAATGAATCCGAGTGATTTTATCCTCCAGATGCCCGGAAAACTCCTCTATGCAGCCCTGCAGGTAAATCACTGGGCCTGCCTTTCCCAAAAGGGATTGAGTGATCTTAAACAGGGCTGCTGGACAGCATTCTGCAGATGCAATAAGAGCGGAGAAATATTGGCGTTTTGCCGCTCTTACCGCCACAAGGTAGGCCTTAATAGCAGCTCTAGCTTGTGTTCGGTCGGGTTTGGTCCTTGTCTTCCTCCAGCAGTGCTCTAGACATCTCCTAATCCTCTTCAGAACCCTCAGCTCCTCTGTGAACCACAGGGAGTGTTGGGTTCGATGGGACAAGAGAGGTCTCATGGGCGTGATCCTGTCCCAGGCCCCGACTGCCTCCCTATTCCAGGTGGCAGCCAGGGCCTCCGCTGGACTGTGCAGCAGATAGATAGATGATAGATAGATAGATAGATAGATAGAGAGATAGAGAGATAGATAGAGAGATAGAGAGATGATAGAGAGATAGAGAGATAGAGAGATAGAGAGATAATACTAATAGTTGTGTGGATGTGGCTAAAACTTCATATTTTTCTTATGATATCAGCTCTTCATCTCACCTTTCCTTAACATGAATCAGTGTTGTTAAGAAGAATCTGTTCCCTCATTCATCATATTGACAACAAGTATTGCTTTAGGCCATGGCTTAAGTTTGCCTTTTAGCTTGCTATAGCCTTGTTAGAAAAAGAAATACAATGTGGAACTGAACCCATAATGTATACTTTCCATTTCAATATTATAGGTTATCTAAACACATCAAAGGATGAGCTAAAATTGTTTTTCCTGCTCCAGAGCACTTTACTGCTGTGAGTGAACAGTCAAGGATGTACTCTGTGGAGCTTGCAATGTGCAAAACAGTGACTGGACCACACCATTGTTTTGCTTCTCAACCTCACCCCCCTATACAATGAGCCCCTAGACGTTTCAGGTATCAGTGTTCCTCTGCAGCAGAAGGTCTTGTATATGTTGGTCCTTCTCCATAACTGTTTGTCATTGCTCATCCTATTAAATCTAAATCTTGAAGCCTTGTCTCAGGGCCTTACCCAGAGAGGCTGCTATACAGCAGCTATAAGCTATGTAGCCTCTCCTTTCTTCCAGGTGTGTGTAGAAGTTCAAAATGGAGCTTTTATGGAGCAGCGTAGAGAGGTTATACATTGCGCCTATACTAGGAGAATTGATGGCTGTGCACAGAGGCATTGAATATGGTTGATTGATTGATTGATTGATTGGACAATCATGCAATGTTTTCCATGCTGAGATCCTGGGATATGTGCTAGAAACCAATTCCCATTGTGGTAAATTTCTTAGCTCCACTGGGAAGCGATGGCTGTTGCTATGTGTCCTGGCTAACATAATCCTTGACTGGTAGGCTTTGATAGCGTTTCCCGGGTTGCTGTGGACATGACTGATGCTTCTATGCTACTTGGAGATTTTTCCAAACATTTTTATTCTGTTTCCCCTTCTCCTACAGGTTGTGCCAAAGAGGAGTGACATATTCTCTCCCCTCCCCTTATGCTCCAGAGACAGGAGTATAGGATTGCTGTGAAATTAATGGACAACTGGCTATTTTTAATGGCATCTAAAATGTGCCGTATGTGGTTGCCTCGTGATCTCATGCTATCTTAGGCAAGAATTGACCCAGGGGAGGTAATTTTCCTTGTCACTGAATCACTTGGTCAGCTTCTCCTTTGGCTGATAGGAGCAAGGCAGGGATTATCGCCAGTGTTTGGCCTAGTTACATGGTGCTCTTTCTTGGCCTGATCGGGCCCAGCTGAAATATCAGTGGAAGTAACACTGTGGAACAGGAGGCTAGTCATTAGACAAGTCAGAATGAACATCCTCAAAGTTGCCAGGGACAGAGAGTGAGCAAACAAGCTGCGTCATGACTAAGAACTGATTTGCCATGGAAGAAAAAGGGCCAGTTATAGATTTAAGAGTTTAGTCAGAATCTAGCAAGTGGCAAATGAATGAATGAATGAATGAATGAATGAATGAATGGATGGATGGATGGATGGATGGATGGAAACCCATTGCCTGACCCCAATATATTGCCTGTTTTACTACAACTGCAAAAAGGGCCAGTTATAGATTTAAGAGTTTAGTCAGAATCTAGCAAGTGTCTTATGAATGAATGAATGAATGAATGAATGAATGAATGAATGAATGAATGAATGGAAACCCATTGCCTGACCCCAATATATTGCCTGTTCTACTACAACTGCATTGTGGTAATTCTTATTGCTGCTAGTTAATTGGTTATGTTATTTTATTATATATTGCATTTAAATATTGTAATTTTGTATATATTTTTATTCTATATTGTATGCTATTGTATTTTTCACATGCATGTAAGTGCCTCTAGGAGAATTGCTGATGTGAGGCTTAAAAATATATGCTGTTCCAAAAGTCAGCCCCCTCAGGCCAATCATAATATGGTTAATTAATTTTTTTTCAGAGAAAATGTTACTGTACTTAGGAATGTTCAAAGGTCATGCGTCAAACGAGTAAGGAAGTGTTTAGAAGAAAATGGCAACCAAACATTTAATGTAATTTATATAACAATTTGTCTATGGGGCCTGGTTTTTATATACCCAGTGTGTGTGTGTGTATGCGTACTACTACATATAGCATATACCTAAGGCAGTGTTTCTCAACCTCAGCTACTTTAAGATGGGTGGACTTCAACTCCCAGAATTGCCCAGCCAGCATGGACTCTGACTGGGCAGGTCATCTCCAGTGAGATGACAAAGGCACAGTCCGCCCTGGTTATCTCAAAAGAATTTGATCCTATGATTCCTGAGGAAATGGACAGGATCCTTGGAACTGTCAACACAACTACCTGTTTATTAGATCCTTGTCCCTCCTGGCTGGTGAAGGATGCTCAGGAGATGACAGGTGGCTGGGTCCATATGGTGGTGTCTGCCTCTCTGAGAGGTCTCCTCCTTTCTCTGCAACTGGTTCCAATCAGGTTGATAGGAGGTGAGACATCAAGCCTAAACCCCCTAGTTTGTGGGGTGCCTCAGGACTTGAGGCTCTCATCTCTCCTGTTTAACATCTAGATGACATGGGACCCCAAACCAATAGATGACCCCCCCAATGAGGCCATTGGGGGGGTCATCTACTGGTTTGGGGTCCCATAACATCAGTATGCTGATCATTTCCAGTTGTACATCTTAAGCAAACTGACCAAGCAACGCTGTTGAAATCTGGTCCCAGTGCCTGGAGGCTGTTGGGGCCTGGATGGGGAACAACAGGCCCAGGCAGATCTCTAGCAAGACCAAGTGGCTTTGAGCGTTGGGTCCTTCTGATTCTGGGGGATTTTTCATCTTTATTCCTAAGGCTGGGTTGTACTGCCCTGCTCAGGACTTGTGTGCAACTTGAGGTTCTTATTGGAATCTCAACTCCTACTTGAGAAGCTATAGACGAAAAGGCCTTTGCACAGGTTCATCTTGTATGTCAGGTGCACCCATTATGTGCCAGGCGCATCCCATTCCTGGATTGAGAGGCCTTCCTCACAGTCATCATGCCTTGGTCACCTTGCAGTTGGACTATTGCAACACAGGCTGCCCTTAAAGACCACCAGGAAGCTATGGCTGGTCCAGAATGTAGTGGCACAAGCAATGATGGGCAAGCTTCACTATGCCCATGTAACATTCCTGCTACATGTGGTGCACTGGTTGCCAGTTGGCTTCCTGGTGCAATTCAAGAATCTGGTTATCACCTATAAAAACCTTCGTGGCATAGGGCCTAGTTACTTGAGGGGCTGCCTGTCTCCTGTAGTGTGTACCCATCCTATTCACTCTGATAGCGTTGGCCTGCTCCAGGTCCCATCAATTAAACAGTGTTATCTGTTCTCTTCTCTGTTGCAGCACCTGTCCACTGAAGCAGAAAGCCCCCCAGATATCCACACAGCTCTCACTGTGCCTGCCTTTTGGGTTGTGTCCCAAGCCTGAGACTAGATGGGTTGAATGGGTCCCCTTTCAGTAATGGGTACAGAGGAGCTATGTTGTGTCTTTTTGTGGTTTCCCTCAATATGCCAGTTATGTTTTATGCTTTGTTTTGTACTGTTTTATATTATATTCTGCTTTTGGTCTGGGAAGCTGCCCAGAGTTGTCTGGGATCTGGGCAGCCAGGAGTGTGATAAATAAATGGTTTAGAGGTAAGAATCGGGATCAATTCTTATTTGTACAAGAAAGGATTGTGTTTAGGGACAACAGCCTCTTACTGTATTTAGATACATATCTGAGACAACATCATTCTAGACATCACATGGATTAGCTGTGGCTCCAGTAGTTTTTCACTTGCATTCCAGACTCTAAATGCTTGCAGCAACTAATGGGTTGAACTTTCTGTACGCCTGCAGAAAGACTGTATATAAAGCTTTGATAACTTCTATAAAGTACCTGTGAGGATCCTAGTTCTAAATCTTCCAAAAGTAACTTAAACACAAGCCATATAGGATATGAATAAGTTCTGTTTAATGACGATTAGCTTCCAATTCCAAAGCAAAGTCACAGTTAACTTTTCGCGCCCAAATCAGTACCTAAAAACCCCGTTTCCCCCTCCCTACTTTCACCCCCTCCTTTCCCCAAGGGTTAGGGTTAGGGTTAGCTTTCCCTGACTTCATCTGTACACCCCCTCACTTGCCCGCACCTGGTGTGTGTCCTTGATCTCTCCCCCCTTCCTCCCAAACACCTTCGCCGCTGCCTGGGAAAGAATGTTGGCCATTTATTTTCGCTCGGCTTTCCTTCAGCACCCCCCCTCCCACTCACTGCTTGCTTGCTGTATTTCATGGCTCGATGGGAGAAAGAAATCTTCCATTGTGACAGTACCTATTTTGCAACGCGATCAATTGCTTCGTTTGCAAAATTAGTTCATGCCTGTCCCAGACATGCCAAGAGTAGCTGGAAACACCTGCTTGCAAGTTTCAAAGGGACCTTTGTCTCCCAATGGATACTTCCCCCCTAGCATTTAGCAAGTGCTGTGTCCTGGTGATTCTGGAAGCCACTGGCTGCCACTCTGTCTAGTTGCCTGTATTTCAGCCATATGAATTATGTCACTGCAAGAATACTGATGAGGGTTAGCATGTGTTAAGCAACCGTTTTGTGCTAATTGAGTCAGCAGCAAAAAAAAAAAAAACCTTTCTGAAAAGTCTAAGAAAATTGTAAATCAGAGCTTTCCAAACTTTTTTTTTTTTTATTAAATTTTATTAAGTTTTACAATACATAATAAAATTTAAAGTAGAAAAAAGAAATAGAAACAGAAATACAAAATAAGAAAAAGATAAAGAAAAAGTGAAGTCAAGAAATAATAAGCAAAGAAAATATAGAAAATAGATGTCCTCCAATCTATCTTTGAACTTAAAGTACAACAATTGATTTTAAATGTTAGTCCTTCATACAGTATACAGGAACTTTTCTTTGTCATATGCCTTTTGATTTCTTTAATCCAATCTTCTAACCTTCATCTTACTGTCTCCCAATAATCCATCTTTGGCTTCCACTCCTTGAAGTAGTAGTTAAATGTTGAATGTTCATTACTACATATTTATATCTTCAATAAAGACCAATTAGTATAACAAATAAAAGCCTTATTTACTTCTAATAAACTACAATATATTCTATTCATATTATGACTCATAACCTAACATGTTATGTAACTTAATACATAATTTAGCAATTCTTATAGTGTTCATACATATATATTTCTATAATTTAATTCTAATATATATATATATCTCCATAAAAAAGGAATTCTTGAATCTCAATTATCCATCTGTAATTTCCATTCCTTGTAGTAGTGTCCATTTAAACTAAATGCATAATCTATCATATCACTTAACCTAATAGCTAATATATCAATTCTTATAATATTCATACAATACATATTGATATATATCATCCTGTAGTAACCATCATTCTAATTCCATCATATCATTATCTTCTCATAAATATATCTCTAAGGAAAACAATATTCTATAATATCAACTTGTGTTTGTATTTAGCATCTTACATTTAGAATATCACTTTTTATATATCCATACAATTTCTCATAACAATTCAAGTCCATATTTTCATTAGCCTTTATATCCATACAGTTTCTCATATCTTCTGTTTAGGTTATGCCAAAATCACAATACACTGTGGGAGATTCGCAATATACAGCCTGCTCTTTTCTATATCTCATATAGAATATCAGAGCAACCTTCTCTCCCTTTCCACATATTTCACAACATCCATCCAACTGTGCACCCATATTTTCACTCTGTCTCCACTGCCACAACATATCTATACCAAGATTGTAGTGTAAAGCCTTCAGAATGTTCTTCTGAACTAATATACTCAAAATTTCCTCCTTCTGTTTCTCCTCCACTTGAAAAACATTTTTCCTTTCTGTCTCCGTTTCTGTTCTCTGTTCTTTCTCTCTGTTTTGCAGAGTTACGAACAGTAATTCCAACGACCTTTGAATATTTGAAAAAGCCTCAGTAATCTCTCTTCTGAGCTCCTCAGGTACAAGTTGGAAAGCCATCTTTCCTGTGTCCTTCAAATTAAAACAACAACCCTTCTAGTCAAAACAATAATCATGTAATCTGTTCATGGAATACTACCAGCAGAATCTATTAAGCAGAACGTTGTTGTTGTTGTTGTTGTTTTTTTAAAGTAAAAAGAAAAAAGAAAGTTCCAATAATCCAAAATACAGGAGAGAATAATATTTTAAACAGTTTATAGAAGGAGAAATAAAAAATATATTCCAAATGAAGCAAAATCCAACCAGGGAGGATGTAGAAAAAGAAGACAAGGAAAAAAACACGTTACCCTGTGTTTTTATTCTTCAAACTGCGAGCTTTTGTTCTTCAAGCTGCAAGCTGCTTAATCCAAACAAAGAGTTTCTCAAAAAATGAATAGTCATTTAGTTTATCAAGCGAAGAATTACAAACAGAGTCTCTTAAATCTTACCCTGTTCCTTCCGCGGTGGAAAACTACAGAAAAAACAAGGGTAGGCAATCCCAATGGCCCCACGAGTAATCTTCTGGTCTCCCCCTCTCCAGGGGAAAAAAAACTTCAGTGGACCACAACTTCTGCAATCCACGCAAGCAAGGGAAATTCAGTCAGTTCTCAGCTTCTCTGAGAAATCTGACTGGTCGAGCTGGCAGCCAAGCCTGGAGTCCCCAGCTTTCCAAACTTTTCATGTTGGTGACACACTTTTTAGACATGCATCATTTCGCGACACACTCTTACAGCAGGGCATCATTTCGCGACACACTCTTACAGCAGGGCACAAGGCAGGCACTAGGACCTGCACGTAACCACAGCAGGTTTAGAGGCAGCAGGGCACAAGGCAGGCACTAGGACCTGTGCGGAATCCTGGCAGGGTGGAGGCAGCAGCAGCCGCGACACACCCAGACACTGCAGCCGACACACTAACATGTCCCGACACACAGTTTGGAAAGCTCTGTTGTAAATGTTATATGAGCTCAACTTTAGAAGGATGATAAAAGAAAACCAAACAAAAAAAGCCAATCTATCAACCAGATGGTTCCTTTGCTCCAACTATGGAATTAGATTTTATAAAAACAGATATAATAATAACAGTTTAGCAAACAAATCCCAAAAGTGGTGCCTTTTTTGTCAGTAGCAAAAATGGCAAAGCAGAGTACTTTACCTTTCAAGATTTACTCATCATTTGACATAATTTTCCTGTAGGCAAAATCTTTCTTCATCAGAACATGTTGTGGACAGATGACAGTATGTAGAAATATGGAATGAACACTCACTGTGTTGAGTCTATAGCTGTTTCATAAGATTAGGACACCAAGTTTAAAGGAGAACAGAAAGTGGGAATAAAATGTACATTGATCCAATGTGTAGCCTGCATATTCACTCTATCACACTCTATTACTGAACAATTTATGCCTCATATAAATATGCTTATTGCCAAATGGAAAAATTGTTTTAATGAGAAAATATCTAGATTCTTTATTCAGAGCATAAAGCCACGTAAGCACATAAGAATCCTGAGAAGTTGTTGCATCTGACTGCAATGATTACACTGGCTGAGGAATTCTTGGAGCAGAAATCCACACTTCTAGAGGTTGTTCAGGCTAAGAGGGGCTACTTAAAACCATTTGGGTCACCACCAAGTCCTGCTTGAAAGTAGTTGCTTCAAATAGTTGCTGTCCAAGAAGCCCAGCTTTGCACATCCTGCAACCATTGGGAGACGGAGCAGTAGAGGGGAAGAGGTCAGAAAAACATTGCTGGAAAGTATTAAGAAACTGGGAAACTGTGAGCATCTTAAACCAGGCCAAGTACAAAAATGCTAGAGAATTCCTGGAAGCTTGGCACTCAGACAAAGCAGCCATCAACAGACACATAGAGGTAAACAACATTTACATACCATTCATAAGAGACAATAGAAAAGCCAGAAGACCAGAACACCTCCTTGCCAGCAATCATCACCCAGATATGCAAAGATTAACACCAGGATTAGCACCAGAGGAACAATCAAACAGCACAATATACCCTAATCAAGGAACTATTAACTCAGTTAATCAACCAAGTAGCAAACAACAGCCCAATCAAGGAACTCCCAAGGAGAGAACAACACCTCCACCAACACAAGCAGGACAAGCCATGGTATATAAACAGAGAGCAAGTCCCACTCCCTTTTCGCACTGAAGATGTTGCCTAGCCTGGCAATGAAACATCTGCAAGAAAACAACAAGGCTCAGAGAGCACCAAGGACTCCAAAGTATTAAGATAACCTTTCCTATGGTTCCACTTTTCATGCCACAGAGAATGCCATAATGGTACAGTCTGGAATCTCAATTCTCTCTGCTGCTCGCCAAGTTATAAAAAGAGATGAAATCATTTGGAAAAGTACTGCTGCACATCCGGACTGACTTTCCTGGGTTGGGAAGCATTATGCTTAAGGGGCTACATCAGTGCAAAAAGAAAAAAATCAATTCTGAGTAATAAATTGCTTTTGCAAAAAGAGTAAATGTTCTCTACGTTTTGTTTACTTGGCTTGAGGTTAATTGGTGTTGTATTTTGAGGTCCGTACATGACATGCTGTCCTCAGTTCATCTTTCTAAGCAAAGCATGGTTTGAGCATTTGGAATCAATCAATGAAATTGCCCTTGGACTGGTGAAGTTCAACAATGAAATGCTGAAGCTTTGTTAATTGTTTTCAGGGTATGAGGTGGGAAGGCCATGCTGCTGTAATTTTTATTTAGATGGCTTTATCGCTCAAGCCTAAGGCTTTCGATTGGCTGCAGCAGTACTCTACATTTATATCGATCTCCACCATAACTGCCTGAAATGCTCAGCACAGGAACTGACTTGCCTAAGGCTACCCAGCAAGTTTACCGCACTTTACATATTGTAGTAAACTAGCATGTGGTTACTTCTTAAATCAGCTTTCTCCAAGTTGAGTATCATCCCTGTCCGCCTCCAATTCCCAGAATTCTCGGCCAAAGCTGTGCTGGATGGTGCCCAGTTCAAAAAATGCTGCACTAGATGCTGCTAGATATCTGTTACTTTGCTTTGTAAAATTTAGCTCAGTCAGTATATAGAAATGAAACTTCTGGGAGGCTATGGATACATACAGTCCAAGCAGTCAGTATGTATGCTGGCTGATGCTGTTTTATGTGCATGTGTGTTTCGTTGTGAGTTGCACGTATAGTGTATATCCTAAAGGACTGAGATTTGCAGAGAGGGGCACATACCTCTTTGTGATATGGCCATATTCACTTCCTATTGGCAGATCTGTGCCATGGTTATACTTCTATATCTGAATATCTGAATGTAATACTTCTATTCAGATATTACATTTGAAAGTAACAGACCAGAACTGCAACAGGCAAAGAGCTCCTATATGTTGGAGATTCTGGCAAATCCAGCATGCCTCATCAGCATATGGATGGCTGTTCTAGGATGCAAGCTCTCCATGCTTTTTGAGGAAGCTGTTTGTGGCCACTCCCACTTCCTCTTCTCTCTCTCTGATTCTTCCATCGAGGAGGATGCAGCACGTGGCTGCTCCTCTCCATGGAGAAGCCATGTGCTAGGCCTCAAGCCCCTTTCTACATGCAGCCTCCTGCAGCAAGCAGAGCAAGAGGTATTAAGTTTAGGGAACAGGAAGAAGAAATGGAACATCATTGATCTACTGAAAATGCTGTACCTGCAATGAATAAACATAAGGACTCTTTTGTACTTACTTTTCATACCTGCCCTGTCTAAGCACGTGTTTCTTTATGCTTGGGTGGGCTAAAGGTGTAAGACTAACCTGGATCTCTCTAATATGCTCATGGGCTCTGTTTTTAAACAATATTCTTTTTCTGTACATGAGTTTAGCAGCTCTGCTCCATTTCAGTAGTTCTAACAGACTGCTGAATGGGCTTCACTATAGAGGTTTTAGCTATGACTTGCTACTTTCCTATCTGTAGGCAATTTTAAGCAGAGAAAAAGGGGAAGCATTCTAGACCAGTAATCTGGAGATTCTGGACAGACTACCACTCCCCCAATAAGACATTATGTCAATGAATTACCAACTGCTAGCTATAATTCATACCATGGGTTAAGATGGCGTCATTATCTCCTTTCATAAACAGACTGTTGTTTATGGTCCTGCGAATCTCCCAGAAGCATCTCTAGGGAATTCAAGAGAGTTTCTCCAGATTGCAAAAAAAAAAAGTAAGATCAGAATTTAAATTTCCCCTTGCTTGACTTTCTTCATACCATTACACCGAATCTTTAAGATCATTTAAACAAAGCTAATAACCTGCTTTCACCCTCTTATCCAGTCCTGATGTAGCCAGAAGAAAGATTAGTCAAATCACTTTTGAATTGCCTATATGTTTTTAAAAAGCAATCTATGGACTAGACAGTAGAAGCAAGGGCTGAAGAGTCAGATCATCAATGACACTGAGATGGGAGAGATGGTCTTTAGATTATTCAAAGCGAAAGACCATGATAAGTTTGATAAATTTACCCAATGAATGAACAAAGTATTCTACTTAAAAATAAAGCTTTCCAGAGTCTTTTAGAATTGACCATATATAAACATATATTCTTCTTCCTTGAAAATCATCATTTTTCATGCTGCAAAATTTGCTTTGCTACTATATTCCTCTGCATGAATCACTGTGTAGTGCTAATGATTACTTATGATATATGTACCAAGAGGCTCCAAAATAGACTGTACAGTCAAACAGGTGAGATGTATTTAAAAGAATACTGGCAATATGTAGCTGACCTTGGATGCTTCCAAAAAGTTTACCCCAATACCATTCACTATACCTTTCCATGCCTTTCTATCCTTGCAAACCATGTTTGCTCCAACCATATTCATACACTGATTCATAGTTGCCTCTTGTTCTTTAAACTTCTCACCCCTTTGTTTTGAAGGATTTCATCAACTTTATTCAATCATAACCAACCCTTCCTCTCAATCCATGCAGTCTGTGTGTCTCTGTGTGTTGTAATTTATTCTCCATTCATTCTCTCTCTGGCTACACCGCCTCACTGCACTTCTTTCACACTGGTCCATACACTCACACATTCCTCAATTACTGCTATAGAGCAAAAAACTGGTCTGCAAACCCTTTGCCTGACAAAACCACATTACGCTTTCTAAACTTTATGCATTGTCACCTCCCAGGCCCTCTCAATCAGAATTCCGCCAAACACCTTCCCAGGTGCTCTTAACAGATTCATTTCCCTATATGTTTTGCTTTCACTCTCATTACATTTCTTTTTGCCTAAGGGAACAGTAACAATATACTTCCAATCATTGGTCACAAATGCATTCTTTATACGCATTAAATAAGTTTCATAGCCTCTCCATAAGCAAACCACATGCATATTTTAACATTTCTCCAATTATACCACCAACACTCACAGACTTTTTTTTCCTTCCAACTTTCTCATTCTCAGTCTACATTATGACTTCCTTTTTATCCATTTTTTCCTTCGACACTAACATTAATGGGATCCCCTTATTAGAGGGTTTGACATATGTTGTATCTGTTTTGTGGTGAGTTGTCCAGACTGCCATTTTGTTAATTCCTGTTTGTTATTTCTCTAATTTAATTTAATTTAATTTAATTTAATTTAATTTAATTTAATTTAATTTAATATTTTATTTTATTTTATTTTATTTTATTTTATTTTATTTTATTTTATTTTATTTTATTTTATTATTTTATTTTATTTTATTTTATTTTATTTTATTTTATTTTATTTTATTTTATTTTATTTTATTTTATTTTATTTTATTTTATTTTATTTTAATTTTATATCCTGCTTTTATTATTTTTATAAATAACTCGAGGCGGCAAACATACCTAATACTCCTTCCTCCTCCTATTTTCCCCACAACAACAACCCTGTGAGGTCGGTTGGGCTGAGAGAGAGTGACTGGCCCAAGGTCACCCAGCCGGCTTTCATGCCTAAGGTGGGACTAGAACTCTCAATCTCCTGGTTTCTAGCCCATTGCCTTAACCACTAGACCAAACTGGCCACCCAGAGCTCCTTTGGAGTTGGGCAGTGCTGAAATCAAGTTAAATAAATAAATATGTTTCTAACATTCATTTTCAGTTCACTCATCAATATATCACCATTGTTCCCATACAGATTTTGAAAATATTCTTTCCTGCCTTTCCTTAATTTCAACCCAAAACATTTCATTTTTAAAATTCTTATTTCAATTTAATCTACTAGAGGCTCTTTGTTGAGTTTTCTCACCCACTTCCAAAACAATTTATTTCCACTGAAAGAGGCATTTTCTCTGCCCTTTTTCCATCTTCCTTGTTTCTTGCTCTCTTTGATTGCATTCTTTGTAGCTATCATTTTTTTTTATTTTTATCCTGCCTTTATTATTTTTTATAAATAACTCAAGGCGGCGAACATACCTAATACTCCTTCCTCCTCCTATTTTCCCCACAACAACAACCCTGTGAGGTGAGTTGGGCTGAGAGAGAGTGACTGGCCCAAGGTCACCCAGCTGGCTTTCATGCCTAAGGTGGGACTAGAACTCACAGTCTCCTGGTTTCTTTCTATACACATTATACTTTTTTTTAGCCTCATTTTTTGCAGCAATTTCTTATATCTCATCCACAGGCTCTTCCATTTCAGCATTCTACCAAGCATCTTTTTCATATGTCCCATTTACTTGACTTCACAAACTCCTAAAGTTCTGTAACGTTCTATTCCAAGGAGCTTCCTCATCATCTTTTCTCATGTTCACTTTCCATTAATTCAATAAGGAAATTAATCCATCTTCTAATACTTATTGTGGGTCTCACAGTTTCTCTTCTTGCAGTCATTCCACTTTCATTCTGGTTTCTTTCTTTTTTTTTTCTTTTCTTTCATGCCCATTTTCCCCTAAGATGCATTCTTGACACTACCAAATCATAATCTGTCCTAAATTCACAACCTTTCATCACCCTTTATCTAATTGATTTATTTATTGGATTAATTTATTCAACTTGTAGCCAGCCATAATCTGCCAGCAGCTGACAAACAAATATTCATCACATAAAATGTTCCCAGTAAATATGAATAAAAAGTTATAAATAAATACCTCCCAACCAAAGTCCAGAAAAAAACCAGCAACAGGGAGAATCTCAGCCTGCAGTCACTCAGGCTACAAAAGCTCTTTGGAACTTCTCAGTCTTCAATATTTTCTAAAACACATAAACAATCAAATTGTGCTTTTAGATTTATATTCATTCTTTTGCCATATATGTGCATGAACAGACTTATGCTTAAATCATATACTTGAAATAAAGAGAACTTTTTCTAATCTGAAACTGATCAATCAATCAATCACCATTTCCCTTCATTCCTGGGTCCTCAAGTTATGTACTTTCTCGCCCTCTTTCCACCCATCTATTAATATCACATTCATTCAGAATTTTACACATTTTCTCCTAAAGCTTATTCCCGTTTCTTTCATTATCATGATCTAGTGGAATGTTAACATTCGCTGAGTCACCAGCCTCTGAATCCCTACTTTCATATACATCCACAACAATGGAGGTGATATTAGTTCATACTTTTAGACATACGTTGTAGCCCTTTCATTCATAATTAAACCTACACATTTATTTCCATGCATGTATTCAACTTCACTCCATAAGATCAGATCAGCTTCATTCAGATCTATTTTATTTATTTATTTATTTATTCAGTTTATCACCGCCCAACTCCCCCAAGAAGTATCCTTCTCCTTTCTCTTACTTTTATGGACACAAGCTGTCAGGATGTTATATCCTGCCATGGTGACAGGAGGTGACATCCTGCCAGTCTATCGAAACCCGCAGGGTCAGCGGGACGCTTTGTGCTTTGTGGTGGGCATACCTGCAGGATCGTTGAGAGTGCTTTGTAGTGGAAACTTGCCAGACTTGTAGAGTAGGTGAGAATGCATGTAGTGGGGTCTTGGTGTATTCGCAGGACTGCAGATTATGCTGATTCGAGTATTGTGTCAAGCAGTCCAGTACCAAAGAATGCTATCATCGTGTTGGGTGATTCGGGACTGGGAACATCTAGAAATTGTGAGACGAAAGGAGGGACTGTCAAGCTGCGGATCCCCGATGGGGATGGAACCATGAAGAATTTTAACTGTTGGTTTGCGTGGGCTCCCTTCTCTCGAGTCTTTAAGGTGTAATGGATCACTAGCTTTAATAACGAACTCTTCATATCCTTAATGACTTGTGTCGAGAGTTTCTGGTTTAACAGCTAAAAGATCATGACCATGACACAAGCATTCCTACTTTTCTTCCTTTAATTTCCTTTCTTCCTTTATTTATTCTTTATCCTTTATTCCTCTTACATTCTTAGTTGCAGTCTTCCATATATCATGTTTATCACCAGATGGGCCCATAAATATTGGCCTCTGGCATCTGTTATAGCTTTGATTTATCAAGATTTTCATATAATGTTTTTTAGTAAAAGAAAGAGCAAACTAGGCCACACCTTACTCATTCCCAGACCACGTGCAGCATTCCCTGCTCGCAATAAGAACATTACCAGTCAGTTTGGGCAGTTTGGCCAGTACACCCCACGTAGAGCCAAAGTCCAGCTTTATCACAAGTATGCTATTACTATTATTGTGCTATTCTATGTAAGCTAAGATCTCTATTTTGGGAGATAGAAACCAACACACTCTTGCCTATATCCCACCAACTAGGAGGTGCATGCAGTACACCTAGGAATATGTATATGCAATTATGTTCCTGCAGTTATTAAAGTTATTAGACAGCATACTCTGCTAACTTTGCAGTCTAAAACCATAAGTAATTCAGGGAAACCTTTAAAATGTGTATGTTTTTAACTGTTTTTATTTATTTATTTATCTATTTTGGATTGTGTAAGCCATCGAGAGTCTACCAGAGTGGGCACCTATAACATCATTATTATTATTATTATTATTATTATTATTATTATTATTATTATTATTGAAGTGGTCAGTTGAGTGAGTAGCCACCCCAGCTGGTATAGTTCAACAAAATTGGAGGGCACCAACATGAAGAAAATGATCAACAGTACATATGTCAATGAAAGAGAAATTGGGCACTACCGATTTTGGGAACAGCAGTATGTGAACCGAGAACTACCAGAAGTGCAAGCTGGGTTTCGAAGAGGCAGAGGAACTAGAGATCAGATTGCCAACATTCGCTGGATCATGGAAAGAGCAAGAGAGTTCCAGAAAAACATCTACTTCTGCTTCATTGACTACGCTAAAGCCTTTGATTGTGTGGATCACAACAAACTGTGGCAAATTCTTAAAGAGAAGGGAGTACCAGACCACCTTATCTGTCTCCTGAGAAACCTGTATATGGGTCAAGAAGCAACAGTTAGAACTGGACATGGAACAACCGACTGGTTCAAAATTGGGAAAGGAGTATGACAAGGCTATATATTATCACCCTGCTTAATTAACTTATATGCAGAGTACATCATGAGAAATGCCAGGCTGGATGAATCACAAGCCGGAGTTAAGATTGCCGGGAGAAATATCAACAACCTCAGATATGCAGACGATACCACCCTAATGGCAGAAAGTGAAGAGGAACTAAAGAGCCTCTTGATCAGGGTGAAAGAGGAGAGTGTAAAAGCTGGCTTGAAACTCAACATTAAAAAAAACCCAGATCATGGCATCTGGTCCCATCACTTCCTGGCAAATAGAAGGAGAAGAAATGGAAGCAGTGACAGATTTTATTTTCTTGGGCTCCAAGATCACCGCAGAAGGTGACTGCAGCCATGAAATTAAAAGACGCTTGCTCCTTGGGAGGAAAGCTATGGCAAACCTAGACAGCATATTAAAAAGCAGAGACATCACCTTGCCGACAAAGATCCGTATAGTTAAAGCTATGGTTTTTCCAGTAGTAATGTATGGCTGTGAGAGTTGGACCATAAGGAAGGCTGAGCGCCGAAGAATTGATGCTTTCGAACTGTGGTGCTGGAGAAGACTCTTGAGAGTCCCTTGGACTGCAAGGAGGTCAAACCAGTCAATCCTAAAGGAAATCAACCCTGACTGCTCATTGGAAGGACAGATGCTGAAGCTGAAGCTCAAATACTTTGAGCTTCTCCCACCTAATGCGAAGAGAGGACTCACTGGAAAAGACCCTGATGCTGGGAAAGACTGAAGGCAAAAGGAGAAGGGGACGGCAGAGGATGAGATGGTTAGATAGCATCACCGATGTAATGAACATGAATTTGAGTAAACTCCGAGAGACAATGGAGGACAGGAAGGCCTGGCGAGCTATGGTCCACAAGGTCACGAAGAGTCGGACACAACTAAACGACTGAACAACAACAACAATTTTGGGAACAGCATCTATAACTTCCAGCCAGTTGGAATTTATATAGAACACACAGAATGTTCTTCAGAGTTATGTTCATCTGCAACAAAAGTGGAAGAGGATGTATCAATAGTGGTCAGGCTGACCTGCAAGAGTTTGGGATTTGTGTTTGTGTGTGAGAGAGAGAGAAGATCAAGCCCTACCTTATGATCTGACCTGGCCAAATGATATTTAAGAATCTGCTTTGCTTTGGCTGGTTGTCCTGCAAGAGCTGCCCAATTCCAATCAGATTCCATTTTCAGGACCCACCACGAGATTGAATTCTGAAACATCCCCATAACTTTTGCAGCAATGTATCACTTCCAAGAACATTCTGTGCATTCCATGTCCATGTCTAATGGCTGGAAGGGGTAAATTCTGCCCCTCTGCCCCAATTGGTGGTGTCCTCTTTCAAAAACACAGCTTCTCTTGTTTTTATGTGCTTTGGAGAAATACCTACTTTAGGAGCATATCCTAGAGAAGAATGATATTCTAACACCAAGAGTATTGGTTGCCCTTGCTGCCTCCCTCGGCTTTATTTCACCTCACTTTTCTTCTGTCTCAGCTAATTTGGCCTGCACCTCTCAGCATTTCATAGAACAGTGCCACTCCCTTGCATTTGGCATGATCTGAGACTGGAGGCTTTGAACATTTGCCTGGCTCCCCAAGTGGGATCTATGAATCAGACTTCCCCACCCCCATTGCTTTTAACAGTATTCCTAGTAACCTTGGCAGCTGGAAGTATAGCCCTGAGGGAACTTTCCCCCTGTGCCATCCCCTTAATTAAAAATATTTTCTGGAAGCTGCTATTTGCCTTGGAGGGTAAAAATATACAGGTACCCAAATTATATCTGTACATTTAACCATGGATAGTAGCAGTCTCAGAAGTCATTGGAAAGATAGCACAGGGGGAAAGGATTATTCATATTTATTTTTTTATTCATTCATTCATTCACACACACTATTACATTGGCAACTACAATCTTGGTCCAATCTCCCTTTTCTCCCAGCAGTTTTGAATTACTTGTTTAATTATAGTTGCTCTTATTCACAAATCTCCCCTTCCACATTTTATAGTTTGGCCTATAGCAGCTCCTAAAGGAAGCTCGCAGGAGCAGCCTGATTTTCCTTGAGCTAATTAGATTAGGCAGACTGACATTGTTTCCATATTGAGTCTCACTGTATATTTTGAGGTAAATTAGTTAAAATCCAATATACTGTATTATCAATGTTCTTCTTGTCCACAGGAAACAGACCTAATACTGCAATACAACACTGAGTTTTTCTCTCAAAAGGGGAAACAAAATATTGTTTCTTAAACGAAAAGCCAAGACTGGGGGAGGGGGGCATAACATGCTAAAGGGGGGGGATCCACTCTCCTTGGGCTTATGAACATAATTAGGAAACTGACCAAAAAAATAGGTATTTTTACCCCATCTACTTTCCAGCCCCTGTTTGCATTACATTCAGCTTCAAGAAAAAAATGGAAATGGCATCCAAAGATGTCCTGATTGTAGACATAATCTACTCCTGTTTAAAGATTACAAAAATAAGAAACAAATGAAGTTCTCCTTTAGGTCATGCTCAGCTCCAAGTGATTTCCTGGTAGTTTTGTTGGCCGCAGGATAGAAGTGGTTTGCCGCAGCCACCTTCTCATGTGTTTTCTGATTTCTCAATCTAGCTTACAGCCCTGATATTCTCTGGAGACCTTCCATCCAAGTATTAACTGTGCCCAATCCTGCTTAGTTTCTGAGTCCTGACCAGGTTGTCCAAGGGCTGCTTTCTGTTGAGACCAACAGCTCCTGCTTAGGTAAAGGTAAAGGCTCCCCCCGCACATTTGTGCAGTCGTGTCCGACTCTAGGGGCCGGTGCTCATCTCTGTTTGTTAGCCAAAGAGCCAGCGTTGTCCGAAGATTCTTCCACGGTCATGTGGCCGGCATGACGCACGCAGAACGCTGTTACCTACCCACCGAAGTGGTACCTATTAATCTACTTGCATTTGCATGCTTTCGAGTTGCTAGGTTGGCAAGAGCTGGGGCGAGTGTGGGAGCTCACTCCGTCACGCGGGACTAGGGATTCGAACCTCTGAACTCACGATCTTCCGATCGACAAGCCTAGCGTCTTACCTGCTGAGCCACCACGCCCCCTTTGAGCTCCTGCTTACTCCAACAGAAAGCACCATGTTCACCCAAATGTCCAACATCACCCAAATGTCCAAACTTGCATGAAAAATACCTCTAACCAAGAGGAAGAGAATCCTCCCAAATGTCTGTAAATCTGCCTACGTTCAAAGATCTACTGGATTTCAGAGTTAAAACTAAACCAAACCACATGACTTAAAGGCTCTACCCCACAAGTGTCCAGTGAGCCCCATGTAAAAAACATCTCAAAGGGAGGGAGAAACAAACAAAGGAAGTAAAGAAACAAACACAGCGATGGTGTGTGCAAATGATGATGGTCAGAGGTAGGAAGAAAAGTTCGGAGGGACAACCACAAATGTGAATAAGGATGGGGTGGAGGGATCGCCTCCTATTGCTACTAACTAAAAGGCACCATGGAGCAATTCTGTCTTTTCCTCCTTAATGGATTTTTCTTCTCAAAAAGAGAGGGAGAGAGAAGGAGAGAGACAGAAGAGATGGAGAAACACAAGAAAATTACAAATGGAGGATCATAGCAGCCAGACGCCTGGTAAAATTCTGCAAGCACTCTTATATCCGACAGTGCTATTTGGGGATTTTACCAATAATGTCTAAGTGTTATTCTCTCCTTGTGACATTAATCAGCTCAGGACTGTTTCGAGCTTTTCAGTGGAAGAAAAGGTATTGGGGGAAGGGGGGGGGGCTCCTGGTTGCTATGTGGATGCATTTGCGTCGTTTTCCTGATAAGAATACAGAAGGGGGCTGCCATTGCCTTTTCTTCTGGGATTTGTTTTGTTTTGTTTCTTTATTTTTGTTCCTTTACTTCCCAGTATAGCCTACAGCCTAGGGATTTCCTAGTGGTCTCCAATACTAACCAACTCTGATCACGCTTAAGCTGTTTCAAAAGCATTGAAGGTGGTGGTGCTACTTGCTGTGAAAAATACTGATACGTGCTCCCACACAGAGGCAAGTGACTGTCATGGATTCTCATGCACCGATTCAATGGACCTTTGGTCTGTATTGAGACAGCAAAATGGATGAGGCAGCCCACAGTCACAGTTTGGTTTCCCTCAATGTCATAGGTGTTTTTCCCTTTCCTAGTGTCTCCATTTAACCCCCTACAGTCCAATTGCATCAGCTGTTGTCTGGGCATAACACATGCCTGCCAAGAATGTCTAAGAAGGTCAGGTGATGGTCCATGTTCCTTTTCCTCTCCCACTCCCAGCTCACACACTGAGGCTACACAACCTAGCAAGACTGCAGTGCTGCAAAGCAACCAAGTGGATTCATACTCCTGCTGATTGTGGGATACTCACAAAACCACCGTGGTCCATGCATGCAACAACTGTTAACAAAGGAGCAGCTAGGTGAGTAACTGTTTTTAATGGGATTGGTCTGTATTCATCAATTTTTTAAACTCTAAGGATAACTCTCCCATTTGATTCTGGAAACATGGTCTATTGGAACTGATCTTTAAACTGGGGTATACCTTTTCCATTTGGATCAGGAAGGAGCAGGGTTAGTATGGGTGATGAGGGATGAAATTAATCCAGAGGTCTGAACAATAAATTCTCCCTAGAGACAGCTGTGTAAAATGTTATGATTTCTATTACAAACTAATTAAGATAACTAGCCAGCCTTTAGGATTTGCTAAATCAATTTTCCCCAATGAGCTGACTTTCAAAACTTGAGCTCTCATCACTGATTCAACTGCCTAGAAATAGTAATTAAGGTAGCTGAAGTCCAGCACATCTGGAAGGACACGATTGAAAAGGCCGAGAGACTGTGAAGAACTGCTTCGGATAAGTACAAAACTCAGTGTCTCCTGTGGTTGTAGGTCTTTTTCCTTTCCAGATCCTGACCTGAATGTTGCTGTAAGCATAGAGAGGAAATGAATTGTTTTTATATGGCCAGTGGTCAGCTTATTCCATTAAAACACTAACCTTTCCTGAGTGATGTAGTTTGGGAAAGGTTTTGTCCATCCCTTTTAAATGCTTTTTGATAAACCTAGTAAAATAGTCATAGCCTTTGAAATCAAATGGGATTTGATACATTACAGGAAAAAGCTCCCACTGGTCAGCCAAATATAAATCTGAAGCAATGACCAAGAAGAGTATACATTAGTCTCCTAGTCCTACCAAAATATTTCTGACAGACGAGCTGCTAGAGGTGAGTGAAGGGCAGATACCCTCTGCAAACATGTAATTTCTTCACTCCCGCTTCCCTGCTTTGACAAAATCATCAGTGCAAAATTAAAATACAGCTGCAAATGTAAACCACAGAGAGACTTCAAGAGTTGGCAGTGTAAGAAGCTTAATAAATAGATAAATAAAATGATAAGCATGCTTATTTCACAATGAACACTGGTACTCCCCATGGGTTCAGCTTCAAAGGAGTGTATGTTTAAGCTTTGATGGTAGAGAGAAGTGTATCTTTATTTTTTATTTTTTGAAATTTATCATGAACTTCAAAAATTTTATATGCTCCTGGAAATTCCCTTTGCCTCATTGGTGCCTCATCTATAGTGTTTGTTTGGGTATGATGCCACCACTAAATTCAGACCACAGCTTGCTTTAATAAAAGCATTACTGAAAACAATGGAGAAAGGAACACAGGGTTGCCTTCTCCCTAGACACCTTGCACATAACAAAGGGCCATCTTCCAGTTCATTCTAGGCCAGTGTTCTTGTCAACTTGAAGATGTGTGGCTAGGGAATTCTGGGAGTTGAAGTCCACACATCTTCAAGTTGACAAGGTTGAGAAGCACTGTTCTAGGCTCAACCTCTTCAGGGTTGGGAGAAAGCAATTACTGTATTTGTGTTTCTGAATCAGAAGCAGATTTCCAGAATATTCTTTGATTCAGCTGGGTTTTGAAAGCCAGTTCTGAAAAGAATTGGCCCAAATCTACACTGCAAGGAAAATATTAAAAGCCAGGTGCTTTTACCTGGCTGAAAGATTGCTTAGACAAGTATTCACAGGGAAATACGATTCAGAGCCACACCCTGTCAGATGTCTCCTTTGAGTCAAGCTTGACTCCTGGTGACTACATAGACTCATCTATGTAGCTTTTTGGCAACAAAAGTGGTTTGCTATAGTCTTCTTCCAGGATGTTTGTTCTTATTTTTTACTTCCCCATCTATCTTATTACCCTGGGTTTTCCTTGTGGTCTCCCATCCATATGCTAACCAAATTTGATTCTGTTTAGCTTTTCAAGTACAGACAAAGTTGGCTAGCTGCTGCCACCTGGCTGGGCTTAGCCAAATATGTATTCTGATTAAATCTTTCTGATATATAATTATTGCACTGAATATTTAGATCTGATACATACTATCCTGGAATCCAAACTTAGAAAAGTTGTGGCTTATACCTTTTATAAAAAAATAATTAAAAGGAAATAACAAAAGATAGCCATAGGATATTTACTAAATGCACATCAAGCACCAGTGCCACCATGCACACCTCATCTCACCCCCATTATTCCAAAAGCCTGGCAAGAGACGGAGCATCTTAATGGCCAATCAATCCAGGAAAATGTGACTCCCATCTTTTCTGCAATCCTCCAGCTTTGCAAAGCAGTCATATAAATCTTCCAGTGAAACAAATGGTATCTTTCTTTGCTTCATGTACATGAGGGATGCAGGGACTAGCTATAAACTTTATGAACATCATATTCTTTCAGGAAAGGAAATGCAAGATTAAAAGGGCTCAGGGTTTGTGCAAACAAGGATTTATGGCATCAATGCTGAAACTTGGCTCCTTGCAGAGAATGGAGCTTTTCATTTGCAATGCTCTTGTCACCAAGGATAGTTATTCTTTTAGATGAGGGAAGGGGAGCAAAAGCAGATTTAGAAATACACTGAGGGATAATGCAGCATCTAGTCATCATGCATGAAACAGCCACATGGAAATATGTTAAGAGTCTACTAAAATTAAACATTTTCCCCCTATATCTACAAGCAGCTGTTGATCAGACATTAAGTAATGCAGGTATAAATCAACAGGGAGCCTTCTGCGTATATATAACTCTGTGGCTGTAATGGGAAACTGAATTGCACAGAGGGAAGGGTAAGCAGATTGCACCAGTCAACTATTTTTAGACCTTTGGAGCTAGAGCTTGGCTTCCTTTTCTCAATGTTACTCTGTGTGCTCTTGAAAATTGGAGCTTTTCGGGAAGGAATGTGAATGTGTAACAGTCCAGTTAAAGTTACTCTTGGGAGTAACATTTTCTAAAAATCTGACTACAGTGGTAATTACATTTGACCCCTTAGCCAGACAAAATTGCTTTGCAGCTTCCAGGATGATAATTCTGCTTTTGCCATTGAATGCAATGGTCAGTGAGCAGCCAGTACTGACCATCAATCTTGTTTCATTCTGAAATAGCACCGTTTGTTTGCAATGTTTCTGTTAAAATTAACCATCTCACAATAACGAGTGCTAGTATCGTGTTTAGTGCATCCGCAGCAGACAAATTACGCAGTGGGCAGTCTTGTTCCAAAGAGGGTGTCATTAATACATTCACAATCAATATAGGCAGTTTGCATAGGGTGTGAAAGGATGGTACTGGTTCTCCTTGCCTGAAAATCAAATTCTTATGATTCCTTTGAATTTATTAGCAGAAATCAGTCCTGTAGCCTGTAGAAGAGCCCACACAGGACAAAAGGAAGAGGCTAAGGAGGTTCATTAGCTTCCCAGAACTGCTAGTCACTGATTCAGTCAATGAGGTTTGGAAATTGCATAGCTTCAGAAATTCAGAGGAATCCAATCAATCGTTGTCCAAACTGCACACACACATGCAGAGCCCAGCTCTTTTTTAAAAAGTTGTAAGCTTAGGCCCATTGCCATGTATAAAATAATTAAGCCACTGACATTATTTCAAGCTATGGCCAAATGAACTGCTACCACGTAATAGCACTGAGGAAAAGTTTGCATGGTTTCTAGTCTATCCTTAGTCTCTATGAGGACAGGAATGCAGAACAAGAATGTTGTGCAGTAGAAGGATTAGAATGTCAAATATACAAAAGGACTACTGCTTCCTTTGCTGCTGTTAGCAGAGAGTGTTTTAACAGATACTATTTGCTGAAATTTCTTCATAGTTGCAGGAGACTTGCCCCCGTCTGCATGTGGCCACTTGTAAGGTCAGCAAAACCCTTTTTTAAAAAGTTTATGAAATGTTGAAATGGCACTTTTATTTGGAAACCACTTGCCTTGATTCTAACTGAACTTTCTTCCAGTTTGTGCTTAAATTAAATTAAATTTAAATTTAAATTAAATTAAAATTTAATGTAAAGCACTTGCAAGCTTGCAAGTTTACTGTTTAAATACTATAGGTAAAATGCCACCCTGCAGGACACATCCAGAATCAACTGCGTACACCCTTGTTCTCTGCTAGTTAAAGTCACCGTTTTTTCTAGCATTTGGATGAAGTTTATCTCTTGTCTTCCAAACTGAAAACATAATGTCTCATAGGTCTGGTACATAATACTCCAAGCACGATCTCACCTCAGTGTTATTTAAGAGCAGTATTATACTGGCAATTCTATTTTCAATTCCCTTCTAAAGATTCCAAGCATGGAATTTGCCTTTTTTACAGCAGCTGCATAGGGGTTGACATTTTCAATTATGCTGTCCATCCTGACTGCAAAATCCCTTTCCTGATTAGGCTCTGCCAGCTCAGTTCCCATTAACTTATATATGAAGTCTGGGGGCTTTTTTGTCCCACAGTGCATCACTTTACTCTTGTTTACCCTGAATTGCATTCGCCATTTTGATCCCCAGTCGCCAAGTTTGGAGACACCCTTTCGAAGCTCTTCACAATTTACATACAAGTTTAAAAGTATCAGTTCCATTATGCCCATCTCACCAGGGTTACCTACAGTATATATCCCTACTCTCTTGTTTCCTGTTTTTCTAATCCGAATGGCAAGCCATGGTGGCATCTCTCCTTTTATTCCATGACAACTGATTTTGCTTTGGTGAAGGATTTTGTTTTTGAAAATCTAAGCATACAGTAACACTTTGTCTACATGCTTATTGATGCCCTCAAAAAAAAAAAAGTCGAGAAGATGAGCAAAACAATACTACTTACTTTTGCAGAACTCATATTGGGTTCTTTTCAGCAAGGCTTGTTCTTGTATGTTTGCTTATGTTCTCTTTAATAATACTTCAAACTCAAAATAGATGTTAAGATAACTGGCTTATAATTTCCCTTATCACCCATAAATCTCTTTTCAAAAACTTAGGTCACATTGACTGTTTCAGACTTTGGTAACAGATGTCGATGTTTAAGAGAAGTTGCATATTTTTGTGAAAAGGTCAACAATTTCATATTTATGTTCTTTAAGAATTCTTGAGCGAGTACTGTCTGGCCCCAGGGATTTATTTATCTTTAGTTTGTCCATTAGATTTATAACATAATCTCTCCTTATGACTATTAGTATCCATTGTCCAGCTTTTCTCTTGGAAAACCCAGCTGAGGCACAGGCATCTGTTCTACATCTTTCACAGTGAAGAGAGAAATAAAGAATTCCATTCAGTTTCTCTGCTATTTCTTTATCCCCCTTTAGCACTCCTGTAATGCTCCAATTGTCCAACTATCATTCTAACCAGTTTCCAATTCTAAATAACCTGAAGATTTTTGTCTTAATGCCATGTGTTCCTCTAAGTCTTATTTGCATCTTTCTTGATTATTTTGGTGGCCAAAGGATATATGGGCAGGGTAGTGACATAATAATGTTGCTGGAAGGAGCAGAGATGGTGTGTGTGGGGGGGTGTTGCCTGTTTCCTGTTTGTTTCTTAACAGTTTTCTGGGTGTATAAACCTATTACACTGTTTTTTTGTGTAAAGAGTTTCCCACTGAAAATTGGCAGGAGACATAATGTTGTTGCTCAGCAGTTTGCTGTCAAATTTCAGTGCCATAATCTTAAATCTGGGGACAACAATAAATAGGCTTGGAAACAGCCTGCAGGCTACCCATCCTGTAATGGATCAATGATGGTATGGAGCCAGAAGACATACTGCTGTTATTCCAGACCCTGAGCCAAATGAAGATGCAGGTACCATGGTCCTACCTGGCTCTATTGATCTTCCTCAGAGTTCTATTCAGAGACTAGTATAAGGCAGGTCATGTTAGAATGGGGGTATCTTCCCCTCTCTAGTACCTACCATCCTCAGCCACAAAATCACAACATATGTATGGTATGATCATAGTCTTTATTGGCTATGCCTTAGGTACTGGGTGTACCTTGAAAGATAACAATGCAATGTTTCTTATGGCACCAACTTTATGTTAAGGCATCTTGACCTATTGCATAACTATAACTGGGTTCACATATTGCACTAAACCTTGTTTAGTTTGTTGAGTAGGCCATAGCCATTTTTGTGAGCCACGGTCCAGAAAACTACATTATTACCTAATGGGAAATGTCAACCCAGTCTTTGTGTTGTGACGTGTGCAAAAGTGAGGGACTCTACCGGAACTGAGTAGGTTGTCAGTCCCAGAGGAACTGTTAGGAATATCTATGGTATACACAAACAGGGTAAGAGAATGAATCCTGAATCTTTGGCAAGTGAGCTGTAGGACGTGAGGGGAGGTCAAAACCCACCTCCTCCCCTTCTATCTTTTTTAAAGAAACCATCAGATCAGGATGTTTTTATATTATTTATTATATTGTAACTTTATATGTTTTAACTATGTTTTATTGTGAACCACCCAGGGTCCCCGATGGGGGAGATGGGCGGTAATATAAATTTAAATAATAATAATAATAATAATAATAATAATAATAATAATAATGTTTTACATCTGTCAACATGGAGGTACAACCACCGTTTTTTTTCTTCCTTTCTCCTGAAGTCGCATCAAGACATATGATTAATTTATTTTGAATTCACAAAAGAAAAAAAATAAAATGCCCTGATGTGACTTCAGGAGGGACGGGAAGAAAGAAAACCTTTCCCCAAGTCCTAGTGCTGAAGTAGGGAATGTCCTGACCTGAAGTGTCTTTTGGAAAGATGGATGGTAAAATGATTCCCTGAGAGAAGGCTGAATATCCCTTTTGCTAACACCATATTGTTAAAGCCCAGAGACTACTATTCCCAGAGCAATATTAATAACTTTCTTGGTAGGGAACATTCTGCTCCTGGGCTCCACGAATGAAGGTTGAAAAGCCAGTTGGGAGCAGCTCCCTGTAAACAAATTAAGTATTTTTTTTCCCTCAACCCGGATCCTCTTTAACAAGGAGAGAAGAGTCCCGTATTAATAGGTTAGTGTTAGATGGCTGTAGGAATGTCCAATTAGGCTGCTGTCAGAGAAGCTCTTAACCTGATAGCTTATCTAGTTTAACTTTCCTCATTTTTTTTACTCAGCTACTGCTGTCCCTGCAATCTAGGTAGTTTAATCTTTCAAACCTGGAATCCCAGACAATACTGCACCCTTTCCCCTAAGTTAGGAAATCATCCATTTAACATGTGCAAAGTTATGGACCAGGGTACTAAATGTTATATGTTGTAACAATTGCACTAGGGAGTGGATAAGTGTGTGTTACAGGCGGAGGAATGACACCATTTGCTTTTTTCTCTTCCCCTCAGCTATTGAATTTATCCTCTAGGGTGCAGAAAAGTTCTGGAAGGATTATTGAACCGCCAGGAGGCATACATGCTTTATAGCTGAGTTCACTTGCTGGCATAAAAACCTCAAGCCATCTTTTGATCCTAGTTAGAGGGTAGCTCCTTCATTTGAGACCCAGCAACATTGTACAGAAAAAGACTCCAGTACCTCTGGTTACATCATGGTGGTGCAGAATAATCTGGATATTGGGGAAACTAGGAAAGGAGTCCTGCTGGAACCATTCATCCACCAGGTTGGAGGACATATGAGTATGATGAAGTATGATGACTACACTGTCTGCAAGCCCCTTGTCTCCCAGGAGCGATGGTTCTACGAATCTCTTCCAACAGCAGTGAAACAGTTCACTCCTCATTACAAAGGTAGGACTAAGACTCAAATCTTGAATGTACCCATTTGGAAATAAGGGCCAGTAGATTCTGAATAAATGTAATAAAGATCATGTTGCAAGGTTAATAGTGAGAGGTTAAGGGCATGTGCTTAGTGAATATCAGGAATACCACCTCTTCTTCTCTGGTTGCCGAGGGAGAAGTGAAGGCAACAGGCCTCGCCATCTATAGTTAGTTACTAGACCCCCGTCACACAGAGAAATGATATGTTGTTCAAAACCATTAAATATATATATAAGCCAGTTGTTAGCAGCTTGTGAAAAGAAAGAATGAAACCTGAGACAAGAGCAAGAAAGTGATTGTTGTGTCTTTTTTGGTATTTGTAAGGCAAGATGACCTTGAGATTCAGGATGCTATATAAAAGCCTCACTGGAAGCAATTGCCCTGCCTTGGTCACCAAATTTTATGGACAGTGCAGACAGCATTTGTCATTTTTTCATATTTCTATCTATACGTTGTAGTCTGAGTGCCTCACATCTGGAAACACCTTCCAAGTTTCAGTGGAACTGTGTCTAAGACCCTGCAAATATAAAGCTAAAATATGCTGTATGCAGGGGAAAATGAATATGTGATGGAAGATGGCACATGCCAATGTTTAGATAATCTACCTTCCTAATAGGTAGGGTTTGCGCAGACTAAGGAAACAGAAGAAGAATTACATATTGTGTGGTCTTACCAGTTACAGGCGTAAAGTGAGTCTTTTAAATGAAGTTGAACGTGAGGGAGTGAATTACTTCTTTGATATTTGAAATGACAGATGACACCATAGATTCTGTTGTCCAATGGTCAGCCCCTGGAAATAATTGCATGGAAGTTATTTTAGCATAAGGTTTGATACTGGCGATTCTCATTATATTTTGGTGAGGCTGGATTAAAAAAAAAAATTAGTGCCTATCAGTCAGGATGCAGCCAGTGTTGCTTTAATGTTAGCTATTGCATCAGATGAACAAACGCCTGTCGGTTAAAAGCTAGTTGCAGTTGGGATTGCAATCCCAGATGGTTAGAATGCTTTACCATTTTTACAGCCACAACTTGGCAGGTGGCGGGTGTTGGAAACATTGAATACCCATCAGAAAAAGGGAAAACGAAATGGATAGCTGAAGTTCTTTTCCAATACACAGAAATAGGAGAAGAAGCTGATTTAGTACTGATAGACAAGATCTCCAAAGTCCCCTCATTTAAGAGTTTTTTCCACGGATGCTGCAGATATTTCAGCGGCAGTGATATCTGTTAGTAGGTTAGTCCATTTGGACTTTGCAATGTTTTGTTTCCATTTAAGGAGACCATCTGTGCACATTATGCCTCCCATAATGAGATGCTGCCTCCTAGACTGGGGTGGGGTGGGGGAAACAAGCCCAAAGATGACTAGCAATGGGATTGGTGGGGGGGGGGGGACAAATCTCTAACTGCAACCAAAAAAAGAAGTATTTTTCCATAGGTTATTATTTTTATAGTTTGATTTGTTTTAAATCATGTTATTTGTTATGTAAAAACTTGGCTGGGAAGGACTTAAATTGCAGAGAAGCTCCCCCTCTGGTTTTGATCATCGCCCTTTCCATATGCAGGGGGCACAATGATCTTGGACTGGAACCACCCTTTGATGTTGTGGGGCTTCCAGTTGTCTTAGAAAGATGAGCCAATATTCAAGGACTTACAAATAAAAGCATGAGGGGGCAAACGAAATGATAATAAGCTTTAAACAACTTAATCAGATGGTATTCATCCTTGCCCATTTCCTGGTGTGAGAAGATACACCATAAAGTGAAGTGCTGGGCAATCAGATACATAATACCAGTCCAGACATCTTATCTAATTTTGACACTGATGTCTGGAGCTGAAGCTCCAAAGAAGTAGCACATGCTCCAGGGTTTCGTCATCTCTCGGCCACAGGTGTCTTTTATCAGGAAGACTGTGAGAAGGTCTCTTTGCATTCTGTCATAGGCTCCTTAGAAAAAAAAGTAGAATACAAATAACAAAGAAACAGAACACACACAAGCTTTAAAACAGCAGAGGTTGGGGTGGATCCACTGCATGGTAATTATTTGGATGACTGCAATGTATTATGTAGGAGGCTACATTTAAAGTCTATTCATACAGTAAATTCAAGTTTGAGCAGCATATAGCAGTAAGAGTGCCAAGATTCAGGGTTATGAGTGTGTTAAGCCAGTTCTTCTCCAACCTCTCTGGCTCACATTCCATTTCTAGGCCTAAGCTGCTAGTCTGAACCTCATTGCCAATGTGGGAGTAAGATTCAGCTGCCAATCCGGTCAGTTTCCACGCTCAAAGTAAAGTAGAAAAATGTCTTATGCCAGCCTGATGGACCTTAAGTTTTTTATGACTGGGAATCAGGGTATCTGAAAGATTGCCTATCCAGATATTAATATTTTCAGCAGAAACACTTCTCATTATATCAGTTTTACATTTTTTTCTGAAGCCACACTAGGACCCTGGCTACTTAATACACTGTAAGGTCTGGAAAACAAAACATAAATTAAAAAGTACAAACCAGATCAATAAGCACATAATCTAAACACAGGTCATTTCAAATCAACAGTAGAATTTTGCATAATTTTGCTAAGTTCAATTCACGCAGACCCAGAACTTGGAACAAGCCCATCTGTGTAAGAGAAAACCTCATTTTGAGATATAAAAAGAGCTTACAGTCAATAATTTTCAAAATGGGATAGGGAACAAAAACATTGGTATGAATTATATAATAAGAAATATCGCTGCTTCAACCAAAAATATTCTCCCATTCTCTCCAATTTTTTAATATATTCAGAATGCACATCGCCTCAGCCATTGTTCATTCTGTCCTGGCTGTGGAGCAATGGAAGATGGGCTGACCCAATTAAAGCCCCTCCCACCCCATTTCTTTCTAAGAGGCGAGATTTAAACATAAAATTGTCCCCTGGGGCTGGGCTGGCATTTTTCCAGCAGAGAGCTGTTTTGAAAGAGTGCCTGCATTTTAAGAGTTCTTATCTGAGCCCACTAGAATATACAATCGCCTCCCACATCTCTTTGTTCATTCTCTTACCATTAACATGAAACCATCAAGGTGGTTCATTTTCCCTTGAAAAATAGTGCGTACTTTAGGGGCGTTCTTTGTATTTAAAAATATAATCTCTCCCTCTCCACAATTTTGCAGAAAAAGCTATGAAACTTGAAGAAGTCTTTTCACAAATTCTTGCTCCCAACAAAAAGTTGTCTGAAATGCCAGGCTTCTGTAGCAGAGCTACCACATCTGACCTGTATGAGTCCATATGAGACTCTAGATGGCAACAAAAACATACAAAAATCTCCCCCCCCCCTCTATCTAATGGTTATCTGAATTTCTGCAGCTTAGATATGGTAGGACTAATCTATAAAAATTATTATTTTTCTTCCTGTCTTCTTTCTTTTTCCAGCTATTGTTCTTCTTTTGCTGGCCACTAGTGTCCCCAAAAGGTTTTTCCCAATGGCAGATCAATTCACCCAGGCATGTTCTGCAAATTTTATCAATCAACAGCTCACTTATATGAATCTTGCACGTATACATAGGGTGACCATACGTCCCGTTTTGAACGGGACAGTCCCGTTATTTTAGCATTTTTCAACCGTCCCGTCGTTTTGATAAAAATCTCAATTTTGTCCCTTTTTTAAACCCGGTGGGAAGGAGGACAGGAAGACAGGAAGGAGGACTGGAGCTGGACTTGCCATTGGAGGCAGCCCGGAAGAGGCCCTATCAGCGCGGCAACTGGAAGCCCAGTTGCCACGTGCGATCCTAGCAGCAGAAGCAGCACCACAGTCCAGGTTCCTGCCTCCTTACCTGATCCTGAGATTGTCTGCCCAGCAGTGGTGAGGCCAGGGAAAGCAGGCACGGGAAGGTTGTGGAAAGAGGGTGCGTGTGTGTGTGTGTGTGTGTGTGTGTGTGTGTGTATGCGCGGATTACTTGCTCAGCGTAATCGCGCGCACACACACACACACACACACACTAGGCCAGGGCTTTCCAAATAAAAACACGATAGTGCCGGTGGCGGTGCTTCCGGGTTGCCGCTGCTGCCACTGCCCCTTCAAAAGGGCAGGCTCCGGGGACCCTGAAAATGCCCTCGGTTCTGGCAGGGAGGCAAAAGCCTCCTCCCCGCACGCACACGCTGCCCTGGAGCCGGGGTGGAAATTCTCCCCGCAGAACAGCTGAGCGCCGCTTGCACGCAGCCTCCCTGCCTAGACTGAGGGCATTTTCGGGGTCCCCGGAGCCTTCCCTTTCGAAGGCGGGGTTTGCAGGCGGGAGCCAATTGCGTGGACTGGGGGGCGGGGTTTGGAGGCTGGCATGGTGGCATAAGACCCTGTCCCGTTTTGCCATCCCCAAAGTCCCGTTTTCGTCTGAAGGAAATATGGTCACTCTACGTATACATATATCATGTGGAATGCCTTCAGAGATATCCTTGTTGTGATAACACTCACAGGCAACAAGTTTTTTGGTGGGCAAAAAAGGAACAAGGACCCCCCTTTTTCTTTTTCAGGATATGGCTTTGTTACTTTTAGCAAGAAGTCATTTCATGTCTGCAAAAACCATTGCAGGAATTCTCATAAAGTGCTGCCATTTTAAATAGGTTGACACACTTTCACAAGAGTAAATTTCACACAGGAATACTCAGGCTGCTGCTTCAAATGGCAGGCTGTAGTGTTAACAACAAATAGGTCCCCAACAAATAGATTTGTTGGGAACTAAAATGCTTCTTCGGGCAGCTGTTTGAAACTACAAATATGAAAGAACAGTTTTTCTTCACTTTGCTTCAGATATTCTGTGGAACATGGTTGTAAATTTAATACCTTTATAATGAGGATCTAGTTTTCCTACAGTGGAATTCCAAATTAGGAATACTAGAATGAAATACACATTTCACTAACTATTCACCCACAATTTCTTAGGGCATGCCACACCAAAAAAAAAAAAAAAGAGCATCTGGCCTGATATCAACATATCCTTAAACATCACCTTTGAAAGAATCTAAACGCTTTCCTAGAAAACAAAAGGTCAGGCTGGACGTCAACAGAAATAGCTCTATACTTTTTGGTATGGATTCACCAGTGGAGTTATGGAGTTAGATATCTTTATAGAGTTGCGTGTATTTATAAATTCTGAAGGTTTTGCGGTAGTTTAGGAACCATTATGTAATGATGTCACTTGGCAAAACTTTACCCAGCTACCACCACTTAAGTCTAATACCAGCTAGTACTATTTCAGAATGCCATTTCCATAGAAAGCAGCCTTTTTATTCATTTCAGTACGTACAAATTAGACAGCCTTGAAACAAATGTCTTCCTTTGTGCAACATCTTCTCTCCCAAAATTGCTTGTCTAGTTTAGAGCTCACTGTGAGATGAGACTTATTTTCAACCAGGTTTTGTTCAGGTTTATATTGCACATGGCAGTAAATAAATGTGCCTATTCATTTAAAAATACACACCCAGGAGCAGAGCTATATAGACTCACAGCAAAACAGCTTCTAAGAATTGCTGAGATATTTCTAACATGATACCTTCTGTTAATATTCTCTTCTGCCTGCCATTGCCATGTACATAACCAAACAGATTTGAGCACTGCAGAAGCAAATGTACTGAAACTATGTTGCATATGTTGATGGATTCCACAGTCATATATTGCTCATCTTGATGCCGCAAGAGTCTTGGCTGTTTATGCTGCAACAAGCTAATTGGGGTCTGGCACATTGTTTTATTTGCAAGCCTTTCTCAACTCTCACTTTACCTAACTGACTTTCTCCATAGTATCCATAGTACCTTCCAAATATAAATCATGATGTCAGGGTTTTTCTCCCCACTTCTGCTGACTTATCCCTAGGATTTTTTTTTCATATAGAAGGATAAAGGTTACTTTAAGGATTACAGGCCACCTGGCCCACATTCCTTCCATTTTCTCTCCTGTGAGGAGAAGGGAGCTAGGAGGATGCATATATGGCAGGCAAGCATGCTTCAGGCTGCACCTAAAATGTGGGGAAGGCAAAAGCTTGGGAGTGGCCAAGAGTTTTTACCAGTTTGCAGTCGTCCCCAGTGGATTGCAGCTGGCTTCACGGGAAGTGAAATTGGGAAGTGGCTCCCTTATCTCCTAGAACAGTGCCTTCCAAACTGCCACTGTTGGCGACACACCAACGGTGGCGGTGGCGGTGGCGCAGTGGCGGTGGCGTGCATGGCGGCGGCGCGGCGGCCTCGCTAAAACACGGAAGCACTGATGGCACGCCACTGCCGCCGCCGCCATGCACACCGCCACACGCGCCCCCGTGCATGCCCCCGCCGCCGCCGCTTCGCAACACACTAAGTTGTTTGTTGCGACACACTAAAGTGTCGCGACACACCGTTTGGAAAGCTATGTCCTAGAACATATGAAGGAACCCTTCTTTTACATTAATCCATTCATATTAGTTGCATTCTGCTTTTACTACTGGTTTATATTTGATCAATAAAATGATTTGCCCTCTTTTCAAAAAAGCATTAATAAAAAACAAACCAGCATTTATTGCAGACTTTTAAAGACTCAGTCTGGGCTGGTTCTTCGAATTGGTTCCAGTATTTGTAATTCTATTGAAGCTCATAAATTTAGGTTATTTTAAAATTATTTTGATTTAGCTATGAAATGTGCCTCTGTACCTGACAATTCAGGATTGAATCTGTCCCCATTTTGGGGGACAGCACAAAAATAGACAGCTTGATTCATGGGTCAGAATGGCCTTCTCCTGCCTCTTCAGGTATATCCAGAACAAGCATTTTTAGGTGCTGAGAGGAAGCTGATTCAGCATGCCTGACATAAGGAGGAGGAATATATGAAGAGCTCTATCTTGATGTCATATGATCCAAAGACTAGGGGGATTAAATCTGACAGTGAAATTGATACACTATCACACCAAAACCCTCTGATACACATTACAGATATTTCTTCTTCATTTTTATAAATTTAGCACTGCAATACAGATGCCAGGTGTTCGATGAGCATTCTTTCAGATATAGTCTTGTATTTTCCCTGGTCTTGTTTAAACAGATGGGAAAAGGAACAGCATCCAGGTTTCCTAGTAGATGAGAACAGATGTTTAGGACATCTTGAGACGTCTGAGCTGGGAAAATGTAATGAATGTTAAATACAGGCAAAACCAGGTTAGTAGAGTAAGAAGATGCTGCTATGCAGGAACTTTTTTACTGTCAAATTTTAAAAGGATAGATACATTCCCTGGAGTCTTCTAGTATATGAATTATCTTTGGAAATTGGCTACAAAAATACCATTTCTTGTCAATTGTTGATAAAAATGAGAATATAAATTGTTTATTCCAGTTTTTGGAATGAAAAAGTTTGATATTCCATCACAGCTTCTGCAGTTGGTGTCTGTGGGTGTATCTAGTTTGTAAACCATCCTAACAACTGCTGTTGGTTCTAAAGTTGCCCCCTTCTTACATGCCCCTTATTTTCTATCCCCTGAAACGTTTGAGCTACAGACCCTAGCAGATTATAATGTTTATCTCCATATTGTGAAAGGTATTCAGGTTTTTTTTAAAAAGGTACAGCAAGAGATCAAAAATAGTCGGTTGGCAACTTTGCTTTGCCCTGACTTCCCAGTCTAAAACTTAGAATTATTCAGACACTGCTTCAAATAGCTCATGTTGCTGAGGGGGACCCTGACTAATCCTAAAACAGCAATGCTATGTAAAAGACTCTCAGTTGGAGCAGCTGAGAGGAAGTTAGGGCTAGAATTGAAGATGCAATGCTTACTAAGTAGAATCTGTGATATCCTTGAGCGGTGTCCCACTATCACTGGTGTGTCATCAAAAGGTCAAAGGTGCCTTATCCACCAGCCATGCCCAAAAGTAATCTGTCATTTGAGACTATGAACTGCAACTGTGTCCCTGCCAGGCTTTATTGGGAATGGGATAAATATGTCAAGGATTGTCTGACACCTCGGCCATGTGAGCCCCATTTAAGTCAACAGAAGCATGGCTGAAATATAGAATTGCAGAGTACTGTTTATTACATGGAATAAATATTAACTTTTTTTTTTCATAATTGGGGTTGCCTTGTCACAACTTAGAGTTAGTCCTATGCCTTTTGAAAGTAGGAAGTGGGAAATGACTGAATAACTGTGATTTCTCAAAATCATTCCTCACCCACTTCCCCCTCCCAATCTTGTACGCATTTTGCTTTTTAGCAGGTTGGATTAAAGTATTGATAGAAGAACCAGCAGGAGAAGCTGCAGTTTCTTTGTCTACTGCAGCTGGGGATTTTAACAGTACAGGATGAATCTGCAGCAGACCTAAACTGAATGTAAAGATCTAAGGCTTACCCAGACATACAGCCCCAAATTCTCTGCTGTAACACTGCTTGCAAGCTTGTGGCACTATCTAACTGGGAGGGAAATGTTCTTTGAAATCTTTTGGACTGTGCACATTAAGATTAATTTCTTTACTACTGAACCCCTGGGATATATAATGGCACAAACGTGTCCTGTTCTCGCTATGGGGTATCTATCTCATTTTGGAAATCGCAGCAATTTTATATCTTAAAAAGCCATTAAGCCCAAATCATAGCTTACTGACAAAATATTACATAACTGAAACAGACTTGCAGGATAGCTGTTTATTTAGCCATGGTTTTGCTCAACTATGGTTTGTTAACTAAGCCATTTTTGGCTGGGTTCATATATTATACTAAACCATGAACATAGTTTTCAAGGCCACAATGGCTTAGTTCACCCAACAAGCTAATCCTAAGTCAAACATGCATTTTGTGGCTGAGCATACTGTTTGAACTCAGCTAGAGTATATAGAGCACTCTGTGTTCAAGGCAAGTGTCAGAAAGATTACTATTCTATTTCTGAAGATCAGACATCAAAGCAGGCCTGTAGGTTACCCAAATGGTTCCAGTGTGCACAAGAGAGAAATATCAAAAGGCTTGAGGGGAGGGGGGAAATAGCATGTTCAAGTTCAAAAGAGGCAAGGCTTGCCATCTTGCCAATTTTGTCCCCTCTCATGGACACTGCTGGAGGATCCTGAATTTTTGCAGAAATAAAAATTTTAGGGGGAAACCCATAGTTATGGGGAGGACATGATGACCTAATGAGGACATGGCATACTCAACAGTCATGGAATGCTGACCATCTTTGGGGAAAGGAATCAGAAAAGAATGCATGGGAGAGAGATGGAACTAAATATTCTCAGGAGTGCCAGGGTGATTGACTGACAACTCCTGTGCTATGATAGAATGTGAAAAACAAAGATGCCACTAGCCACAGCCATCTGCAATGCCTGGGTTTCACCAATAGGTGAACTGCTGGTGAAACAGTCACTACCTGTTTGCCATAGAGAGGAGACCATAGAAGTATTAACCTCTCTCTCTTCTTAACTTGTCTGCAATTTGCAGTTGGGTGATTTTATGGATATTTTAACAAGCCAAGCATTACTGAATAAGGGTTTTTTAAAAATGTATCTTTGAGAACGTGCTAGAGTTTAAAATGTTTGCAACATTTTTTTCACCACAAAGATAAATTCATGCATTGTAAACTCAATCAGAAGCATAAAATGCTTGGCATTATTCTTTCATTAGAAATCCTAGGAAGCTATATCTTTATGGGCAAGGTAATAATCTGATCTGTACAAGTAGTCTGGCCATTACTCCCTTTCTTCTTTTGTTTTATTACTTTTGTTTCAACTTTGGACAAAGAATATAACTTTTGCCTGCACTATTCCCATATAGAGTTGTAGTAACAAACAAAAATGTGGATGCTCTTTTTAAGGTAAAAACATATACTGAATGATTGATTTGTCACAGAGTACAGATTATGTATTCTGCAGTAGGGCAGATTTTTTTTTAGTAAATAGTTTTGGGGGTTTTTTTAAGAAAATCACTTTTACCATTTTTTTTGGTTTATGGTCAACATTGCAGGTGAAACAACTCCTTAGTTTGCAACTACTGCCCAAGCAAATAGTATTGAGGATGATACAAATCCATTACCCAGTGAACTGTTCTGAGCCTTCAGCACTTGGGAAATGATATAAACATGTGAGAGGACTATTCTAATTTGATTGTGTCATGTTTGGAAGATCCTCTTCTAAAATATTTCAACAACAAGTTCTACTTTCTGGGTAACTGGCAGCCCCCACTTTTACTTTCCATGGTGTATTATTTTAGGGCAAGGCAGATTACTCAAATGTCACACATGTGGCAATGTGGGAAAGGGCTTGTTCTATTTTAGAACAAGCAAAGCAGCAGACTAGATACCTAAAGGAAAGGTTAAGAGTAGATAATAAGGCTACATACTATTTCTTAATCAAAGCTTACATTGGGGTGAAATCAAACCTTAAAGTGACCGTCTTCTTTGCCTGATTTGGATTTGATTTGATTTCCAGAGATCATTATCTCATCTGGGAAAATTAAAGGCACCTCATGTTCTCTTGCCACTCAACAGTGAAGACCAAGGGGAAGACTGTATATAATAGTAGATCTGTACCTTGTAATTGTAGGGGCGTGGTGGCTCAGTGGGTAAGACGCCAGGCTTGTCAATCGGAAGATCGCAAGTTCGGAGGTTCGAGACCCGAGGGCCGCGTGACGGAGTGAGCTCCCGCACTAGCCCCAGCTCTTGCCAGCCTAGCAATTCGAAAGCATGCAAATGCAAGTAGATGAATAGGTACCACTTCGGTGGGTAGGTAACAGTGTTCTGCGCGCATCATGTCAGCCACATGACCACGGAAGTGTCTTCGGACAACGCTGGCTCTTCGGATAACAAATGGAGATGAGCACTGGCCCCTAGAGTCGGATACGACTGCACAAATGTGCGGGGGGAACCTTTACCTTTACCTTACTTTCTAATTAGATAACTTCAAAACTGCTATGAAGTAGGCACTGGGATCAATTTGAAATGCAGGAATACAGTGCTGAATAGGATAGCCGTAACTTCTCTTTTACAGAGGCCAGTCCTTGAATTAAAGAGCTACATAGTCCAAGTTTGGTTTAACAATAAAGGATTTTGAAATCTCCAGCCAACAGTTACTATCTGGGCAACAGATTAAGCAGATATACTAGCCACCTGGTCATAATCTTCTCCAGTATTTAGTGAGATGTAATATATTTCAATTTAATTTACAGTAATTATTTCTAAATTTTTATCTATACCTATACCTTAACCTGTGGAAACTTTATGCAAATTATAGTTCATTTCTGTCTTCTTTTTTGGTGCTGTGAAGATGGCTATCTAATACAGACATTTTCTTGCCAAGATTCCTCTACATTCCTCTCCCTACCCAAATTGGAGGACAGGGAATCATACTGAAAGAAAAAATATGGGTAGGGAAAACAGTTTTTAAGAAAGGGGGTTATTCCAGTCTCACCTACCCACTCTACAGTTTAATTTGTATAGTTCATTCTCTACTTTGGGGGGGGGGATTTGACACAACCTACATTTCAACACAGGGATCAGGCCACTGGAGTGTCTAATTTGCTTGCCAATCTCCTATAACTCTAGAGCTTGAGCATGCAGCAGGGAATTTTGGATCAATGTGAACACGGAAGACAGAGATTGATTCTCCCCCATTCATGTGTTGACATCTCCACATACTATAAAGGAATGGCAGCACACCAAAATAATATATATCTGTCAGCGCTTCAGGGTAAAACAGGTGGGGAAACAGACACTACATTAAATATCGGGAACTCTATTTTACTGATATAGGCTATAATAACAGAATCTTGAAAGCCTGACAGCATTTCTTCTTCCCTTCCTCTTATATCAAAGAGAGTCAAGGCAAAGCAGTCTTGAGTTTCTTTCTCACACTTCCTTGCTTTCCCGGCCTAAGTTCATGTTTTCCTAATAGCTGCTGCATTTCAAATTCAATCACTTTAAATTTTCTATTCATGTGCTTTTGGATAGAAAATATAAAATGATTGAAGAAAACATGTGACAAGTATTAAACTGAAATGAAGCAGGAGAATAACTTATCAATTTCTGTCACTCCAATGATTTCTTCATATTTAACACTGTTTTAACACAACCAAAACAATGCCTGAATACATGAACATCACCAGATGGAATACATAAGAATCAAATTGACCATACTATTCCTAAAAGGAGATGCTGTAGAGCAGCTCAATTATAGCATCAAAAGTATGGCCAGGTGCTGACTGTAGATCACAAACTGCTCATGTGCAAGTGCCAAGTTAAGCTAAAGAAGAAGAAAGCAAACCAGTTTCCACAATATTATCTTGAGCATACACTCAGGATTTTCAAGAACATCAGGAATCACTTTGAAGTCCTGAACCTCATTGATAGAGAACCAGAGAAACTGTGAAATGAAGTTGAAGAAGTCATTAAGGAAGAATTTGAAAAGATACAACCAAAGATGAAGAAAACCAAGATACATTATGTGCAGACCTAGCACTCTGGAGAAGGTTTTCATGCTGGGAAAGAGAAGAATAGGATGACCAGAAGGAAGGTAGATGGACTTAGTTACAGTGGCGACGTATGAACCATTGAAAGACCTGTAGGACCAGGTTAGGGACAGATTGTGATAGAGAAAATCTATCTATGTGGTTGCTACGAGTCAACATTGACTTGAAGGTACCTAATCAATCAATCAATCAATCATTTTTCTTCAAGGCCATCTCTGTACTCCTCTACAATGTCTCACATAAATGTGCTCTGAAATATATGTTAAGCAAATAAAAAGAGTTCAGCTGTATCTGATCAAAGGCTATCTAATGCAGCATCTTGTTTCCACAATGGCCCACCAGAACTTGATGGGAGACTCATAAGAAGGCTTGAGAGCTGTAGCATTCCCTTAATTACATTCCCTAGAAATTTGTATCAAGAGATTTGCCATTTCTATTATTGTATCTGTATTACACAGACATAGTTAATATTAGTCATTGCTAACCTTTCTTTCCATGAATTTGTTGATGATCTTTTAAAATCATCCAAGGTAGTAGTCATCACCACATCTTGTGGCAACCAGTTCTATAGTTTAACTATGTGCTGTGTATGGAGAACTACAGTTTCTTTTATTTGCTCTGAATTTGGGGTTCTCAAATTAGCAGTGAACATTTATTAAACTAGAAAAAAATCTTTTTCTGGGATTGTATGGGATTTTATGTATATGAATTTACACATCAATTCTCCCAGACTGATGCAATTCATTTTCCCACTTAAAGGTGTAATATCTGTACATCTCAAGAAGGACAGCATGGGAAATCTGAGTCTCATAGCCTGTCCACAAACAGATAACCACAATTCCTTGGATAACACCTCAAAGGAGTGTTCAGTGGCAATATGGCAGAAACTCAAACAAACAAACACCAGCAAGAAAGACCACACATTTGTCAAATGGAATCACAGCCCACTTACAAATGTCATTGAAAGCAGGTAAGCAATCTATAGCCAGCATTGCAGCACAAAAGAAGAAACCTTAATTTTCTGGTTTCCATCCACTAAATTCCTGATAAAAATCCCATATTTAACTATGGGCCTTGCACCACTAATAAGTTCTAGGGCTATCCAATCATTTTGTGTTGCCAGAGAACTATACTAGTATGAATATTTTTAAATAATTTGTTAGATTTATATTGTACTTTTTCCTCCATTGCCAATCCCAATCCTGCTTGTATTGCCTGTTTCCAGCCCAGATACCCGATCTCCCTCTAAGATAATAGTTGACAAAGACAAACAGATTTTACACACCTTGAGGCTGCCCTTGGACAGAATAAGCTGTCTTAGCTTCACCAATATAGTAATTGAGGCAGATGAGTTTTTTCTATATATTCTTCCTTTTATTGGCAGGAGGGTGGGAAGAGGCATCTTAAGCTTAAGAACATTTTCCTTTTATATAAAAGAGTACTTTTGGACTAGGTCTGAGTTATTTGCACAATTTGGGGGATTTATTCACAATTAAAATGTTGATTCATTGTACTGTTCTTAAACTATAAAATAAATATTGCCTATATTCATTCATCATAAAACTGATTTCTGGTCATGAGTAACTGATAATTGTGTGCATTACCTACTGTATATGTAAATAGTGCTACAATTATTAATCCTGGGCAGGTTACAATTCTTAGCATTCTAACTCACAATGGAGGCTGCAATTTAGTGCCCACATTCTTGAGAGTAAGTCAGGCTGAACTCAGTGGGGCTTACTTCTAAGCAATGTACAGAATTGCTCTGTCAGGCTGCAATCCGAATTGTGGACATACAGAAACTTACTTCTGACTAAATGGGTTTAAGATTATGTCTAAAATCCTGCTGAGATTACAAGGATTTAGAAACAAGTATATATGTTGATAATTCATTATTATTATTATATTATTATATATATATATATATATATATATATTATATATATAATATTATTACAATATTATTATGATAATAAGTCGGAAGATCACAAGTTTGGAGGTTCGAATCCCTAGACCCGCATGATGGAGTGAGCTCCCGCACTAGTCCCAGCTCTTGCCAACCTAGCAATTCGAAAGCATGCAAATGCAAGTAGATTAATAGGTACCACTTCGGTGGGAAGGTAACAGCGTTCCGTGCGCATCATGCCAGCCACATGACCGCGGAAGTGTCATGACAACGCTGGCTCTTCGGCTAAGAAACGGAGATGAGCACCGGCCCCTAGAGTCGGACACGACTGCACAAATGTGCGGGGGGAACCTTTACCTTTATATATGTTGAGACTTACAGTGCTCATATTTTCCTTTTGGACAATAAACTAATCAGATTCCTTTGGGTCTAGCTGCCATGGGAACGCACTACTGCAGACAGATCTTCAGTGCCACCAAGATGTATCGTCACTTATGGAGGATGCCAATGGGAACCGAGAAGAAAATAACAGCTTTAACCCCTGGGGATTGCACTGCCACAAACAGCATCTAAACCGCATGTCTTCCAAGTATAATGAGAATAAGCTTCATCGTATCTTTTTTCTGAATTAGCTGAACATATACATATGCATATACAACTGATAATTTGTACTTTTTTATAGGCTACTAGTAGTGTAATAAATATAAGCATAGAAGGGACTGTTTATCAAATGTTTAAGTGTATATGATAATGACAAAATCCACATCTTAAACCTAGATTACATGTTGGTTATCCAGGTAAACACTGATTTCAGCGGGACCAAGACTGCAGTAATGTACATACTAAACTCGATGAGACTTACTGTCAATTATTTTGATCTGGATTTGCCTATAACAGGAAAAATGCAGATTTGAATTTATTTAGCATTTAACAATTATCAGAAAGGCAGCTGTGTTTCTCTATTATAGTAATAATTAAAAGTGTTAACCTTGTTTATGAGCCTCATGTGGCGCAGAGTGGTAGGCGGCAGTACTGCAACTGAAACTCTCCCCACGACCTGAGTTCGATCCCAGCGAAAGTTGGTTTCTCAGGTAGCCGGCTCAGTGTTGGGATTATCAGGAGTCAACTCAGCATTGTCTCATAAGCATAATAGGGGGTCTTTCTAGTATACGCATCTCTACTGTGCTTGTGGGATATTATCTGAGTCACCTGATTTCCTCTTCCTCCTTCTTCTTGGTTTGGGGGATTCTCAATCTCCATTATGCTTTGGGCACAACTGCAAGCAGGAGGGCTGCACAATGCAGCTCTCGTCCATTCCATCTGGCTTGCACGCAGATCGACTATGAATCTACTTGTATCCAGATCTACTGAATAAATGTAAGCTATCCCTATTTTTCTTCATCTAACTAATGTGTGAAGACTGAATTTATTTCTGAACATAATTAAGCTTAAAGTGCAAGTTCCCTGCTGGTCCACGCTTCTACTCTGCAAGATTGTTGTTAGCTGCTTGGAGTTCTTTTATTAACCTTCAAGACTCCATCACTCAGGTCGACTCAGCCTTCCATCCTTCCGAGGTCGGTAAAATGAGCGCCCAGTTAAGCTGGGGGAAAGGTGATCATGACTGGGGAAGGGAATGGCAAACCACCCCGCTATAAGTCTGCCTAGAAAATGTCAGCGAAAGCGACGTCCCTCCAAAGGGTCAGTAATGACTCGGTGCTTGTACGGAGGACCTTTTTCACAACCTTGCTTACATACCCTATTTCTAGATATTCCTATAAGAAAAGTTTTGTCATAACATATTTGGCAAACATTTACAGGAAACAAAATTTGCATCTCATATATTTTGAGTTTCGCTGTTTATATCTGATGTGTAGCAACTCAGAGATTTGCATTCCTATAATCCAGATTCCACAGTATTTAAAAGATTGCATTTCCACTAGAATGTTACAGAGAGACACAACAAAGTTTGAATTTGTGCTGAAAGTCTTTTCAGCTATAATTTACATCACTCAAAAAAAAAAAAAGACCATGCACTTAGAAATTCTATTCAATGGCCCATGATACCCACCTCCTAGTACTTATCTGAAAGCCCAACCTTGTAATTAAAACTATCCATCAACCTTTGTGCATTGATTGTTGACCTCTCTAGGAGGAAATATTCCATTGACCTTTACCAGGGAAAGAAAATGATGGACAGATAGCTCTGAGACGCAAGAATCTTGCCAGGATAAATGAGCTGAAATGGAAGCAAGAAGCTAAACAGGGAAACTAATGAAGGAAAACTGCAAAGTAAATCTAAGTAGGATACTTATTTCTTTAACTAGTATATCCAGAATTTCTGTTGCTTGAAAATGTTGTATCCAAATACAAATACCCATGCATTCTGGACTTAAAGATGGGAACCAGGCAGCATGGTGATGATGCATCAGAGGAGAAGAAAGAACGCCAAATTAGGAAATGTGAACAGAGCACATCAGCCTCCCTTGGAGTCCGCATCTGTGGCATGCAGGTGAGAAGAAACCTATTTTGAAAATTACATGTGTTACCATTAACGAGTACCATGAATTTACTGACGGTAAATAAAAGAGAAAAAATTAATAAATTAAAATACGATTTTCCATCCAAGCATCTCTGGGTTAGCCTAGGTCTGTGCTTAGAAAGACAAGATATATCTGAAATGCTTGTTGATTGAAGACAATTATCTGATGAATAAAGGTAAAATAGACCTCTTCAGACCTAAATATTATAGCTTTTCAAAAATAATTTGCAAAAGTTACATATACTTTTCTGAAATCTTCTGGGCAAAAGATTAGATCATATGCTATTGAAAATCAGTAACAAGCCCTCCACAGAACAGCTTTCATTCATTCATTCATTCATTCATTCATTCATTCATTCATTCATTAAATTTATATAGCCGCCCATCTCACACCAGTGACTCTGGGCGGCTAACAATAATACAAACAATCAACAATAATAACAATACCAAAAGATTAAATATAAATATAAATACAACCAAGAGATCTTAAAAGCCATTAGTGTTAGCACAGCCATGAAACGGGGCCCTTCACACACTCGGGGGCCCGGGCACAAAGCCAGGTCTTCAAGGCCTTCCAAAAAGCCAAAAGGGTCGGGGCCATCCTAATCTCAGGAGGAAGGATGTTCCAGAGGGCAGGCACCACAGCAGAAAAGGCACGTCTCCTGGTCCCCGCCAGCTGGCATTCCTTGGCTGATGGGACCCAAAGCATGCCCATCCTGCTGCACTGGATTGGACGGGTAGAAACAACTGGGAAAAGACAGTCCCTAAGGTAACACGGTCCCAAGCCATGAAGGACTTTAAAGGTGACAACCAGCACCTTGAATTGCACCCGGAAACAAACCGGCAACCAATGCAGCTCCTGAAGCAGTGGTGTTACATGTGCCAAGTTCTATTTACAACCTGGACAGCTGCATTCTGTTCCAGCTGAAGCTTTTGAATGCTCTTCAAGGGCAGCCCCATGTAGAGCGCGTTGCAATAGTCCAAATGGGAGGTCACGAGGGCATGAGTGACAGTGAGTAGTGCTTCCCGGTCCAGGAATCGGCGCAACTGGCGTACAACCCAAAGGTGTGCAAAGGCCCTCTTAGCCCCAGCTGCCACCTGCTCTTCCAGCCAGGGATGGAACTAGGGTCTGTGTCACCCGGGGCAAACATGGATTCCACACACACACACCCATGGGTTATTTTGTCATTTTGGCACCCCCCGGGCATCATTTTGTCACACACCCCAGCGCGGCGCCCAGGGCACATGCCCTGCTTCCCCCCCCCAGTTGCAGCCCTGCTTCCAGCAGGAGCCGTATGTCCAAGAGGACCCCCAAATTGCGCACCGGGTCCATCTGGGGCAGTGCAACCCCATCCAGGACCAAAGATGGAAAAACCTTGGTACTGAGAGGCCCAAACACCCAAAGCCACTCAGTCTTGCTTGGGTTGATCCGGAGACTATTGCGCCCCATCCAGGCCCCTACAGCCTCCAGGCACTGAGATAGGACATCCACGGCATCATTCAGACAGCCCATGGAGGAGATATAAAGCTGTGACCTCAAACCGTCGGATCAACTCACCCAGTGGCCTCATGTAGATGTTAAATAAGAGGGGCAAGAGAACCGAGCCCTGTGGCACCCCACACAGTAAGGGCCATAGACTGGACCTCTCCCCTCCTACCAACACCGTGTGGAACCAACCTCGGAGGAAAGAGGAGAACCAGCGCAGCACAGTGCCGCCCACCACCAACTCCCAAAGCCGGTCCAGAAGGATACCATGATTGATGGTATTAAAGGCTGCCAAGAGGTCAAGAAGAGCAAGAATGGTCGCACTGCCCCCATCCCACTCCTGCCAGAGGTCATCCAAGAGCGTGATCAATGCCGTCTCAGTCCCATATCCCGGCCTGAATCCTGACTGAAAGGGGTCCAGATAATCTGCATCCAGAGCCCTTTGAAGCTGCTGTGCTACCACTTTCTCAACAACCTTCCCTAGGAAGGGGAGGTTGGAGACTGGACGAAAACTATCCAGATTAGTTTGGTCGAGCGATGGCCCCTTCAGGAGGGGGTGCACCACCGCCTCCTTAATGTTAGAGATATCGGGTTTCAACCAAGCACGTCTCATACAAGCTTGAAGGAGGAGGCAGCCTCTGCTGTAACCTAATCTTACTTGTTTTGTGTGGGAGGGGCTGAATCCCGATTTCCTGTTCCTGTTCCCTTCGTCTCTCCTTTTTCCTGTTTGAATCTCCTACCAAGGAGGATGGTCAGCTATGGCTGTCCACATTGCTCACGCTTCCTTTCGGCAAGGCCACATTAAGAAGACTGTGGGTTTCGTCAGAACCTATCATTCGCATGCATGAACCATCTTCTGCTACCATGAAACTGATCTACAATAAAACTGTAAGCTATTTTTCTGTAACTATACATTAACGTGTGAAGTGTATTTATTTTGTGTTTTGAACTGATTAAGCCTTGTGCAAGTTAATTGGGACACTTCTCCTCTGCTAAACAAAACTAATTAGAAGCTGCGTGGAGTTCTGGTATTAGCATCCCAGAATTCCTACATTGGGGTATTCGGGCCCAGTACATCCCAGAGTCATACTGCAAACCAGTGCAGCTTGGCAGACTGAGAATTGATTTTTGAAAAAGGGTTTCTTTGGTCTTACAGCCAAGAAACTGCTTGTACAATTCAAAAAGGCTCAGTTCAGATTTTTTTTCTCTCCTTAAACAATGGAGCGGAGAGGGGAGGGGCTTCCCCCCCTTCCAATGCTAAATGAAGACAATTTCTCATCTTGGCTGTATAGATTGAGATTAAGATTAACTTTCCAAAGCAGCATAAATTGTTTAGATTCTCCTCCACCATGGCCAGGAGATTCTGATGAAGCCAAGAAATTATGGGATCAGAAAAATAACCTAGCCATGATTTTAATTTCTGGATTTTAATAGAGGTGGATGCAAGGACCTCACGATAACAGAAGCATATTTTGTGCCTCGGTTGTCTACTAATTTGATGAGTGTTCCAACTCCGAACAGCAAAGGATATAATGTGATATTTGAGGCAAATGGCACATGTGAAGTAAAACTTGGAGATCAAGTTTATGTTACAGGTTTTAAGAAGGATGGAGTTTACCAAGTGAACTGCAAACAATCACCACCAGATGTCAGCCTTGCCTGCCAGCAGCAGCAGCAGCAAAAAGAGGACAACAGTGCCACCATATGGCACAGGTGTTTTGCACACAGGGACTTTGATGCAATTTACAAAATGAAGAGTGAGAATATGGTAAGAGACTTTGAACTAAGCAATCAGGAAAGGTGCCAAACAAGGTGTATTTGTTGTTGTTCAGTCGTTTAGTCATGTCCAACCCTTTATGACCTCATGGACCATAGCACGCCAGGCCTTCCTGTCCTCCACTGTCTCCCGGAGTTTACTCAAATTCATGTTCATTACATCGGTGATACTATCTAACCATCTCATCCTCTGCCGTCCCCTTCTCCTTTTGCCTTCAGTCTTTCCCAGCATCAGGGTCCTTTCCAACGAGTCCTCTCTTCACATTAGGTGGCCAAAGTATTTGAGCTTCATCTTCAGTATCTGTCCTTCCAATGAGAAGTCAGGGTTGATTTCCTTTAGGATTGACTGATTTGACCTCCTTGCAGTCCAAGGGACTCTTAAGAGTCTACTCCAGCACCACAGTTCAAAAGCATCAATTCTTCAGCGCTCAGCTTTAATCAAGGTGTGTAGTGTGCATCAAAGGCAAAGCCACCAGACCAGCCATACCCAAGCAGCGGGAAAGACGGGCAACCAAGCCACTTGAGCTTATCCACACTGATTTGTGTGGACCTCTTCAAGCATCAGCTGGTGGAATTAAATACATAATATGTTTTATAGATGATTTTTCCAGGTACTGTGTAACCTACCTACTGAAGGAAAAATCCCAGGCACCCGACATGTTGAAGGTGTATGTAGCCATGGTGACCAACAAGTTCAACAGGACCCCTCAAGCCCTCCAGAGTGATTGAGGAGGTGAGTTCCTATTTAACACCATGCAAACATACCTGACACAATCAGGCATAGAACACAGACTGACCACTCCTTATACACCAGAAAACAATGGGATGGCGGAACGGAAAAATCGCTCACTGATGGACATGGTAAGGCGTATGCTGCTAGAGGCAGATCTACCAGAGAAATACTGGGCAGATGCTACCATGACAGCTACATACTTACAAAACAGACTGCAAACCAGAGCCAATAAGGTAACACCTTTTGAACTATGGCATGGGCGCAAACCAAGTGTCAAACATTTGAGAGTGTTTGGATCAAAGGCTTATGCCCACATTCCAAAATGGAAAAGATCCAAACTAGATCCCAGAACTGAAGAAGGGGTCATGATTGGCTACGCTCCAGGAAGCAAAGGATACAGAATCCTGAACCGAAAGATGGAAATAGTAAAAGTATGCAGAGTGGTGTACTTCGATGAGAGAGAAAGAGGCTGCCACACTCAAGCAGATGATGTCTGCGTACCAACCACCAGTAGCAGTTACCAGCCTGAGATGTTCAGCCTGATGCCAGATGACATCATCGCCACACTGACCCAGAGGGAGATGGAAGACCAGATGGAGACTCCACCAGAGTCAGATGATGAGGCCGAGGGTGCAGAAGGGGGTGAACCACCAAATGCCACTCCTGAACCTGCTCTGAGATGCTCATCACGACCCAACAGGGGGGTTCCAGCCCAAAGACTGCCCTACCTTGCAAGGTTGTCGCAACCACAAGAACTTGCATTGTGGAACGAGATGATGCACATGCCTGCAGATGAAGCAAGTAAGTGGAAGAAAGCAGCACAGGAGGAGCTAGATGCTCTACACAAAAACAAAACATGGACTTTGACAGAGCTACCTAAAGACAAGAAGGCCATAGGTTGTAAGTGGGTGTTCAAAGCAAAACAGGATGAGAATAGCGAAGTACAAAGGTACAAGGCCAGACTGGTAGCAAAAGGTACTCACAGAAATATGGAGAGGACTATGATGAATGTTTTGCTCCCGTTGTGAAACACACCACAATTAGAATGCTTCTAAGTCTAGCAGCATCCAGAAATATGGATGTTGAACACTTAGATATTAAAACTGCATTTTTACATGGGGAGATACAGGAAGAGTTATATATGACACAGCCACCAGGTTTCACTAATCCCAATACCAAACATCTTGTTTGCAAACTACAGAAGGGGATTTATGGCCTGAAGCAGGCAGCCAGAGCATGGAACAAGAAGTTAAACCAAATACTTCTTGACCAGGGTTTTGCTCAAGGAAAGGCTGACCCCTGTCTATACACAAGACACAGAAATGGCAGGGATGTGTACATACTGTGTTATGTGGATGATTTAATGATCTGCCACAGTAACAAAAGGGACTTTGATTATGTTGTTTCCCAACTAAACAAAGAAGTAGAAGTGAAGCATCTGGGCAATGTCAGCTACTACTTAGGGATACAGATTGAGAGAGAAGAAGATGGGAGCTTTCTTCTAAGTCAGAAGCAAAAGATCTTAGAACTGTTGGAAAGCCTAGGACTGCAAAATGGTAATCCTATGCCTACACCGATGGAAACAGCTTTCCACAAAAAACATGAACCCAGTGATCTCCTACCAGAGAACAATGACTATAGAAGTGCCATAGGCAAGCTGTTGTATCTAGCCACCAACACTAGGCCAGACATAGCTGCTGCAGTGGGCATTCTGTGTAGGAAAACCAGCACACCCACACAAAGACTGGACTGGTGTCAAGCGGGTGGGAAGGTACCTGAAAGGGACCATGCACCTAAAACTAAAACTGCCAGCCACTGAGAATCCTAGACTAGTGGGATTCACAGATGCAGACTGGGCAGAAGACATTGTTGATCAGAAGTCCACCAGTGGTGTTTTTCTATGGGGGTGGTGCAGTAAGCTGGGGTAGCCACAAGCAAGGTACAGTTGCTCAGTCATCCACTGAGGCAGAATACGTTGCAGCCACTGAAACATGCAACAAGGTAAAATGGCTCAAGCTACTGCTTGTAGACCTAGGGATAGAGGAACCAGTCCCTATCCAGATATTTGAGGATAATCAGAGTTGCATTACACTCTCACAGTCAGAGAAGATTGGTGGGAGGACCAAGCACATTGATGTAAAGCATCATGTGGTGAGGGAGCTGCAACACCAAGGGTTAGTCAAACTAGACTACTGTCCCACAGGGAACATGATAGCGGACATCTTCACGAAGCCATTATCTAAAATCAGTTACCAAGAACTGAGAGGGAAATTAAATCTTGTGGGACATTGAGACATGCATAGGTTGAAAAGAAGGGGATGTTAGAGATATCGGGTTTCAACCAAGCACGTCTCACACAAGGAGGCAGCCTCTGCTGTAACCTAATCTTACTTGCTTTGTGTGGGAGGGGCTGAATCCCGATTTCCTGTTCCTGTTCCCTTTGTCTCTCCTTTTTCCTGTTTGAATCTCCTACCAAGGAGGATGGTCAGCTATGGCTGTCCACGTTGCTCACACTTCCATTCAGCAAGGCCACATTAAGAAGACTGTGGGTTTGGTCAGAACCTATCGCTCACACGCATGAACCATCCTCTGCTACCATGAAACTGATCTACAATAAAACTGTAAGCTATTTTTCTGTAACTTTACATTAACGTGTGAAGTGTGTTTATTTTGTGTTTTGAACTGATTAAGCCTTGTGCAAGTTAATTGGGATGCTTCTGCTCTGCTAAACAAAACTAATTAGAAGCTGCGTGGAGTTCTGGTATTAGCATCCCAGAATGAGCCAGCTGGACCACCCCCTCCCTCAAAGAGGAATTAAACATGGCCCAGACCCAATCACATGTCCTCTCCCGGGCAGCCTTGACTAGCCAGGAGGGGCATGGATCTAACACAGAAGGGCTGAACTAACAGCTACAAGAACCCTGTCCACTTCCTCAGGTTCAACGGGCTCGAGCTCCTCCCAGATAACCATGCAAGATTCAGACCCCGTAGCCCCCACAGGCCTTGCATCAAGGCTGGAATTCAACACAGAGCGGATGCAAGCGACTTTACTTGCCAGATGCTTAGTATATTCCTCACAACGGCCCTGAAGGTAGACCCCCAGATTACTCCCTCCAAGGAGGGTCCGGGTCACCCAAAACAGGGCCTCTGGGTGGCTATCTGCAGATGCAATAACAGCGGAGAAATAACCATGTTTTGCCGGCCTTACCACCACGAGGTAGGCTCTAATAGCGGTTCTAGCTCGTGTTTGATCATCTTTGCTCCCTGTCTTTCACCAGCAGCACTCCAGGCATCTCTTAGCCCTCTTAAACCTCCTCAGCTCCTCTGTAAACCACGGGGAGCCACGGGAGCCATGGGCACGGAGAGGCCACTCAGGTGCGATCTGATCCAAAGCCGTGGCTGCTCTTTTGTTCCACATGGCCACCAAGGCCTTGGCCAGACCATGAAGCAGACTTCCCGGAAAAATCCCAAGCTCCCTCTGAAACCCAACTGGGTCCATCAGTCACCTGGGGTGGGCTGATCTAATAGGTCCAGCCTCTCTGTGGAGGGGGGGGGGGTGCCAGAGAATTAGAGGCTCACCAGGAAGTGATCTGACCATGACAGGGGAGAAACCAATACCTCCCCCAGTTTCAGAACACTCTGCCACTGCTCCGACAGAAAAACCAGGTCAGGCAAATGACCACTATTATACGTCGGGCCCTGGAAGACTTGGGACAGGCCCATGGCTGTCATGGTGGCCATGAACTCCTGAGCTACCGCCGACCCTGACCCCATGGAATGCAGGTTGAAATCCCCCAAGACCATAAGCCTGGGGAACTCCACTGCCAACCCGGCTATGGAGTCAAGGAGCTCAGGCAGGGAGGTTGCTATGCAGCAGGGAGGCTGGTACAATAGCAACAGTCCCAACTGATCCCTCTTAGAGCCCAACTTAACAAATAGGGTCTTGCACCTGGCAATCTGAGGAGCAGCACCCCTGGATGCCTCCCAAGTATCTCAGATGACCACCACCCCTACCCTGGGGTCTCGACTGGTGCCACGCCTGGAAACCAGCTGGGCACATCTCAGAAAGGGGAACTCCCCCCTCCTCTCCCAGCCAGGTCTCCCTAATACAAGCCAGGTGAGCTTTCTCATCCATGATCAAATCATGGATGAGGGTGGCCTTATTACAAACTGACCTGGCATTCAGTAGCACCAGCTGACAACCCGGGGCCTTGAAAGTCTGCCAACCGTGGCCCGGGAGTGAGCTCGAGGAGCTGGAACGTGCCACAGGAACAATATACCTCTGGCCAGTTCCCCGTGTGCAGCCTGCTCTTCGTCTCCCACCAAATTTTCCCATACCTGTCACTACCGGGATGTTACAGCCTGCTCCCACTCCTCCAAGACCTCCCACTTCCCCCTGGCTAAATTGATCCATGTCCAAGCCTGTAGCCCCACCCCACCCCCCCACACACACTATACATACATCTCCAGTCACAGCCTCCTTCTGTGCCATCAACCCAGGGTGCTTCTGCTTCTTCTAGCACTCAGCACCTCCACAGAAACAGTCCACTCCACCCTATACCCTCATCCTCCCCACAACAATCCACTCTCACTCGATTGGCAGGAGCTCACACAACCAGCATCAAAATAACTGAGCCCCCCTCCCCCTGGCTCTCACCCGCAGGCAGGGAAACAGACCCTATTCAGGGGAAGAAACACCCTCCCCTACCCCCAACCCCAGTCCATCTGTCCACGGAGTCTGTGGATTTGCCAGTCCCTCCACTCGATTCTCCGACCCACGGAGAAGGCAAAATGGCTGCACGGGTAGGCGGGGGGAGGGGAGCCACAGCTGCAAAGATAGAGCTGAAAACTGAAGATCATTCAGTGGCCTGTTAGAACCAGTGAATGGAGCAGAGCTTAACATTGTGTAAACTCGTGCATAGAAAAAGGAATGTTGTTTAAAAACACAGCCTGTGAGCATGTTAGAGAGATTCAGGTTCTTATTCTTACACCTTTAGCCCACCCAAACATAAAGAAACACACACTTAGACATTGCAGGTACAAAACGTAAGTACAAAAGAATGTGTTCATTTATTTTGTCCAGGTACAGCCATTTCAGTAGAAAATTGGTTTCAGTTCTTCTTTCTGTTCCCTAAACTGCATACCTCTGGCCCTGTTTGCTGCCAGAGGCTGCATGGAGAAAGGGGCTTGAGGCCTAGGCATGGCTTCTCCATGGAGGAGCTCAGGCACATGCGTCCTACCCCATCAGTGGAAGAATCAGAGAGAGAGAAGAGGAAGTGGGAGGGGCAACAAGTAGCTTCCTCTAGTAGCACAGAGTTTTGCCTCCTAGAGCAATCACCCATATGCTATTGAGGCATGCTTGATTTGCCGGATTCCAACAAAAACGACATCTCAGCCTGACCTCACGTCCGCTGCAGCCCATTCCCTACCCCGCAAAATCCCTTGATCTTAGTTTCCAAATTGCCTTTGTTGCCTCTGTTGTCACCACACCGGAGCTCGCACTTTCCACACCAGCCAGCTAAAAGCCTCCTCTGTCGCCGCCGGCACGGTTTCCTCCATTGCCGTGCAGTCGAACGCTGCTCAGCACGCCATAGCTGATCCACGCACTGCAACTGCTCCACACACCCAGCAGTCCAGTTTTCCAACTGCTGGTCCCGGGGAAGCAGCACTCCAGCCAACAGTCCAGCCGGCAGCCGCCCAACCAAGGAGGTGAGCCCCTGGCACACACACACACACACACACACACACACACATAGTTACTCATACAGGTGCACACAAAATGCCATCTGGTATCAAAGATAAAAAAGTGTATGGAGTCACAAATATACAATGACTAGAGTCCACTATTCAGATGAGGAATGCCCAATTATTTAAATGCACCTGAATTACACTTAAACCTTGGAGAAAGCTAAACCACAGCTTCTTTGGCACTGAAAAAGTAAGGATAATTCATACAAAGCAAACATGTTAGAGCTGCAGATTTTATTTTAGGGTTTAACCCTCCTATTAACTACTTTAATTGAGAGAGACACTTCAGCAGATAATCTAAAGTCATAGACAATCATCAACAGAATGAATTCTTGCTTAGTGGGAGAAGAGAAAGCTATCCTATGGCTTTGAATAATTGCAGCCGTATAATAGTCAGAGCAGTCATTTCTATCAGTGTTGCAAGTGAAAGAAAATTTCAGAATTGCCTGAGTGTAAATCTGTTTTGCCATCAAGCACTATTAGATGAAATCCTTTGCCATATACATTTTAAAAAGATGATATAGTAGCTATGAATATTTCTGGGTAACATGGAAACCAGTAACTGTCTCAGCCTAAGTACGTCATTGGTTTATTGAAAGAATACACTACAGAGACTTTGAAAAGAAAGACACTATACAAATATAATAAATAGCCTTAAAATGAATGCAAAACCTTGATCCCAGCTTGTACTTTCTCAACACTTCAATTCCCATCTCTACGCAGGACATTATAATTCTGCCTTGCAGAGATGAAGATAAATATATTAAGTTTCTAACGCACACATTCAAAATGTACTATTGAGGCGTTCAGAAGGAGCTACATAAAATGACTTAATGAATTACAATCTGCAAAACAGATGGCTAATGTAGTTATTGTTTTTAATTCAAGGTTTACCAGGCAGATACTGTCCAATATATTTGCAAGGATAAGTACTACGGGCGGACACTTTCACCCGATGGCTTCAAGCAAGCGCTCTGCCAGTTCCTTCACAATGGGAATCGTTTCAGAACCGACCTTGTGGAACCAGTTCTGTTTCAGCTGAATACTCTGCTATCTGTCATCAAAAACCAGAATTCTTACCGGTTCTTCTCTAGCTCACTTCTCATAAACTATGAGGGATTGGACAAAACAATGCCCTCAGACAGTGACCCTCGGGGGCACTGTCAGAACAGAGGCTGCTCTGCTTCACATGGAAATAGCCATCCTAAAGTTGATGTTCGCATGATAGACTTTGCTCACACAACCTACAAAGACTCAAGGTATGAGGGACCAGATAATGGCTATATTTTTGGTCTAGAAAACTTAATTAAAATTATCCAGAGTATACCCATGGGAGAATGACAATTGCTGAATTAAAAAAGGAGTCTTGATTTTAAACTGCAGAACCTGTACGTTGGGCTGATAGTAGGAGGCCCGGGGCAGTTTGCTAAGGAAAGCTCAAATGATGCTATATGCCACTATGGATTGAGCAGAATTCCTCATAATTGTGAACCATTAGAAGATTTTCTTTTCTAATGTTACTGTTGCCTATTCATGTCATTTGTGAAAAAGAATACTTGAAAAGAACTTGAAGAGTTAAGGACTTTTTTTTTTAATGAAGTACCATCCAGATTTGCAGGGCTAGCAAGGACCAAGCAACTACCAAGCTCACGAAAAGAGCTATGCAGATAGGCTGGCAGGTCCTTAAAACAATTCAACTTAATTCATCCAATTTGATGGGTTAAGAAGGGCAATCACTCTTCTACAAGCTTAGCTACTAAACAGCGGTACTTTAAATTAACTTTAAATTAATTCCTTGTTCCTTTGTATTGCATGCTAGTGAGTGTGCCAAAGTATTTTCCAAGGGATAAGTACAATCAGGCAAGGGGCGTGGTGGCTCAGCGGGTAAGACGCCAGGCTTGTCAATCGGAAGATTGCAAGTTCGGAGGTTCGAATCCCTAGCCCTGCGTGCGGAGTGAGCTCCCACACTAGCTCCAGCTCTTGCCAACCTAGCAATTCGAAAGCATGCAAATGCAAGTAGATAAATAGGTACTGCTTTGGTGGGATGGTAACAGCGTTCCGTGCATGTCATGCCGGCCACATGACCGCAGAAGCGTCTTCGGACAACGCTGGCTCTTCGGCTAAGAAACTGAGATGAGCACCGGCCCCTAGAGTCGGACACGACTGCACAAATGTGCGGGGGGAACCTTTACCTTACTAAGTACAATCAGAGCCACAATCAGAAGCAGTAGGTACCAGATATTCTCAGAGAAATAATGCAAGATGTAGATGGAAGAATAAGAAGAGACTTGTCGCAGAGAGGGTGCAAAATCTGGAAAGAGCAGTTATGGAGGGATTCATGCCTTGATACTTCATGTTGGAGTTACATTGCCTGAGGAGTTAAGACAATCTTGAAATGTGGGTGCACAGATATCATGCTTAGGGCCCAAAAGTCATTTTATGTCAACATTTCTGTGCATGTATGTATTTTTCTGTGCTTGTGGGTAACCATTACAACAAACTTCACAAAATGTTTACAGGAGTTTGGGATATATTACTGGTAAATAAAGAAGCACTGCTTTCCATTCTTTCACATGGAAAACCTGTTTGAGTATTGTAAATGCAGAATATATTTAGAAATATGCAGAAAAGATAGAATGTGAAACTGTAAATAAAGTATATGGGTCCTGTAACATATTGTCTGTGTCTGTATTTCCTTTATGCTATTTCTCACAGGTCTGTCAGTATTTACATAATTGCTGTAAAAATCATGTTTCCCTAGTTTAAATGCCAGACCTCCAGGGAAATCTTTTTGCTATCTAGCTGTTTATTTAATGTGGCCTGTGAGTAACAACAAATTGTGACAGACAGATTAAATCATTAGGCCAAGTACATATTCCATTTAGCCTGCTGCCCAGCTGCGGGAAATTGATAGAAATTATTCACAATGTTGAATACAGCTAATGTGCAACTAACATCACAAAATCCAAAGCAATTCCGCATCGACAATCATAGTCCCTGGCCGCAAATGGCTTTATCTTCATTTGAGCAGCTTGTTGAATTCAAATCCTTATTGTGTCAAATATTTTAAAAATAATAATTTGACTTTAAGAAAGCAATTCTTGCATATGTTCATTTTCTGCAACAATCTAGATTATAACTGTTAATGCAAACTTTAAGATATTGAGCTAGTTCTTCTGAATTAAGCATATTGGCACATCTTTGATAGATCATCCTTCAACATTTAAGTGAATGTATAAATAAAAGTTGCAATCGTACCCTACTTCCAGGGAGGACATCCTATCAAGTTCAGTGGGATTTACTACAGCGCAGAGTTGTAGATAATTGCACTGTAAAACATCAGAGCTGTAAAAGCTTACTTTCCAGTAAGTCCCACTGAGCATTCTTAGGGAAATGGCATTAAATTCCTCTTTTCTTCTGAGTAAATCTGCATAGAATGGAACCACCCAGTTACATCCTAAATTTCCTAGGCCAATTCAGTGAGTATTATGACCAGATAAATACTTAAAATTATGTTGTACGTGCATTGGATAAAAATATTGCAGTTCTAAAATTACATCCAGCAAGCCTTTCCTTCCTCTTAAAATGGGTCTGTCAGAGTTACTGATCAAGTTTGAGCAGTGTGGAATTATAATAGAGAACATAAGTAAAGGTTCCCTCCGCACATTTGCGCAGTCGTGTCCAACTCTAGGGTCCGGTGCTCATCTCCGTTTGTTAGCCGAAGAGCCAGCGTTGTCCGAAGACGCTTCCGCGGTCATGTGGCCGGCATGACGCAGAACGCTGTTACCTACCCACCGAAGTGGTACCTATTCATCTACTTGCATTTGCATGCTTTCAAATTGCTGGAGCTAGTGCGGGAGCTCACTCCACACGCAGGGCTAGGGATTCGAACCTCCGAACTTGTGATCTCCCGATCGACAAGCCTGGCGTCTTACCCGCTGAGCCACCACGCCCAACAATAGAGAACACAGTGCCCTGAAATTATGGTGTGCCCTATGAAAAAGCATCTGTCTAGCTATACATCAAGCAGCTGCCAGCAATACCACCACAAGTAGGTCTTCATGAATGGTGTTATGCATCTGCTCTCAGCAGTGAGAAGTTTCAGGGGTACCTGCACCTATGAAGGGTTCTGTTGCTTTGTAAATACATCACTGGAGAAAGAACAAGTGGAGATGCCATATCATTAACACTCCAACAATTGCTGGGTTCCCTTCAGATTTCTAAGGAAACTCACAGTTCACTCTTGCTTTGCCTCATTTTTAGCACAGACTCACTTTTCTTTTCATACACATATCTCAGACCTCACCTCAGCCCACTCTGCCCCACTAAAGATGAGTCATCCATTCACACCACTTGGCACCGGAACAATACTTTTTTTTTTTTTTGCTCTCCAGGAAAATAAATTTGCACATATTTTAAGGGGAGAAGTAGCCTTCCATTCACCAATCTTTTTTTTTTTTATTAATAAGAATTTTATTAGGTTTAAAGCAAGAGTAAAAACTACAAAAAAGAAAAAAAACTACACAAAGAAAAAGAAAAAAACTACACAAAGAAAAAGAAAAAAACTAAACAGGTGAAAAAACACAAGAAATTTTTTTTTTAAAGATTATATAAAGTGGTGACTTCCGACTTTTAACAACAAGAATATACAGCAATTTCCATAATCAATCCCTATATCAAACCAAAATCACATTATCTCTATAAATCATTCCCTTAGCACATTATAAAAATCACTAAATACAATTGCTCCCTCCCCTTATATTAAAAGAAAAGGAAATATATAAACCTCCTAGTCAACTTCCTCCCTCAAAGACATTTATTTAATTATTTCCTTCCTACCACTATTCTATACATTTCTGTCCACTATAATAAAGATCAATCTAAAAAGCATATAAATTGTCTGCTCTTATAATTAATAAGACTACAATTATAACAATCTTAATCATATTAAACCTAAAACCAAACATTTGTTATTATACCTTATTAATCTTAATCCAAATCATTAAAAAGAAATGATTTTATTTCAAACAAGCCCTAAAAGCAATCCAGATGAACCTTCTTAAACCCTTACCCCACTTCAAAATAAACCAAAGCATTTACATATCTCCACAATACACACAGAGCATTTTTCATAAAGAAACCAGACAGCCCAACTGCCCCCCTTAAAGACTCCGACTTCTCAGCAAGAAACCTCCCATAGATAATGACCCCTTCCTTCCCATAACATTCCATCAGAGAAACAATTTCACTTTAGGTTTGCAATTCAATCTGTTCCTTTAATTTCTTCCACTTAACAGTCCGGTTGTCATCTGGCATTTCAACAGAAGCTTCAATCTCGCTGTCAGTAAAAACATTTCTCTCATTGTCAAGTTCTTCAATTTCTTCCAGAACATCCCCAGCCAGATGACACATTTTAGAGCTGATATTTTCTACAGTGTCCCGAATATCTTGCATAATAGCTTGACAAGAATCAAAAAGAATATGTTTAAGGTCTCGATGGAGATCTGAGAAAGTCTGCTTGAAATCTTCCATGTCTCACGCAGTAGATTATGGCGCCCCCTAGGTACCTAGCCAGCAAAAGTAGGAGAGAATGGAAAGTTTCCGAGAATGTTTACACAAGTGAAAGTATGATAACAAGCAGCTCCCCAGGGAAAGTAGCAGCAGAAAGCTGGAGCTTCAAAACAGCAGATTCAACGTGTAGGAAAATATTAAAATCTTCAAATTCAGCACAGAAATAATAACAGGGAGGTGATTATTTAATCTCAATCCTCCTTAGTATTTGGATGAGAAACAAGCCAAAATTTAAAAAGATTTTTAAAAATTAATCCCAAAAATAATGATAAGCACCAAGAGAGATCGCTTCTCCTTGCTGTAAGAAGCCTCTCTTAGGGTACAGAAACTTCAACATATAAATTGGGTGATTTAGAAATGGGGGGGCAGTCTTAATGTCCCTTAAAGGCTACAGCATGGCTTGGAAATGGTGACGACCCAGCCTCCCGACGTCTCTTACCAGATTAGCGCAAATGCTGTTTACGATCCTCTGGCTGCAAGATGCAAATGGGATGGGATGGAGGACAAATGGGATGTTTCCGAGTATTTTCTTGTCCAGAAAAACTCTCCAGTGTATCAGGAAAACCTGCCTGAGCCCCAAAAAGACGCTGCGTTGTCAGTTCTGCCCGCAAAGCCCACGAGCACAGCTGTTCAGTCCGCCATGTCCCCACCGAAAGTCCCATTCACCAATTGTGGGGAAAATATAAACATATGAACTATGCTGAGATTTTCAACATGCCATTTGTTCCTTTCTAAAAAATAAAATACATGTCAGCACTGGAATCCCTAATTACCAAGACCATTAGGAAAAGCCCAAACAATTTTTGTTGTCTGAAGTACAGAAACAAATGGTACATAGCAACTATAGCCTTATCAGGGGCATCTGCAAGGGTGTTCAAAATGTCAAAAGGGTGGCTGAGACTGCTCAGTCAAAGTTCCACTCCTTTTTTATGTGTATTGCATGCATAAGATATATAAAAAGGGGAGCTGGCTTCAATGACATGGTCGTAGTTGCCATTGTGAATATTTTTACCATCCCTATGGATGCCTCTGTGTGTGTGTGCACACACACACACACACACACACACACACATAGTTACTCATACAGGTGCACAGATCCAAGGCCAGTCCTATCCAGGGCTAGTTATTTTGGCACTTAATGCATATGTGAGTTTTCTCTTACATCCTCACAGTTAAAATACAGCGACCATACATATTTAATTTTCATCTTTCTGGCAAGGTGGTTTAAGAGGGTGGTTTAAGGGGGAACACCAGACAACTTTGTTAAGGGGAAAGTTTACCCATCAACATCCACTGAAGAAGCAGCTTACAAGAGTAGTTATTCTAGAAAAAAGCCTGTGGCTAATTAAACACGTTAGATCCTTATTCTCTGCAGCGTGTATACATGGGTTGTTCTATTGCTTTTAGCTATAAAAACACTCCCAGCTATTTTGGGTGAATGACCTAGGCTGACCTTGAGAAAGAAACAAAGGGTTGCACCTGGTTAGTAACTGGATGGAAGACACCAGAAAATCCTAATGTTAGACAAAAGGCATCCCAGAAGAAGCCAATGGAAAACCACTTCTGTACAGCTGAGAAGAAAAGGATATGGGTGTATAGCCCCCTGTTGTTCACAGGGTCAGACGTTTTATCATTTTTCCTGTAAATTAATGCAAAATTGCTCTACTCAGCTTTTGTTCATGGAGAACTGGTCCCTTATGCACATTACTTCCAAATATTATTGTGATGGAAAATCAGGAGAGAAGAAGGATTTCCTGGTTTGTCCAAACCAAAGGAGCAATAAGAAAGAATATTCCCCCAATAAAACAAGTACAGTAGTGGCAACAGACCGACAGAGCAGTGGCATCCGCCCTAAATAAGGAGGAGGTTTGCCAGGAAGGCAAAAGAAGTGGGAGTGTACCTATGAAGAATGGGATTACAGTAGCTCCACTACAACAGTTCATTAAATAGCTGTTATTTGCTACCTTTTCTTGGCAGCCAAAATCATATCCTCACCTTGCTTGGAAAATGTTACGGTAAGTTTTCCATCACAAACGTGGTATATATGTATGTGTGTGTGTGTGTGTGTGTGTGTGTGTGTGTGTGATTCATATACACATATGCATACAGTATACCATTATAATATAAAAATGTAATATATAATAATATTATATTATTAATAATATTATAATATAATACTATAACAATAATAGTAAATAATATATACAGGATGTACCAAAGGTCAGGCCCTATAGACAATTTAATATAAATTACATTGAATGTTCAAATTGGTTGCCATTTTCTTCTAAACACTTCCTTACTTATTTGATGCATGACTTTAAAACATTCCTAAGTACTGTAACTTTTTTCTGAAACAAACAAACATATTGTGATTGGCCTATGGGTCCATCCTGTATACTTCATTATAAAACATAATGGCTCCAGATAAGATTTCTAAAAGAACAAAGAAAAAAAAACCACTCTGATGTGACCTTCTTAGATAAAGCTCACTGAAGATATTACAGTTCAGCACATCTATCCCTTCCTGGAACATCTTTCTAAAAGGATATTGAGCCTAGATTTTTTTAAAAAATCAGATGGATAATTCCATTATCTGAAAAATCTTTAGAAATAGCCATATTGATATGTTGCAAGAAACAATGTTATGGCCTCTTAAAAGGCTAACAAATTGAACATCCCAAAAGCCTGAATAAGCCAGAATCCATTTCATCAGACATATGTCTTAATTGCTTCTTGTGCTGCACAACCCTTTCTTGGTAGCAATAAAATGGTAATAGGAAACTAATTTAGCATAATTGGGTACAGTAGTAGGGTACCATTATCACTCTCAAAATCAGATTCTAAGATAAAGATTTCATGCTCTGACCTTTGACATTGGAAGACACTATTTTTGATGCAGGACAAAGAAGAGGAGCAGAAATTGCCTCTGTGGCAAGCTGGGGTTGGATCGAGGATGGCATCGTGCAAGCAGGAAGTGCAGATCAGCTCATTGACTCTGTTGCTGTTCTTGAGGAATATAGATCCCATGTCTTCAAGGCCTCCAAAGCAACCTTTCTCAACCTTTTGACCCTGGAGGAACCCTTGAAATATTTTTCAGGCCTCGGGGAACCCCTGCACATTCAGGCTCAAAGATAGGCCAGGAGTTACAAAAGTATTATATTCGTTTTCTATGCCCCTCCCATTGTAGTTTTTAGAATTTTTAATAATTTTAGTATTTGTGTAATTTTAGCATTTGTAAATATAGTCCCTAGCATTCTATGTTAATCAGTTTCTTAGCTCATTTCACACTAGTCTATTTGTTTAGAGAGAGAAGAAGAAAGCGCTCCATTGTAAGAGATAAAAAGTGAAGGAATGTGTGAATGTTTTCTTTTGAAGCCAGAGCCAGTCAGGAGGAAATTGCCCCAAGGTCTCAGCTCTCTAAGATAGAGGGGGAGAGAAATTAGGGAGGATCAAAGCTGGTCAGTGCTGTCTGGTCAGTGCTGTCTCCTATCAAAAGAATTGCTAATTATTTTCTTTCCGAGCCTACATCTGGAAATGCCAGGAAGAAGATGTCAGAAAGGGAGGTGATAATAAAATTCAATTGCCTGTAAATTGTGTGATTGGTTCCTATACTAGAAATGTAAATTTCTTTGTTCTCTGTAACCTATATAATGCTTTGATTGAACTCCATGGGGGTGTCAGCCCACCTCTGCTCAGCCCAGGCTGCATGTGGGGAGGGGGCTCACTCAGCTCTTTTTACTTGGCCAAGTAAAAGCTGTTTTCTTTTGAAACCTCCAATCTGAAGTCTCTGTTTGGTAATTTGGGATCTCAGGTTTTCCAGGAACTCAAGGGGTTGGCCATACATTTTCATAGGTAGGCCTGTTTATATGCATTAACAGGGTTCTTAAACAAAAAATAAAGAATGAAACTTACCTTTTTAATATGAAGTTGCCCGATTTTGAAATAATTTTTTAAATAAATTGTGATCTCCCAGGGAACCCCTAGTGACCTCTTGTAACCCTAGTTGAGAAACGCTGTGTAAGGTCCCCCATCGGAACCTTCCACCCCAACACGTGCGCCAGACAATACACATCGGGATACCGGCTGCAGGAGACAGAGAGAAGGAATGCGGCCAGCCGGAGAGCTATCGTTAACACCTGTCAATGTCAGACAACCCAATCATCTACGGCCGAGACAAGAGAGGTGCCAAGAAGGAAACTGACAGCACTGGCAATACACATTGAACTAAAGGCGGGGAACACAATAAAAATCAATCGTTTACCAAACCGGGGCACTCAGATCTTCACCGATGTTAGGGCTTGTAAGTTTCCTTAATAAAGTTCATTCCGTTTAACTTGGCGTGAGGAGCTTTCACAGGGACGTAACACCCGGAACCATCACACCCTGCCCCAAAGAGTACTTGGGGTGTTTTCCCTAAAAGGCTAGGGCAGGGGTCGGCAAACTTTTTTATGCCAGGAGCCATTTTGACATTTATAACATTTATAACATCACTCGAGGGCCAGGGGGCGGGGTTTGCGGGCGGGGGCCAATCGCGCACACTTAGGGCCTGCTGCCGCCATGCCCGCCATGCCTGCCTGTGCACGGAGACCATCCGGATGCCCGCAAAGCCCGTGCAGCACGGCGGTCCAGGCGGGGAAGCGGCACCTCCATTCGGGGCTACAGGAAGACCCCCCTCTTCCTCCTCCTCCGAGAGGGAAAAACACCGCGGCCGGGCCCTGCTGCTCCCGGGCTCCGCCGCTCGGGACCCCCACCTCTCCTGGCCAAGCGCAGCCGCTCGCCGGAACGCAGCCCCCAGGGAAGAGCGGGAGGACGAGCCCGGGCCGCCTCTCGGGATATTTGGTGGGTATAGAAAGCTGTGACAAAGCAGGAATGTCAAAGGGCACAACTGCTTTTTATTATTAGGAGATTCTTCAATGAGATGCACAAACAGGAGAGGATGTTTATTGCAAAATAATAGTATCTTTTTTTAAAAAAAAATTAAGCTCCTGACCTTTAGTTAGAAACCCTAGCCTACCAAAACACTCGACTACATTGCGGAACTGTTAAAAGATGCAGCTATTGACTCAACCACCAGCACACCAGAGCTTTGTTGATAATGCTCTCAGCAGGGGTGCTCACGGTGGGGGAAGTGATGAAATGTACATTCTGATTAGGCTGACCATATTTCCTTGAGAGAAAAACGGGACCCTAACCTATCCACGGCTCACCGGACAAAGTGGGCACGCATGCACTCCGTCTAACAGCCTTGCCGGCAGCGCGGTCCCTGCGGCGCCCTGGCAAACGGGGCGGGTGGGCGCTCTCTCATTGAGAACGGGACAAAATGGACATTTTTATTAAAACGACAGGACGGCCGGGAATTGTTTAAAAAATGGGACTGTCCCGTTCAAAACGGGCCGTATGGTCAGCCTAATCCTAATGGAAATTCTGCCCCTGACGTTCTCCTGTGGGACAAGGCACACACAAGGGCAAGAGAGCAGAGCTTGTGCTGTGATGATATGATACACATATCGTCATTTTGGTACCATCATTCACTGTGGACACCTATGTCTCTCAGCCTATATTTGCAATGCCATTTGCACTGGCAGAGCTATTCTTCAAATGCTTAATAAGTCCTGGGTTACAGCAGTGTTTCTCAACTGCAGCAATTTTAAGATGTGTGGACTTCAGCTCCCAGAATTCCCCAGCATGCTGGGGAATTCTGGGAGTTGAAGTCCACACATCTTAAAGTTGCTGAAGTTCAGAAACATCGGGTTAGAGCACGAATGCTCAAAGCCATTGGCCCCAGTGCGATCCTGGTGGGTTTCTGATTTCATTTCTAATTTCTCATTTTCTCCCGTGATTCTTCCACTGTGATCACGGTCATTAAAACTACGAATCCCCTAGTTTTAATCATCGCTACGATCCTGAAGCTGGAAGCGCCTACTCCCTTTGCACAGGCGCAATCTCCTTTTCTCGGGCACACGTAATCGACCGGCGCAGCTTCGTAGACCAAAACCGAGTGACGTGGTCAGCCCGGCTAGACCACGTGAGCCAGCCGCCAATCGCGTCGAGCAAACGTCCGCCAAGATGGCGTCGGCGCGGTACCGGCGTTTCTTGAAGCTCTGCGAGGAGTGGCCCGTGGAGGAGACGAAGCGCGGGCGCGATTTGGGCGTCGTGGTGCGGCAGAGGGTGATGCAAGCCTTCCGAGAGGGAGAGAACACCCAGGTGGGACTTAGGTTGGGCCGCAGCGTCAGGGGGCTTCCGCTGTAAGGGCTGCGCTGGGTGGTTGGCGACAGCCAAGGTCGTTTACCTTGCAGCTATGCAGCCTCTTCGTCCCGGGACAGCGAGGAAGTGTCTGTGCGCTCGCGCTGTTGGATGGATGTGTGCAGAAGAGGGATTCCGGCAGGGCTCCACTGAAGGCAGGCGTTCCTGTGTAGGCGGCTATGAAAGGTTCAGAACTTGCCCTTTTTCCACCGGTCTCCTTACCAGTTTATGAATGGGGGAGCCAGGCTCGCGAGTTGACTCCATGTCTTTTTCAGTTCGGGATCAGGGAGGACTTGTGGGTCTCCAGTTTGCACGATGCTTCAGGAGTTTTGTTTCTTGTTTTTAAACATCATGGAAGCATTTTCTCATGAGTAAGGTGAAAGAGTTTCTTATCTCTGGCATTGTAATATAGCGAAAATACATGTAATGATGAGAAAGATTCAGGGAGATCATATCCAGTGCCGTGAGACTAGCACTTCAGTGCAATGGAGAATAGAGAGGCGGCATCTTGGCATCAAGATTTTGCAAAATCTATCACTCTGTCTCATATTCTAGAGCCAAAATATGTTAGGAAAATGAAGGGACCTTGATCCGGCGCTTGTGAGACTGTAGATGTTGGTGTTATCCACCATGGGCATCGGTTATGATACTGGATTCCATATCCCAGTGGGTTTTTTTTTCTTATGTTCATTATGTGGGCATATTTTAGGGCTGTTTACTCCATAATCACATATCTACTCTATAGATTATATACATTGATCTGTAGAAGAGTGACAAATAAACGGAACTCACACACAGGATTCATATTAAATGTATTTCAGGAGGTTTTTTAATTTGATAACTCCATTGAATAGGCATGGCGGTTAAAATTGGTGTACATTTTGAACCTTCTTCTAAAACATTAAGAACATACAGTTTGTTTTTAGTGTGTTGTTGTGAACTTTGTAAGATTTCAATTCCTTTTTTTCCTACAAACTGTTCTTGCAGATTGCCGACCCAGTGACTTGTGATGAAATCTTTGAAAGTTTAGCCAAAATCCATACTAACTATTATAGAAATAAGGTGAGTTCTGCCATAGTGGTAAAGTATAATTATTTGGTGACTGCTTTCTCTAGATACAGTTTCTAATCCTGATACTAGGCGGACTGTTTAGATCTGTTCATAGTCTTAGCTCAAGAAAAAGACAAGCCTGTTCTTCTAAAATTTTGTATGATCTTTGAAAATAAAATCTAAAATATGTATTTGTGCATTTCTATACCCAAATATGCACAAAGTCTAACTGTTAATGATCATAACAGTACTGTAGCACTTAGCAAATTTATTTCATTTCTTGGCATATGGTAAAAAAGACCACTGTTCTAAGGCAAGAGAAGGACAGGTGTGTATTTATATCTGTGTTTTCTTTTTGGAATAGTATCCACGTCTGAGAGATACAAACTTCTCTGGAGTGCCAGTGGAGGAATGCAAGTTGGTCCTTGCAACAGGTATTAGGCTAGTAACTGCTTGATCCTATTTGCTGGGGCAGCAACATTTATTGGCATAAATCTGGTGTCTTTTGTGCCCTTCCCCTTTCTTCCTATGTGGGCTCTTTTCTACCCAAGAATTTGCTGCCACTAACTCCTTCTTGTCAACAGCTCTTCTGTGAATCCAAGCATATTCTGAAAGCACTTATAAAGGACAGGTTCAGTGCCCCTCATTGAGCTTTGAATCTTAGTGGCTGTGAGTTGCATGTTGACGTAAAGTAAAGTGGTACACCGTGATCCATTTTTAATCCAAAGAAGCTGTGAACAGTTTGACAAATAGGTACAAGTCAATCTTTTTTTAAAAAAAATGTAATGAATCATTAAACATAAGAAGAGTACCCTTCGTCAAGGTGCCAGCATGTCACCTTCTAAGCTACTGTAAGCGTAATGGAGCAAGCCAGTCTCCATAACCCCACCTGCCCTTTCTGTATTTCTTCCATTTAAGGTCACATGACTTGAAATTCAATAGGTTTGATGGTATAATATCATTCCATACAACTCTTTCAGCATTTCATTGCCCTGTTTGAGAAGCCCAAAGAAAGAAATGTATGTATGCTGAGCTAATGAGGGTCAACCAAAAACTAACATGTAGTGTAAGACCTGTAGCAGGAATTCCATATATTTTGTCCACTTTTTTAATTCTGCTTTTGGTCAAAAAGATGCGAGGAATAGATCTAAATGTATAATGCCGCCTCTGTATAGGATATTTATTTTATTTTATTTATTTATTATTACATTTATATCCCGCCCATCTCCCCCACAAGGAGGCACCCTGGGTGGTTTGCTATAAGGCTAAAAGTTAGCTGTTATCATTCAAGAGTTTTCTATTGTAATGATTTAATTTTTGTGTATGTTTACACAAAAAATTAATAGAATGCATTTAAAATGCCTTTGGAGTGGCATGGAGCTAAATTGTAGGCTTCTGTTCAATATGTATAGAAAATGTTACTTTTCCCTGGCTGTAGAAGTGCTGTACTGAATAAAGAAAATATATTGCCTCAGGCAGTGAAGCAGAAACTAATTTAGATAGAAACTAATGTTTTGCATCTTAGGGTTTTTAAGGTGTACCTTAAAACAGAATTATTGCTTGTGATTATGAATTTTCAACTGTGGATTACACAGGCATATGGATTAGGGAGGTAAAATTGGTTGTGGCTCCCAGTTGCACGCTGGAAGAAGTGCATTGTTTGTTTGTTTGTTTGTTTGTTTATTTAATTAATTAATTTCTATAGCCGCCCATCTCCACAAGTGACTTTGGGTAGCTTAGTCACCTTTATTTTGTGAAGCAATCTTTTAAATCAGTAGGCAGAAATATAAAACTTACTTTTTAGAAAGTATTCTATCTTAATTTATTCAACTACTACTGTTTGCAGAACAACTGAAGCAGCTGGAAGAAGGAAAGTTTGGAAAATTGAAAAGGTTACGTGAAAAATTCTCTGCCAAGCGTCACAAAGAAGATTCCAAATAACAACTCAGTCTTTCACTGGTTTCCTAAAGCACTGCTTTTGCCAATATAGAAAAACGTCCTTGTGTACCAACAGAAGATAATGGAAAGCTATTCTGAAATGAGATGAACTAGCTCCATTTGACTACATTGGTTTATGAAGACTATTAGGAAGTCCAAAGATATATTTGAAGAGCAGGAAATGATATATTCTGTGGGTGTTTACCTATATGCACTAGTGAATGTCATCTTGCAACTGATGTGTTGGAACCTAACAGAGCTGTAGTTCATGTATTTTGAGAATCCAAAACAACAAAAATCTAACATTGGGATTCTGTGGAAGAGATGTGTGGCTTCTTATTGTTAATTAGCCTTTGTGTCGTTTACTGGAAAGGCAGCACTTACTCTGGGGAAAGAAGTCTGCCATATGTTGTGCAAAATTGAATATTGTCAGAGAGGACAAGTTTCTAAACTGTTTTGTGGCAGCTGCTTGTGAAATCAGTGAGATAGCCAAGTGGTCCCAAGTACACAGGCAGCTACATGTTTTCTGATGCAATATACATAAAGTCCACACTCGGCCAGGAAATGGCATGCCTGCTAGAACATGTATCAGCTCATACACAGATCTTGTGGTTCACAAGTCACTGTGACCATGGTTCCATAAGGCCAGGAGGAGAGACTTCCACAGAGAGAAAGCATTTACAGCCTATACACTGAGCACAGGGTTAGAATAAATGACATCTAAAATACCTTACAACTTTACCATTCTATGACTAATCTAATAGTTATTTAGAAAATTGGTCAACATTGGTCATGTGACAAGTTTATGAAGTTACCAACAGTACCAAGAGGCTGCTGCTTCATCTGCTTTCCATTTATTATATTGATTTTGTGTGTTAAACTTCAGGAAGTTCACATATTAACATTTAAACAGTGTTTGAGAAACATACCAGATCAAGATAAATTGCAAAGCTGGATCTATGATTAGTGAAATCTTCTTAAATCTGCACAGCAGTCTGTATATTTGAAGAACACTCTGCTTTGGTCCAAATGTGAATGAAACAGAAAGACTCCTTGATTGTTTCCAGTCTCCCCAGTAGACTAGTGCTAATGGACCAACTGGCCACGCTCAAAATCAGATATTCACAGCATCTGTTGTCTGCCTTTTGCTGACATTTGACAGCAGCCTGCAGACATAGATTTTACAAAGGGCTTTTTCTTATCATACAAATATTCTAAATTCTGAGGAGCAGGTTATTCTGTCAGGGAAATTCTAAGTTCATATTTTAGAACTTTAATAGTTGTAGCCCTGTTTTTTTTTCCTCCCACTTTTTCTGTAGCTTCATTCCATCACTGATACACACTATAACACACTGCTGACAGTATCCGTGACAGTTGAAATATTTTCCCCCAAACTCTTAGTGCCTGGAAGCAGGATGAATTCTAAGAGTACTGTATACTATTCTATTGAGTGAACAAGGCACAAATTGCACATTCGTAGTGCAGCACAAACGTGCAATCTTTCATTAATGTCCAGTCTTGTCAATTGAAGGAAAAAAGCCTTTTCATGAAATCTATTCTATGATTACTTGAACTATTAACTTAATAGAATATTTTCTTGCAATTTCTTCTTGGTTGAGATGAGATTCTAGACCCAAAATGTTCATGTCTCCAAAAGGCTTAACATGAGACACTTGCAAAGAGAAATCCATAAATGGTGACTTTCCATGTATCTTTGAATAAGTTAAAAAAGATAGCAAATTACTATTCGCTGGTAAATGTCAACTGTATTTGCACCTGGCTGTTTAGCCATCAAAATGTAGTGCATGAAGGGAAAAAAAGGAGAAGGAGCAGTTATAATGGGAAAAACCTTTCAAAGGTATGGCAAACTGAATGCATATGAAGGAACAGTCATGTCTTTAGGTTTCTTGCTGAATTAGATGCCTTCAATCAATTCTGCTTGAGATGAACAAAAGGTAGTGCTGAGATTTCACAAATCATCACGGCATGGACCAATGTTCCTTGTCAGTGAAAGCTTTGCAGGGAACCTAGTACCAATACCTCTTCAGGAAGTGCATATATATATATACTACAGTTTTAATTTGAAGACTCGGATTCTGCTGCCTCAGTGATTCATTGTGTTCTGAGCATCCACAAAACCCATTCGTTGCCTTCGCTTTCTTTGCTCTGTCATCTGAAATTTGTATTTAAAAAAGGAACATTAAAATATGGTTCTTAGGTTCTCTAATTAAGGATTTACTGTATCTATAGTTCTTGGGCTACAAATGACATCATCAGATAGTTTGCAATAACATAGCTGTTGCAGACATTTCTAAACCCTTTCTCGGGTATGTCCCCACTTCATGCAGGTTATTGGTATAAATAAATATCCTCAAGAAATATCTACAATCCACTGCAGCGATACTTTGTATCAGAGGGTAAAGTGTTCCAAAAACAATTGACTAATTTTAAAAAATAGATAAATGATTTCCACCAAAGACAAATCTTATGCAGATTACAAACTGAATTGGGCATTTGGTGCAAGAAAATGGAAAGCATAATTTGAAACCTAGGGCTATGAGAAGGCTTACTATTTCCTGAATAGTAAGTTGTATTTCTGACCTTATACCTGAGGGTTTGTCAGAAAACCAAATGAGTGTTCTATGCTTTTCTGAAATCAGGTGCATTCATATGTCATTATTTTTTAACGAGATACATCTTTTTGCCCTTTAAAAAATGCTTAACACTTAATATCCTAGCCCATTCTAAGATTTGAAAAAATATACAGTCCAGTAAAAAGAAGAAGAAATCAGATGTTTTGATTACCTGCTCCTTCAGCTCGTTCAGCTGTGAAGTGAGATGGGATACCAATTTCATGGTGCAATTCAGTTTATCCTGTAGACATCGGATCTCATTCTGTTCTCCTTCACCTTCATTACTGACCAGGGACATGGCTCGCATCCGAGGGAACCAATCCAGGTTCTTGTTCTGCAGTGGTCATTGTAGAAACAGCAGATTAAGCACAGTTTAGGATTACTTAGTAAGAGCAGGAATTGTTAGAAGCGTAGTTTAAAAACAATATATGGTAAGATCATGAAAATAAAACACACTAAGATTTCCTTAGATATAAAACCTAAAATCATTTTTTAAAAACCCAAAACAAGTCTTAATACGCTTGAAGAAGTGAAAATGCTATGTAAGTGCCAGATGAGCCTTTCTGGATTGGTGCTTCTATTAGTATGCCTGCTCCTTTGTAGCTACTGACTGACTCACTTGATGAATGAGTTGAAGGTAACTGTACCTGGAGGAAATCTCAAATGATGAACTTGCAGCTTAGGACCTAAATATCAGAGAACTCCTTTAAGGTAACCTGGTCTCAAATCCTCTGGAACTCTGACGATCAAAATAAACATTTTGAAATGTGCCTGGGAACATACTGGCAGCCAGTGTAAAAATACACATGGAATAGTTAAACGTTTCCAGGCTATTTTGAGTAATTGCAAGAACAATGGGAGATAAAAGGCCATCACAGTATTCCCTATTTCCAGGAACAATTATAGATCTGTATCAGTCTTAGCTGATTAGCAAGTTCTCTGAACCACCCAAATCACTAGTACTTGTACTGGCAATGATGGATCTAACATTGCTTTCACATATATTATGGAGACTGGTATGTCTTCCAGAACAGAGTAAACATTCGGCCAAATACCACAGTTTATCTGTCTTTTCTGAATTGAATCTATTGGCCCACATTCAGTCCATTTTGCTGCCTTAGCACTGGCTCAGAACTTCAACTGCCTTACCTATATTACATGTAAAGAAGAGGCAGGGCAAGATGTCATTTATATATTGGTGGTGCTTCAGCCTGCATACCTGGCTGCCAAAGTAAATACTGAAAACATGAAACCGAATCACATAAATTCCACGGAAGAGAACAATAGCCCACCTGCGTGTTTCAGAATCATCCCACGTAAAAATGGAGCTGCTGCAATATGGTGGCTCCATATCACAAATCCACAAAGAATCCATGGCCCAATAACACTACACAGTCTCCTCCTTGACTTGGCAAAGATCATCCCACAGGATGACCAGGGAAATCCCTGCTCCCAAAACCAGTCCTGAAACTGGATTGAAATGCTTCCAGAAAAGCAACATTGGAACGGCCAGCCACAGAAGAGGAACGCCTAGTGAATGCCAGGAGTGGACCAGGAGTGAACGCTTTTTAGTTTCCCAACATGTAACCAACATGAACTCCAGAGTTGGCACATTTGGGGTTTTCCCCACTATTTTCAAAAGGAAGGATTCCTTAAAAAGCAAGCATGGCCTCGAGGGAGGAAGAGATGAAAGCGCTTCCAGTTTGATCCTGCTGGAAGAAGCAAACCAATGCTCTGGATTTCTCAGAAGCTACTGCACTCTTATCTCCCAAGAAGGAAAGCAGGATCATTCTATGACTGTCTTTTAATCTCAAGGAATCTATCTGACTTGAGCCAACTGCTTAAAAAAAAATATTGACAACAGTTTAGTTTGCAATCAGTGTCACAGCTTGCATTCATAACTAAAAAGTGCATTCTTACTTACCTAGAAATAAAACTATGTTCAATTTCCAGGCAAAATGAATAGAATCACTACATCAGATTCAGCCTCTATGTGTTAAAATGAAGCTGTTTGTGTTGTGCTGTGCACTAATTACATAACAATCATGGAATGGCATCTAGTGGAGATGTCTTTGCAGTGGACCATTTACAATAGACAACTTCTAATAATCTGATCCATGTTCAGGTGGGGAGAAAAAAATAGTATGTTCAACATGTTCTGAGGAGTTGCAGAGCATTTTTTATTCCAACTGTGGGGGACAAAATTTCCTAAATTAATTTACATAAACCTTGCAAGTACAAGGAATAATCAGCTCCAAGATGCCATTCTTCAACAATACAGAAGTGATTATGAGAAGAAAACAGAGTTTCCAATACAATTTGTTTTTAAAATTATACTTTAAAACTATTGGCTCTTCACTAAAAATACATCTTCTCAAGTTGAAAGTAGCACATGCAGGTGAATACTGCATTCTATAATTTCCCCCGTTGGGGGAGTAGGGCGGTCATATAAATAAAACAAATAAATAAAATAAATAAATAAATAATACTACTAAATGTTTTACTTTTTTTCAGCCAAAGTAATATAAAAAGTACAGGAAGGATAAACCTAAATTTTATAATTAAATTGTATGAAAATAGAGAAATACTGGGTTTTAAACACAGAACAAATGTGTTCATCTCCTTTATAATAGAATGCATTCCAAATAGAAAACTGACACAGCTTTCTGACTGCTATGATAAATTTTGCAATTAGCTCAGTGACAAAACAATTTTCATGTGTATCTCAGCAACATAAAGCTGGGGTGTATCTTCTTGGATTGACATAGATTTGACCAAAAAAGGTAAATAGTGCACAATGTAATAAATTCCCCTAATTTGAAAATAGGTTTACAGTTCACCATAGGGAATGTTGGAATGGTTGATTATAAATTTGTCTTTTTAATAATTTATTAGCCACTCCTTAGAAGTTCAGACTTATTTTATTATGGGACAAAAGGAGTATATCATGTATACAAATTGAATCAATACTTTCTATGTCTCTATAGATGGAGGAAACAAAAGACAACAAAATCAAATTTATTGATATAAAAATTGAAAAAAGAAGAGTTGAGATACAGCCCTATTTTCCCTCTTTCTTGACATTCATCTTTTCTGAAAAGTCAGAAAGTTCTATTCTGAACTACGTGAGGCTTTTGTAATAATGTTTCTGAACAAATAGTAATCTTCTCTCCTCCTTAGTCACAAACATTTAGGTTCTTCGCTTTGACCTGACTTCTAAAGCAAAAGGAGATGATAAATCCCCATCTGTAACAAAAATTATAAACCAAATATCCTAGGAAATGTGGTGTGACCTTCATAATGGACAGCATCTATAGAAGCTGGGACAGTGGAGGGAAGAAAACAATTTCTTTCAGGAAAATCAAGCAGACTTGCTCAAAGAGAATAACAAAAATGATTAATACTTCATTTCACAGAAGTTATACAATGCATACCTTGATCATTTGTGCCACATAGCTCTCAGGCCCTGTGTAGTCTGTCTTATTCTTCACTCTCACCAGTACTATGAAGTACAGATAATTCCACATATTGTGTTCAAATGTGATGTGCTCTTCAAAGGATACCGTTTTGTTGTCAAACTTGTCCCTTTCAAGCCCTACAGAGGCAGTGGAAGCAAATGTTATGTTACCTAGAAACTGCTAGGATCCTCCATCCCTTTTGTAAAGTCTGGTTCTCCAAGAATTTTTCTTCAGCGTGTTTGTCCTCCACTTACAGTATAGCCTATGGTAATCTGAACGCAGTAGGTTGGGCACTAACTAATGGACTGATGGTCCTGTTCATAGCAGGCACTTGGAACAGACAGCCTTTGAGATGTTTTCAATCTAAGTTCAGTAATTTGGAGCAGAAAATGAATGAATTGCAGTGGAGCAGAAAAATTCATATGAGGGTGTTCAGTTTGGACACTTGGACAAATTATTTGTTAAAATAGGAATTCTCAAAAATTCTACACGTAGTAGAAACCAATCCATCATTCCTTCCTACCCATGCTAAACATCTCTTATCCCAACACTATCTCCTGAGCTCAGACAGCTATGCCTGACTGACTGCTTCATATTTTCCTGAAACCTGGAAAGAGGAGGGAGGGCAACATTTTGGGGACACACTTCCATTTTTCTTCATTTGGAGGGGGGTGTGATAAAATGCTCAGCCCATTTTGGGGGTAGATTGAAGACATAAAAGGCAAAATTGGTGCATTTAGATGTAGAACACTTTCATTGTAGGAGAACTGTGTTAATCTATGTTAGCCAAAAACCAGAAGGCGCCTGGTAGCACCTTTCCAGACTAACACATTTTATTAAAAGGCATAATCTCTCATAAACTACAGCTCACTGCATTAGATGCATGGAATGGTTAGCTAACGTGGGATTTAAATGGAGATGAGGCCTCTTATTTTAGCAGAATAAATACAGGACCACCAAAAGTCAATGGTTTTGTTGCCACATTCCACTGGTGCGATCCAGGGGTGCCCTGGAAGCTGCAAAATGGGTATCAAGCCACAAGCAAGTTAAACACGGGTATTATAGAACTGATTTCATTCCCACCTGTTGGTCACATTCTCAGACTCAGAGCCTTGTGCTGCCACCCTCTAGTTCTATTCAGGGCAAACCGTGGAACTATCAAATTGTGTCCACATTTAAAGAAGTTATTCGGAAGCACGATAGACATTCTCTAGATGACCTACAGATGTATCAGTCAATGAGATAGTGAAAATGAGTGTACTTTCATTAAAGAAATGCTGCACTTTCCACCTAAGTGTATGCCATAAATTGAGAATAATTAGATTCAATCCTTCAGGTTTTACTTTGTTGTTTTCTAAACCTGAGTTCCACCAAGTGAATTCTAATACAAAACACACACATATATATTCTTAGCCCAGGAATTTGTCTTGAGTAGAGTACCAAAGCTAAGCAGAGCTCCCAGTCATTCCATATAATCTAATCCAATCCAATCCAGTCCAGTCCAGTCCAGTCCAGTCCAATCCAATCCAATCTAATCATCTACTAAGTATCCAAGCTTTCTTTGTTTCTATATAATTTATGGGATGGGGCATAACAGATAATTTTGTTGCTTCTATTATTAAAAGACCGGGTCTACAAATCCTCTCCAACATACTGCAAATAATTCAAAGATCCACCCATAGATCAAGATGTATATTCTCTTGACTCTGCCAGAAGAATAATTTTACAAATTGATGCTTTTAATATACCAACACGGAACACTCTCTTTATTCATAGATCTCAGACTTCTACATTCTGCTAAGAGCAAACTACTCCAAATTATCTTGATGCAAACTGGATAAACACAGAGTTCTTTAAATCCACCACACAACATCCTTCAGAAATACTGTTTCATATCACATTTACTTGGGAACAACAGTTAACCCTGTTTGTTATAAAATACTTGACCAGTTTCTTCTCACTGTTGGAGAAGAGTTCGGTATTTAAATAGGTGCCTTGAAATGTAAAATGTCTTCCACCAAAAAAGAGAAAGTATCTTTCTTGCAAATTCTTGGAGGATGTTTGTTAAGTATAAGAATTGACCTTTCTCTAAGCACTTACCACATATAAAACAAGTTGTTTTCAGGATTTCTTCTTTTTTCTGCTTTTCACTCCTTAGATCTGCAAAGGTGTCAATGATGACACCAAATATGAGGTTGAGGACTATGATTATGACAATGAAGAAGAAGAGGAGGTCATAGATCACTCGAGCAGGGAACAGGGATTCCTTTAGGATTTAAAAAAAAACAGGGACAGCCATTATCAGTAAGTATAGTTTCCAGCATTATATCAAAAATATTGCCCACTAGAAAATGTTACAGAAAAATGTGGTTAGTGGGAATGAGCACAGTGTATTATCAAAACTCCAGTGAATATGAGATGGAAAGACTTGATATTGTAAACACTGAAAAGGCATTAGCCTAGCAAGTGTATAAAGCAGAGCTTTCCAAACTTTTCATGTTGGTGACAAACTTTTTAGACATGCATCATTTTGTGACACACTCTTACAGCAGGGCACAAGGCAGGCACTAGGACCTGCGTGGAATCCTGGCAGGGCTCAGAGGCAGCAGGAGCTGCGACACACCCAGACTATGCAGCCGACACACTAACACAGAGCTTTCCAAACTTTTCATGTTGGTGACACACTTTTTAGACATGCATCATTTTGCGACACACTCTTACAGCAGGGCATCATTTCACGACACACTCTTACAACAGGGCACAAGGCAGGCACTAGGACCTGCGCGGAATCACAGCAGGTTTGGAGGCAGCAGCAGCTGCGACACACCCAGACACTGCAGCCGACACACTAACGTGTCCCGACACACAGTTTGGAAAGCTCTGGTATAAAGGAAAGGGCATCAGATAGAAAAGGGGAGAAGTAGCTTGGGGAGAAGTTCCTGGAACAGGAGGCCTTGCTCATGGTGGCCCAGTCATCTCCTGCTTGTATTACTGTAATGTGCTCTGCATGGGGCTGCCCTTGAAGAGTACTCAGAACAGGGCTTTCCAAACTTTTGCCGTTGGCAACACACCAACAGCCACCACGCAAAACCCCAGAAGCGCCGCCACCACGGCGTACAAAACCCCAGAAGCGCCGCTGCGGTGCGCAAAACCCCAGAAGTGCCGGCAGCGGTGCTTCCGGGTTGCCACTGCCGCACTTTCAGATTTTTGCGTGCTGTGACGGCGGTGGCAGCACGGCGGTGGTGGCCTGGTTTGTCGCACGACAACCCGGAAGCGCTGATGGCCCACCGCTGCTGTGCGCACTGCCGCGCGCGGTGGCCGCAGTGCGCCATCAGCGCTTCTGGTGGCCACAGTGCGCCATCAGCGCTTCTGGGTTGTCGCGCAACACACCTGGGGCCCCCAGGCGACACAGTACTGTGTCGCGACACACAGTTTGGAAAGCCGTGACTCAGAAGTTGCAGCCGGTCCACAATGCAGTTATTTGATTCAAGGTGCTAATTATCACCCATAAAGCCCTACGTGGCATAGGGTCAGGCTATGTGAGGGACTCTCCCAATGTCTCTGATTGGCCCACTAGATCTAGCAAAGAGGGTGTGCTCCAGGTTTCTTCCATCAAACAATGTCATCATATTGGACCTTGTTGTTGTGCCTTCTTGGTGGCAGTGCCTGCCCTATAGAACAGCATCCTCAGGGAGATCCAGATGTCCCCTGTTAATCTTTTGCAAAACGCTGAAGACCTGTCTCCCCAGACATTTGGGCCAAGAAATTAGGCAAGCTCTGCTGCTCTTGATGTGCTTTTCTGTGATTGGGGTTATTGTTTTAACTCTGAGCGCTATCGGTTATGTGTTTGTGGGAGGTTGTGGGGATCCAGAATTGGCCTTTACAGCCACTTACGGATCCACTGTTAAGATTTTACCCCTGGAAGACAATCTTACTCGGTTACCAGTGATCGCCAAGAAGAAGGTTGTGTGTTATGGTTTGTGTTATAATCCTTGTATGGCACCCGGAGTCACTGTTGTGAGATGGGCAGCCATATAATATTTTAAATAAATAAATAAGTGTTCAACTGAATATAAAAAGGAACAACATTTAAAACTATGTTGGAGACATGAGACAGAAACTTTTAAAATAATTTCATAGGGTTGCCTCAAAATACTGCATGCAATCTGGTGGACTCTGAAATGTTCCTGATTTCAGAGGAATATAAGGCTCGGTGAGTTATTTCTTACATGGATTGCCTCAAATGAACTCACATCTTTAGAAGGTTTTCTGAGTATATCACCCACACCACCTCCATTTCTCAAGCCATGATTCAGGACTGTAACTATGCACATGAGAAGCGTGTCACAAGCTCGTTCTGTGTTATCTTCTTCTTCTGGAATACAAGCAACAACACAGCAGAAAATAAACAGACGAGTCTCTTTTAGTTAACCTTCAGAGCTCTGGATTCTCTATATTTTTCCTAGCTGCTTGAACAATGCTTAGGGAATGTGGCTGCTTTGTCTAATGGCTCCTGTTTATAAGACATGAAGGAACATATTGGAGGAGGTCCCAAAACCAAGCTGTAACAGCTACTACAATAGAGCTGCTTTTAATTCAGAAGAATCTTATTTTCTGGTCCTACGGCGCTGGGATGATTGCCTACAAAGCAGTCCTGCATCTTAAATAGGAAATCGGAAGACAGCCTTTCTTTTCCCTCTGACCTAAGGCACAGACTAATTTCACTGAAGACACACTGTCAATGTGCTCAGTAAAAGATGCAAGATTTCTCTTCATTCTTATTAGCATCTCTATCTGAGGAATCTGTTTCAGCAATCCCATTTACCTTGCATCACTTGAGGCACTGCATCGGGGGAAGAGCAGCTTATTTTATCATTACTGCAAGACTCCATAAAAGTGCCCAAGCTGCCTCGCATCTCCAGAGGATCTGTAGCTGGAAGTACAAGAGACAGTGGATTTGTTAAAATATCCCATTTCTGTTCATAATTTTTAAAAAGATCCAGAGAGTGGTTTCCTGTGACTAATGCCTTTGACAATTAGCAGTGTCACATTTCTTTTTGATAGAACTATAGAGTGCAATCAGTTGTCTATGAAATGAAAGAAGAAAAACAACAGTGTATAGGAAGTATAAGTTGTATAAAATGTACTATCTTGATAGTAATTTCAGAATTGGATGCTTTTTATGAACAAAATTAATATACATAAAAACATATTTTTCCAGCAACAACAAAAAAAAAAAACCTGGATCCCCGTTTGCATGTATTTTGTAGGCTGAAACCTACTATCTATGCCATGCACTTGTATTTTGAAATCTTATCTGAAAATACAGGGCGTTAAGCAAATCACTGTGGTCATTAAGTGAATCACATGGTCATTAAGGGAATCTGGTTTCCCCCATTTGCTTGTCGGAAGCCAGCTGGGAAGGTCACAAATGGCGATGACATGACCCCGGGATGCTGCAACCATTGTAAATGGTTGCACTGTAAACCATTGTAAATACATGCAGATTGCCAAGCACCTGAATTTTGATCAGGGACACTACAATGGCCGTAAGTCCAAGGACGAGTCTTAAGTCACTTTTTTCAGCGCTGTCGTAACTTCAAATGGCCGCTAAACAAATGGTCGTAAGTTGAGGACTACCTGTACACACACATGCACACACATAACACAGAGACCACTAGAGCTCCTTTTCATTCCTACTTCATAACCTAAAAGTGTTGGACTCTGAGCAGCTGGTTTTCATCAGTTTTATCATGGAATGTTGTTACAGTTAGAAGACAATTTAAGGAGTGATCGAACTGTTCTTGGGCAGTTATTGGTCATGGAAGTTCATACTATATGTTAATTGATCTTTGGTACTTTTATCCATTATACTGAAGTTATACTTCAATGTTTTCCTGGTCTTTTGCACATAATTGTTTTAGTCCATCCTAGCATGTTGTTGTATTTCAATGCATCTGTGAGTTCAAATAAACTGTACAATAAGCTCAACATGGTCACTAGGAAAAGGTATTTGTTGAGCAAGCCTACAAAGAAGTTACACTACATTTCTCCCTGGTTCAGCTAGTGCTTGGTTTCCAAAGTACCCTTCCAGCAAATGTAATGAAGAACAAGATGCCCAAAATCCTTCACTTTCCTGGGGGAAAGACTCCAAGCAATAGAGGGTTTATGGTACATATCTGGTGTAGTGGTTAAGATGCTGGCCTAGAAACCAGGAAACATAATGTTGTGTCGAAGACTAGAATTAAAATTAATGCTATAATGGTTAATGCCCCAGCAAAAAACTGGTGAAAAGGAAGTCACAAATGCTTTCAGAATGTTGAAAAAATTTAAGTCTGCAAGTATAGATAGTGTAACTGCAGAAATGTTACAATATGAATGTGGTACATTTAGGGAGCGGCTCTGTGACTTGTTTAACATGTGGAGACCTGAGTTGGATCCATTTTCTGTTCCCTCTCCTCTCTCCTTTGCTTAATCTGCTGAACTGGACTGTATAGTGGGTGAGTTGTCTCTTCACTTGCTCCTAAACTCATTACACATACTTTGAACTTGTAAGTGGCAGAGTTAAAACAGAAGGAGAAATTTTCAATAAATAATTTTGCATTTTAACAGCCTGACTCAGAGACAGATTCTGTTGAATTGATGGCTACTAACATCTGAAAATATGGTATAATCTTTCAGGAATGTATGTGTACTTGCGTATGCAAATGAAGTTGTTTTGTTGCCTAAAAATTCAAATGATAAGACTGTATGATGCACTGAGAAGCATGGCCTTGAAAATTAATGTATCCAAGAGCAAAGGAGTTATGTGTGACAGGGAAAATGGAACAAATTACTGCAAGTTTCGCATAAATTGTGAATAACTACAGCAAGTAGATGAATTAGTGTACTGTGGCAGGTAGAAAGTTGGATGGTGGTATATGGCCTAGTGTAAGGAGTCAATGAAGTGAAAATGGTGGTTTACAAGAGGATGTTTCTGCCCACTTGGTTATATGGAAGTGAGAGTTCAGTATGTCAGGAAAAACATAAAAATTAATTGAATCCAGTGGGAATGGGAATCCTAAGAAGTTTAAAGAACAAAAGGCAGTGTATGAATGACATATGGATATAGTTGGCTTGCAAGGCCGGAGAGGTATGGAGAGGTATAGCAAATGGTGTTGCTGTAAATAAATTTTAGCTATGCTTCCTTTTCTTTTTCTTTTCTCATGCCCTCAGTTGATGATGATGATGATGGTTTCTTATCCCTCTCTGTGCTCCACATAAAGTTGCTTGCCCTGAAAATGAATGGCATGATGGGTATGTATGTATTTATTTTCTGATCTGTTTCAAGATCTTAGATGAAGTCCAGCAATACTAAACCATGAAACACAGACCATATAATCCTTGGCTCCCTGCAAAATAGGAAGAATTAACTCATTTCCCCATTAGTTTCAGTCCATCCTACTTGGACAATTAGGAAACCTCTCCTGAGGGTTCCTTCCTACCAGGAAGTATGGAAGGAGGAAGACTGACAGCAGGCTAACTCTGTAGCAGCTCCCCTCCTCTGGAATAGCTTGCCCCTTGAAACATGCAAGGATCTCTTCCTCATGGACTTCTGGAAGCAAGTGAAAACATGGCTCTTCCAGAGGGTCTTTGGGGATTAATTGCTATATAGTGACACCACATTTACATTCTGATTATTTTTAGCTTTGTATTTTTAGTCTTTTCAATTTTTCTGATTTTAATCTGTTCTTAATCCTTAAACTCTGTAAGCCACCTAGAGTCCAGCTGGTTTCAGGCAGTCAGATAACTCTCACAAACAAACAAACAAACAAACAAACAAATAACCCCTCTAAATACCAAACCAGAAGGAACCACTTCATGGTAACTGTAAAATATTTTGTCCTCTCCAAGTTGATCAGAATTTCAGGATGGAAATGGGGATACTTTACTCAACGTACGGAGTGGGAGCACAAACCTTTAGATCTGATGCTGGACAGTGGATCGACTTCTAAGATGAAGTCATCTTTTAGAAAGAGGAAGCCTACAATGGAGAAGAGGTAGACGAGGATGAGGGCCAGAAGGGCCGTCAGCAGAATTGAACGTCCATTCCGTGTCACGCTTTTGATGACATTGAATAAAGTCTCCTCACGATAGATCAAGTCAAACAGCTAAAAGGGAAAAAGAAACTTTCCTGTGTCAAATCAATACAAAAAGAACAAGGGTTATGAAATAATTTTCCACTTCTATAAGTTTTATTCCCAGAACTTACTCCCTCATGGCTTTCTGGAAAGCACTCAAAATGTGGTTTTTCCAGCAAGCCTGGGGATACCCTGGTAACAGGGAGCACGCACGTTGGCTATATTATATGTAATATTTTGTCTCTTGTGGTCTTGTTTTTATCCACGTTTATTGTTTTAATTGTTTTTAATTGGTTTTGTAGTAGGTTTTAATAGTAGGTTTTATTGTACACCACCCAGAGTCACTTTGTGTGAGATGGGCGGCCATATATCAACATTCCCATTGTATTGATAAATATACTGAGTAACTATGAAAATATCTTACAATTTCACAGATCATGAACAGGTTTTGGGTTCTGTCTGCTAAATTCTCCAATCTAAATTATATTTCTTCTTAGGCAACTTATAAAATTGCAGACAGACACAAAATTAGACAAAATACTAAGTAAGAAAATACTAAGTAAGAAAAAGCAAGGAAAAATCATTATTTGTCATTAATTACTGTGTTGATAAGATTATTGTACCAAGATGCTGTAGAAAAGTTCATGTACAAAAAGTCCCAAGACGCTGGTCAAGATATAGGCGACATGATAAAGAAATTCCATATCCATGATCATGGCTTTATATCCTCGGATGAATGTCCCACGATTGCCAACAAAGCTTACTACAAACACAATCTTATTTGTCAGCTGCAAAGCAATCACAAAATAGATATAGCTGAGGGCAAATATTATGTTAATTTGAAACCTATAGTATTTGACTTTTGTTTTTAATTAACTCTAATATAAAGCTATTTGTATTTTTAATCTTTTTCATTTGCACACAAAGAAATATCTTAATTCTATCACTGATCCCAGTAACTGCAATTTTTTAAGATTCTTCTCTGTTTCAGAGATCATATACACATACCTTGATATGTAACAACTCCATCTCCTATTTAAGATACCATAACATGTCTACTCAGATATGCATCCTACTGAGATCAAGTGAACTTCAGCACTTCAATAAGTGTCCCAACCTAAGCCTTATTTCTGGTTAACTAATTGACTTACATTGAGAGCTCCCAGTATGTTCAGAGTGAGACCAATGCCTAGATGATAGATGCATCGCAAAATCAGTGCCACAAGGAGTGGTCGGACACCATAGCGCTGAGTAAACAGAGCCATGATGGAAAAGCAGATTAAAAACCAGGAAAGCAGGGGAATCAATGGAGAATCCAACAATCCTAGGAAATTAAGAGACATACTTAAATAGCCACGACATTTATTAATAATATAGCACCCGCATGGCACATGGTTGCTATTCCTGGGCATTAACTGCCAGGGAAGCGAGCCAGTTACCAGGCACCCAATGCAAAGAATGGCTTGAGCAGAACTGTGCAGGTAAACTGCAAATGCATGACCAGCAATCCTGGAATGCAACAAAGATATCAATGACTTGTACCTCTAGCCAGTTACAGTGGCATTACTGAATTGTGCTAAATGGACCTCTTCGATTGGGACCATATCCTGATTTGGCTGTCTGAAATATTTATTCTGTTTTCATCCCTAGCTCACTGGCTGCTGCTGGCTAACCCTAACCCTGAAGTTAAAAGGACACCTTTGTTTTAGAAATCTGCATTCATAACCTACCATCTGAATGGAATAACACATCTTACTAGGAACCGGCTAACCCAGGGGTCCCCAACCTGTGGGCCGCGGCCTGTTAGGAAGTGGACCGCGGGGCTCCCTCCTGCAAACCCGCCCCCAGTGCGCGCAATTGGCTCCTGCCTGCAAACCCTGCCCCCCGGTGCGCACGATTGGCTCCCGCCTGCAAACCCCCCCGGTGCGTGCGATTGGCTCCCGCCTGCAAACCCTGCCCCCCCGGTCCGTGGAAAAATTTTCTTCCACGACCGGTCCCTGGTGCCAGAAAGGTTGGGGACCGCAGGGCCAACCCATTGGGTTAACCTGTTGATTTTGCTGAAAGGCTATTTCTGAAGAGTTTTATGTTTTAATGTTCAGAGAGAAATGCATAGTGGTTATCAAAGGAAAGACTTCATTACAATTGGTATAAGGGGATACCAAGATGCAGTGTCTCTGCAAAGCAATCTGTGAATGGCAGGAGGGGAGGGGAGGGGATAAAGTCAAGCAAGGCTGAATACCTACCCATTGAGGAGGCCTCAACATAAGGATAGAAAAAAGCAATGATGATGTTTATGAAGACAGCGAGATTGAAGGAAATACTTCCCCAAAGTGTCATTCTGCGAGAGAACCAGTACATCAATCTATTGCCTGTGGAAACAGAGGCAAAGCTAAGTAAATCTCGTGCTTCTAAGTAGCAGCACAAGCTTCCCCAGAGATCCAGCAATCTTATTGCAAATATTCACAGGGCCAGGGATCAATACTCTTGCTTCCCCAACTCAGTTGCAAACAGCATCAATTGCCTGAAAGTGGGACACAATTTCCAAATGCTATCATATAGGAGTTTATCAAAACGCAGAGTAATGCAGCACCCGCAGCTGAACAAGCATTATGTCTTCATTTTATTTTTGCTGCTTTTATCATCTGTAGAACACGGCACTAATACAGTATATTGATGCTTAAAGGGACATACAACCAACCAGAGCAGGCAGCACAAAATTACAAAACCTGATGATGCTGTGCCACTGTTGCACGGTTGGAAAGTGCTAGTACTGACTAAGCATTTAAAAGAAATTCTGCATAATTTAATTAGATTTTCCAGTATTAGGGAGCTAGCTAGCCTTTCCCTAATATTCAGGGAATGTCTTATTTTAGAGACATTCTCAGGCTATTAATTCTATTGTAGATATTTCAAGGGCAGCAAACATATTAGAGAAAGCTGATTAAGCAGGAAGAAAATTCAGAATCATCAACACATATGGAAAGAAATCATTGTATGCTGGGATTGTGGCACAGACATCCACAAAAGTTTCCTACGTTCGTCAAAATAAAAAAAGGTCACACCGTCAGGCTGCACGCTCCCTTTTTGGGGCCTGCGTGCAACACAATGATGCACATACAAAGCGGGCAGGGCTTGCACTGCAACAGTGCAACACTGCTGTCGTCATTCTGCCCCCTTGGACCCCAGTGCAGATGCTGCTAGACGGTGGGATATCTTAATGCTAATGTAGTTGACTCTGCCATCTCTCTTTAGAAAGCAGCTTTCCAAGTTGGTCAGAAAATTCCGATCCAAAGCCTAAATTTGTTTCCCAGCCTTCCCACAAAGCCTATGAAAAACCAGATGTGGGAAGCTGCCAGTTTCTCACTGATTGTAAACTGTGGTAGATTGTATTAAATCAATTTTTTTTGCTCAAATTAGACTATACAAGACTTCAACACTTCTGTTTCAAAGTCAGAAAAAGAGAAGTTTCAGTGATATTTCTATTTGACAGATGCTGCATAATGCTGCAGGAACTAAGCCGACATGTAGTTTAGTGCTCTCCAAATTACTGTCTGAAGGAGGACCCTCATTGCCTTGTTCTGGGCTTACTGCGCAGTTTCTTCTGCCATTCCATCTCATTGTGGAGGAAGGATGACTGCTCAAAGAAATCACTGACTTTGCTGCCCTGCTCATCCTGCTCTGTAGTGGTAAACAGACGGTATTTTGTCTCTTTGGTCAGGAACTGGCAGATACTAGGCACCGGAAAGATAATCTGCTCCATGCTTCGGTCCAAGCGCACAATCTGGGGAAAAAAAGAGTTTAAGTTATTTTTGTCCTGCAATCCTTAGACTTACAATTTTGCAAATGGACTTCTAGCCAAGTCTATTCTGATGACGCGCGCACACACACAAACACACACACACACACAAACCTATAATAGTAGTATCTCTTGCTAGCCACTGTTGCAGTATTACCCTATGCTCTGTACTAGTGTAAAGTCTTAGTTAGGGGCATAGTGCTCCAGCTTAATTACTTGGAAATTCTGTTGGATAAACAGATGAACTCATTTGTTTATCATTCCACATTAAAGTCTGTAGCTTGAATCATGTCAACTGGATTTCTATTTTCTTAGTGGAAACGTTTCGCTCCTTATCCAAGGGGCTTCTTCAGTCTGAGCAAAGTTGGTAAGGGAATCCTAAATATGTTTCTAGGTAGCTGTGTGACCTTACACCTGGGGCTAGGTCATGGTTATATTGGTGGTAACACCACAGGACCAGAGTCAGCAGTTTATCTTCATCTAAAGGAAAAAGGACACTTATTTGAGGACATTAATGTTCACATTTTAGACAGAGAAGATAGGTGGTTTGAGAGAGGGGTCAAGGAATCCATTTATGCCAACTTGGAAAATCCTTCCTTGAATAGAGGTGGGGGCCTCAGGCACAAACTCTCCCCCATCTTCCTCCCCGTTTTGTCTTCTGTGCCTAGGAAGATTAAGACCATTTCAGAAGCTCAACAGCAGCATGGTGATTTTAACGACCCTCCTTTAGATGATAAAAGGACTTAAAAATTACATCTCAATATAACCATGACCTAGCCCCAGGTGTAAGGTCACACAGCTACCTAGGAACATATTTAGGATTCCCTTACCAACTTTGCTCAGACTGAAGAAGCTCCTTGGATAAGGAGCGAAACGTTTCCACTAAGAAAATAGAAATCCAGTTGACATGATTCAAGCTACAGACAATTCCACCTGGATGACTGAGAACCTTCATAGACATATCCACATTAAAGATTTAAGTTAACATCTCAAGATGCATTTTGTCTCCAGCGCTTTTCAATAACTGCCTACAGTCAATAATGGGCCGGATGAGGGATAATAAAAGATGGTGGTGCTCCCTGCGAGACACCACAAATTCAGAGTGGTGGTAGATCTGCCTATTCTGAATGGGATTATACTCTCCCACAAGAAGTAGGTGCGATGCTTGAGGGTTCTTCTCAACCGAATCTTCTGATTTTCCAGACTGAGGCAATGGCCAGGAGCACCCTTTATCATCTTTGGCTGATATGGCAGCTGCATCCTTTTCTGAAAGATAATGATCTTAAAACTGTGGTTCCCATGACCTCCAGGCTGACTGTTGTAATGTACCTTTTGTGGGGCTGCCTTTCAGAAACTTTAGTCAATACAAAGCTCAGCAGCCAGAATGGTCTTGGAAGATGGCCAAATGAAATAGGCCATGTTACACATGTGCTTAAATCACTGCACTGTCAATTCATTTCCAGGCAAAATACAAAGTGTTGGGCATTACCTTTAAAGCCCTTCACAGCTTAGGTCCACCCTGTTTGAGATAATTCCTCTTTCTATATTAATCCTTCATATTAAGATCATCTAAGAAAGTTTGACTTAGTTGCTATAAGCGCAACTGGTGTAACTTCTCTGTTGGCACCCCAGCTCTTTACACGTACTCCCTGCAGATATTCTGAGATACATTAGAGGGGGAACATGGTGTTTCAGAGAAGATAACTGAAACAAGCAGAAAAAAGTGAGAACTTTATAAGCAGTGAAAGATATAAGTAGTCCTGCAATAAATGTTGATATAATTCAACAGAGATCAGACAGTCGCCCTCGCTCTTGGATTTCCGAAAAAAACTCAGAACTTGGCTTTGTCAGTATGCTTGGGGCGGGAAGGAGAATGTATATACCTGGAGATGGCTAGCACCTTAGATTAGCCCTGGAGTGCCCTTTTTACGAACTTAAGAAGGTTCTCCTATTGGATTTTATTATATTCATTATATTCTAAACAGTTATTTACTGTGTATTTTAATCTATTTATAATTGTATGTTAATGATTTTAATTTTGTTGTAAACCGCCCAGAGTCCCCTTTGGGGGGAGTTGGGCGGTGATAAATTTGATTGAGTGATAGATAAATAAATAAATAAATAAATAATAGAACCTTACTGCTCAGGTTGGAGTCAATTTCTCCACTTAATGGGAATTGCAATATTAAAACTAGCATCCTGTACTTGGTATGAAAAGGTAATACAGTTCTTGACCACCAACCAATGCCGAATGGATTGACTATTATTGAATTTAGAAATCCCAGATATAAGTTCTCAACAGTAGTTGAGTAGTTGAACAGTAAGGTAAAAGGTAAAGGTTCCCCCCGCACATTTGTGCAGTCGTGTCCGATGCCAGGGGCCGGTGCTCATCTCCGTTTGTTAGCCGAAGAGCCAGCACTGTCCGAAGACACTTCCATGGTCATGTGGCTGGCATGATGCGCACGGAACGTACTTCTCTTTAATTCTGTACTGCCATTTAGATTCTGTAATATTACAAGAGCCAGGCAAATGGTGGATGGAAGAGCTACAGAACAGCTGCTTGCTAGGCTCCGTGTTATAAGTTGACCACCTATTTGTTACCAGATAAGGGTAGCTGGTACTGTATATAATTTCAGTAATCTGAAAAGGAAATCAGGCTGCCAGACATAAAAAATCTAATTGTATAGAGAGCAAGCTAGGGAAAAGTGAATCCCACCTCTATCTGGGATGTGTGTTTCTCATAATAAGCTAATGGATCTTCCTCTTCTTCTTGGACAGGAGTTGTTGATTTCAGCATCTGGGTCAGCTGCTTGTTGTGCAGAATGAGCTGCAAGAAAGCAAAGAAAAAAATAAATTATATAAACTCACAAATCAGTTTAAAAACACCCAAGGGAATCATATTCAATTATACATTAACAGCACATTTTCTCATATTTACTAAAAATGACAAGCTTTGGGGAAATACTGGAGAAAAATAGAGCAAACAGAGGTTGTGCTTCCTGTGGGAGACAGCTATTCAATTTGCCACAGTAATTAAAGCCAAAGACTAATAATCTGTAAATTATAAATTATGAATCCCAAAAGAAATGGATTTACAATGAATAATGATCATCGTCTTGGACCTAAGCTATGTGAACAATAGACTGAAAGCAAAGCAATTGATTTTCTATTTCTGAAGATAAAGGGTGAGTTATTTAATTATAGGGACATTTCTATATGAAGTCATACCATGAAAAGCAGGAAGGAGTTGTGCCCCTATGAAAGTAATACAAGGATGTATAAGTATTCAGTAAAGGCATCAATATTGAGTTTTGTGGTTCTTCTAATGTGGTATAACATAGCATCCATAAGGAGTCACTATAATATGAGTTCACTCATATTATAAACAAGGACTTTTCATGAAAGATTACCCATATTTAAATACTGGTGGCAATAGAAATATACAGTGAGAATTAATCACAGACCTACATGTTCCACTGTAGCCAATAATATGGCATGTTTGTAAGAGAAAGAAATGAAGCCAAGATCATAGTTGCTTTCACTTAGAGATAGGGTCAGTTTTTCTTTTTAGAAAGGAAAATTGCCAATGCTTAGAGCAGAGCTTTCCAAACTTTTCATGTTGGTGACACACTTTTTAGACATGCATCATTTCGCGACACAATCTTACAGCAGGGCACCATTTCACGACACACACTTACAGCAGGGCACAAGGCAGGCACTAGGACCTGCGCGGAATCACAGCAGGTTTGGAGGCAGCAAGGCACAGGGCAGGCACTAGGACCTGAGCAGAATCCTGGCTGGGCAGGTTTGGAGGCAGCAAGGCACAAGGCAGGCACTAGGACCTGCGCAGAATCACAGCAGGTTTGGAGGCAGCAAGGCACAGGGCAGGCACTAGGACCTGAGCAGAATCCTGGCTGGGCAGGTTTGGAGGCAGCAAGGCACAAGGCAGGCACTAGGACCTGCATGGAATCCTGGCAGGGCTCGGAGGCAGCAGCAGTCGCGACACACCCAGACACTGCAGCCGACACACTAATGTGTCCCGACACACAGTTTGGAAAGCTCTGACTTAGAGGCAAGTCAAAGTGAAGTATGGGGCCATTGTCAGCCCCACTGATCACTAATAAAGATCACTCCAAATGACCCCGTTCATGGTTTCCCTTGCTTTACTGCCTACTCTCTATAAACTATGGTTGGTTCTAAGCCAATAAAATTCAACCCTCACCTTCCCTCTTCACTAATACCTTTGATTCCAAGTTCCAGACTTTATAAGAATTCCAAAGTGTTCTGTAGAAGGGAGAATTTTACCTAGTGTATCTTTTTAATATTATGCTGCACTATAATAGAAGTAACAGATGAAGCCACATCGGACATTCCAAGAAAATTAATGCTTTTAGATTTGAGGCCGCCAAGTTTTCAAAACTGTTTCGCCTGTCCAGTTTCCTTAAACCTCTAGAGCATAGCTTTCCAAACTGTGTGTCGTGACACTTTAGTGTGTCGCAACACATAGGTTAGTGTGTCGCGAAGAGGCGGCACGGGGGCACGTGCGGCGGTGGCAGTGTGTATGGTGGCGGCGGCAGCGGCGCGCCATCAGCGCTTCCGCGTTTTAGCGAGGCCGCCGCCACTGCTGCCCCCCCGCGCCCCCCCGCGTTGCCGCCACCACATGCCCCCCCGCGCCGCCGTGCACGCGTGCCCCGCCGCACGGCCCTGCACCACCGCTGCTGCCGCCGTTGGTATGTCACCAACAGCGGCACTTTGGAAAGCACTGCTCTAGAGAGACAGAACCAATTCTCCTCTTACCTCTTCTTCGTCTTAAATTACAAGTGCAAAGTACAGAGTTATTGTATTGTATTATTATTTGCCTCTACTATCAATTGTAGAATTCATAACCTATTTCATACTATATCATTCGGTTATCTTGACCCTTAAAGTTCTTGCCCAGTTCTCATAATTGAGCTAATCCCTACCTGTTAAAAAAAAAAGTAGGCCTCTAACAAATATAAATTAAACAAAAATATCACGTTAAATCAAATAGCAAAAGCAGAGCAGCAAACATTCACAAAAGAGTGTCACAAATTGTTGTCCAACATAAATAATAGAATCTTTTCATGTCCCTTCAGTATACTTGAACACTGTTTACAACTTCACAGCCCTTTTCTTTTCTCTCCTCCTCGTCCACGTTTTCCCAAAGCCCCTAGCCCTTTTTCTGTACTCTTTTTTTTTCAATATACTGCTCATTCTGCTGCTATTATTATTATTATTATTATTATTATTATTATTATTATTATTATTTGGCCGCCCAACTCCAGTGGACTCTGAGCAGCGTACAAAACTAGAAAAAACATAAAAGAGCTAAAAACGTAAAATCAGACAGCCCAGACTAAAATGAAACAAACAAAACAACAAAACAAAAAACAAAACAAAACAAAACAAAACAAAACAAAACAAAACAAAACCCTTAAACAAATAATAAACATCAGCTGCAGGCCTGGGACCAAAGCCAGATTTTCAAAGCTTTCCGGGAGGAGGGTGCCATCCTTATCTATGTGGGGTGCTGTTCCAGAGGATGGGCACTTTTAATCTGAGCAAACTAACTTTCTGTTTTCTCGCAGAAGGACTGTTTGCAAACATGATGTGAACAGTTTTGCTTTCCAGCACAGCATGTTTATGAATGCACTGTGACCAGAAGTATCTCAAATAATTGGTGTCTTTGATTTCACCGTCACAAAACAATTAGTTAAAATAGAATAGCTTAAACAGTTGAAGCTTCATCATCTGCACTCCATCAAAAGAGGCTCTAAAATATGGGGCAAAGCCATTGGACTCCGTCACACAGGGATTGACACATTATCCAAATAGCATTTTCTAAACATCTCCCTCTTTAATGGGGACATTCAAGCCATTCATATACCATAGAAGAGATCCCTTCTTCCTCTTCCTCCTGAATCCGTTTCACAGGCTTCAAGAGATGCTGAAGCTGCTTATTGTGCCGAGAAAGCTAAAATATAAAGACAAACAACATATGTAGACTAACAATGGTATTTGAACTTGATCATTGTCTCCATTTTTTTAGATGATTAAAACTTGCTTGAACTGAATCTTAAATTTCCAAAATTCTAATCAAGAATTATATCAATCTACAGTATTGCAATGCATTCAACTCTGTCAATTTAAACTTCTCTATCTAAAACATGGGCTGCTAGAGTTGTATGGACTGGTCATTTAAACCATGTCCAGTTTAACTGTTAACCTTCCACTGGATTCTAAGGATGGTTTAGGAATGATAACTAAGATAGAATAATAATTTTCCATGGGTAGATCTCATTGCGGGGTGAGTTGTACTTGGAGTTTATATAAACAAGTACTGTAAGTGCCTCATTTGCTTTTCTTTTTTCTTTTCCATACTGTGACAACTACATCTACCTGAATAAGTTACATCACGGTTCTTCGTTGAAGGATTAGGATTATGGGATAAGGGTACAACACTACAGAACATGACATAATCACACAAAATTATCAGAAAAATCTGTCATTGTATGAGTAAGTATTGAGGAACGAGTATATACTCAACCCTTAATGATCAATCATTTGGGGGCTGAAGGAAAACAAGAACTCCCAACCCTGTTTCCTTCTAAAGGAAGTAAATTACAATACATCTACTGATCAAGATTGGAGTGCCATCCAAATTGCAAATGAAGCTAACATTTTCCTATGATGGCTTTAATTAAAAATTTAATTAATCTGTCCAGGGCCATTCAGGGTAGTAAATGTGGGGGAAACACCCCTTTCTAATTTATCATACCAAAGCACTATAGCACAAGAAGAGAGAGAGAAATTTGTATAAAGTAATAGATAAATATATGTAAGGCTACAAATAGATACCTGTAAGGCTAAAATATAGATGTTGTGTCCAACTTCCCGAGGAGAAACCTCAGAGTTTTCACATTCTTCTTCTTCAAGGTAGGCTTTCTTAATGACATCAACCTGCAAAATAAGGTACGGAAAATCGAAATATGGTGCAGATAGGACTGCAGTACAGTGACTTCTTCATACAAGCAGGAGGTAGTTGAATATAAGGTAAAGTTGATATACAAGCATGGACCTACAATTTATTATGGAATTTGGTATCTTATGAATCTCAGTTTTCATTCTTAATAAGAACCATTTTTAGCTCTTGTAAAAATATTAAAAATTTAAGATTACAAAAATTAGGCCTGATTAGAACTTGCAGAAGTCTTGTGGTGGAATTAATGCATTAAACAATTCCTTATTACATCTATATGGTTGCCCTTTCCTCTCTACAGTTGACAAATTCATATTTTCCAAACTAATCATTTATACCATTCTGATCCTTATTGAACATTTCTCCAACATACTGTACTTGGAAAATCTTAAAACAGTACAATTAGTATGTTTTAACTCCTGACTAGGGATGTATAAATCAGTCTATATCTGGTCCGTGCCAGCTTCACATGTATTGTTTAATTAATTAATTAATTTTTTATCCCGCCTTTATTATTTTTATAAATAACTCAAGGCAGCGAACATACCTAATACTCCTTCCTCCTCCTATTTTCCCCACAACAGCAACCCTGTGAGGTGAGTTGGGCTGAGAGAGAGTGACTGGCCCAAGGTCACCCAGCTGGCTTTCATGCCTAAGGCGGGACTGGAACTCTCAGTCTCCTGGTTTCTAGCCCAGCACCTCATGATTAATTAATCATTAATCTGTTCTCTCAGAGTTCCATAATATTCTATGATTTTGTAAAAAAAAAAAAGCAATAAAATCCATATTTTTCATGTGACTTTTTCTCATAGATACCTATGATATGATTATTTTCCAAATATTTCATTTCATGTAACTCCTTCAAAATATGCATAATAGTATGCAATTTTTGAGATGAGAAATATTTCAAAACAAATATTAGCAGACTGCATAAATTAAATGCTCACCTATGCTTCAACAGATTTTGTTTGGGCAGATTATATATTTTATTTGAAAAGAAATCTATGATGGATTTTTCTAATATCCCAATTGTTTTTAACACCCTTACTCCTGAATTAGCTGAAACAGCATCATAAGATCACTATGGTTGATAAATCTCTTAGACTTTCAGTTGAATTTGCCAACGGAAAAAAAAGCTGACAATGGTCTGAAAAGTTCCCAATGAGAGTGTACCCATCTATCACAATGAAGGTTGATATTGAAACACTAGACACTAACTATGAAGGTTTATTTCAGTCTGGTGTAACATATCCAAGAGTGAAAAAGTGCCCCCCCCTCCAATTTTTAGATGCCTTCTTGAACCAAACAGTTAATAGCAATTGTGCAGCTCTAACACGACAAAATTTTGTTAGCAACGTTGTCTAGAAAGAAATACGAGAAGCTGCTACGGAATGTATATTCCTGTTGATTTTGACTTTCTCAAGAAAGGTCTCCCAGGTCCCTTCCTTTTTTCCTAGCAAAGTTGCAAAAACAGCAAGTATCAACATTCCCAATCTCCTCATCTTCCTTACCAATTCCTGGGGACGGAGGCTGATGAGAATCCGCTCAGCGTTCTCACTGTCATGCCTGCTCTCCATCAGGGCTAGCAAAAGTTTGGAGGCATTGTCCTGATAGAAAGACAGCAGACATGTATTGAAAGTAAATGGGACACTGAAATAATCCATTTGTAACTTATTTGGTATAAAATCCTCCTCCTTTCATTAAGGTAATTTGTAGTACAAATTCTGAATCGGCACATGGAGTTCAAGTCTAGTCCTGCAATAAGCTTTACATAAACGCCATAGGTCAATGACAGATTATGTACTGTATGTGGTCCTAGATTAAATGCATAGTAAAAAGGTAAAGGTTTCCCCTGCACAGTCGTGTCTATAGTATCTCCTGTTAAAAAGGGGTATCAGGGTATCAGGGCTGAAAGTCATTACCAATCTAAGGAAATAGTTCTGCATTAGACAGAACGATGGTCTTATGTATTCACATTAATTATTTTATCACCTCTACTTTCTATCACCTCTAGTTTCTTCACATTCATAGTCTGCTTCTAATTTACATTCTGACAGGGTATGCATAGATTTGTAAATAAAAAGTGAAACACGAATCTCCATGCTTGATATAAAAAGCTAGTCCCTACATGATCAAAGAATATGTAGAAGAATTCCTTGCTATGTCCTTCATCCCTCCCCACCCCATCAATATATTTCTTGTTGCACCATTTACCTTCAGCTGAAGAACCACATCCATTCTATATTTGCAGAGGGGGCTGATGTCATTGAGGATCAGGGCTGTGATTATATCAATGCCATTTGATTCATGGGTCACAATGCAGCTCTGTGGATTAATATATGGAGTTATCCAAATGTCTCGCAACTCATTATTGCCTCAAAATCCCTATTCCAGATGGTCAGAAATTACTGAAAACACTAATGCCTTGTCCAGCATCTTGAGCAAGAAAGCAAAGCCAGTTCACTGTCGTCCTGGACATTAATTCCAGGACAATTAATTTGCTTCATTAAGAATCAATATAATTTTATCCACAAGTGGGTCACAATACCTGGTTCTCATGGCAGGGTCCTTGGCAATATTCTGTAAGTGTCTCCAGAGTCTGAGTGATGAGGCCCACATTGTATTCATTAATATAGAGCCCCAATAAACCCAGGCGTCCTGTAGTGCTTCCACACATAATATCCAGAAACTGCAGTGTTTCACACACTAAATTGTAGTTGGTCTTATTATTCTGGCAGCGGAGAAAGTTCTGTAAGATATATAGTAAAATGTTAATAAACATTTTTGCAGTGGGAAGAGACAAGATGATCTAGAACATAGCTATCCAAACTGTGTGTCGGGACACATTAGTGTGTCGGCTGCAGTGCCTGGGTGTGTCGCGGCTGCTGCTGCCTCAGAGCCCTGCCAGGATTCCACGCAGGTCCTAGTGCCTGCCTTGTGCCTTGCTGCCTCCAAACCTGCTGTGATTCCGTGCAGGTCCTAGTGCCTGCCTTGTGCCCTGCTGTAAGAGTGTGTCGCGAAATGATGCATGTCTAAAAAGTGTGTCACCAACATGAAAAGTTTGGAAAGCTCTCATCTAGAAAGAAGGAGGGAACCTAGAGTGACAGATACAATACAATTTTGAGTTATGTGATCCATGCCTTTCCTAGGCATTGTGAAGGTTTTAGCCTATTGTATGGATACCCCTTCCATGAAGAAGATACATTACTTACTGCTCCTATTAACAATTGGTAATTAGACACTCCTGCTGAAGTTATCAAATCACCGGGGTTTACCAGAACCTACCTAACATGTCACAAAGCACCCGTTTCACTGTGGAACACCTACCTGGAGATCCCGGTTGTGATTTTCACACAGCAGCTGCAGGAAGCGAAGAATTGGCTCCATGATCAAGACTGACATACTCATTTCGTTATTCTGATTTCTGTCTCTGGCATCATGGGCTGAATGGAAGCCTACACCCATTGCATAACGGGATGGTGCACTAGGCAACATAAAAGTCGTTACTCGTCCTGCAAACAAGAAAAGCTTGGATCATTTGCCAGCACATGGCCTGCTACATTTATCTAAAAAGGCTAAACCAAGCCATATTCTGCCTAACTCTTTGGAGGAAGCCCTATCAGCAGGCATCTCTTTTTACTGTACTGAATCTCTTCTTCCTGTAAGAAAACGGGCCTCTTTAAATTGTGTCAAGGACAGACAAAACATTCCTCTGACATTTCAGAAAACAAGCCTCTTTAAATTATGTAATGTAAAGATACAAGATGTATTTGTTCATTATCCAAAGCAGGGCTTTCCAAAGTTTTCCCGCGGGGAAACCCGGAAGTGCCGCCGTTGCAGCAGCGCGCAAAAACCCGGAAGCGCTGCTGCCGCTTTCGGGTTTTTGCGCGCCGCCGTTGGTGTGTCGCCGCGGGAAAACCCGGAAGCTCTGATGATGATCAGCGCTTCCAGGTTGTGTGGGGACACACCAGACTGTGTGTGGCAACACACTTTTGTGTCGCCACACACAGTTTGGAAAGCTCTGATCCAAAGCCTAATAGGCACTGGGAAATTGAACTCCCAAGTGTTTCAGGCTGACAATATGTACACCAAGGGCCATCCCCACACGCAATAATTAGATATTATTGTCAGCCTGTACTACTAAGGCAGTCTTTCAGGCAAGCTGTGATTTGGTTTTCAGGAATGACTGTATCAGCTAAAGATACTGCTTAGCAATGTCCAAGTAGACCTTACATTTTCTGAACACTTAAAAGAAAAAAATATCCATAAAAAAGGAGAAGAGAATATCAATAAGATGCAGGGCAGATACTCGTTTAGAAATTGTTATTGCTCTCCAATTTTGAAATCCAGGGATGAATTGTATGGGGCTAAGCAATGTTTAGAGATAGTTACGGATTCAGTTGGACTTAAGACTTCCTTAGCCAGATGGTCAGCTCACACGAACACCTCACTTCTCACATACCTTTGCCGCTGTGATCAGGGGACTCTTTGTCTTCTCGAGGCTTGTTGCCAATGTCACTCATATTCACAGTCACTGTGGACTTCACTTCTTGCTGTGCCTTCTTCATCCGGTCATGAAGAACTTTAAAGAACTTTTCTGACTTCTTATCACTGGTCATCAAGTTATAGAATGATTTCTTCAGAGAGAGTCAGAAGAGAGAAAACAGGTGCAATGATTACACTTCCCCAAACTGGTACCTCCAAATATGTTCACCTCACAATCCCAAAAAGCATGCTACTAAAATTCAAAACATCAGGAGGGCATTTGGTAAGCTCTCCGCATTTTCTCAGATCATCACCAAGTAGGCCCATAGATGTTAACCTCCACCGCCCATCATGGCTTTGGTCAGCTGAGGCTTTCAGGTAATTATTTTAGTAAGCTAGAAAATGTATAAACTGGGTTACCATCTGTGCTATGTGCAGCATTCCCTGGTAATGGTAAGGATAGTACCAGTCCGTTTTGGCGCATTTTGCCAGTATGCCACAGGCACAATGAAAGCATGTTTCACCCCAGGCATGTCCATTCTATTCTAGCTAAGTTCTCTACCATAGAGACTACATTTGCAAGAGAATGTCCTATTGCTGGCATGCTATCAACCAGGAAGTAAATGCAGTACACTGAGGCATACTCAGAATGCAGATATGCAGGTCACGTTTCACATTATGATGAATTAACTCATTGAATAACAACAGAATATGCATTCCACCTGGTATTAAAATCATGTTAAGTTATCATTTGGTGGTCTAATCTTCACTGTAAAATTTAGGATGTAAATAATATTTCTCACAACCATATTACCCCAGAAAAAGTTGACTTCAAATCTTAGCAGCATGGTGATTCATTGTGGAACAGGAAAAGTATTTTTTAATTAACCTTTAAATACATGTATTTGTTTATAATAGAACCAATTTAGATATAATGTGCAGGACATACTTCCTGCTTCCAAAATAAAGGAGGATGAAATAGAAAATGTTGAATTTGTCCTAGCAAGCCCTAAAGAATCCCAGCAGGGGGAGCAAATGTTATTTGTGAAAATTAATTATGCAGTTAAGTTTCTCAAGGATGCAATAAAAATTCCAAGTCATTCCTTCCCTGTATGTCATCAACCCACCTGCCTGGGAATCTTTTCTAAGCTTATGTAAAATGAGATTTATTCCATTAACATGTTTTTGTGCTTATGACTTTTGTGACAAACTCAAAACAATTGCCAGCAGTAAAATTATCCTACAGTACATGTAGTCCTCGGGTTACAATGTTAATTGGGACTGGAATTTCCATCACTAAGTGATGCAGTTGTAAAGCGTGACGTCATGTGACGGCGCCGCTTAGCGACAGCAATCCCAGCAGTCCCCATTGCAATTGTTAAGTGAGGACTGCGGGTTGTTAAGCAAGGACCTCACATGACCGCGACTTGCGACTTCCTGCCGGCTTCCAATCAGCAAAGTCAATGGGGAAGCCGGCAGGAAGTTGCAAGCTGCGGTCACAACAAGCCTTTCCTCCTTAGGCAGCTTGCAAGCAGGCTGGCAGGCAAGAGCTACAGGTGGGAGGATGAGCACTACAGAATGCAGATGGGTGCGAGTGCTGGCGGCTGGGAGGGTGCTATGGGTGGACATCTGCCAGCTTCCCCATTGACTTTGCTTGTGAGAAGCCAGCAGGGAAGGTCACAAATGGCGAGCATGTGACTGCGGGACACTGCAACCATCATAAGTGCAAACCAGTTGCCAAGTGCCCAAATAGCGATCACGTGACCTCAGGGATGCTGCAACAGTTGCAACTTCGAGGACCGGTCATAAGTCCTCCTTTGTTCAGAACCATCACAATCCAAGGACTACCTGTACCCAAGAAGAACAATCACATTTGGTAGCTTTGTCCCCACCATGGATGAGATGCTATATCCCACACTTAGGGAATGGCATCAGAAGTTATTCTGAATTTACAGTGCACCAGAACCATAATGGAAACAAATGCAATACCTGTATCTCTGTGTTGCCCCCATCAAGCAGTCGAATAGCCAAGCGAATGCTCTCCTGAAAAATCTTCTCGTTTTTGGTGTTCATGATAAGGTCAGACACCAGCTTGGTGGCCCCTTCTCTGTCCAGTCGGCACTGAATGGCAGCAATGACTGACCAGTCCTGGTCTTGACCTGTATGCAAACAAACATTAAGGAGAAAGGAGGCCATTCAACACATTTAAAGCATGTAACCATATTAATAAGGGGAGAAAAGCCGATGTACTGTTTAATGTAGCACCCTGGGACATGCAAATATTATGTTCCATTAACTCTTTGTCTCAGGCAGTTTATATCACCAATCAAGCAGAAAAAGTGCAAAACCATTAATGCAACTATTAGATGTTATATCCCACCTTTATTTGTACAAATAAAGTGTACTCCCACTTTTTGTTTTCACCACAATAACAACCCTGTAAGGTGAGCTGGGCTGAGAGAGAGTGACTGGCCCAAGGTCACCCAGCTTAGCTGTGCCTAAGGGAGCACAGTCTCCCAGTTTCTAGTCCAACACCTACACCAAACTGGCTCTCAGTTAAACTGTATTAGGAGCATATTAATAGCAGCCTAAGTAGTAACCTAAAAACAATTTGTATTCATAAAGACTATTTGCAATCTTGACCACTTTAGCTTTCAGCCTGTCCTCTGTGTGAACAAAAATAGCTCCTATGGTTCCCAGCGTAAGCTTGCAAGAGTGGGAATCCTTGTGCAGTCCTTTGTATCTCAGTTATACAGCATAAGCTTTGCACACAAAAGATCCCAAATCTAATTCTTGACATTCAGTGTAAACATGAGCTAGAAGGATCAATAATCTGACTGAGCAATAAACAGAATGTGATATATTAGTGATTAAGGTGTGACCAGGACCAAGGATACCTAGATTCATGTCCATTCTCAGTTATGGAAGTTCACTGAATGACTTTAGGCTGATTACTATCTCTCAGACAAGGCTACCTCACAGGGTTTTTCTAGTAGGGAAAATTTGTAGGAGGAAGTGCTATGTATGCGACCAGGAGGAAAGGCAGGATATAAATCTAGCTAATAAACACATGTTTACTTTAAAAAAAAAACCCTTGGAAACATTATTCAATATCTGCTGCATACAGTCAAGTAGCAAAAAAATAGCAGCTGAAGACATGTGTATAAGGAACTCAAGAAGAAATGGGAGAAGACACAATTTAGTACTGGACACCACTTACCAATCCCAGAAGGGTCAACAATTTCCCCTTTGGAGCCAGATTTTTTGGTCTGCAAGTAATTAGCCAAAAGCATTTTCCTCAATGTGTTGCCCTGGTGTTAAAAACAAACTTGGTTGATCATATGTTATTGTTAGCTGGATGGTGAAAAGAGGATATCAGCAGAGCCATGGATCAAAGGCATATCTTGCAAAGGTTTTGTATAGACACAAGCCTTATTTATCATAAAGTCCTTTCATTAAGAGGAGACTCAAGCAAAACTGTTTACCCAGAAAGCCCAATGAAGAATAAGAGACTGCAAAAATATATTTGGTGAACAGACATTTACACCCAGGTAAAAATGAGCATTCTTAACTACTCACCCTGTCTCCATATTTGTTCCTCTTCACAAGCATTTGCTGCAGTGTCCTCAATACCTTGATGCAAAGCTTCTCTTCAGTTGCCATCAGGTCTTTGGTGTGTTGGACTAACCTAGTTGCAGAAAAAATGAATTCAAACCATACTCCTGCTATATAGAAATACAGCATTCACTCCACCACTAGCTGTGTTAAGAAATGGTCTGGACTCTTTGCTTAAGTAGGCAGTTTAATATAATTGCCTCAGCACCTAAAATCTGTTTACTCCTCTTCCCAGTGTATGCCCTGTACTTTGCTCTGCTCTTCTCACTCCTGTTTTTCAGGTGAAAATTCCTAGTTGCCATAAATTATGGCATGGCATCTGCTCAATATAAAAGCGAAATGGTCATTTCATATAATTTAACATGGCTGCCGTAACTGGATCGGTAGAAGCAGAAAGTTCAGCAAATCAACAAATGGGCCCTAGTCTCACAAAAAAAAAAAATTATGAGCAATAATGACATAGGTTGGGAATGTTCTTCAAAGGCTACAGTTCTCTACAGCTAGAGAACCTACTTACTTAGAGAGAAAGCCACCACTTTCACAACGTTGATAGGCCTCAGTCCCTTCCATGAAAAGCAGTTCTGGACAGTGCAGGACATCCACCAGGACTGAGAGTTCAGCTTCAACCAGAGGTTGCAAGCGCTCCTCTAGGGCATTGATAATGTCCTGTAATGGCATCGCATTTTCAGAGTAGAGCTGTTATATATTCGTTCATTCATTCATTCATTCATTCATTCATTCATTCATTCATTCATTCATTCATTCAAATTACTGTTCTGTGATCCTGAGATTACCCTGTACGACAGTATAAAGCTCTTGGAACTGCCTCTCTCCAAACTAGCTGAAGCAAAATAGATCATACAAAGTAAGCCAAAGGATGCTAAATTTTATTTATTTATTTATTTAAAACATTTATATGGCTACCCAACTCAACCAAGGTGACTCTGGAAGGCTTACAAAAAAGAAAAAGAAACAAAGCCTAACAAAAAGAGTGCAAAACCACAATACATACACCAACAACCATGAAACAATAAAATAATAAAATGGCAACCCAAACAACAAGAACACCATCAACCAATCAGGTCTCCAGCATGTCGCAACCCAAATGCCTGGGTTATACACAATATACACAAACTATCCAAGCCTCCAAAACCAGAACTCTGAAGTACAGAATTTGAGATTCTCCAGAGGGTCATTTAAACTGTTCTTTTTGAGATAGGCCTGACTAAGAGCCAAGCATATATTGGTCCCTCAAGACCAATGTGATCTTGTACCTGCAGCTTCTCAATGATGTTCTTGTAGTCCCACTGATTTGTTGTGGCTGAAACCCGAGGGAAAGTACGTGATGCTGTCTTATAGTTGGAAGCATTCCTTTGGGCATTGCTAATTGAGCTGCTGTTTAGCAGGGAGCTGGCATGGGCATCCAGATCCATGGGTAAGGCAATGGACCGGCTCTTAGCTGAAAGGACAGAACGTTTATATTGAGTAAGATGCTCTAAGTTACAGCACTGATGACAAGGGTGGTGCTGGGTTCAGATAGTAAACTAGCCATTTCACAGCAAACTTGGCCACTCTACCACCACAAAAATAAAGGTCACATTGTACATGATGTTAACTGCATACGCAGAGAATTCTTACAATTTTAATCTGCTATATAGTGCAGGAATATGCAATTCTTTCCTCACTTGCCCTAATTCTGTTTAATCTTCCTAACATGTCTGCAGTTATCTGTAGCTTGAATCATGTCAACTGGATTTCTATTTTCTTAGTGGAAACGTTTCACTCCTTATCCAAGCTCCTTGGATAAGGAGTGAAACGTTTCCACTAAGAAAATAGAAATCCAGTTGACATGATTCAAGCTACAGACAATTCCACCTGGATGACTGAGAACCTTCATAGACATGTCTGCAGTTATTTTTAAGAAAATGTATTGGTAGAAATGAAAGCTGTTTTTCTACCAGTGTTGGGGAAAGTAGAAGGAAGATCACTGAAATCATGGCTAGAGAGGAAAGGATTGATCATTCCTTCCACATCTGCTGTGATTCCCACCTGCCTAGAGATAAATAAAAATAAGCTTTTGTTGTGGAAAGTTACACAATTAAACATTATGTTAGAGACCACAATTGACCATCTGTACCATGAACAGCAGTCGTGCAGATTCTTCAAGTCCTATGTTTGGTCAAAAAAAGCAGGTCCAAACGGCATAAGATGCCTGCCCACAAAACTATATTGCTAAAGGATGGATAAAGTATTTGGTTTGCTTTCCTTACGTTTATTTATTTATTGACTACAATTTTTAGGCCACCTATATGAGCAACTTTAGGTGGCTACTGTGCGCATTAATGTGTTTTATAGTGGCAACCATAAAATAACTCCCACTCCCCATTTTTTACTGCTGGAATGAAAAGAACTAGAAGGTGAGGACTCGGTGTGAATGAATTAAATCCAGTTCTCATGCTAAAAGAGAAATAGCTCAGAATTCTTTAATCAAAAGTGAATGCCTCTTGAAGCAGGATCTGTTTGGTGGATCTCAGATCCTGGAAGCCTGAAGTCTGCCCACCTTCATTCCAAAGGAATGTATAGGTATTGCTCCTTACCAACCATAGCCAACGTGCGAATACAAGCTTCCACTGAGCTCTTCTGCTGCTGCTGCAGCCAAGGACATTCCAGAAGTCTCATGGTAGATTGGAGGAGCTGCACCACAATAGTCTGGTGTGTCTGAAAGAGAGGGGAAACATTTAAGGACATCTTCTGAAATATTGCTTCTATTTCCATATCAGCTCCATCTAGGATGCAAAGAGATAAGACTACGAGACCCACAACTGGAATGCCTGCATTAAACAAATGCAGTTGTGATATGGGGCATGACTCAGATCTAAACCAATATTCAGGTAGCTTTGCCCCACTCTGGGACAGTTAACTGGTGGCAATTAACTTGTCCCAATCCAAGATACTCTCCTCCACTGGCTTCTCAGAGTCACTAATGACAATCACAGGAAAGTGATTTGGATGGGAAAAATGGCACAAGGGAAAAGATTAAATCTATCTGTATTGATCTGATTAGCAATAGTTACCTAAAAACAAGCAAGCAAAAAGGAACACATAGCAATTTGGTATTGTCAATAGGTGTTATTTTTCTGAGTTACTAGGAGTGGCCACATTCTATGTTTCACATTTATATTTCAAACAATTATTCTTATTTACAAAAAGAAGGGAACATGGATTCAGCCATTGTAAGGTTTCAATTGTACCTGTAGGGAAGTGCTATTCTCAGAAAAAGGGGAGCTGAAGAATGCATTGATAGTGTCCAGCACCACCGTAAGCACATATTTCTCCAAGGCAGGATCTGACAAGCGCTTTTCACGTTTCTTACATACCTGAAGGTGGAAATAAAACACCATTTGAAAATCATTAGGTATCTCCTAATTACTATCTAAAAAACCCTTACAACAGCTCTATCCTATTATTAGCCTCATGCTACAGGAGGCAGCTGTGGGTGTGACAGAACTGCCTTTCGAGCATCCTAATCATTTGTTGCCAGAGATGAGCTTTTTTAAGTTCACAATTTTACTGTTAACAGATCTTAACAGTGGAATGGTTCATTCGGAGAGCTGAACAGTTCCACCGTGCAATGAGTACAGGAGGCAGCTGAAGCTTTTCTCCATTGCATGGCTTCAATCTTCGCTGAAGGCAAACCTTGGCAAAGAGTTCCCAGGGCTGGGTCTTCTGCCAAGCAGGAGCAAATGTGTATTACCTGTAATCCTAATAGGACAGTATAATTTGAGGAGGCAAATCCGTGACACGCCAAATTCAATTACAATAAAACACCACCTTGTTCCAAGAATGGCATTCTGACCTCTGGCACACTGAACGTATGAAAAGCTGAGTTCTCGAGCTCAGCATCCCATTATCCAACAGCAGTGTGCCGGATATCCAGAGGGCGTTCACAGACAGGGCACGATGATGGCAATGGTGTGGATAGGCTCCAAAGCTTAATATTCAAAGGTTTACTGCATGAGAACAACTAGCTAATCTCTTTGTGAATGGGTGCACAAAACCAGAGAGTGTTGCTTTGTTTCACTGTAGGGGGAAAGCCACGTTAGCCTACGACGGGGAAAAATCAGGACTCCGATAGCACCTTTTTCGACTATTTTTTTTTTAAAGGCATAAGCTTTCACGAGCCGCAGCTCACTTCATCATCTCAGGGAACCGTAATGAAAAGTGTAACCAAAACATATTGGGTTCAATGGATTATAATTCAGTGCAACTCAGGAGTGCTTTTTTGCATTTTTACATGAATATAAGCACAGCCCTGTTGGATCAGACAATGACCTACTCAACTAGATACTACTGGGATGCTCACAGGCAAGAGATGAGGCAAATCCCTTGCCACCACTGTTCCCCTGCAACTGGTATGCACTCCCAAAGCTGGAACTGGTGCTTCCCTTTTTTTCCAGCTTTTGGTTATGGTTAGTTATAATGAATCATAATTATAATTAGTCATAATTGTCATTAATCATCTTCAAAGAATCACCAATCATGAAGGGGACTGAATCTGTTTTTGTTAATGGGTAACCAAGCACCTTTAGCAATGAATTTCAGAGACTAATAAAGTGTTATGCAGGAAGTTCCTTTCACTAATTTATTAAACTAGTTCAAGCTTCCCCAGACCAATGTCCTCCATGTATGTTTTGATAGCACCAATCTGGAGAAAGTGGAGGCATTGATTTATGTAGCTACCTGTTCACATATTTGGGGCAAAAGGATTTTCTCGTCACTTAAATTTCAACACTTACCCTGGCCATGTCAAGGGTGAAGTTCTCAAACAGTGTCCAGATGTGGTTGCTGGTATAGATCTCCTTCATCTCCACCTCTGTGTCTACATAGCAATGATTGACAAAATTGACATATGCAATTTTCACCTGAAAGAGCAGAGTAAAAGAGGCATGGATTAAAAGATTGAGCATGTTGCAAGAACAGAAGCAAAGCTCCTCCACACTCATAACTCTTTTTTGGAGGGAATAGCACTTCCCTCTTTATTAGCACCCTTTATGCTTTTGGGGAAATTATCTACATCTGTAAAAATAAATGGAAAAGAGGGATTTGAGCAAGTAGCACTTCATAAAGCCATCAACAATTTGACATCCTGCTCTTTTCTGAAAGATGACAGGGTATCAAGGAAGTTAATCCATTTTATTCTCATAAAGAGGCCCATACTGAAGATTAGGCTGAGAAATAGTACCATAATCTTCATGATTCATATACCTCTGGTGGCCTCTGTGGTAAGCAAGATACTGGACAACTTAATTGCAAGCCTAATCCTATGACACCCTTAAGTTCTTCAAAGAGATAGAACCATGTGAGTCAACAGAGAGATCTTACTATTATATATTTATAGTCTTGCATTCTTATAATGATTGGCCATAAGGTCACCCAGTGGTCACTGAACAGGACTTTTCCAAGCCTGGCCATTCCTTACAGCTCAGCTGTTTTCTTACTTTGAGCAAACCTATCTGTTTTGCACAAGCATAAGTGGCATACATCTCAAAAATATATTTTCTTCATACAGAGCTTGGCCTGATCACATGAGGATAGAAACCCAGAACCATCTGATAACCACAAAGCCATTTGCCATCTATGACACCTACATCCTTCCATTACCTCAGTAATGCAGTCTTCGTGAGTGACTACTCGCACCACATCCTCCAACGGAAGTAGAGATGTGCACTTGATTTCTGTGTATACATTTTTGCCTTCAGCGCAGGCAGCCAGCAAATCCACCAGAGAGATATGGTACATGAGGGGACTGTTCTCCTCTATCCCATCCCGAGCTGCTGTCATCATCTCCAACATGTTGGCTAGGGAGGTCTTATCATTATAGAATACCACGACATCATCCCCGGCATTGGTAATCTACACAAAGGGACAAGGCATCTAAGCAAAAGAACAAGGCTGCTACTTAAATATCTACTCTTTGGCTCTCTCCAGCCTACTTCTCAGAGGTCATATACAGCTCATTGAGTTGAGCTCAATCCCTGGTGACTACATGGATACATCCATGTTGTTGTCTTGGCAAGAATTCACCATTGCATCCTTTTAGAACAGAGCTTTCCAAACTTTTCATGTTGGTGACACACTTTTTAGACATGCATCATTTCACAACACACTCTTACAGCAGGGCACAAGGCAGGCACTAGGACCTGCGCGGAATCCTGGCAGGGCTCAGAGGCGGCAGCAGCAGCCGCGACACACCCAGACACTGCAGCCGACACACTAACGTGTCCTGACACACAGTTTGGAAAGCTCTGTTTTAGAACATTCTTTCAATTTTTCAATCTAATGTATAGCCCTGAAAATTGTCCCTGATGGTCCTCCATTCAAATACTACCCAGGTACAACCCTGCTTAACTTTTTCAGGATCAGCCAAAATCAGCTAGGTCCTGCCCCCTTTTCTGTAATGCCATAGTAGAATTAAAGAGTTTACTCATCATACATACAGAGCAAATCTACTAACAACAGGAGATATCTTCCTACCTTGAATCTTTTTTTCTCCTGTCCCTTATTTTTCAAGACAGTACAATATGAAGTTTTGTTTGGCTCCATATCATTCTAGGATATCACTTTCTCCTAAACTACATTGTTTGGGGCAGTATACAAATACTGTCAAATAAATAAATAAGAAAGAAAGAAAGAAAAAGAAAGAAAGAAAGAAAGAAAGAAAGAAAGAAAGAAAGAAAGAAAGAAAGAAAGACAGACAGACTATATCCTGGCACCAGCTGTCTTGGGGGAAAGTGGGACAGAACTGTTATGCAACAGTTACTCTTCCAAATTTAAAAATCCTAGTAATTTGTATTTGTCCTGGATGTGGGAGGAGTAAGCCATACCAAGGAGAACCTAAGTCTACAGCTTTTTGATTTAACTAGAGCAGTGTTTTCCAACTTGGCAACTTTAAGATGTGTGGACTTCAACTCCCAGACTTCCCCAGCTATTCTGAACTTTGTAGTGCAACACAGAGAGCCAGTTTGGTCTAGTGGTTAAGGCAACGGGCTAGAAACCAGGAGACTGTGAGTTCTAGTCCCACCTTAGGCATGAAAGTCGGCTGGGTGACCTTGGGCCAGTCACTCTCTCTCAGCCCAACTCACCTGACAGAGTTGTTGTTGTGGGGAAAATAGGAGGAGGAAGGAGTATTTGGTATGTTCGCCGCCTTGAGTTATTTATAAAAATAATAAAGGCGGGATATAAGATAAATAAAATAAATAAATAAATAAATATTCAAAAACCATCACCATACTGCTTAACAGAGGCATCCCCAATCTGGTGGTTCTACATCTTTTCCACCACAAACCCCATCATCCCTGACCATTAGCCATTCAAGCTGAGATCAAATGAGACTTCTAGTAAAAACATATGAAGAGGATGGCTACAAAACAGCATACAAGAATAGAAAGGATGTGCAATGGATATGCAGAACTGAACATCTGGATGTGGCATCTGTTACACTGAGTAATAGCTATCCCTCGGTTCCCATACACTCAGCATTACTTTACAGCTCTGTTTGTCTTATATAATTTGGCAACCATTTTATATACTAGAATAAATGTATAGAGTATATGCATTACAAATGTGCGAGAGAAATAGTTGCATTAAATAAATAGGACACTGTTAATTTGCTAAATTGCTTAACCTGTCCCTACAGATTCTATATATTAATACCCATTTAAGAAATCTACCCCCAGTTTGGAAGGCCATGGCCTCAGGTTCCCCAGGGTTCAACCCCTCATTAAAGCTTGACAGGTATTTGGAGGAAGACTTCACCTGATTATTTTGAGAATATCAGCAAGGCTGACTTGTACATGTTATTTTTCCAAGGCTCATTTTAGTACTTTTTTTAGATATATTTTTTGTTCCGGAAGGCTGAGCAAGAGGTTCAGGAGGAACAAATATTTCCTGAAGTTCCTAATGCAGGAATGGGGATAGTCCAAACCAAAGCCTCACCCTGTGGTTTCTCAGGGCCTGTGATCAGATTACATTTAAGGTTACCTGGTTTCCCCTGATAACCTCCAATTGCTGCTCCCTTACTGCTGTGTAAAGGCTTCCCTGTCTGTTCCCATGTATTTTGACCTGCTCCTCTTTTCTATCCTCTTTCCCAGAGATCTGGAACCTCACCTCAGTCATGATCATGTCCTGGCATTTCTTAATGTACTTGCCCTCAGCCTTGATGATAGTGTGCAGAAAGTCAAGATACTGAACATGGCGCCCATGTGTAGCCAGACAATGGATGAAATGTTGTAGCACTGTCTCGCTGATCTCAGAGCACAGCTGATAATTGTTCAGAAAGATGTGCTGCATTGTCTCTGCCTCCAGAAGCTGGCAGGAAAAAGAAGACAGGAGTTCGAGAAACAATTGCTATCACTCATATGTATCTAAACTCTATGGACAACCTGTAGCCCAAGATAACATACATTTCCTAAAACATTTGGGGGAGCTTCCACAGCCCCTCCATAATTTGCCAACAAATTGTAATTTTTAACGTGAGAGAGAGCAAAAATCATTAAATACACGGGGAGTAATAAGATGATAAAAATTAACTTTTAATGACATTTAATTCAAACAATTAATATTTTTGCCTTAAATTCACCTTTTGGAGCTTGGCCTCTCAGTACATTATTTAAAAGCTGAACAGAGCCTTTGGCTCAAAAGAAGATACGCACAAACATTACTCTTAATCATTTTTTAAAATTCATCTGTCTATCTAGTATCCAACTCAACTCTTAGGCATACCCCAACTTCCAATCCCTTCTGGTGAGTTTGGTCAGGTGCAATCTCAAAATGTTGTGAGGATAAAATAGAAGGTGGAGAATAAAGCACCCACCTTGTCTTAGACCAGGAAAGGGCAACTTAAACATTTTTTGGGAAGCTGAGGACTGCAATGTGGGAGGGGCCACATCATTCCAGTGGGTGGGATTTTCTTTGCTTGTGTAATGGTACATGGGAATGACCTTGGGAGACAGGGGAAAGTGTGGTGGATTTCGGTACTGCCGCTGGTTCTCAGGAAGGAGGGAGTACATTCCAAGAAGGGGAAGGAGATGAAACATAGTCCAGGGGGCAGTTGTGGGAAAACTAAGAGGTTCAGAGTAGCCCCGCCCTAGAGTTTTCCCAGGTTATTTCCCCTTAGGTTAGGTAGAGTTGCTTTAGTCTGGCAAGATTCTGTCTATAAGGTGTGAGCAATAAAGAACTGAAGTTTGGCTGGACTGGTTCTTTGTCGTTCTTGGGCTGGGCCTGACATGAAGAGCCACAGCCAGGGGAACATTCGGACAAGAGGCAGTTTAGCGCACAAAAGGAATGTGGACATGGCAAACGTCTCAGAAGGGACCCTCCCTCATTCCTTGGGTTGTAAAGGCGAGGAGGGAGAAATGTACTTTCAGACTTGCAAGAGTCTGTTAATGTAACCTTACAATAAAATAGAATTAGTCCATCTGGTCGTGCTTCCTTTCTGGACTACCACACTAGGCCTACAGCTTGTTAACTTGATAAGCCTATTTTAGGGCTTGTGTTGCGGTTTTATATATTTCCCTCCTCAAAATAGCAAGACATTATGCCATCTGTTTTCGGCAGTCATGGTCAGAGGGGCCACCCAAGGTGGAATACAAACATTTAATGAAAAAAATGCAATTCATGTTTCATAAAGAATTATATTCTTCACAATAGGTTAGTTGAAAAAAGGTCCATATTAATTTGACTTTAGGGATAATATAAGAGATTGTGCCACCTGAGGTGGACCAATAAGCCACCTGCATCCTCCTCATTCCCTACAACCCTTTGAAATGTTTTTGCTACCGCTTGAGGTTGTAGTAGCAAGCTTAGTATTTTTAAGGCATGTTATTGTCCTATTTGCCATTCTGAGAAAGGCATCCTTTCTCTCTCTGAAAAAGCTATTGTAGGAGAGGTCCTTATGGGCAACATCTATAGAGAACAACTAATTTAAACTTTAAACATTGATTGCCACCAAGGCCAATATTCTCTGACACAACCTTATTCAGAAACCCTTGCTGAGCAATGGAGAGCTTTACAGTGGAAAGCAAAGCCTTAGGAGTGCCGCCAACTGCTTTCCTACAAGCTAGTGGGCTGTAGGGACAGCTGCAGTAGCTAGAGCTGCTCTGAAAAAGACATGGACGTAGGAATTATGACGGGGCCCCCTAGGCAGCAGATGGGAAGCAAAATCTGCCACCCTTCTCAATCTGCTAAGTGAATTACATGGCCAGCCCTGTTTGGCCTTATAAACCAATTGAAGCAACGAAGCTATTATATTTATTGTAAAGATTATGCAAGTTAATCTGAGCAGAAATTGGTGAACTATCAGGATTCAACTTTTCCAAGTCACCTACACATTATTTTTTGGACATTCCACCTTCTTTTATTTGTCCCTCCTTTCTTACCCCAGGAGTAAGGAACAAGTTGAGATGCTTATGCAGAAGGGTCTGGTTTTCTTGGTTGCCAGCACAAAATTTCTGTAGGAACTGGTGGGTTAATCTTAAAATCTCCAACATCTTGGTATCACCCTGCATATGTTCAGAACAAAAGAAAGTCAGCTGCCTTGGAAAACTGCAGAACTTCCTTCTTTGGAAGTTTTCAAGAAAATGGAAATAAGGAAAGATTTAGATATATAGATTCCTGTTTTTAAGGTGCAGAAAGGAAGATTAGACTAGAAAATTCCATGATTTATGCCTTTAAAATAAATGTATTATCTAATGAGAACCCAAGAGCCACCACCTTCTGTTATTTCAACCAAGGTATCCATCTTCCAACCCCCTTCTTCCTACCTTCTCATAAGGGATCTGCAACAGATCTAGCATCACTTTATGGGCATCCATATTTTTCAGCAAACGCTGTTGTTTTTTTCGCATCTGCTCACCAACACCACACATTTTATTTAGTCGCTCCAGAATCTGGGGAAAGCAAAGAAAACAAAAATATACTCCAACTTTTAGAGAAGCAGTATAAGTAATAGCCATAGTAAAACTGAGGGATTGTGATGGAATGTGTCCCTGAAGGAGGGGGTGATGTGGTGGATTCCGGCGCTGCCGCTGGTTCCCAGGGATGGAACACATTCCAGGCAGATAAGAGGATTCGCAGCCTGGACACTGTTGCTAGGAAAGTTAAGAGGTTCAAGATAGCTTCGCCCTAGAGCCTTCCTACATTATTTACCCTTAGGTTAGTTAGAATAGCTTTAGTCTGGCAAGATTCTGTCTATATGGTGAGAACAATAAAGAACTAGAGTTGGAATACACTGACTCAGAGTCGTTCTTGGTCTGGGCCCGACAGGGATGCTGATTTCTTCACAGTGACTTATGGCTATAGTACCACAAGAAACTGAAGCACAGCTCCTTATTTATATATGTTTAACCCAAACTTTCTGCACAGACCTCAGTAGTTTCACCACTACCACCACTTTAGTCCTACAACAATCCTGTCTGGTTGGCCACTGACTCATAGATACCATCTATCATGTTGCTCAGCAACATGCATCTTCGCTCAGATAACTAGAGGTGGAATGGCACTCTTATGCTTCCCTCTAATCCTTTTTTAAATTATTCTTCTGATTGTGCTTATGCAGCCAAAGGCATACCATTAAGCCCATGAAAATTATCAGAAGATTTGAAACAATGCTAAAATACTCACAAGAAAAACAAACTAACTGGAAGAAAAATAACCCAGGAATGGAGCCCTAAAACCAGCTCTATAATATCTCAGCAGCATGAAATGTTGTGGAGGGAGGTAGAATAGAAGGGAGTAAAATAGAAACAGGAAGGATGAGACAGAGTTTTTGAAAGGTACAGAAAGAACCATCTAATTGGGTAAATTTTTTCATGGTTCACAATGCAATGCATTTTAAATTCTCCTGGGATGGAAGAGAGAAATGACAAGAATCATCAATGGACAAATCCAAGATTTTAATATAACTAGAATTGGGCACAACATGTATCCTCATTTTCCACAACATATATTCATACACACACACCATTCTAAAATCCCCAAGGAGAGCAGCAAAGGATTTATATTCTTTCAAACATAGTTCTTATTTGGGGTAAAATAGAAAAATAACCCTACAAATGTGCCCTTCTGAAGCAAAAGTAGATTTTCCATATCACATGTTGGAGAGTCAGTGGCTTGGAGCAGTAGCTTATGAGCCGCTGGTACCCTGCATTCCAAGTCTGGCAGGTCACGCTCTGAGCAAGTTATGGCAATCCTGTAAGTGCTGGTCAGCAGTATTAGATACCTTTGCAAGATAGCCTGGAGCTGAGAGCATCCCTGCCATATTATTCATTACTACTATTCCTATCTTGCAGATTAGTGATGGAACAGTATATGACAATCCTGTGGGATGATTCATTTTTGTACTCCAACTGCATGTAGGAGGGCTAAGGTGAGAAAGTAGTTTCAGCAGCCTTGCAATACAAACGCTTCAAAATGAGATTTTTATCATGCAATTGTTCTGCCTCAGTTCACAGAATTTTACAGCACTCCAAATGATGTTGTTTTTCATTTATAACTCATCTGTGTTTTCTCACCATTGCTTCCATCTTCTTTCTTTCACCCAATCCAAAAATCAATTAAGGAAGAATTGGGGAATAGACAAAACAGCTGCATAATGTCTTTTGACTGGTAGTGCTTTGAGCTGTCTGTTTGGAAATAGCTACTTAATCAAGTACTGAGTTGCATGGAATACCTCATATTCTGTTAATTTACATGCAAACTAATAGTGCTTCTCAATGCTCAAACCCCAACAACTGTACATGAAAAAAGTTAGAGCAGGAATTCCTATCATGGATGCTAAGGAGGTCCTTCTCCAAGCACTAGGAACAGGAGAAGTCCTGGGAATTTATAAAGGAAAATCTTGTCTCCCAGATGGCACTCAGCTCTGGGATCTCAGCCTGATATGCTGAACTTGGACTGGATTAATGCTGACTTTATTTTATTTATTTATTTATTTATTTATTTATTCAATTTATTCCCCGCCCATCTCCCATACAAGGGACTCTGGGCGGGTCACAACAATCAAAGTTAAAAACAATACAATAATTTTAAAAAATACAATATAAATAAATAAAATACAAGATGGGGGACGTAGGGAACGTAGCATATTTTCTTTTCAGTATGAAATAAAATGTCCTTACATGCTCAGGCAAAGAAAGCTGAGTTTCTTTATGCACTTAACTGGCTGAACAGTATTGGGGTTTTGTTGCTATTTTGTCTTTTTGAGTTATGTACAATGCTCTGGGATCTCTTTTGAATAACGAGTGGTTTATACATCTTATACCTACATTCAAAAATAAAGATTTTAGCCTCTCAATCAAAGGCAGATGCAACACACATGTGTCCTGGGACTAAACTATAATATTGTGTTACAAAGCTCTCCTGTCCTGTAGTATGTTGCATTTGGCTTTGTTACAGATCCTCTTCATCCCCCATGTGCTTGAGTCTGCAATATTTTCCCACAGTTTTTCTAGTGAGAGTATCAGATATAACTGCTTACCCCTTTTATGAGCTGATAGTTCTCACTGCTTTTTTCTCCAGGAGTTCCAGGTTCCTCATCTGTAGTACGCTGGGAGGATGAGAGGAAGAAAAAGAGTATTTAGGTGGCTAGCTAGCAGTTGAAGGAGGGGAAATCCACCTTGGTTCATTTTCCATGAGCTGTCCTGTTACCATTCAGTTGTCAAAAACTAGGCCAACTTTAAAAAGAGACATGCTATGCTACAAGATAATAAATTGGGTTTATGGAATTGAGTATCTTCCACTTACCTCACTCTGCATACTTTATCAAAGCTGTATTATTATTATTATTATTATTTTATTTTCCCCCATTGTTATTTTCCCCACTATTCTTTATAAGCTTAGGATTTTACTCTGTAGTTGTTTAGACAGTCATCAGAGATTCACAACTGGCTCCCTGCCAAATATCCATTTGGTAGTGAATCCAGATTTGCTGCTACATAAACTGAAGATCAACACCCCACATATTATCAATCCAGATGTACTTTTGTGTCTCCCGGCCCTGTAACTGGCGTGAATTTACCTCTTTCTTCTCCTTCTTCTCCCCTTCTTGTCCGTTTTCTCCCTTGGAGCTACCCTTCTTTTCCACCCAGAGCTCTGACTTTTCCACCATCATACGAAGTTTGTCCAATTCTGACTTGATCACTTTATAGTTCTCAACATCCTGAGCAGAGATTAGTAGCTGGACCTGGTTGAAGTTACCATAAAGAACATCAGTTCATTCTGCTTATGCTGCTGGCTAACACAAAAAGATACAAGGTGAAGGTCTATGGCATATGATTCATTTGTCTTTCTCATAATGTCTGATGGGATTTAAGGCTGGGGACATATTTCTTTTTATGATGATAACCTAGAGATGCTTGTGATCAACACAGTAGCCCCTTCAGAAATAATGTTTAAACAAGGAAGCCGCATTGCTTCCTGGCATGCAGCAGCCCCAGTCACAGCCCCAACGTCACCATCCTCACCTTTGTGGATTGGGCAAAAGGTATGAAAGTGTAACATCCATCTGAAGATTCATACAACTTTCTTTTATGTCACGACTACTGTATGAATATGGGGGTTGAAACTACTGTAGGTAGTGATGGTGTTAGGGGTAAGACCAGCTCATAGAACCCTGCTGCTAATGACAATTGTTCAGCAATAATAACATCGTCATATTTTCTCTGCTGTTTCCTATACCAGCACAACACCTCTAGAAAAACGACCACTGGTTTTATATGGTTAGTGCCAACACATAATAATTCCTTCATTTACCACTTGAAATAGGCTGGGTCCAGCAGTTTTGATATTTTAAACATCATTATCAGAAGCCTATTGGAATCCCCTTGGTATATTGATGGCCCCTAGTATACCGAGCTTCTCAAAATTGATAAAAAGTAGTGTTTTCTAGCTCCTTAGCTCATAGGTAGGCCCAAAGAGAGGCAGCACACTCAACAGTGAAGCAAAAATAAACACAGCATGTAAATTGCCCAAATTTGCTCCACTGAGAATGAACGGTAAGGTGAAAGAAGAGGACTTACAGAACTGCAAAATATACCCACCACGGAGAGTTACCTGCTTAAAGGTGTGTAGGACTTCCTGACGCTGACTGAAATGTTTAAAGAGAAGCTGAAGAGAGCCTGAGACAAGGGGTGGGTAATCGTGCATTGTCAAATGAATTAGCACACGGAGAAACATACGCCCTCCTTCATCATCCACTTCTAACATACTGCTTGTTTTCCTGTAGCAGAAAGAAAGAAAGAAAGAAAGAAAGAAAGAAAGAAAGAAAGAAAGAAAGAAAGAAAGAAAGAAAGAAAGAAAGAAATCAGAACCAACCTCTGGCTTTGGACTCTCCATACTAGGGGCTAAATTGCCTTAGCTATAGAGCCCTGATAACTTGCATCTTTTTGAAATAAGAGATCCTGGCATTCATAATCTCCAACATGTACATTTTTGGTTCCATATATACATATACTATATGGGAAAAGCAACTAACAGCTATAATGGAAAACTGACAGGTATAATAAAACTCACCCAATCCCAAACATGGCTTCGGACTGCTCCCCAATCCGATCCAGATTCATTGTTGCAGCTGGAAGGAAAGGAAGTGCATAAGAAAGGAGAAATGTAACAATTGGGAGGTGATGGGGGACAAGAAAGAAAAGACAATGAAACATCTGAACTAGTTCATCAGCTGTTTCTCAATCACTGCTATATTTAACTGAACATAAAATTAGTTTTCCCCCCAAACAATTTAACTTTAGAATGTCTTAGATATGCTGAGGCTACAGAAAAGGGAGCAGATGAATTTTCTCTACAGAGTCCTTAATTTGGGGAAGGGGGGTATCTTAAATTCAAAGTCATCTTCCTTTGAGATGAGCATGGCCCTTTCTCCTTCTTTGTAATAAATCACTATGATCCTGCACATTCCCACTCCCTACTGATGCTATTATCAAACAGTAGATCCAGATTTCCATTCAGAGATCAAACATCCATCTACTCTTAGACCATTACTGAACACTAAGGCAAAATGAAGTCGGAAAAGATTTCCTACATCAATTCAAACAGGGAGAAAGTACAGGAGAAGCTGGAGCTTACTTGTAGAGTCAAAGGCTGGTGCTGTTCCATCCGCCGCACTGTCCTGCATGGGAAAGACTTCCACAAACTCCTTCTTGAACACCGAGAGCAAATAGGAGATCCTGTAATCCAGTCGCACATTTAGAATGAACTAGGTACAAGAAGACAATATGAAAAGGTAATCAGTCTATCCCATTTCCAGGCTTTTCTAGCCTTTTATTGTCCCTTTCCCTTCTTACCTCTCAAGTCATTATCACTAAATGGCCACAGCAGAAGCAGCTACTGTGCCATACAGTCACAGCTCATAATATGTGATCACCAGAGCTACTGACTTGCTCTAACCTGCAAAATCTCTAGAATTTTCAGCTTTGTTTCCATCACTACTATGTTTTCATTTTCTATGCTTCTTCCCCTATCTGCTGGCTCAGGAGCAACCACAGCATTCATGTTCGATGAACCAAAGATAGACTGCTTCCTGCTCAGCATCATAGTAGACATCATCTGGCCAACACCATGGATAGATCTTCGGACATTTTTCCCTAGGAAAGAAACCACATTCCACCAAACTTAATACTTGGTCCTATTTTCAGTCAGATCACTGAGAGTTTCTACAGCCAAATTAGGGATAAGGATAGCAGGAATCCCCCCTGTAATCACATATCAGCGATGGATTTTTTGAACTACATCTCCTCCTCAATCATTCATTTAATTGTGCTTGTTTCACAGTTTAATTGACTTTAAACTTAAAAGGTATGCCTAAAGCCACTCAGTGTAATCTGACCACATGTACAAGAAATCTATCCCACTTAAAAAAAAGTGCCTACTCTTTCCTTCACACATTAGTAATACAAATGATTGCATTCCTCTTTGTCTCAGCATCTGTCAAGGCTTGCAGGACCTACCAGTCACATCATCATTATACATGGCCTGCATCATCAATTGAGGGTTCTGGACACAATCTATGATGCCTAGAAGAGTCCGTGTCAAGCGCAGCAGTTCGCTGAAGCTGTAGAAGCCAAAGTAGATGAGGTTGTGGGCAAGACTGACAACCTAGAAAGACACCAGTTCAGTATAGGGGAAGAAACCAAATTAGTTGACTGTGGTAGTCCGTGTGAAGAGCACTAGCTCTAGAACAATAGAAAGCAGTCACCATGGAAAGTCATTTTTCAGAAAAAAATTGGATTCTTCTGAGTACAGAGAAAGCCAATTTCCAAAAAACAAATGTGATCTTTGCTCTTGCCAGAAATCAAAATTGTGCAATTAGCCTGTCTGACATGGGAGGAAAACTCCCACAACATATCAAAGGCAAGTTTCTCACCTCAAAAGTCAGCTTGTTTTTCTCCTCATTAGCAAAAGGAACTGCCTCGCTGACTACATTGTTGAGATAATCTTCCACAAACTCCATTGTGCTGGCAAACTTATTCTTCTTGTCATCTCTTGAGCTATTCACATTGGAATCATAGCTACAGAAGTAAATGAACTGAATGAATCTAAGGGATATTGCTTCTAGTACAAATTACTTCCTGCCTTTCATAATAAAGCAACAGGCTAGAAACCAGGAGACTGTGACTTCTAGTCCCGCCTTAGGCATGAAAGCCGGCTGGGTGACCTTGAGCCAGTCACTCACTCACTCAGCCCTAGGAAGGAGCCAATGGGAAACCAGGAGACTGAGAGTTCTAGTCCCGCCTTAGGCATGAAAGCCGGCTGGGTGACCTTGGGCCAGTCACACACACGCACAGCCCTAGGAAGGAGCCAATGGGAAACCAGGAGACAGAGAGTTCTAGTCCCGCCTTAGGCATGAAAGCTGGCTGGGTGACCTTGGGCCAGTCACTCTCTCTCAGCCCAACTCACTTCACAGGGTGGTTGTTGTGGGGAAAATAGGAGGAGGAAGGAGTGTATAGTATGTTCGCCACCTTGAGTTATTTATAAAAATAATAAAGGCGGGATAGAAAATAAATAAATAAGATAACCCTATGCTTGTTTATTTAGAAGTAAGTCCTACTGCTTACAAATGGATTTAAAACTGGAACCAAAATTATGTACTTCAGTGGCTGCATTTATCCTACACGACTATCAGCCACCTACTTATTGAGATCAGTACAAGGGGATGAATACGAACCTAGCAGGACCTCTTAAATGCTATGGCCTCTCTTCATACAACTCATTCCCTTTTCCCACACAGAGATTTCTAATGGCTTACTCTTTGATGGTGATAGCTGTAGGAATCTCAGTCCACAGACGTGCAAATTTCACAGGCATCACTTTCTCCTGTGGATCCCTGTCCACATGTACATGCAACATGAGATGGCAGAAAGAGGCTCGGAGGTCAAAGGGCAACATTTCATCTGCCATGCAGAGAAATATTAGCTCCACCCCCAATTGCTTCGAGATTTCCTTAATGGCCAAGTATTGCCGATCCATGCACATGCGGGCAAACAGCTTCAGCTGGTACCTGTGAAGGCAAAAGTAAAGATGTGAAAAAGAAAGTGAAATAAGGATGAGAAAGGTTAGTAAAGGTTTGTCCAGCTTACAAAGACTATTGAGTGAGAGACAAAAGCTGATAAACTGGAAGAAAACTAGTCAGTGATCAGACACAAGGAACACAACTAGGCCACAAGAGCCAAAACGTTACCTGTAGTAACTCAGAACATTCTCATCATGGGCATTCCCTGCTCGCGCTTCCTGGGCTAACTGTCGGATGCTTTTCTCATGATTATCATTGTTTCTGTCAATCCAGGTCAACCAGACCTCCTCCTCAGAAAATTCAATACTCAGGTACTCATGAGTCTGAGACATCTCCTTCACAGGCCTCAATCTGAAAAACAAAAGAGCTTCCACTCACTTTCTAGGAAAGAAATTATCTAAAGCCATTTAATTCTGAGCTGAGTCAAATGCAGTGAATTATTCTCTTCCTATCTGCCACCACACTATCTTTCTTTTAATTTATTTTTCCTACCTATTTTTACTAAAAAAATAATGGCTACATAATGATCTAACAGTTTAATCTTTGGAATATATTGAGTCCTTCCAAGAGAGTACAATAAAAAATACCATATGTAATCAGCATTCATGCTGAAAAAATATCTACATTTGAAGGAAAGTGATCTTTGTGGAGTTTCCCTCTAACAGTAGAAAAGGCTTGAAAGGTAGCCATCTCGGACTTCAGCTCAGTTTTAAACAATCCACAGCCACAATTTGACCAAATGAGATACAAGCTTACATTACCGCATCTCCTCTCAAGAGCATTTTAATAAATATATTTTAATATGGAGTTACTGACCCAACACATCCATTTTTAAACCCATTATAGGCTAAAAATGACTTAGTCTTGTCACATCAGGATAGCAAGTAGAGTTTTAACAGAAGAGGATGGTAATACCATTGTTCAGAGGAAAAGGGCACTCTGAATACTCACTCAGTTTGGATCAAGATGTCAGTGTTCTTGTGGTCCAGTACACACTTGCAGATCAGCTCCTGAGTTACAGGAATGGCTACATGGTTTGATACACACAAGTCTGATAGGTAGTCTAAAAACCTAGGACATACATGAAAGGTTCAAATTATCCTTCAAGCAATTTGATGGGCCTTTAAAAAAACCCACGTTGCACAGAAGACATAAAATGAAAAGGAACAAGTCACAGAATCTCTGTCATGCCCTCATCATATGATGGAACATGAACAAGAGGGGGTATCAGACCACCTGGGCTCTGAAGAACTGGGCCAAACTGAGCACCAAAAGCAAGGTAAAACCATGCTTCATTGCTCCTGACTCTGGCCCTTCTGTTTCCGATCCTGATCTGGAACTTCAACTGCCCAATCTAAAAAACATTGCTACTGTTGCATCAAAGGGCAGAAAGATAGCAAAGAACCAGGTTGCATGAAGAAGCATCTTAGAAGGGACTACCCACTCAGGAAGACTGTTACTCCTGAGTAGTCCAATTTCAATCATCAGGGATGACCAGTGCCAAATATGCTTAGGTGGAAACTGGAGTTTCCAGCACTAAAACCTGTATCAGCAATCAGAAGCTGGAACAACTTCTATCAAGTTCAGTAATACACTGATGTATTTTGATTCCAAGAAGTACAGGTAGTCCTCACTTAACAATGGTAATTGGGACCGGCAACTCCGTTGCTAAGCAACGCAGTCATAAAGCATGACATCACGTGACTGTGCCGACTTACAGCGGCAGACCCAGTCGCCATCATTAGGTGAATCCCATGCAGTCGCAGCATCCTGAGTTACGTGATCACATTTGCGACCTCCTGCCAGCTTCCCCATTGACTTTGCTGGTTGGAAGCCAGCAGTGAAGGTCACAAATGGCAATCATGTGACCGCAGGATACTGCAACCATCGTAATTGCGAGCAGGACGCCAAGCACCCGCATCGTGATCATGTGACCATGGGGATACTATGACGGCCACAACTACAAGGAAGAGTCGTAAGTCCCCCTTGTTCAGCGCCATAACTTTGAACAGTCGCTGAACAAGTGGTCGTTCAACGAGGACTACCTGTATTTATTTTCTTGGAGACTGATCCTGTACTTGGGCCTGACAACATTTTCTGCTCTGGCCACTGAACCTCAGCTACCAATAAGGAACTTTGGTCATCTCAGATTTTGGATTGGATTGGGACTAAGACTTTACCTATCAAATCCACTATAAGTGCCTCTACTGATGTCTATGAAGGTTCTCAGTCATCCAGGTGGAATTGTCTGTAGCTTGAATCATGTCAACTGGATTTCTATTTTCTCAGTGGAAACGTTTCGCTCCTTATCCAAGGAGCTTCTTCAGTCTGAGCAAAGTTAGTAAGGGAATCCTTAAATATGTTTCTAGGTGGCTGTGTGACCTTGCACCTGGGGCTAGGTCATGGTTATTTTGAGATGTTATTTCTAAGTCCCTTTATCATCTAAAGGAGGATCGTTAAGATTTGTAACCTTTGTACAGGAGGATGGCCCAACACAGGAGAAGTAACACCACAGGACCAGAGTCAGCAGTTTATCTTCATCTAAAGGAAAAAGGACACTCATTTGAGGACATTGATGTTCACATTTTAGACAGAGAAGATAGGTGGTTTGAGAGAGGGGTCAAGGAATCCATTTATGCCAACTTGGAAAATCCTTCCTTGAATAGAGGTGGGGGCCTCAGGCACAATCTTTCCCCTATTTTCCTCCCTGCTTTGTCTTCTGTGCCTAGGAAGATTAAGACCATTTCGCAAGCTCAACAGCAGCATGGTAATCTTAACGATCCTCCTTTAGATGATAAAGGGACTTAGAAATAACATCTCAAAATAACCATGACCTAGCCCCAGGTGCAAGGTCACACAGCCACCTAGAAACATATTTAAGGATTCCCTTACTAACTTTGCTCAGACTGAAGAAGCTCCTTGGATAAGGAGCGAAACGTTTCCACTGAGAAAATAGAAATCCAGTTGACATGATTCAAGCTACAGACAATGCCTCTACTGATGTTGACCCTGGGCTGTTAATAACTTTGTTAAAGCCTTCAGGACAGACCACTTCCCTTACAACTATTTAACTGAACCCTATTTTGGACTGCCAATTATCCAAAACAACAAACAAATCAACAACCAGCCTAAACTCTTAATCTTTAACATAATCTTAATTTAATTAAAATAAACAGCTAATGTCTTTTGACATAAAGATACATGTAGTTGCCTGTTAACTGCTGCAGAGGAAAGAGCTAGTTTAAATATATGCAACCCAGGTTGCCCCATTGCCAGTAAGTGACACCCACCTGGGTTCTCGATTCTTTCGCACCAAACTCACAAAGGTCTCCACCTCCGTTTTGGTTATGTGCTTTTCAAGAAGTTTACGGTTGTTATGCAAGAGGGCAGTGATGGTGTCCTCAGCCAAAATGTCATAGCCAATTTGAGACTGCATCATGCCAAACTGCTTAGCAATGTGTTCCTGGAGGAGAGAAAATCACACCTGAGTGGAGCAATTCCATGTTAAAACTGTGAGCTAATTTAGCAACTACTGAATTCAAAGAGCCAAAAATGTGAAGATATATATATATATATATGCGGGGGCACGATGGCTCAGCGGTTAAGACGCCAGGCTTGTCGATCGGAAGGTCGCAAGTTCAGAGGTTCGAGACCCTAGCCCCGCGTAACAGAGTGAGCTCCCGCACTCACCCCAGCTCTTGCCAACCTAGCAATTCGAAAGCATGCAAATGCAAGTAGATGAATAGGTACCACTTCGGTGGGAAGGTAACAGCGTTCTGCGCGCATCATGCCGGCCACATGACCGTAGAAGCGTCTTCGGACAATGCTGGCTCTTCGGCTAACAAACGGAGATGAGCACCGACTGTGTGGGGGAACCTTTACCTTTTATGTATATGCAACAATGGCTGCATATATAACGATTCTCTTACATATCAGTTAAGGAAAAGAAAACCCATAGAATAACTGAATCTTAATTGCTTTGCTTCTATATCCCCAGCATGCTGGCTGCGGAATTCTGAGAGTTGAAGTCCACACATCTTAAAGTTGATAAGGTTAAGAAACACTGATCTGTGTGGATCATTTATTCTTATTAAGATTAAATAGTCCCGAAAAAATATATTGGACTAATCCTGGACTAATCCTCTATCTCCCACAGGATTTAGGTCTAAACCAGCAGTATCAATATCCCTTTTGGTAAACACTTACCTGGTTCTTGCGGTAGTCCTCCTGGGAGTGTCTCAGTACCCTATAGCAGAGCCGGAACATGTATTGGTAGGGAGCGTTCTTCTGGTCAGACAGCTCCTCCAGGCGCACCAGTGGGCCTTCCTCACCCTTTTCCATAAATGGTGCCTTCAGAATTCCAAAGATCTATTCAGCACAGAAGGGATGTTATCAGTCTAACTGGAAAGCGTGTTTCGGCTGGGGAGGTGGGGTATTCCAAACCATCAGGTCTTGATTCTGGAATATTTCATACCTTTTTAGCTATAAATTTACCTGGGGTTTACTGACTATAAAATCACTGAGTTCCTTAATCTGATCTGGATGGAGGTCAAAAGTCAAGAGGCCAGATCAACATGTTTCAAAAAACTTCTGTCACAGGTAACAATGAAATACAACAGGTTTATTCCCAAGTCTAAAATAGCTACCACACCAGATAGAAAATGTTTAAAAAATGTTTTTGTCAAAAAAACAGAGGATACAACTTTGAGGCAAGATGCTTCTTTCTACAACTGTCCTTCCAAGTATTTATGAAGTGTGTCTCCAGCAGGAGACTTACTTCTATGTCACCCTACCCAAGAGATCAAGTTAGTTAGTTAGTTAGTTAGTTAGTTAGTTAGTTAGCTAGTTAGCTATCTATCTATCTATCTATCTATCTATCTATCTATCTATCTATCTATCTATTTCAATTTATATGACCGCCCATCTCCCCCAACGGGGAACTCTGGGCGGTTGCTGGGTCTTTGTTCCATCTGCAGCTTGAGATATGGGAGATCAGCCATTGTCATTTTAAAGTAGGTAGGTCAAAAGTTGCAGAGTAGCTATTTCTCTAACTGATACAGATTCTAAGCTAATTTGCATATACCTTGCTACTGGAGTAAGCCGGGGGAATTGTCCATTCCCCACATGCTCCCATTATGATCCAGTGCATTGCTATATACAGTATGTTTACTGAGAAGAAAGCCCTACAATAATTAATGAAACTTACTCCCTGGTAAGTGTATTTTGGTCTACAGCCTTAGAAAAGTACATTTGATTGCAGAAGTATTCTGCAATACTGAAAGCTCTTCACTTAATACTGCAAGGAGCATGCCTCCTTTGTTCTGGAGGATAAATCACCTGCTTCAGAATGTTCTGCTCCCTCATAAGTTTCTGCCTCTCCCGGTTGGGCTTGGTAATAACAATATCCAAAACATTTTGACCGTTGTTGGGTACATCGCTGACAAAAAAAACCAAGTCCTCCAGCAGCTGGATCACAAATCTGCCAGAGAAATCATAATTAGCTTCATCAGTGAAACACACCCCTTAAATCAGTGCTTTCCAAACTGCCGCCGTTGGCGACACATCAACAGCAGCAGCAGCGGGGGTGCGGGGGGGTGCGCGTGCCTGGCGGCGGTGCAGGAAGGCATATGGCGGCGGTGTGCCCGGCAGCAGCGGCAGCGGCCTCGCTAAAACACGGAAGCGCTGATGGCACGCCGCTGTCGCCGCCGCCATACACACCGCCGCCGCCGCACGTGCCCCCGCGCCACCGCTTCACGACACACTATGTGTTGCGACACACTAAAGTGTCGTGACACACAGTTTGGAAAGCTATGCCTTAAATCAAGATCATGCAAGAGTTATTTAGACAATAAATAGTTGTTTCATAGGAAACAAAGACAACATAAATATTAGTCATGTTTTTTTTTAAAAAAATTGCCTAGTTCTTTAAAATTCAAAGTAATTTACAATTTGAACTAAACTTTTCAGAATCTAAAGCATAAAATTTCATTGCACAACTCAAAACAATATTTAGGCTGCATAATAGACATGAAGACATGAGACCCAGTTTGGTCTAGTGGTTAAGGCTCCAGGCTAGAAACCAGGAGACTGAGAGTTCTAGTCCTGCCTTAAGCATGAAAGCCGGCTGGGTGACCTTGGGCCAGTCACTCTCTCTCAGCCCACGATGTCAGGCTCAGGTGACAAGCCAGTCAGTTAATTCTTGTCACAACCATTGGATCAACATTCGGTTAATCCGAAAAAAAGTGGACCCTGCACCTGCGGGAAAAACACTAGGAAGAAAAATAAAATAGACATGAAGAATATCTTCTTGCAGAAAGAAAATTGGAATCTTGCAAAAGGGAGTCAGGTATTAGTCCTTCAGGCTAATTGACTTAATCCCACACAAACTGATTATATCTATATACTGTATGTCCAGTGTTACACAATACTTGTTCCTTTTACCTGCGGTCATTCTGACTAAGGAAACCTTCATTCATCTTCTCTACCACATTAGCTAGCATGTAGCTGGCATCATTGGCAAAGTCCAGATCTCGGATTTCTGACACTGGAACAGAAACAATGGCAAAAGCCTCTTTGTCTTCTTTAGTTGGGCAGGTGCCAAGCTGAAAAGCAGAATCATATAATCCAGCTTTGCTCAAATGTCTACCTTTGCAAATTATACTCTCTATATCTCATCCAGGTAATACTAAAGTTGCTTTATTATTATTGGTGCTGGCTATAGTGTTATTGTGTTCTCGTGTTTTATTATCATGAGCCACCTTGAATATCATTTTCTTTAGACAGAAAAGGACCAGAACAGAAATATATATAAAAAAACCATAAATCCAAGAAACAACTGTGGTTCTAATATGAAAATTAAAAAAAACCGCCCAGGGTCCCTCCTTGTGGGGGAGATGGGTGGGATATAAATGTAATAAATAAATAAAAATAAATAAATAAAATGGCCAATGAGGAGAATGGGAGAGGTGACCAATCCCAAAGGAAGAGGAAGAAGAGAGTCTGTAGCTGTCCCAGTGAGGGCAGCAGGGAGAAATGGGAAGTTTTAGGCAGTCTGCAAGGCAACAAAGAAGCAGGATGAGGACAATGAATATGTGTATGTTTCAGATGGTGTGTATTTGAGAGACACAAGGGGAGAAGAGAATGAAAGAATTCAGGAATGAGCCTGAAAGGAAGGAATGTGACTGTGGTGAGTGGGTCATGTGTATGCTGGAAGAGTAGGATGAATGGATTTGGGGTGCTGGGAATGTGGCATCAGATAGAGTGAGTTGCTTAAAATTCCAAATACACTGATTATCTCAAAAAAGGACAGAAACCTCCAACAGGCAACTTTCCATTAGCAAACGGCTTCCTACGTTAGCAGTATAGCTTCTGATCAAGGAAGAAACATACCATAAGACGAATGGGCCGCTCCTCATCAATATCAATGGGTACGTTCGTACTCTGGATCCAAGTATTGGTGCAGAGGTGACGCAATCGAACATAGGAATTTCTGAAAATGAATAGAGAATTAATATTATTCCCATAAGGGCTCATAACCACTTTATAAATGGCAAGCATATAAACTTGACCTTGTGTTTCATCAGATAGACTTATTGCCAAGTCACTGTAATTTGATTTTAGGAACAGGAAGGAACTGAATCTACCCTAGTCCATTAATAGAAAGCAGTTCAACAAGACAATCTTAGGCCAAGAAGGAATTGAAATGATCTACAAAACTTTCCAGTATTCCTCTTTAAATAGTATTTTTCTGGAACTACCGTAGAACATTAAGAGGGAGGGAGATCTTCATTCAAGATATTGTAAGCATTCACTTACAATAGATATGAACATTCTCCTCCTGTTCTACATTGCTGATGTGGTTTCTATGCCAAACACTTATTTCCTTCTCTAGATTGTGCCTATTGTCTCTGTTATCATTCAGAAAAATATGGGTATTCTTACCGGGGGACAAAGGAATCAGTCTTTTGCAGTGTAGTGGGATCCAGTTCGAAAAGAGATGCTATGTCATTACCATGGGGCACAGCTACAAGCCGATACTTGATCTTTTCCCCTGTGAATCTCCGATTAGAACGACTGGTTCCTGCCTGCCACAAGATAAGGAGCTTTTCAGTTCTGTTAGCAGGGCCACAAAAGTTCATGCCCCCCAAAATGACCAACACTGCTTCATGGAACCTTTAGGGGGCTTCCAAATTCTCCAGCCATGTCCAGAAATACTCGTATCAGTCCTGCTATTGCTTAAATAATTAGGACTTCTAGTTTCTTTCTAACAAACACCAATCCAGTATATAGTAGATGAACTGGGACTGGGATAAAAAACAGTAATCCAACATCTCATCAATTTACTATTAGAGAGGGAATATTCAGTAAAAAAAAAACTTTTAGATATATCACATTATGAATTTTTAAATATCTGGTTGCTTTAACATATAGAAAAAGAAAAGATAAACAAAAAAGGGAAAAATATACAGTAATACATATAAAAATACCTTGGTTTTTAAATACAGCATTAAACTTGGCCACAAGGAGTAATACTGATAAATTTCTCCTTTATATCAACAAAGAGCCACTTTATAAGTAAAGAACAGATACATCTCCTTAGTCATCTGGTATGGCACAGCCTTTCCATCCTAAAAGAGTAACTTTTTTGGTACTCCCCATGCTCAATAAACCCATAGTTCTTTATATAGAGATAAATTTAAAAATTTTGGTATATTCACATCCTTCTAAAAAACATACTAACAAACTTATGGGCATTAAACCAAAAGAAGATGATAATGCAGCAAGAACGTATCATACACATAAGTGTCTCCTCCATCATTTTATGCTTTCAGCAAGAAAAAGTTGACAGACAACATTTTTAGATCATTCTTTAAGATCATTTAAGATCATTCTTCTTTACATGGAAGAAATGTATTAAGGTAATTAAGTCATCTCATTTTAAGAGCATAAGAAACTTTTAATACCCTTAACGAAGGAATTGTTAACATGGGTTATTTGAATTCTTTATTCCAAGGTTCTTAGAAATAAGTAATATCCACCTTAACAATAGTCTTTAATTGTTTACAAAAATACTGTTAGATTTGGAATTGTCCAAAACACATTTCAATGCTGTGAAGGATTTTTCCTGCTAATGCATTGGGACCAAATTGTGTCATCAAACAATGTTTTAATTTAATATATTACCAATGCAAGTTCTAGATAATTCAATCCTCTTGTAATAACTTGATTGGCAATTCACAAGTATGAATAACCCTATTAGTGTACAGTTTTAATACAAACTGCAATTTTTAGACTGGTATTATCTGAAGTGTATGTTTATCATGGGCAAAGGAGTCTAAATTATACTTTTATTTCAGCATACTCCAAATATACCTTGCAGCATTTAATGCTTCAAATTCAGTAGGATTTTTACTAAAAAATTAACCAAACCACTGCCATAATATCAGAGGGGTCAAATAATAATGTTCTACTTATGTCTATGTTGAATTATGGATGGGAATTAGATTTAGCTACAACAATATTCTAATCTAAAAAAGGATCTAAAACTTGCTTAAAATTTTCAACCATAATTATCTGCTCCACATCTAAACTAAAAAAAAAAATTCAAAACACTTATGTAAAACATCAGGATAGTCTTTAGTAGGGCCACAGTAACTAAGAAATGCAATTATTATTATTATTATTATTATTATTATTATTATTATTATTATTTGTAATCATCAATATTATTTCTAAATCACTTATTTTGTACTCCATTACAAATTTTGAAGACTTCTTAAAGTTACTAAACCCTCAACAGATTTATATATTTGATCAAGCCATCTTCTAGATTAAAAAATATCTCTCTTGCGAAAAGAGAAGAATTTCTAGTAAAAAAAATGACTTCAGGTTTTAAATTGCCCAATTTGGTAAGTGTTGGGGCTTTGTACCAGGTATAGCGATTAATCTGAAATAGATTTATTTCAGAGAATTAGAAAGCCACATGTACACATTCTCCATCTAACAGCACCCAAGAATCCTCCTTATTAGGGAGTTTAAATCTTGGACTCTTTCTCCTGCTTTTTCAAATCAACAATCCTTAAATCTAACCACCAAAAGCATTTCTAATATAACGGGCAGCTTACCGAGGGCTTGGTCTCTCCTGCCTCTCCCTTGTAGCTGGGGTTTTCCTGAGAAGTTAAACAAAGAATATCAACATAGAAAAAAGAACTAGAATCAACTGATCTTGGTCTTTTGAAGTTCTAAAAAGCAGCTTATCAAACTTAATTTCTTCTCTGAAACTGGAACTGAAGATCAGAGTGAACTGATGATTCAAGTGATAGGGAATATCAATTTTTTTCTGTAACGTCTATTCAGTACCTGTGTAATATGCTAAGAACATCTGGCAACTAGTGCAAGTGGTTGCTGGAGAAATTCTACTATGCTCAAAAGTAAAATGGCTTCAGTTAAACCTCCCTGCTTCAAATCTGATTGCTTATAGTTTTCACAACAGAAAAATGTAAATTGAAGTAAACCTTGTGCTTCACATCAAACTTGCAGCTTGTACGCAAAGCTGAATGTTTCCCCAGTGCTCTTCCTGAAAAAAGCAAACAAATCTGGGATATGAAAAACAAGCTGCATTGTGTGGGTGGGTGTATCCTGGCATATGTTGATAGTTTTGTAGCACATATTAGAGAATATAATTTTAAAGTCAGTGGAACTCTCCTAATATATATAGACAGAATAACATGAAGATACCCATTCAAACTCCAAGAAGGATCTATACAGTATGAACTCCCTCTGTCTCTCTCTTAACAATGTCTTACAGAAGGATTAAAGTAATTTCTCTCTGTCTGTATTCTGTAATGTATTATTCACATTTTATAATGCAATAAAACAACTTGGGGAAAAAACATAATTTCTCTCCCCAAACTAAATTGAAATTTCTCTAGAAAATCAACTTTATCCAAGGGAGTCTGTTGCACTGCTTAAGAATCAAATGAGTGGCAATTAGCCGGCAGCTGTTCTCCATTTCTGAATCTGTATTATTTAGATTTCTTTAGGACCAGTCTGATTACTATGTCTTTCAGAGGCTGATACCATCTTCTCTCAAGGAGAAATTTATCATCTGATGGATGCAATCAGCCTTCCCTTTCCTTGTTAGATGTCAAAAGCCAAGACAGGCAAGGGACAAGCATATTAATGGTTATTGAATTTGTCCCAGGACCTTGTAACTCATCTAATAATTGGGCCTGGTGGTGAACAGACGGTCTCTTGTTAATGGAACTGTAAAGTCCAAATGCAAGCAATTTTATCTTCAAGGTACCTTGCAAATTTGTCACAAGTTGTGATCAATTTCCTTTTAGAGCCAGAATATAAAGCTCTTCACTACCTGGAACAGTACAGCTGGACAATATTACAAAAATGCAATTTCACCCCCACCAGATTGGTGTTTGTTTTCTCTGAGATATGAAATATGTCCTGGAGAACTTTGGAAAGTTAATTTCTGGCATTTTTGAGCCAATGAAAATGTATTCATCTCCACTGTTTCGCGGGAACTGATACCACTGTCTTAATGTATATATGCACATAATACTGCTATAATTCATGCAGTTTTTTCACCTCTGCTGCTAAATAATTCCCAGTGGCAAGGTGTTTGAAGCGATATAAGCCATTCCAGTGTCCAGCTCCACCACGGCAGGGATCATGATGGACTACCTGGAAAAAAACAAAGTCACTTTGTCATTAAATTGTATCTGTAAGTTCTATCCAATAATGCAGTGGCAAGTGCTAGCAGCATCAAGCTGCAATGACACCAAAAAGGTAATATGCATGCAATGACATATTACATATCATGTAAATGCAAACATTACATACCTGTATCCAATTATCGGACAACAAACAATGGTATCATCATGCAAGTGTCATCCTTTGCCCCAATTTGCTCCCTCCTGCAGACACCCATAACCAAAGATGATCCCAACACACAAACAGGGAGCTTGAGTTTTTGAGAGCATGAATTATTGCTTGCACTGCTGTTGCTGCTATTATTATTGTTGTTGTTGCTATCATCATCATCATCATTTAAATGGCCCCAGAATCTAATGCCACTATCCACAGAAATTCCACTTTCACATTTTTTATCATAAGCAAAACTCAAGGCCAGGATATCAATACCCACATAATTATATTGGTTTCACCACATAAACCAATATAACAGTGCACTCAGATTACATCAGAACCCAGGGAATAATAAAACAGGGAGTTGTGGATACACCTAACACTCACCTCAACTTCCCAGAGTGCATTGGAACTTGTGGCTGATGTTGCTGATTGCCTCAAGGTAGTTCGAAGGAAAACATGGAGCTTGACCTTGTATTCATCACAAGTGAGAAATTTCTCCTGTTCTGCATGGAACAATCTAACCACATCCCCCTATTTGGAAAAGATAGAAATACCAATTTCTATATACAAGTATTTTACATGAGATAACCAAATAGCATAATTTTCTATAACGGAGTAAATTTGGGCGGTATAATCATAGCAATAGCAGTGGGAACATGTTGGACACATGCCTCTGCCATGCTGGGAAACAGACCAATGAAAGTATCGGACAGGTTAGTCATGACTAACTAAAGTTCTCCTGATTTGTGTGGAACAACTCAAAATATGCCTAAGACATGAGTGTTATCATGCATTTCTGGATTTGCTTCATCTTGTAGCAGTCCAATTACAAATAAGAGTTTTGTTATGCAATCTTTATTAATAACTTGACTGAAGACTGAACAGCAGAAAAACAATGCTGCATACTTTGAATTTGAACCCACAAGAAAGGCAGAGATGTATTTCACACCTACAGAAAACACCAAAAACTATTGCTACACCTTAAAGAGACAAGATCATTGGTTCATCTTTCCCAGGATGCACAACCTCAGTCCCAGGATCATATGCAGCTCTTGAAAGCCTTAGATATGGCCCCTAGAGCTGCTTCAGAAATTGACACCAAATTGTTGGTTTTAATATGATAGAAGAGAAAAAAAGTAGGAATAAGTCCCTTGCAAGGGAGATGGGCGGGGAATAAATTGAAAAAATAAATAAATAAATAAATAAATAAATAAATAAATAAATAAATAATTCAATTAAACTGAAATAGAGGCTAAACTAATCAAATATACCTATTGTTTGTCTTGGCCCTGCCACTTTTGTCTTAGCCACACTTAAAGCTTGGGGTCCCATCCCTAGCATGTCACTAAAAAACCAAGTGCATCCATAGCTCACAAAAATATTACGTACCTCCCACGGGCATCCAGCAAAGTCAAAATGGTAGTTACAACCATACAATCAAAGTGCACAGCCACCATCTTGACTTTTTTAAACCCCCTGTTGACACCCCTATTATCCCTGATATAAACTTCTATTGCTCACTTCTGCTGGTAACACTCCTCCAAGCTGTTAGATGGTCTCCTAGATTTGCAGCCTGCTAACAAAAATGGTAGGATTGCCTTCCCCAGTGTGGTGCCTTCCAAATATTTGAACTATACCTCCTGTTTTCCCCAGACCATGTAACCAATCCAAGTTATATCCTATTTATAGGGCACCAGTTTGACCACAACTTTGCTTGGACATACAATTTACAAGACTGAATTGCTTATTTAATAAGCAAGCATTTTTTTTAAAAAAAATGTGTATATGAAATGTTATACTAAACTCCAAAGCAATCATGCAGTTTGACTACAACTGCCAGTTGACTGATCTATTCATATTTGGAACTTTATACAGGTGATACTTCAGCCTTTGCCAACTTGATATGCTGGTTGGGGATGATGAAAGCTAAGCCCAACACTTCTGGAGGGCACCAGGTTGGGGAAGGCTAAAATATAAACTATTATGACGAATCTTTCTGTAATTCAGTAACATCATTCAGAATCAGAAATAACACTCTGGAGCTCTTTATCAAAATGCCCATTAAGATCAAAGAATCTCAGCCCCACTGGTTAAACCGGACCAGAAAATCAACCCCACAGGAAGACCAGAACTATACTTTACTGAGATAGGCTGTAATAACAGAATCTTGCAAGTCTGATTATGTTTTACTTCCCCTCCTTCTTATATCCCAGTGAATCAGGGAGCCATTTACCTGAGTCACTTCCAAATATTATCTTGCTTCCCGGACTTAAAAAATGTTTATGCCCTTTTTGCCTAGATAACGGTTCTTACATATTTCTGCCAAGGTCTTCTCCCTTACACTTTACAAAGAAAGAACAATGCACCAAGAAGCAGAAAACACGCACAACAACTAAAGATGGATATGCACACACTTATTACCCCTTTAAGCACTTCTTCCATATGGTCCCGGAATTTCATAAACAAGTTGATTTTCCAGCTAGTGTTGCAATTGACTGAATTCACCTAAGAAAACAAGGAATTACAAAAAAAGATATGACATACATAAGACAGGGCCTAAATTAAATCTCAAATAGCAATTGAACTCCTACTATAATTTTTTACACTCTCCCCACCCCAATCTCTGGAACACTTTTCTTCTCCCAGCTTCTGATACCTCTTTGCATCCAGGATTATCAGCAAGCTCATAGTTGCTAGCATGCAGTGGCTGCCCAGCATTCACAGGATTCAGAATCACTTTGTCTCCAACAACTACCTGAGGAAGGATCACATAACTGTTAGGGGGCATTATCACAAATATGAGAAGCTCCTCCAAAATTTTCCCAATAAACATGACAGAAATTTAGGACTGAGGAACTGACAGCACAATCTCAAAGGATCATCTGTTCTGTCTATATCATCTAAATTTCTTAAGTTTATATCCTACCATTCAATTCCTTGCAGCTAAGTACCTCAGTCTATTTGGTCTATACAGTAACTATATCACCCATATAAATGTATTCAAATAATGAATACGCATTGTGAATTTACATGATTCTACATCCCTTTACTATCAGCTTGGCATAGTATCTCCTATTCGCTTCTTTCCTTAATAGGTTTGAATGCAAGAAATGTGGAAATTTCAGTCATGATATCAAGGTCGGGACGGAGAATCCATCATGAAAGTCCCATCACAGATTCCTTGAGTAACTGGAGCCAAGTTTGTAGGGTTCTTTGTTCTAAAAGTGAAACCCACTCCATTAAGTAGTAGAGAAGCCTAAGATAATCCCTGTTTGTAAAGCCCATAGAGATCTATTGGGAGGAGTCACATTATCATACTCACGTTATCTCCATTGCTCCTCAGTTTCCAAAAGGGTTGGATAAAGAGCCAAGATCCTTCATTGCCTGTGGCATCAAGAGTTACCCTCATGGCATTCTTCTCCAGTAGGGCAGGGAGGCGCTTGTTTACTGTCAGATACTTATTACTCTTCATGTGGAGAAGCTGGAAAAATAAACATACAGTGTAAGTCAGTACCTACTTTGAACCTTTTATAGTACATGCTAATACAGAGAGCTGGAGAGAAAAATTAAGTCCACATTCCACAACTATAGAGAGTATAGAGGATGACCTTGACAGAGAGGGAAGGTCCGTTACCAAGGCAACAAACAGATAAACGTGGCTTAAGCCCATATGAAGAGAGAAATTTCTGTTTCTTGGTTTGGCCTACCCTGTAGGGCTAACAATAATCATAGTGAAGAGGAAACATTCTATTTTATAAAGTACATGTTTTCAGTAGGGCAGATAATCTGCATCCTCAACCTCTTCTCTATTTGATGCTCCTTACAGTTTCATCTCAAACCCCCTTTAGTTAAAATCACAAGGATGATATGAATCCTCCATGAAACATCAAACTGAGTAGCTTGATGGGAATATTCATTACAAAGTAAGATAAATCTTTTGACTTCAGTTCAAGTTAATGCTTCATAATATATCTAATAATTAACCTGAAGCCATTCCCATATATTGCATTGCATTTTGTTCCAAAAGAGATGACCATTTTTACAAGTGAGAATGTCCCATTAGGATAAATTTCAGCCACATAATGTGAAGACTGAGATCAAGAAATGAATGAGATTCTCTGATATCACCCAATCTTATGGCCTGCCAAATGTAAAGAATGGATGATTGAGACAGAGAGAGAGACTTCTCCCAGTACTGTAGCAGTTGAGATAATATTCCATGATGAATTGCTGGAAGGCTTTTGCTTGAGTGATATGAAAGATGTGGCTATGGCATTGATCCATGAAAGGTGTTTTACACACATACAGCTATAACTTGATGCTATAATTGTCAATGCTGCAAGCAACAATAATTTAGCAACTTAAATTTGAGGCCACTATTACAGAGGGTAATAGCAGGACATAGGCTGATAGAATTTTGCCAAGACAACTCACTGTGCATAACAAACACTCTCTTCCAACAACCTAAAAGACGACTTTATACATGGACTTCACCAGATGGTCGACACCGAAATCAGATTGACTACATCCTTTGCAGCCAAAGGTGGCGGACATCTATACAGTCGGTAAAAACAAGACCTGGAGCTGACTGTAGTTCAGATCACAAACTTCTTATTGCAAAATTTAGAATCAGACTAAAGAGAATAGGGAAGACCCACAGATCAGTTAGATATGAGCTCACTAATATTCCAAAGGAATATGCAGTGGAGGTGAAGAATAGATTTAAGGGACTAGATTTAGTAGATAGGGTCCCAGAAGAACGATGGACAGAAGTTCGCAACATTGTTCAGGAGGCGGCAACAAAAAACGTCCCAAAGAAAAAGAAAACCAAGAAGGCAAGATGGCTTTCTGCTGAGACACTGGAAGTAGCCCAAGAAAGAAGGAAAGCAAAAGGCAACAGTGATAGGGGGAGATATGCCCAATTAAATGCAAAATTCCAGAGGTTAGCCAGAACAGATAAGGAATTATTTTTAAACAAGCAATGTGCGGAAGTGGAAGAAGACAATAGAATAGGAAGGACAAGAGACCTCTTCCAGAAAATTAGAAACATCAGAGGTAAATTCCAGGCAAAAATGGGTATGATCAAAAACAAAGATGGTAAGGACCTAACAGAAGCAGAAGAGATCAAGAAAAGGTGGCAAGAATATACGGAAGATCTGTATAGGAAGGATAATAATATTGGAGATAGCTTTGACGGTGTGGTCAGTGAGAGCCAGACATCCTGAAGAGTGAGGTTGAATGGGCCTTAAGAAGCATTGCTAATAACAAGGCAGCAGGAGACGATGGTATCCCAGCTGAACTGTTTAAAATCTTGCAAGATGATGCTGTCAAGGTGATGCATGCCATATGCCATCAAATTTGGAAAACACAAGAATGGCCATCAGATTGGAAAAAATCAACTTATATCCCCATACCAAAAAAGGGAAGCACTAAAGAATGTTCAAACTATCGAACAGTGGCACTTATTTCACATGCCAGTAAGGTAATGCTCAAGATCTTGCAAGGTAGACTCCAGCAATTCATGGAGCGAGAATTGCCAGATGTACAAGCTGGGTTTAGAAAAGGCAGAGGAACTAGAGACCAAATTGCCAATATCCGCTGGATAATGGAGAAAGCCAGGGAGTTTCAGAAAAACATCTATTTCTGTTTTATTAACTATTCTAAAGCCTTTGACTGTGTGGATCATAACAAATTGTGGCAAGTTCTTGGTGGTATGGGGATACCAAGTCATCTTGTCTGCCTCCTGAGGAATCTGTATAACGACCAAGTAGCAACGGTAAGAACAGAGCACGGAACAACAGACTGGTTTAAGATTGGGAAAGGAGTACGGCAGGGTTGTATACTCTCACCCTACCTATTCAACCTGTACGCAGAACACATCATGCAACATGCTGGGCTTGAGGAATCCAAGGCTGGAGTTAAAATCGCTGGAAGAAACATTAACAATCTCAGATATGCAGATGATACCACTTTGATGGCTGAAAGCGAGGAGGAGTTGAGGAGCCTTATGACGAAGGTGAAAGAAGAAAGTGCAAAAGCTGGGTTGCAGTTAAACCTCAAAAAAACCAAGATTATGGCAACCAGCTTGATTGATCACTGGCAAATAGAGGGAGAAAAAGTGGAGGCAGTGACAGACTTTGTATTTCTAGGCGCAAAGATTACTGCAGACGCTGACTGCAGCCAGGAAATCAGAAGACGTCTACTTCTTGGGAGGAGAGCAATGGCAAATCTTGATAAAATAGTTAAGAGCAGAGACATCACACTGACAACAAAGATCCGCATAGTTAAAGCAATGGTATTCCCTGTAATAACCTATGGCTGTGAGAGCTGGACCATAAGGAAGGCTGAGCGAAGGAAGATAGATGCTTTTGAACTGTGGTGTTGGAGGAAAATTCTGAGAGTGCCTTGGACTGCAAGAAGATCAAACCAGTCCATACTCCAGGAAATTAAGCCAGACTGCTCACTTGAGGGAATGATATTAAAGGCAAAACTGAAGTACTTTGGCCACATAATGAGAAGACAGGATACCCTGGAGAAGCAGCTGATGCTAGGGAAAGTGGAAGGCAAAAGGAAGAGGGGACGACCAAGGGCAAGATGGATGGATGTTATTCTGGAGGTGACGGACTCAACCATGGGGGAGCTGGGGATGGTGACGGCCGACAGGAAGCTCTGGCGTGGGCTGGTCCATGAGGTCACGAGGAGTCAGAGACGACTGAACAAATAAACAACAAATTACAGAGGGTGTTAAAGGGCCAGCTATTTAATTTCTTCTTTCAGTTTTCTACAAAATAGGATATGCATAAGAAACAATTCCATTCCTGATACACCAAGTATCTTGAGTCAATCCTGGTCTAATAGTGACAATCAAATTATCTGACCAAGTAACTAGACTTAGTGCACATCAGTTACAGCCCATACTCATTCTTCCACTTCTCTTTCATAATGATATTATGCTTTGTGACTGAGGTAATGATAGGATGAACGCTGGCTTATAGGGAAAAATCAAGGCGCAAGAGTAAACAGACAGAGTGCAGCATTTCTGGCTAAAAAGTCTTTACTATAAATAAAGGCAGAGTTGTATCTACATGGTACACAACTTACAAGTAGAGTATACACAGAAAATGCACATGTGTTGGCTTCCACTGTACGACAGATATGAAGGAGCATATTGCCATGGCATCACGCACATAGCCAGGTATAGCTCGCACTTCTATTAGTCCACAGGAGCAAAAAACACAAATGACATGGCTAAAAGACACAAGAAGTCAAGAAGCATAGAACACCATTTTGCATGGTTAGATATTCAGTTCTTCCAGCTTTCTGATTGGCTGGAAGTTAGGTGTGACACACACCAGGCCTAAAGCATAGGCCATAGCACATAGCATGACCTGCTATTGGGTGGCAGTGCTGCATCTAAGCAAGCATGTGATCCCCCCCTCCCTTGCTCTACACAGAGCAAGGCTTCCCACAGATGCATCATGGCAAACTGTTTAGAGACTAGACGTAAACAATACATCACATGGTACCTTCTAGCTTCATATCTAAAGAAGATATAAGCAAAGCCATTCAAAGCTATGGGAAGGCTTTGTTGTTATCTGGCCACCTGGCATCATGTCATCATGAGAAAGCTGTGGTTTGTATAGAAAACAATTTGCACTTTTCACACGAGAAATCTGACAGGTAAAAGACAATGATAGGTAATATGAGAGTCATTTCTATGAACTGACATTCCTAAGAGAGTCATCCTTTCCCAACCTGGATACTGTCCAGATGTGTAGACTTCAATTTCCAGAATTCTCCAACCAGCTTGGGTATTGTTAAGAATGTTGGGAGTTGTAGTCCACATAACTGAGGGGCACCCGGGTTTGAGAAAGCTGTTCTAAATGGACATAAATATTATTTATGCAATCAAAATTAAAATGGAGATTTAGATTGGTAACTGGGCAATGGCCAAGAGAAAGCCAATTTCCATACCTGTATGACACTTCCATATTTCACCACATCTCCATGCACCTTCTTATTCTCTGTTTCATTTTGCTTCTGTTCCATCTGAGATGCATGCTGTTCAGAAACATAAAACATAGCAAAATTAATCCAATTACAAACTGTAAAAGAATAGAAAGTACTTGTTAGAAGAGGATCAAGAGTCAAATAGAGGCTGGGTCCACGTATTGTGCCACTTCATGATGGAGCTTGTTTGATTTTGGCTTAGTAGGTTATACAAACTTAGCCATTTTGGTTTGTAAATCATAGTTAATGGCTTTCTGAAAGTCATTTTGCTTCAACACTCAACATAAACTAATAAAACTCCAGTAAAGCATTATATGTATTTCAAGTGGTTTAAATCTGTACATACTCTGCATACACTTTCCTGAAGATATCAATAAAAAGCTGTAAAAAGTTCACAGTTAGAGATGGGGTATTCTTTTTTTAATTATTGAATACTGCAGGAAAAAGAAAAGTTGCCTTTAGAGTCCCCCCAGCTGGTAAAGATTTGGCAGGAGGCTTGATGAGAATAAATATTGTGTTCTACATGGGGCTGCTCTCGAAGAATATCCAGAAGCTTCAGCAGGTGCAAAATGCAGCGGCACGGGCAGTTATGTGTGCCTCTAGAGTGGCACATGTTACACCTCTGCTCACAAGCTGCATTGGTTGCCAGCTTTCTTCCACGTCCAAGTCAAGGTGCTGGTTTTGACCTTTAAAAGCCCTTCATGGCATGGGCTGGGTTATTTGAGGAATAATCTCTCCCCAATTATATCTTTCCATTCCATCAGATCTGGCAGAAGGTGTATGTTTCAGATCCCATCTGCTAAGGAGTTACATCTGGTGGGACCCGGGAGATGGGGCTTTTCTGCCGTGGCGCCCACCTTATGGAACACCATCTGCCCCTGAAGTGAGATTGGATCTATCCCTGCTAATTTTCCGGAAGTCCCTCAAAACTTGGTTGGGCCATCAGGCCTGGGGCCCCAAGGTGCTGGTAAGTTGCTGAGGTGGCTCCATTGAAATTAATATCTGCTGCCCTCTTTTTTCCTTTTAATCACACATTTTAAATTCTCTGGATTTGTTAATTATTATTTTTTTATATTACTGTTTTATAGTTTTTATTGTACATCACCCACAGTCACTTTTTCGTGAGATGGGCAGCCATATAAATATAACAATAAATAAATAAATAAATTCTATGGGAACTTCACAAGAGTCCACTAGAGAAATCCATGGGGTTCTAGAACTCCAGATCTAGAATCAAATCTGGGCTAGAATCAAATTTGGGCTCTAGAACTCAGAACTGGCTCCTGGGTTACAGCAGGAGCCACAATTAATTGAAAGGGCACTCCTAATTCAGGAGCAAAGAATCTTTTTCAGATGAGGATCTTCTCTGAAAGCCACAGAAGGCAATGCCAGTTGATCTGATGATGCCACCAATTGAGCAAGGCTGAAAGAGTTTTTTCCTTCATTGCATGTGGGAACTGAGCAGATAGGATTAGGCTAGAAGTTGACGCCTTTTGCCTTGCAGTTCTTAACACTTCCATTTCCACCTTTATTTTTGTGAGGAGGATGAGGGTGGAAATAGTACTACCAAACATCAATTATTTTATGTCTATGAAGGTTCTCAGTCATCCAGGTGGAATTGTCTGTAGCTTGAAACATGTCAACTGGATTTCTATTTTCTTAATGGAAAAGTTTCGCTCCTTATCCAAGGGGCCCCTTGGATAAGGAGCGAAACGTTTCCATTAAGAAAATAGAAATCCAGTTGACATGTTTCAAGCTACAGATCAATTATTTTACCACCAAATTTCATGAGAACAATTGGGGAGCAGGCAGCCTGCAGATTGCAGGTGGCTCACATCTGCCCTAATTGGTTAAGCAATTTTTTTTTAATGTTGAATTATTTTTAACACCTACTGTATATATGCCTATGAAATAAGTAGCAGATAAAAAAAAGATACTTTCTATGTTACATAGCTTCATCATTGAAATACAAGAAATGCATGCTTTTTTCTCAAAATGATTGTTCCAGTTCATTTTATCTGAACTTGTATAAAAACAGCACAATTCTGCAGACATACATCAAACTGCACTATTAATTGATTTAGTTGTTCTTTTTTAAACTGGGTATTAACTACTATTAATAGCTGCTTAAATTGGCCTCTAGAAATGATAGAAACATAATATATTAGTGAAGAAAAGCAGCAGAGAAGGAGGCCATTGCTTTCATAAGCTGTGGATATTTTTTCACATCTAGCTCTTTTTAATAAAAGCTAAAAGTTTCAGAAGTCCATCAAAAGTATAAGGGTATTCGAAAAGAACCATGCATGGCTCATTTGCCTAGAAATTGTCTGTCTGAATCACAGACTCCATGGAGGATGTAAGGAAGGAGATTCCATTTCTCACATGTGAAGTGAAGCAGAACAGTGGAACAAAGTAACAAGAGGCTTTCACTTCAGTCAGTGCCCATTAAGTGGTACAGAACTGGTGCTGGTGGATTTCTGAGCCTGCCCAGAAAGAAAGAGAAACCCTGTGAGATGTGAGGAAATCTCCATTAGCCATGAGTCAGCCACTTCAAAACCAGTGGCGTAAAACAATCTTCCAGGTTGGAATGCAAACCACAAATCCATCCTGGCAGAAGTTGCTTTTTTAGGGTTGCTTCGCTGGCAATCCAAAGCTCTTTTTTAAAAGGCTACCGTGTTTTATTTAATTAAATTGTAATGTTGGCAAACACTGGATTAATATTTGACTCGGTTTTCCGTCTGGCAGATGAAAGCAGAGCGCACACAGCTTGGGGCAGAACTGTAGTTACAGAGAAATATGGGCGGCAAAAGGAACGGTAAGAAGAATAAGCAAATAAGCACTGGGCTTGGACAGAGCACAGGAAGTATGGGAAGGAGCAGATAATGAAACGGACCTAGATATGCAAGAGAAAAAGCCTTCCTGATTGACTCATACTGGTCCTAGAAAAGGATCAGAAACACAACTAATGTCTCAGGAGTGGCCTAATGTTTACTCTTCTCTATAGTTCAGCCTTAATTTTATTTTTAAGGGTTTTGCTTCCTGTGGATCATAAACATAATTAAAAATAAACATGGGGATTAGAATTCGGCATTTTATACATCCTTTTTTTTCTTGCTTGCTTGCAAGTGTTTAGCTCATGGAAATGCTGAAAGTCTTTCATGAAATCTCAGAAACCAAAAATTTGAAAGAATAAGATGTCCATTATCTAGGGATGGGCCTGCAGCTTTTCACTCATTATTACCAGTAGAAGCACATTAAATGTGTGTAAAATAGTAATTATTGTAGGACATTTCTATAATACAAAAATATAGGAACAATTAGTGAACAATAATGCAGTGGTTAATGAATAAGGGGCGTGGTGGCTCAGTGGGTAAGACGCCAGGCTTGTCGATCGGAAGATCGCAAGTTCGGAGGTTCAAATCCCTAGCCCCGTGTGCGGAGTGAGCTCCCGCACTAGCTCCAGCTCTTGCCAACCTAGCAATTCGAAAGCATGCAAATGCAAGTAGATGAATAGGTACCACTTCGGTGGGTAGGTAACAGCGTTCCGCACGTGTCATGTGGCCACATGACCGTGGAAGCGTCTTCGGACAACGCTGGCTCTTCGGCTAAGAAACGGAGATGAGCACCGGACCCTAGAGTCGGGCACGACTGCACAAATGTGCGGGGGGAACCTTTACCTTTTTAATGCAGTGAAGCCAAAAATTCAATATAACGAAACTCAATCTGTTTTTCACCTCATCCCCAAAGCCCTCCTAAACCAGAGTTAATTGCTGGTCTTCTAGGGCACAAAAGAGCCAGCTAGGGCATTGCATGGGGCAGGTGCAAAAATGGGAAAGAAAAACCTGTGATGAATTGATCACAGGAGCTCAGGAAAAAGGTATTTTTCTTAGCATCTTAAGGCACAACGGGGAACAGCTGTCAACAGGAAAACATTCTGATAATGCCAATGGAACTTAGCAGAGAAAAACATGTCCCTATGGTGCTTGCTAATGTATGGATGGGCAGCTGTTTCATCCATAGCACCAAAATGAAATTCAGCTGCCTTCACTAACCCAGTGCCTTTCAAAAATGTTCATCTTCATGGCACCAGATTGGAGAAGGCTGCCATACAAATTCGTCTAGTGATAAGTCCACCAATTGAAACCAGTGGGAGTTACTTCTGAGTAAACATGCACTAGGCAACATTTTAAGGCTACCTCTGATGGCTCCATCCAATCTCAAAGGTTTGGGAGAATAACTTTAACATGCTTTGGTCTTTCCATTCTTTTATTCTGGTACTGTTTATCTTTTGGAAATTTATTTCCTCTGATTGAAAAAAAGTAGTCAGCCTAATTTAGAAAGGGATAAAAAGATGTTTCTTGATGTATCTAATGCTCCTATGAAATTCCAGTTCCAAATATAAGCCATGGTCATGATTTTGCAGTCAGTTTTTTATTGGATTTGCACTTTGCTTTTCTCTTTCTTATGATGAAGCACATGTATGATGGCTTATGCATGTGCTAAATACAATAGGAAAAGTAAGAAAATATGCTTTATGCTATGTCCTTGATAGCTTTTCCCCGCCAAATGCTTTTTATTATATTTCAAATATTCATGTATTAATGTGTGTCCTTTCAGGCTAACTGCAATTGGTGATTGTGTGAATGAATACATTAACTGCATTGTGCAAGGTGAAAGGTGCTCTGACAAAAATCCAGAAAAAAGAGGAACAAGTAGGTCCTACTCTAAGCTATGGAACAAAATATAGGAAATGCAAGCGATTGCTCAGCCAGGCCAGCATTCACCCCACAAGCACATTACACACAGAGAGAAATTAGTAGCAGCAGAAGAACTCAGCATTTAGAAAGTCTTGGTTTCTGAATAGAAACCATTTGGCTCTGGACATGGATCTGGATGCTTTTAGTTCATGTTCATTCAGTCAAGAAGATGAAACTGGAAGTGTGGCTATACACAGTAAAGTTTTCCTCCTCCTTCTCCTCCTCCTTTCCAATCCCATGCCTTAAAAGCAGGCCGACACATTGAAATAGAGCTCTCTCTAGTCTGGAAATATAAGGGGAAGAACTTCACCAACTAAATGTTCATGTGTTCCACACAGTGAAAGACACAGGAAGAGTAGAGCAAACAATCTACTGGGGTTGGCTTAGATTTGCTTTGCTTCCAATCATGGAGGTGACATAATTTTTTTCACTGGGACAAAGAGGAGATGTGATTTGCCTTGATCAAACACTTTATTTCACCTTGGGCCTTCTCCACTGTCTCTCTCTAATCTTTTCTGTTAGCCTCCTTTATCACTTACAAAAGTCAGATGAAGTTTCTATACAGATGCCTCTTCCAACAATTTCAGTAGCTGGTTGGGAATCTTTCCCAGTTTTTTCAAGTGATTTAAGTTTTTAAGAAGCAGCAGTGGAGAAGATCACTGCCTCAGACTCTCCTCTCAGCATTCTGCAGGAAGCTGAGGAGGTGTTACCAAGCAGAGTGAAGTAAAGCTTATGTATCCACTACTTTTCCCTCTTAAAACCAAGGAGGCCTTGAATCTACTCTGATGGCATACTTCACAGTGACAGTTGCTCTATCCCTGATCTGTGCTTTTGGGAGACAGCACCCACCAGAGGCCAGCAGCATACTTCATGACTGACATTCCTAAGCACTTCTCCCTTTTTAGAATGCATAAACCAGTCCATACTCCAGGAAATAAAGCCAGACTGCTCACTTGAGGGAATGATATTAAAGGCAAAACTGAAGTACTTTGGCCACATAATGAGAAGACAGGATACCCTGGAGAAGATGCTGATGCTAGGGAAATTGGAAGGCAAAAGGAAGAGGGGCCAACCAAGGGCAAGATGGATGGATGATATTCTGGAGGTGACGGACTCGACCGTGGGGGAGCTGGGGATGGCGACAGCCAACAGGAAGTTCTGGAGTGGGCTGGTCCATGAAGTCACGAAGAGTTGGAAGCGACTGAACGAATAAACAACAAAATAGCAACCTAAAGCTGAAGTCTTCACAAAATTCCTGCAGCACACACACACATTCTCATTCTCTCTCAAAAACAAAAACAAAAACAATTGCAGTTGTAGTCCAAACATGCCTGAAAGTCAGCAGGTTGGAGAAAGCTGAAATATTTAGGTCAGCAATTTAAAACATAATGGGGGGGGGGGACTTAGCAAACCATTGTGGATGCATAAGGAACTTTCCATTGAGCTGAGACTTAAAAGAGACACGTACAACAAATACAAGATGCATCTAACCACCAAGGAGATGAACCAGCAAGTAGTTAGTAAAAAAAGGTAAAGGTTCCCCCCGCACATTTGTGCAGTCGTGTCCGACTCTAGGGGCCGGTGCTCATCTCCGTTTGTTAGCCGAAGAGCCAGCGCTGTCCGAAGACGCTTCCGTTGTCATGTGGCCGCATGACGCACGCGGAACGCTGTTACCTACCCACCGAAGTGGTACCTATTCATCTACTTGCATTTGCATGCTTTCGAATGGCTAGGCTGGCAAGAGCTGGAGCTAGTGAAGGAGCTCACTCCGCACGCAGGGCTAGGGATTCGAACCTCCGAACTTGCAATCTTCCGATCAACAAGCCTGGCGTCTTACCCACTGAGCCACCACGCCCCCAAGTAGCTAGTAGCAAATAGCTAAATTAGAAAGGCTAAAGCACAAAAGAAATGTAGGCTCACAAGGGAAACTAAAAGAAATTTAAAAAGGCTTTTTTGGCTATGTCAGTAGTAAAAGGAAGAAAAATGAATGGTTGGGTCCACTGTTAGGAGAAGATAGTGGGATATTAACAGGTGACAGGGAAGAACTCATTTCCTGTCTTGCTCTGATCTTCTCTCAAAAGGAAACTACATTCAAGTGGACCTAAGCAGAACAACTGGCAAAAGGAGAGACTGGCAACCCCAAGTAAATAAAAAGATGATTAGGGAGTACTTGGCTACCATTAACAACTTTAAGTCTCAAAGAACCTGTAGATGTCATTTCAGAGACCCTTGTTCTGAACTTTGAGAAACCACATGGATTGAGCACAATGCTAGAGGACTAGAGAAGGGTAAATATTGTTCCTATGTTCAAAAAGTGGGGGAAAGAAGACCTGAATAACTATAGACCTGTCAACTTGACAAAGAGGCAGGGCAAAATTCTGGAAAAGATTATTAAATAGTCAATTTGTGGGTATATAAACAAGAATGTATTGGTTGGCTGGAACCAGCATGGATATATCAAGAATAAGTCATGCCTAACCAGTGTGATTTTTTATAAAATGACCAGTTAAGTTCATCTGGGAATGTGGTGAACAAAGTGTAGCTTGACTTCAACAAAACATTCCACAAAGTCTCCTCTAATATTCTAGTATAGAAGATGGCAAAATCTGGACTGGGCTGAGCTACTGACAGATTACTAGATGGTTGAACAATTGTATAAAATGGGCATGCATGAATGGCTCCAAGTCAAACTGGAAGAAAGTTTTGAGTAGCATGCCACAAAGTGCCATTCTAAGCCTTCTGCTGTTCAATATATTTGTAAATGATTTGGAAAATATGATTATCAAATTTGTAGACAAAACATAGGTAAGGAAATAAGGTAAGAAAAATGGGCAGCAATACATTAAAAAAAAAGGACCTTAATGTCTTTGCGAATCACAAACTAATCACAGTGCAGTGGCAAAAAAGCAAATGCAATTCTAGGCTATATCAATAGCAGTATGGTGTCCTTCCTCTTGTTCTGTATTGGTCAGATTGTGCCTAAAACATGGTGTCCCATTCAGACAAAGGAGAGCAACCATTTGTTTGATCAAAATAAACATGGCTATCAAAAGGTGGTTTGGGAGCCTACCATACCTGAAGTTTCTGCAACAGTACTACATCAGCAATCTTGTCCTTGTCCTGCTTTGTTTGTTTGGCTTTCCAGTATTGCTTCTGAGCAGAGTAGCGGTTCATGGGACATACTCTGAAGAGACAGTCTGCAATGAGAAGAAGCCAAGGAGTTAGAAGGTGGTCACTCTAATATTCATTTCATGATGTTTATTGTTTATTATTGAGAGCGGCTGCAACCTTATATGAATAGAGTTACCATTGATGATTGATCGATTGAATCTTATACATATGATACAAATCTAGAAAAAAAAACCTATATACCAGGAAAAAAAAACCTTTAATGGTGGGGATACACCTATCATTGCTGAGATTAAAAGTTAGCCAAGTTTCCCCACTCAAGTGCCCAAAAGCTATGTGAGAATACAAATTATCCAACAGCTTTTGTTGGATAAGAGACATTGTCACAGCAGATGACACACCTAGCCAGACTCATCTGAACTTGGAAAGCTGAGTGTCTATGAAGGTTCTCAGTCATCCAGGTGGAATTGTCTGTAGCTTGAATCATGTCAACTGGATTTCTATTTTCTCAGTGGAAACGTTTCACTCCTTATCCAAGGAGCTTCTTCAGTCTGAGCAAAGTTAGTAAGGGAATCCTTAAATATGTTTCTAGGTAGCTGGAAAGCTGAGCACAGTCAGGCTTAGTTAACAATTAGATGGGAGACCACAAGGTTCTGTAAGCTAGATGTGAAATTGTGTCTCTCTGTCTGTGTAAGTAAGTGTGTGTATGTGTGTATATGTGTGTTCCATATATGGTATGGAAGAAGGCAATGACAAATCACTTCTGTATTGTTGCTAAGAGAACTACAGTACATTGACAGATCCATGTAGTCACCTGGAGCTGAGCATAGCTCAAGACAGCAGCTTTTATATATACATAAGTGATGACATTTATGACATTTTACATTGAGCAAATTGTCATAAATGCCAACTCCTCTACAGCTTATACTGTTTATAAGAAAACAGATTCTCATATATATTTTATAACTCAAACCAATTTTAAATGACATTGCACATACAGCTGTTAGGCAATGACAAACAACAGAAACCTTCTAATACGGAGTAAGACTAATTTCTCCACACCTTTCTCCTAATATGAAATACATATCAGAATAAATGCAGGAGAGAGATAAAATTGCCCCTGAAATGTCAGCCTGCATTTATTTAGCAGGGAGGGAAACACGCCCAGCGCGTGCCGATGGAACGTATCTTCTTCATATTGTCCATTACAGAACAATACATGACAGTAGTGAAAATGCCAGACTTATACTTGGAATCAGAATATAATTTCTAGGTATAAAAAAGTTTACACAGTCAGCTGTCCTGTGGGAGGCTAAACCCAACTGCCACACATACATGCATGGCACACTTTAATACTGGCCACAAGGCACTTCCTCTACCACCCTGGAGAGGAGCTTAAGGGATGGCAGGCAGGCCACTGATTAGCCACAGCACAGCCAGATGACACCTCACCATCTGCTCCCTTTTCCCTGTCATCTCTCCATCCCTTTATCCCATGACCTTGAGTCCTCTCCCGGCAAGTCTCTTTCCTTCCCCTTGAGCAATGGCCCCCAACACTCACCAGACAAGAGCAATGTGGATGCTAGTGAATGTATCAGGAAAAAAACCATCACACCTTCCTCATGGACCCCATGTAATTCTTCATCATTTCTGTACCAAAAGAGAAAGCTTTCTCCAATGTCCCTACTTCCATAAATGCCATCAGCACATTTGCTGACTGGTGTAAAACTGGGACAAATAAGCTTCCCTCCTCCCTTTAAAAAAAAAAAGTCTCACCTCCCATGAAAGGAAGAATATATTCACTGATTTTCAGGGAAAAGGAAGCCTCAAATATTTTTCAGGAGGGGCTACCTTTATATGTGAGGTGGGGGGAAATCCAGATTTTCCAGAGGCAATAACTATCCTGCTTGATGAAGAGTTAAGAAATCTTGCAATTGCTATGAAATATGGCCCTAATGAAGGTATGGCTTCGGTGGATTTTGATTTTTTTCCCCCTCATGGCCAACACGGCTATACTGCTTATTGAATGTGAGACTGGTAAGATTTTATTATCATTTTTTTCTCTTTGAAAAATACCTTGCTGCTTTTTCAAGTGTTAGCTGTTTCTTGGGAAAGAATGCTTGAGGGTGGGGCAGCGCACTTTTCTAACAGAACCAAGTAGGAAGAACAAGAAGTAACAGACCCCTCACATTTATAAGTGGGACAACACCACAGAGAGGGGAAAAAATTAGACTCAACCCCTGCCCAAAGTTGAATCCAATTTCATAGCATTCCCCGTCTACCTAAAACTTGTGAGAATCACTGGGCCAAATAAATACTGTGACTCAGTGCTAATTCCAGTCGGCTTTGGAAACTTCTTGTGAGGAAGAAGCTCCCAAGTGGGAGAGATCAAAGCTCTTGATGTCACTCATTGCAATCCAGACACTTCAGATACAAAAAGAAAATCATTTCCAGTCTTGGACCGCATCCCAAACTGCTGGCAAGCACATAATCAGTTATTTATCTAGAGGAGGAGGAACAAGCCGGCAAAAACACAGTTCTCACTGGTTCTGGAGGGGAGCCATTTTTACATCTTGTTTCACAGGATTGTTTGTCTTGTGGGAAAGCCCCATGGCACGGAAGCCCTGTGTCATTACACCCTTGACAAAAAAAATCCTTAGCAGGTTCTTTGTCTTTGTTAGAGAACTCCGGTTCGCTTCTGCTAACAGCACAGGATCTGGTCAAACTATGTCTCTGTTTTCTATTATTTCATGCTGGCAGTACATATTCATATACAATTAAATGTTCATTTGCCAAATCCCTCAATACCGCAAACCAGATGCGAGGGAGAAGAGAATAATGCTAGGCTTCTCCTTGAGAAGTTTATTAAGATCATTAAGTTAGAGTTATGCATAAAAAAGAGTCCTGCCAGTTGTTCTACTCATGGAGGTAAGTATATGAGTTTCCTGCCTGATGAAACCGAACAGTAGAGAATAATAGATCGATTGGGCTCTTGATACACCTACAACCCTCCTTACTGTCTCCCAGGGCAAGAACTGAGGGACCCCAAATCATGTATCCATTGCTAGTAAGGATCAATGTTAAAAAAAATTTCACTTTTCTCTAATTTCCTCCTCTAGCTACCTGAAAGCAAGCTGGATGATTTGCTCCCTCTATTTCTAATTTGCTCAAAATCAGACAAAGGGAAGAAAATAAAAGGAGCTTCCAACAAAAAATCTCAGAATTCTTAATAGAAAACATTCCTGGTCCCTCAACCTCAATTTAAATAAAGAAACAGAGAACCAGATAATTAAAAAGGCCATAAAGAACTGAAGGACCCAGAGATTGGGTGCTCTTAATTCAGTGGTCCTCCCACTTTTTGCCTCAGCCAAAAACACTGAAGGAATATGTGTAAGTATTTTCATGTGCATCATGTATAGGGTTAAACTGCAGCAGTGATTCAAGGACTTCAATTTCTTCCCTGAGGGCTGAGAAACAGGGCAAGACAGAGGTGTGAATACTTTACTAAAAGAATGTCAGCCTCCCATTGTTGATCCTGCTAGATGCTGCTGAGATTCTGGCTGGAGTCGATGAACAACACCAGGCACGAATCCACTGTCTTCTTGCTGGTGCACATGCATAACAGTATAGGGAGCACAACGGTGGGGAGGGGTGTGTTGTCATCTTGCTCTGCAGTTACACTGTCTGTTCAATTCACTCCCACAACCAACCATTAAAATAACCATTTGGCAAAGAACAGGACTTGAATAATATCCTTGTTTTCTCCCAACATGTTCAAACATAAGGCTGTGCCGTATTGAAAAAGCCTTGGGGAAAGTTAGAGCGAGAGGGAACAGGAACTTGCCAGCTTCTGTTGTCCTGGCCAAGTCCAGACACTTTATAACTGAACTCTGTGTTTTTAGCTGGATTCAATGGTTCCTGCAAGATGCATGAGTTTTTGCATGTGTATCTCTTCATTCATTCATTCATTGGCGATCACTCGTAGCCGAGTAAGATTGTCTTCCAAGGGTAAAATGTTAACAGTGGATCCGTAAGTGGCTGTAAAGGCCAATTCTGGATCCGCACAACCTCCCACAATGAGGGCATAGGTTTCCGGGTGGGAGACGGTCATGATGAGGGTTTGCTTGACGTGCCTTCCTTTTAGCTCTTTTCTCCCTGTACTCGTGCTTCTTCAAAGTCCATAAATTGTATCTCTTAAAATCTACTTCATTTAAGAAGTCTGCTTCTCTATAAATATGCACAGTCAGTATCTGCCCAGAAGCTGTGACTGCGTTGTATATTTTGCAATAAAAAGTTATAAGTATATACGTCAAGAGCCAGTTTGGTCTAGTGGTTAAGGTGCTGGGCTAGAAACCAGGAGACTGAGAGTTCTAGTCCCGCCTTAGGCATGAAAGCCAGCTGGGTGACCTTGGGCCAGTCACTCTCTCTCAGCCCAACTCACCTCACAGGGTTGTTGTTGTGGGGAAAATAGGAGGAGGAAGGAATATTAGGTATGTCCGCCGCCTTGAGTTATTTATAAAAAATAATAAAGGTGGGATCAAAATAAATAAATAAATAAATAAATAATAAAACCTAAGGCGCATTTCCATGAGTCAGGATGCACATGTTTAAAAAGAAATGCTGGAGCAATCTTCAGTGACCCAGTTATTGGGGTTTCAAGCTAACAACAATCTTGGAAGGGTAAGAAAAACATGATCTCAGAAATGTCAGGATCCAAACCAAGCTATACAAGCAGAAAGAAACCCAGTCGTTATATTTATATTATTGCTTGCCCCTCCTTGCTCTGTTTCCAGAAGGCCTTGAAGACATGGTTTTGTCAGCGGGCCTGGGGACCCCAGGCTACTTCGGAGCCAATCAAGTGGCTGATATGAATGAGTTTGCTGCCACCGTGGGGTGTGTATTGTGTTTTTATGGTTTTTAATTCTGTAAGCCACCCCAAGTCACCGTGGTGAGTTGGGCGGCCTAATAAATTTGTTAAATAAATAAATAAATTATTGGCATATGTCATAAAATAGTTGTAGTGGTCAATAAACTGCTTCATTAGGCAGCTCTCATAAAATACATAAAGTGATAAAATTAAATTAATACAAATATTGAATAAAGCAAGAAAACATTATTTATTTATTTATTTATTTATTTATTTATTTATTTATTTATTATTTGGATTTATCCCCGCCCATCTCTACCATGGTAGATATTTCCAAAACCAAACTAATGGTATAAACTGGGTTATTTGTTTGTTTGTTTGTTTGTTTATTTATTTATTTATTTATTTTCTATCCTGCCTTTATTATTTTTATAAATAACTCAAGGTGGCGAACATACCAAATACTCCTTCCTCCTATTTTCCCCACAAGCTGTTCTGCATCTAGGATGCCATCAAACAAAAGCTGGACTTATTGTGAAGTATTTTTCTGGCCACAAAAATAAGGAGCCAAAAGAAAAGGGTTAACTCCACATCTTCTGGCTAAAAGGCAAGACTTGGGATTCTTTCCTAAATAAATTATGCAGTTCTTGTATAACTTAATAGGCCCCCAGTAAATTCCCAAACCTAGAAATATATGCCATTAATTTTAATATCCCCATCCCAAAGTTCCAGTGTTTGATAACTTCATCCATACCAAAAAATTATCTGTGTTTGGAGGACATAGCCCACCCCAACCCCCATGGATGTCTCTTCCTCAAAGATACCATGCAAAGTTTCAGTTCATGCAGCTTTTAATGAAATGGTTTTTTCTGAGTTAGAAGGATCAGTCATTTCTTTTTTATTGCAATGGTATTTTAATGAGTTTAACTGTGATAATCTCACAGTATCAAGAAGAGAAAAGGCACTTGAGCCCTAATGGCATTGACTTCAGGGTCAGTACACTAAACCCAAGAGTGGTAAAGCTTAAATCTCTGTAGATATGTTCTAAGTGTTGCTAGCCTTCTATAATTGCAAGATTAATTCTGTTTCAAAAGCCTACACTATAGCTAATGTCACATATCCATGCAGAAAGGTTGGGAGCACCTGAAAATATTCCATTCCAACATCAGTGTTTTTCTACTGTGATTCCTTGTGTGTTTCCAACAAGGAATAAACAAGAGAGGACATAAGGACAAGACACAGGAGAATAAGGCTCTATTCCACTATTCCCGCCAACTGCAGGGTTGCCTCGCTTTCCACACAAAATGCAAAAAAGAACAATCTTTTTAATTTCACATACCATTTATTCATTCATTCATTCATTCATTCATTCATTCATTCATTCAACTTATATCACCGCCCATCTCCCCCCGCAGAGGGGACTCTGGGCGGTTTACATAAAATTAGCAATAAAACATATAAAAACATATAGCTATAGAAACTATACAATGGTATAATTTCACATACCATTTATAGCTATAGAACTAAATTTGAAAGCAAAGGGACAGAACTGACATACCTAGATCAAATGATAACAGAAAAAAATTAACAAGCCACAAACAGACTTGATATATCCTGTTTAAACCTTCAATTAGTTGGAAGATATTCTCATTCCATCAGGTTTATCTACAGTGTTTCAGAATGCATACCCTGCTTGGAATAGATACCATCTCTCCCTTTTGAGCAATAGGTCAAATATGTGTTTCAAAAGAATTTAGGTTATGCTCTTCCTCCCCCCCCCCACCACCACCATCTGCTTGTTCGGGCTTGCCTTTTTCCTAAAATTTAGCATTCTCTTTAACAGAGAAAGAATGGAAAATAATAGCAGAGAAAAAGCTCACAGTGATATAATTTTTTTTACTGTATTTATACTGTTATGAACTTTGACTGTATCATGTTTACTTTTTATTAACCATCTCCGAAGAGATGCCAGACATGTTTTAAAGTACTACAGATACAATAATTGTCAATTAATTTAAACAGGGGTTTGGAAAACACATTTAAACTGTCCTAGAAGGAAGATACACGCACAGTTTCTATACTTCAGCAGCTGCAATGTGCAAAAACACAAATTTGTAGAACACAGCACTATTGTGATCATCAGCATGCATCTACATGCAACTGCATTAAAAAGAAGACATATAAATCTCCATTCAAAAAAGTAACATCTAAATCAGCCTTCCATAGCTTGGTAGCCTTTAGATGTGCTGGGACCACAACTCCCAGAATTCTTCAGCCATTATGTAGATGCAAGTAGATGCAGGCTGCACTAAAATTTAGGTTCCAAACTAGAATTAATCGTTGTAATATTACAAAGGCATTCCTAAAAATGTGAGGGGAGGGAAAAGAATAGGGGCAAGAATTCTCTAGGCAAGGGTATTGGAGGACAGGACCACCATTAGTAAACAACCTGTGCCAATCCTTTCCATGCCAAATGGTTGAAAAAGCTCTTTCTGTAAAGTTTTGAAGGGAGTCTCACTTCTGAGGAGAAAACCCCCAATCCAGAGAGAAAATTGAGTTACCAGGGTTGGACATAGAAGGCCTGGAAAATAGGGTTTTTAGGAAAAGAAGTACAGGGCTTCAGTTTGCTTGTGGTTGTGTGGTTGCTTTGGCCATTATATACCCTTTTTCAGGCCAAGAGCCGCGCTGCCCTTTTGCTGACTCATCCCCATTTCCCTTTGGACCAAGACATGAGGTAGCCAACAGCTAAAGACAGACTTCAGATTCAGTGACTCTTGCATGAATGGGAAATCATTACCAAATATTGAGTCAAGGAAGGGGTGGCTAAAGTATGCCAAATGGGAGTAGTCCAGATTAATGCAGCTGCCTCAAGCCTGTTTGCTTAAAGGATCTCTAATCTCCTGCCCCTCCTCCATACCAGGCTCTTTCTACAGAAAAGCAAATGCTTTTCTATGAAAGAAAAGTGCTTTCTCCAGTAATATTTTTGTGTTCCCGAGATTGTTGATATGGAGGCCTTGCCCGCACCACAATCCTCAAAGCTGCATTAGGTTGCTCTAACTCAGGGGTGGGGAACCTTTTTCCTGCCAAGGGCCATTTGGATATTTATAACCTGGGACCGGGGTGGGGTGGGGTGCGGGGTTTCTGGGATTTCTGCGGACCAGGGGCCGGAGTTTGTGGGCGGGAGCCAATCACAAGCACTGGGGGCGGGGTTTGCGGGCAGGAGCCAATCGCGTGGAAGGGGCAGGGTTTGCGGGCGGGAGCCCCGCGGGCCTTGGGCGGGAGCCCCGTGGGCCTTATACGGCCCCCGGGCCTGACGTTGCCCACCCCTGCTCTAACTTTTGAAACTATATTGTTTGCTTGTTTTTTACAAACAGCTGGAAATAGAATGATTCCATATGCAGCACTCAATATGGTTTTGTTATTTCAGTAATTCCTGTCCCTAAACCAAAGTCCTTTTATAAAGTTTAGTCACAGTTAAGTTCCATTCACCAATGTCTCCTTTACTGTTAATTAAAATTTCCTCCTTGCATATTCAGCCTATTACACTTCTTCATATTCAGCACCACTGAAGGAATTACCTCTTAATTGCTCAATTAGTATTCCCTGAGAATAGGGGGAAGCTTTTTTTTTATTTTCTAGTGAAAGAGCACTAAATATCATGCAAGAAAACAAGCTTGATTAATTAAGAAGTAATTTATCACTAACCAGAGGCTGGGGCAGAGCAAATGACAAACCAACATCATGCTGGTGAGATGCAAATACTCCTTTCATCATTTTGTCAAAAGCGCTGGATCCTGAGTATACCTGTGTTGCTAACCATTCTGAGATCACAGAGATCAGCAGACATTTAGTTTTCTCAAAAGGTAATAGCAGTTGATGAGTCACATTTAGAAAATGCCAATTCCATTTATGATTTTGAAAAATACATTTAAAAGGTGGGAACTTAGTGAAAATAGTAAGGAGATGGCTATTGAAGCCTCAAAAATTTTTAGGATGGGCAAAAGAAGATATGGATGGAGACCAAGTCCTATAACAATATTTCGATGTCAAGCTAAGGATTAATAATGTCAGAATACTACGTAAGAGCAAAGAATATAAAATTGACTTGCTTGATCAGGGATAAAGATAATAAGTACTGTTAATAATACGATATATGTAACATAATTTCAAAGGGGGAGGAGAGATATCAAGTTTGCTTGTACCTGCTATAAAGAAGATTGGAAGTCACTTCTTTAAATATCTTTTTCTTTTTTTCTTTTTTTCTTTTTTTCTTTTTTTCTGCACTTTCTATATTTTCTTTATATTTCTTTTTCCTCTATTTCTTTTTCTCTCTTTAATTTCATTTTGTATTAGCTTTTATTAGTGTTAAAAATTTTCCATAAAAATCGATTTTAAAAAAGAGAGAATGCATATACCAGTCAACAATGGCATCCTTCTGAGGGAATGCTTGCAAAGCTTCAGCTGCCCAATGGTTTACTCCATCGGGAAGAACAAACATGCAGAGCAAGCCCATATTTGGAGGTCTCCAGAGGAACCTGCAAGGACATTCAGTCACTTCACACTTACTCCAGTGATGGAAGCCATGGAGTGGCCTAGGCTGGAATGAGGCTGGGTCTTTATCCCACCACCAGTAATGTCATCCAGTTCATTGGAAGTAAGGTGGGGCAGGAGCTGGCTCTTCTCCTTGCCCCGCTATGAAGGACTTCTGACTCTCTCCACCATCATTTGTTGTTGTTGTTCAGTCGTTTAGTCGTGTCCGACTCTTCGTGACCTCATGGACCATAGCACGCCAGGCCTTCCTGTCCTCCACTGTCTCTCGGAGTTTACTCAAATTCATGTTCATTACATCGGTGATGCTATCTAACCATCTCATCCTCTGCCGTCCCCTTCTCCTTTTGCCTTCAGTTTTTCCCAGCATCAGGGTCTTTTCCAGTGAGTCTTCTCTTCGCATTAGGTGGCCAAAGTATTTGAGCTTCAGCTTCAGCATCTGTCCTTCCAATGAGCAGTCAGGGTTGTTTTCCTTTAGGATTGACCGATTTGACCTCCTTGCAGTCCAAGGGACTCTTAAGAATCTTCTCCAGCACCACAGTTCGAAAGCATCAATTCTTCGGCGCTCAGCCTTCCTTATGGTCCAACTCTCACAGCCATACATTACTACTTGAAAAACCATAGCCTTAACTCACAAATACAGGGAGCGGCCAGCCTAAGCCTTGCTGCAGTGCTGGAAAACCAAAGTGGCAGCAGTTTCCCCAGTGACAGAAGGAAACAACAACTTTCTCACCAAGCAGCTATAAAGCTTCCTTCCCAAACACAGTGCCCTCCAGATATGATTGGAACAGGAATACTCAAAATTGCTCTCCCTTCAGTTTGATGTTTTTTTCACTGCTATGGCCCTCTACACTCATGGAGTCAAACCTCCAGGGAGTCAAGGATTCCAGACCACCAATGCAACTCACCAGCCCTAAATATCTACCTTGGCAGCAATACAATTTACTAATGCTAAGCATTTGCACTGAGATATTTCTGTTTGGTATTTGCCACAAACTGTAATGTTATTTAGTATTTTATTTTTTTTATTTTTTTCATCCCGCCTTTATTATTTTTATAAATAACTCAAGGCGGCGAACATACCTAATGCTCCTTCCTCCTCCTATGCTGGAACAGTGGATAATGCGTTCCATCCTAAATATCTATCAGGCTTAAAGACTCAGGAGGCCTTTGTACTGTAATCCTTGTTTTGTTCAGTTTTTTTCTCTTTCTTTCAAATTATCTATTGTTCTTGGGTGGGGCTTCCTCCCACTGTGTGTAGCAACTAGCATGAGGTGGCTCTGATTTTACTGGCAGCCTGTAAGTCAAAGAAACAAAAACAGCCCTTCTGTTTAAGCAAGCACTGTGAGCTGTTGAGAGGGAAGGGAAGAGGGATAAAAACACATTGTACAGTTTTGACAGGAGCTGTCAAAGAAATAATGATGAAAACAATGTTTGGGGGGAAACCTGTGGCCAAATTTCCCATTAATCCCTGAGCAGATTTAGAGAAGATGTTTATTCAGCCACTCCTGTACCTCTTTTCCTACTGATATCCATTATAAGATGAGAAGGAGACACTCCACCAAAAGCCTTGGGGGAATGTTCCTTGAACAGATAAATTATATCTTCTCAGCTATGCACTCGACATTCATTCCTACCTTTTAATCAAACTCCGTTTAAATATATTGCCAAAAAGTTATCAGAGCTATCATCTCACATATACATAGCTTAGCAACCAAACCATGCTCTTTAAGGTACCTGGTTATTGGCACTAAGTCTGCTACTTTTACTCTGCTTGTATTTTGTAAATTACCTGAGGACGGTACAGAAAGTAGCCGGTGCAGCACAGTGGCTGTAAGCAAGGTAACACAACTGCTCCATTCTATTGCTTTGGCCCTTGCCTGAATGATATCTCTGCTGTCTGAAATAGGGTTGCAAAGCTGCCTTGCAAAAGTGGAGCCAAAAGGAGGATGTCATATGAAGCTGGCATAGCCTGCCTTTCCATGAGCTACTTATCGCAAAATTTAGGCTTAAATTGAAGAACATAGGGAAAACCACTAGACCACTCAGGTATGACCTAAATCATATCCCTTATGAATATACAGTGGAGGTGAGGAATAGATTTAAAGGATTAGATCTGGTAGACAGAGTGCCTGAAGAACTATGGATGGAGGTTCGTAACATTGTACAGGAGGCAGCAACTAAAACCATCCCAAAGAAAAAGAAATGCAAGAAAGCAAAGTGGCTGTCTGATGAGGCTTTACAAATAGCTGAGGAAAGAAGGGAAGCAAGCATGTGGGTCGTGTTGAATCTACTATATCTCCAGAGCAGCATGTCTCTAAATGAGCTTATTCTTCATCTTAGGGCCTACTCTTATCCTACCCTACTCTACAGAACTGCTTCTATTTAACTGGAAGCAATTACAGTACGCCCTAACGACCTTTAACAGGAGTTGTGGTTGGATACTTTAAGATAAGATGCAGAGGAATCAAGATTTAAAGCGTTGGGCCTGTTGAGATGCGGTCAGTTTGATATAACAATGTCATATGGAGCATAGGGCTGCCCTGTTGGAAAAGGAATGACAATATTTGGCCTAGATACTGTGAATACGATGGACTCTACTAAATCTTGTGTGTATCCTCTTATATCTATTTTCATTTGCTAATCTACATTTATGCTCTGCTCTTCAAGCCCAAAGCATTTCCTGGGCAACTAATATCAGGCATAAATGTGCACAGGAAAAAAAATGATAATCAGATAGTCCCCCAAAGTCCTAATGAGCCAGAAAAATCATCAACATCCTAATCTCTTGGGATTGAGCAAGAGTGTTGACGGCATTCTGCCTAATTATTCCAACTTGTCAATAAGAACACCTAAATGACCCAAAAATTTTACCTCAATATTGTTTTTAACATTAGTTCCAAGCTTGGATTATTGGCTTGACACTATTTTAACATGACAAAATTGGAACCTAGGATTTGTTCTTGTCTTAAGCATCTGTGTTCTTAGAAGAGCAACATGCCATGAATCCCTGTTCAGCTAGAATGTTATACAAATCATGGATAGGTATTCCTAGGTTAATTTTGCCATTGCCTCAGGCAGCATGACCTACTCTACCTTGGCTGATTTTGGAAAGCTAATCAGGGTCAGGCTAGGACTTGAATGGGAGACTACCAAGAAACACCAGAGCTATAAACTAGACTGAAAAGTCAAAAAACATCCCTGAAGTTACCAAAGGCAAACCATCTACGTACTGTACATCTTGTTGCCACAAAGTCACCAGGGGTCAAGTAAGAGACTTTATATTCTTGCTCAAATCTAAGACAGAAACTAATATTGTGTTGTTTAAACTGGACTGGAAATTACAACTTGAACACATAATAGTTTATTATATACAACTGTTTTCTGTAGGATAGATACATTAATATAAATGATGTTAGTATCTGATATTATTGGTATCTGGACTAGCACCACTGGAAACTACTTTGTCTATATAAAAACAACTGGGTAAAGAATCTAAAATAGTGACATGTTCATCCAAACATCTCTTACCTCGAAACTTCTTGGGTGGATTATCTAGATCACCAGCTGCTGGTTCCACCACACAGCGGTCATCCACCAGCCTGCAAAATAAGACAAAAAAAAAACATTGACTGTTTTTAAAGTTGTTTTGTACACCACTCAGAGTCACGCTATGTCAGGATGTGATATCCTGCCATGGAGACAGGAGGTGACATCCTGCCAGTCTATCAATGGGCATACCTGCAGGGTCGGGGTGGGGTGGGGGAGTGCTTTGTTGTGGAAACTTGCCAGACTTGTAGAATAGGTGAGAATGCTTCTGATGGGGTCTTGGTATATTCGCAAGACCACAAGTCATGCTGATTCGAGTATGGTATCAAACAATTCAGCACCAAAGACAGATCAAAGAACTCTATCATAGTGTTGGTTGATTCGAGATTGGGAAGACCTAGAATTTGTGAGATGACGGGAGGGGCTGTCAAACCGCAGATCCCGGATGGGGGGGGGAACCCTGAAGATTTTTAACTGTTAGTTTGCGCGACTCCCTTCATTTGAGTCTTTAAGGTGTAATGGATCACCAGCTTTAATAAAGAACTCTTCATATCCTTAACGGCTTGTGTTGAGAATGTCTGGTTTAACCGATAAAGCAGAGCTTTCCAAACTGTGTGTCGGGACACAAAAGTGTGTCACCACACACAGCATGGTGTGTCGCAACACCACCCGGAAGCGGCGGCGCGCGCATGCACGGCAGCGGTGGCAGCGGCGCGGTATCAATGTTTCCGCGTTTTAGCGGAGGCTGCCGCTGCCACCGTGAACGCGCGTGCCACTGCACGCCCCCCGCACCGCCACTGTGCACGCGTGCGCCGCCACACGCCACCCCGCACCACTGCCATGCGCGCGCCCCCCCCCCCGCGCCGCCGCCGCTGCCGCTGGTGTGTCACTTTGGAAAGCCCTGCGCTAAAGGATCACAGCATGACACGCTACGTGAGATGGGTGGCCATATAAATATGATCAATAAATAAGAAAAAAATCAAATTTACTTTGATTTATAGTGGTATTTGTAATTTTACTAACCATTCTGTTTTATCATTCTCTCATCCACTTTATTTAGCCCTGTAGGGTCTAGCTAATGTTCTGTATTTGTTAAGGCTGGAAAAATAATTCAACTTGGCAATGCAAATTTCTACAACTAGTCTCAGATTTTGGGTGTATACCATCACCTCTTAGAGAATCATATTTTGGGGTACTTAGTCAGTCAGACATTGGGTAATAAGGTTCAGCTCTGTGCAGAAATATCAACAAACACAAATGGAAAACTCTTTTGGTTTTCAACAGTAAACAGAAATGTCCTAACAGAAGTCTTAAGTTTTTCTATTAAGGAATCATCCAGGACAAATGTTTGTTTAACTAAACTGTAGGCAATATGAATGTTTCAAACTTTTGTCCCCATGCTTTAAAAAAATTCCTTCTTATAATATAGACTTTAAAAAAATTAATATTAGAACTAAACTTGAATAGTTAATTGTCATTTAGCACAAAGTTCTAAAATAGATAACTAATGCCAAAATATTTTGTGTTGAAATTTCAAAATGATTTTAGGGTAATTTTAAGACACTAAATAAGCTGATTTGTGATTTTAAACATCTGGAGTTTAGCCATTCCACATTCTTGACTCACTTAAAGCATACATATTGAGTACACCATCTTTCTGGCACCATATATATTCAAAGGAAACTCATTCTTACTGTCAACCGACACTTCTAAAAGATTCTAAGAATTACAACTGTTTTGTTTATTTGCTTCACACTGTAAATTGATTAACTATTAATCACTGTCACCTACTAAATCAGGATTTGTCCATACTGGTGGGCTATGCTGGCTTTAAAATCTCCCCTGTTCTCCTGTAAACTCTGTTGCTAGGTTCATACATTTCACAAACCACAACATAGCTTATTCTTGATTTAATGTGCTGTGCAAACACATTCAAATATGTCTTAATAAAGCACACTTAAATTTGTATTTGCTTTGTATGCTTATGTGAACCTTAACTGTATTTTCATATCACATTTCCTATCCATTATTTGGTAGATTAAGATAAAACAGCTTGCTTATAAAATCCCTCCTCCATTCCCAGGCATGTATACATTTCTTCTAGGTTGCAGGATAACCCTACTTATCTGCTCTGATGCCACAGCAAGCATCAGAGAAAGGTAGTACAGATACTAGATTACGACCAAAAAGCTGGCTATCTGTACCTATTTGCCAGCATCTAGCGGTTGGTCAGATTTTTGGAAGTAGAGATGGGAGATCTGGACTCAATGGGCAAAGTTCAAACTGTCTTTTTTCCATCATTTAAAAACATGTAAAAATTAAAAAATCAATACTGTGCTTAACTGTTAGCAGTTCTGTATATGGCATGGTTCAACCAAGACTTTAGTCTGCTTTTTCTTTCTCTTACTAAAAAGCATTATGGGATAGCCTTGATTGAACAAAGCTACGGTGGAGTCCAGGATCTATGGGCTCATCTGGAAGCAACCATGGCACATGAAAGACTGTGACTTTAAATGTACAAGTAAATGGTAAAGAACATGAATTAACAAATGAAATGAAATCAAAGAAAATGTGGTGTATTGTGTGTTTATGAACTAAATAAAAAGGCAAGTGTTTTAAGAAGGTGAAAGCAGGTGAAAATCTCCCCCTGAAGTTCTCTCATCCCACCCCATATGCAGTGACATTTTCACCCTCCACCCTGAGAGAAGAATCCCAGAATTTTGAGGGTTTTTTAAAAAAAATACTGTTGTATGTGTGTTTATCTAAGATCATTAATGTTGCTTGTAAGCTGCTTTGGTTAGATCTGTATCTTGAAAGGCAAGATGTAAATAAGAGTAGTCAGTCAATCAAATTAAGCCTGACAGATTCATGTTGGCACCCCATTATTTCCACTGTCATTTGCAGCTTTGCATTTCCACATATAGCAACCACTTTATAAACTCTGGGGAGTTAAAAAGCAGTTTGAGAGAGCAGACCGAAGAAACTCAAAGGCAGGGAAATCAAGACAGTGAGCACACAACCTGTGTGTAAAAACAGATATTTCCTCTGAAATGTGTGGCTTGGACCACAGATGAATATGATTTAATTTTAATTTTATTTTATTGTATCTACTGCTTATATATAACAGAATTAACAATATAATGTTGCCTCAAAAATAATAATCATGCTAATTTTAAAAAAATAAAAGAATGGAAATTATGTTATAAATGGAACACTTCCAAAAAAAATGACTATATTGTATGAAAGTCTTCTTCCTTGCCCCTTTATAAAAAAAATGTTGAAATAAAGCACATATCAGGAGTTCATTGTTGCAAATCAGGGATAGAGTTCTTCCAATGTTATTCATTTAGTCAACCCCTATTTCCCAAACTCCCTACAATTCTTGATAATTCCAGTATGTCGATGAATGTTCTGTCATCCAGGTGGAACAGTCTGTGGCTTGAATCATGTCAACTGGATTTCTATTTTCTCAGTAGAAACGTTTCACTCCTTATCCAAGGAGTTTAACTCAGACTGAAGAAGCTCCTTGGATAAGGAGTGAAACGTTTCTACTGAGAAAATAGAAATCCAGTTGACATGATTCAAGCCACAGATTGATAATTCCAGATGCTAGGAATTCAGCCAAGAAAGTATTAGTTACAGTAACTTTCCTTCTTTATGACAGATTTCAAATATGGTAAGTTTTTTAACATTGATCCTCATCACTGCATATCTTGAATTTTCTATGTGTTCTTTCTCCCCATTTCAGAGATTCCTCATAAAGGAACTCAAGAAGCTCCTGGATGTAAATATACTGACTTGCTTTATACTCAGGTAGATAGCCCACAGCCCACAACCTACTTCACTGGAGATATCAGGGAACCTATTCTGGAACCTTTTTCATGCAATTGGTGAATTCTGATATTGTGTTATTGTCCCTCCCATGTGTCTGGGTTCACACTTCATATTAAGCCATTCTTTTTATACCAAATTTGTTGACCAAGCTATAATAGCCAGGTTCATATACAACACTAAGCTACAATAGCTGGGTTCACACTTTACAATAACCTATAAATGAATCACATTATAGCTTAGATCAGAGTGTGAATCCAGCCTATAACTTATTCAGTCTATCTAGGCCAATAGTTCCCAACCTGTGGTTCACAGGCACTACTGGTTCATGCAACCAACCTATAGGGGTGGGGGAAGATAATGTAATAATAATTTAATCCCATATATGTTTGGTGTATAATAATCAAGGCTGCATTATTTGCAATGTAATTTGCTTTATAAGCATCCTTGTGTAATACCACATTCTTTCAATGAACTATGCCTGTAAATAAGCATGTTAACTTATTTTTAAAAAGTTGCATTTTTAATATTTCTTCAAATATATCAAGCATAGGCTGTGCTAAAAAACATTTAGAAATAACTTGCTTATATGATAACTATGAGAGTTTCAGTGAAAATATACTTGTCTGCCTAAGCAAAAGATTGAAGTAGCTGGTTTGGGCAGCGGTTCCTAATGCATAAACATTATGTGCCATTAAAAAGTTATTTTCTGTATGTCAACAGAATTACTTTGTGGTATAATAATAGGATAGTTTGGCAAATGGCTTTCTCAGGAGTGCAGAAAACAGAACTCTTTAATGTATTTTGGCCTGAAAGCTTCCAGTTACAAGATGTCTCAAACAACTGTCACCATCATTCAGAAAAGATGACTACCAGACCACAGGCATCAGGAATATATCTTCTCCATCTCCTGCTTTGATATCAGGAGACATCATCATTTTGGGTTGCAGGTTTAACCGCTATAATGTAGCGGTTAATAAATTTTAATCATTCAACATTGATTCCTGAGTAATCAATGAGGCTGAGACAGAAAAGCATAGTGACATGCCAGTTATATAAACCTGCCCAAAAAACTGTAAAAAGTTCTTTCCCCTCTCCTATTGCATAAGGTGTTCCTTGAAATAATCCAAAGTAGTTCCAACAAAGCTACTTTTATTTAGTTCCAAAGTAGTTCAATAAAAAAGGTATTAATTGTATTTTTAAATTCCACAATTTCCAGAATATTGATAAAAACTGAAGGGTTTTTGGTGAGCTATTGCAATATTGAATATTCTGTCTAAGAAACTCCTGCAGTAAATTACTGTCTGGGGGAAGACTCCTGTTCTAGCCACACAAAACCTGAGCATACTCAATCCTCCATGGGTTCTTTCTTGTTTCTCCTCATGGTTTTTGGTTTCCCCTAAAGATTATCAGGGGGCACGATGGCTCAGTGGTTAAGACGCCAGGAAAGAATTTATTTCGGCTGGACTTAAAAAAACTAAGGGAGTAGTTTTGTATATGCAATCAAAGTTAAATCCAAAAAAGATACTAGTTGATGATGAAGGAAGATATATTGCAGTTGAAATTAATATACAAGGAGCTAAAACATTAATTGTTGGACTTTACGCACCAAATATGGACAAAGGAGTATTCTATAAAAATTTAATGGATAAACTGTTGGATTTACCCTATGAAAACTGGTGTTTTATGGGTGACTGGAATTGGGTTATTCACCCAATGATGGATAGACACTCACAAAAAGAAGTGAAACGTGCACAGGGAAAATTACCACAAACATTTTTTGATTTGGAAGAAATGTTGGATTTACAAGATATTTGGAGATTGATGAACGGGACTTCAAGAGAATATACATACTACTCAGAGAGATTTACATCCTTCTCTAGAATAGATATGATTTTGATTTCTAAAAGTTTAATGATGGGCATTGGTAAAGTTGAAATATTACCTAAGACCCTCTCAGATCATAATCCTGTAATGTTGACTTTTAAAGGAAAACGGAATGTATTTAGATGGAGATTGAATGAGTCAATCTTTCGGAAAAATGATATAGTTGACGTATGTAAAAAAAGGTTAAGAGAATATTTTCAATTGAATTTAAACAAAGGCATGAATATACAAACTGTATGGGATGCCAGTAAAGCATATATGAGGGGTTACTTTATCCAATATAATGCTCAAATGAGGAGAAAGAAACAAGGGAGAATACAATTGATTTTAGATGAAATTAAAAGCAAAGAGCTATGTTTAAGAGATAAACCAATGGATTATACTTTGCTTACTCAAATTAAATTTCTAGAAAAACAAATATCAATGATATTGACACAAGAAATAGAAACCCAAATGAAATTTACAAGGCAAAAATACTTTGAACATGCAAATAAACCAGGGAGATGGTTAGCTTATAAATTGAGGAAACAAAGACAAAAGAATTCAATTGTTAATATACAACATGAAGGGAAAATTTTGGTGAATAATATAGATATACAAGAAGCCTTTCATGATTACTATTCAAAACTATACAAAAAACAAGATGTTAATCTAGTTGATATTGATGAATATCTGTGTAAACAAAAGCTAACTGTTCTTAATGACCAATAAAGAGTAATACTAAATAACCCAATAACAACAGAAGAAATGGTAAAGGCCTTCAAGAAAATCAGCAGTGGAAAAGCACCTGGACCTGACGGCCTGTCGGCAGCCTATTATAAATGCTTCGAGGATGAACTATGTTTACCCTTACAGAATACCATGAATTCGATTCTGGAAACAGGAAACATGCCAGAGACTTGGAAAGAAGCGCACATAACATTGATTCCTAAAGAACAACAAGATTTGACTTTAACCAAGAATTATAGACCAATATCTTTATTGAATAATGATTATAAGATATTTACAACCATATTGGCAGAAAGAATGAAAAATATTCTTAAGGACTTTATTCATCAAGACCAAGCTGGATTTTTACCTAAGAGACAAATCCGAGACAATGTTCGAAATATATTAGATGTATTGGAATACTTGGAACAACATTATGAAAAACAAGCGGCTTTGATATTTATAGATGCTGAAAAAGCTTTTGACAATTTAAATTGGTCATTCATGTTTAAGGTATTGGAAAATATGAATTTTGGAGGAAATTTTATTAAGTGGATTAAATCAATATATACTCCCCAATTTGCAAAAATAATTGTTAATGGAGAATTTAGTAAACCATGTGAAATTCAAAAAGGTACAAGACAAGGTTGTCCATTATCTCCACTTTTGTTTATATTGGTACTAGAGGTGTTACTTAGAGACATTAGACAAGATGATGGCATTCATGGTATTAGAGTTAAAAAAAGAAGTTTATAAACTAAGAGCCTTTGCTGACGACTTAGTCATCACTTTGGAGAATCCACTAGATGGAACTGAATTATTGATTCAGAAATTAAAAGACTTTGGGTCGTTAGCAGGGTTCAAAGTGAATTTACAGAAAACTAAAGTCTTGACTAAAAATATGGATCACCATCAACAAGAGAAATTGAAAGAAATAACAGGATATTCAATGGAAGAAAAAGTAAAATATTTGGGAGTATATTTGACATCTAAAAATGTTAAGTTGTTTAAGAACAATTATATTTCACTCTGGACAGATATTAAAAACTTGGACCAATGGAAAAAACTACAATTATCATTGTTAGGTAGAATTTCAGTAATTAAAATGAACATTTTGCCACAAATTTTATATTTTTTTCAAACACTACCTATATTGGCATCAGAAGAACCTTTCAAACAATGCCAACGGGATATTTCCAAATTTATTTGGCAAGGAAAGAAACCAAGAATAAAGAAAGAGGTGGACTAGGTTTACCGGATTTGAAGCTATATTATGCTGCCTGTTGCTTGGTATGGATTAAAGAATGGATAACTTTGAAAAATGAAAAATTATTGAATTTGGAGGGTCATGAATTAAGATATGGATGGCATGGATATATGTGGTACGATAAAGTAAAAGTTAATGTGGACTTTAAAAACCATTATATTAGAAGATCATTGTTAAGAATTTGGAATAAATATAAACAAATTTTGTGTTATAAAAGACCTTTATGGATTTCCACGCAAGAAGCATTTCACAGAACAGAAGTAAGAAATAAAGATAAATGGCTGACTTACAAAGACTTTCTAAAGAAAGAACAAGGACAATATATAATTAAAACAAAAGAAGAACTTGCTCTAGAAGGATATACATTCCAATGGCTTTCATATATGCAACTTGTAGAAAAATTTAAATTAGATAAAAAAAATTGAATTTGAACAAACTAAATCGGAATTCGAGAAACAATTATGTGAGACAGATGACCATTTAATTGCAAAAATGTATAAATTACTGTTAAAAGGAGAAATGGTAGAGGAACAAGTCAAAGATTGTATGATAAAATGGGCAAAAAACATTGGACATAATATACAAATGCAGCAATGGGAAGATATGTGGAACAAAGGGTTAAAATTTACTTTGTGCTATAACTTGAAGGAAAACTTTTATAAGATGATGTATAGATGGTATATGACTCCACAAAAACTTGCCAAAATGTATGGGAATGTTTCCAACTTGTGTTGGAAATGTAAAAAAAAAGAGGGGTCTTTTTATCATATGTGGTGGACTTGTGAAATTGCAAAGAAGTTTTGGACTCAGATACATTCACTAATGCAAAATATTTAACAAATTCGAATCCCATTTAAACCGGAATTATTTTTATTGGGAATATGGGAAGAACAAATGGGAAAACAATTTGTAAGAATTATGCAATATATGATTACTGCAGCACGACTTGTATATACGCAAAATTGGAAAAACCAGATTTTACCTAAGATACAAGATTGGATGTTAAAACTGATGGATATGGCAGAAAATGACAAATTGACATGCTTATTAAAAGAAAACTCAAACTGTTACTATCTTAAAGAATGGAAACCATTAATGGACTATTTGTAACATGCAGGTGGAGCAAAGCTTATTTGGGGTTTTGAAGACTAATATATATATAAATTGATATATTAGACAGGAAATGTTTTTGTATGTTATACATAAAGCTAGCATGTAAGAAAACTTTTTTTGAAATTACTAAGACCAGAGATAAATCGGAAGTTGACTATATCTATGCCTTATCTTTTTTCTTTTTTTCTTTACTTTTCTATACACTTTTACTTCTTTCTTTGATTTGTATTTCTATTTCTTTTTCATTTTCACCCTTTTAACTATGTATATTTAAAACTCTAATAAAATTTGGGGGGGGGAAAGATAGTCATAATCTAGTAATAATCCAAAGACTACACATTGCAAGATATACAGAAAATAAATTGTTTATTCTTTCTACTGAAGCCTTCCCTTCTTAAATATATAGGATACAGTATTCTGGTTTTGGTTCTGGAAGATCCTTTAAAGGTAATTGAAATATTAATGGGAAAATTAAAAGAATTTTGTGCATTAGCAGGTTTTAAGATTAATAAACAGAAAACAAAGATGTTAACAAAAATATGAAAATAGAAAATCAAACAGAATTGATGAATAAAACAGGTTTTAAGACTGAGAAGAAGTTAAAATATCTGGGTATAACAAATATGTATTGTATGTTATTTCAAAATACCTATGTTAAGACATGAATGAAGTTAAAAATATATGTTAAGATGGGAGAAACTACAACTGTCATTGTTGGGGAGAATTTCTGTGATAACAATGAATGTCTTGCCTAGAATGATACTTTTGTTTCAGACAATACCTGTTTTGACAACTGATGCACCATTGAAACAGAGGCAGCAGGATGTATCTAGATTTGTGTGGCAGGGGAAAAAAACCACAAGTTAAATATAAGGTGTTAAAAGATGCAAAGGAAAGAGGAGGATTGGGCTTACTTGATTTGAAATTGTATTTTGCAGCTTGCTGTTTGGTTTGGATGAAAAGATTGGGTGTTGCTGAGAAATAGAAGGCTTTTAGAGTTAGAAGGACATGACCTGAGATTTGGGTGGCATGGATATTTGTGGTACGACAAAATCAAGGTTAATGTGGATTTTAAAAACCATTATGTTAGACGTGCCATATTGAGAATATGGAATAGATGCAAACCCAGGTTGCACCCAAAAACACTTTTGTGCACAAAGATTCGGCACTACCCACAATGGAGGAATGGTTGGTGAATATGATGGAACTTGCTGGGATGGCTAAATCAACTTCGTTGATCAGAGAAAAGACAATATCTAGGTTTATTGCTGACAAGAAGTAATAGGCAAACACAAATTGCTAACTTATCATGAGATACTAGAATTTTGTCAAGGGGAATGTAAAATAAAATCAAGAGAAGAACTGGTGGCAGTCGAATATAGTTGTTAATGGTTCCCTTATTTACAATTATTAGAAAGCTTTAAAGTAAACAAAAGAATTGATGGTTTTGAACATTGTAAGACTGAGTTTGAAATAGAATTGTGTACAAATGATGAACATGTAATTGCTAAAATTTATAAACTTTTACTGAAATTTGAAGAAGAAGAACAAGTGAAAGAATGTATGATAAAGTGAGCTAAAAATTTTGGTTATAATATCCAGATGGAACAATGGGAAAAATATGTGGTTGACAGAATTGAAATTTACTCTATGTTATAATCTTAAAGAGAATTTTTATAAAATGATGTACTGTTTGGTATATGTCACCAGAGAAATTGTCTGGAATGTATAAAGGCACTTAAAATTTATGTTGGAAATGTGAACAAGAAGGGACATTTTATCATGTTTGGTGGACATGTAAAAAAGCTAGAAAATTCTGGATTCCAATACATACACTGATTCAGAAGATTTTAAAGATTAATCTACAATTGAGACCAGAGGTTTTTCTTTTAGGATTGATGGACAAACCGTTTGAAAAAAAGTTATGGAATTTTGTTTTTGTACATGATAACTGCAGCGAGATTACTGTGTGCACAAAGATGGAAAGATTCGGCACTACCCACAATGGAGGAATGGTTGGTGAAGATGATGGAACTTGCTGGGATGGCTAAATCAACTTCTTTGATCAGAGAAAAGACAATATCTAGGTTTATTGCTGACTGGAAACCCCTTATGGACTTTTTGCGTGAAACAGAAAAAAATGAACTTATGGTTATGGTTTTGATGATGAGACAGGATAGATTATAGAAAGAAGAGAGTTATGTTGTAACCATAGAGTAAGAGGTTAATTTATAATTGTACTTATAACTGCTGTAAAGAAGATCGGAAACTACTTCTCTGTATCTTTTTTTTCTTTTCTATTTTACTTTTTTCCCCTTTCTTGCACTTTTAGCTTTCTTTTTGATTTCTTTCTTTCTCTTTTCTTTTTCTAACTTTATATTAGTTTTTTTTAGTTTTTATCTTCCTTTTCAAAAAATCTTGAATAAAATGAAAAGGAACATACGTCATTTAAATTCAAGTAAAGCAGCCCAAGGTTTAATACAGTTGATGGGTATCAACTAACAATAACCTGCTGTCTTAGCTCTGACACATAACAACACAAGCAAAAGCTACCAAATAATTATCTTCCTTCCTTCCTTATTTAGCTTTTGCCCTTATATCCCACCTTTCTCTGAGAGCTCAAGACAGTATATATGAGTTCTTCTCTAATTTTATTCCTACGACAATCACCTTGTGAGATAGATTGGGCTGGAAGAGTAACTGGCCGAAAGTCATGTGGTGAGATCTAGGGTCTGCCTGGTCCAAGTCCAGCACCTCAACCTATACACTGTATTGATTCCTCAATAGAAAGGCATCATTTGTAGGTATAATTACAGTACATCTGTACATATCCATGAAAAGTGACTACATTAAAGTGGTGAACCTACTGTGAATTAGCATATACCACAGCTTTCCAAACTGTGTGTCGTGACACTTTAGTGTGTCGCAACACACAGTCTGGTGTGTCACCACACAACCCGGAAGCAGCAGCGGGGGGGTATATGGCAGCGGCGGCAGCGGCGCGCCATCAGCGCTTCCGCGTTTTAGCAGAGGCCGCCGCCGCTGCTGCCGCCGCCATGCACACATGCCCCCGCACGCCCCCCCCCCACGCTGCCGCCATGCACACGCGCGCGCAATACAGTACACTGGATAATTCTGTAAAAAAAATGTAATGGGGATTTCATCTGGCCCATTATCAGAATCCAAATGTTGAGCAACAAGTTGTTTTTTCATTGGGAAGTCAAGATCCCCTAGTAAATCAGGTTCCACCTGCTAGACCACTTTGTTCTATCTGTCTCCACTGCAATTCTTCTTCAGGTCATAAAAAGAAGAGCTAACCTGGTGTTTCCCAACCTAATACCTAACCTGTGATGGGCTATAAATCTCATTATTTTTAGCAGCATAGCTATAATAGGAGTGTAGGTTGGGGAATAGTGAACTGGCCATTATTAGCATTGATGAAATCACAAAGATTGAAAAGAACTGCTGATCTTAAGATGTTAGGTCAATGGGAAGAGTCAGAATGGCTATTGAAACTTAAAGTGTTTGTTTGTTTGTCTCAGTGACTATCAGAGACAGTCTTGATCCAGACCCATGGCTGGATTGTTGAAGATTCCTACACTGCTGGCAATGTTACCAGCTCAACATAGCTAGATGTGCCTACTATTCTCATTTTACAAATTCTTCCAGCTTGCCCAAATGAAGGGGGATCTTTTCCTCTGTCACCAAAGGTCTTTTCTTCCCATTTGCATAAAAAGGTAAAGGTTCCCCCCGCACATTTGTGCAGTCGTGTCCGACTCTAGGGGCCGGTGATCATCTCCGTTTGTTAGCCGAAGAGCCAGCGTTGTCCGAAGATGCTTCCACGGTCATGTGGCCGTCATGACGCATGCGGAACGCTGTTACCTACCCACTGAAGTGGTATCTATTAATCTACTTGCATTTGCATGCTTTCGACTTGCTAGGTTGGCAAGAGCTGGGGCGAGTGCGGGAGCTCACTCCGTCACGCAGGGCTAGGGTCTCGAACCTCCGAACTTGCGATCTTCCGATCGACAAGCCTGGCGTCATACCCGCTGAGCCACCATGCCCCTTATTCCCATGTGCATAGCTTTCATCATATGCATAAAACTAGTGCTTTGCTGAAAAAATCATGTTTGGCGGGAATTATGGGAGATGCACGCCTGGAGGAAGGCTGATATTCATTCATCTTTTGACACCTCAGTACTGACTTGTTGATCATTCAGTACTGTAAAACAGATCATTGTTTTTTTAACCAAAAACAGACTGGAGATTGCAGTCTTGGGTGGAAGAGAATGAGAGAAGCTGCTTATCCCTTTCTCTTTGACAGTGAAAAGTGATACTGAAGATGTTTTTTTAGTCTGACATGTTTCTTGTCTGTGTTGCACTTGAAACAAAGCCAGGAGAAAAATGTAAATCTAGTACTAGTCATTTGTGAAAACACCTTAAGGCAGCGGTCCCCAACCTTTTTGGCACCAGGGACTGGTCATGGAAGACAATTTTTCTACGGACCGGGGTGGGCGGGGTTTGCAGGCGGGAGCCAGTCGAATGCACTGGGGGGCAGGGTTTGCAGGCAGGAGCCAATTAAATGCACCCGGGGTGGGGTTTGCAGGCGGGAGCCAATCGCGCGCACTGGGGGCAGGGTTTGCAGGCAGGAGCCCCACAGCCCACTTCCTAACAGGCCGTGGCCCACTAGTGGGCCGCAGCCCACCAGTTGGGGTAAGGGATAGGGATACAAACATCCATATTAGATGGTATAACCCAAACACATGGAAAGCATTTTTGTGGCACTGTGGAAAGGTTATGAACCAACATTCTTAAGTCACCAATATCAAAAAACAGTTGAATCAAAAAGCTCTCCAAAATGGGGGAAAATGGTATCTATTATATGAAAGACTACCTCTTGAACTTGGCTGGGTTTGGCTTTCTGGTTAATAGGCTCATCTGAAATTTTGAGAGAACATTGTGGGCACTCTTGCAAAATGACTGGCATGACAGACAGGATTGTCAGAAAACATGTATCTACCAAAAGCAAAATTCATGAGGTTACGCTCTGATAGGCACTCTAATATCTCAGAGTTCTCCCTACCAACCTCATTTACACTTCTCCTTTTTTTTTTTTTTTTGCTTTTTTTGCTGGACAAGTGACCACATTTCCAAATAAACATCTGGATGGCGGCCATCTATCATTTTTATTTTTCTAAGGTTATCCTTGAGACAAAATTGGGCACAAAAAACAGTCTCAGAATTCAAGTTAATGCTACTGTAGAGGTGGTCTTGTAGCCTGTCAGTTTCTCTTTACCATGCATTTTTTTAATGAGAACCTTTTTTAAAAAAAGAATAACACTATGTGAGGCACAAAGCCTGGCAGACAGCAAGGGAGGTTTTCACAGGTATACTGGTACAATACTGTCTTCTCCTATTCTAGATCTTGGAGTCCAACCTTTTCCCACTTGATGCCACTTAGCTGTTCTGGAATTACAGTACAACTTCCAAAACTCACATGAACCTCAACCAGCTTGCCTGAGAACACCAGTTTGGAGGAGGCGGTTGCAGGTATTCAGAGTATTTCAGGCTCTCAGAAACATCCACCCACCCCTGCTTTTAACATTATAATAGTGGGGAGTTACAGGACAGAGCTAAAAACAGACAGTCTGAATACGTAAACATACATAATCACTGTAAAATACACATGCACACAACCATTTTTTGAACTGGTCCTTGGAACAAAACAGTTGTTAGCAGCTGATATCTAAAGAAAAAAATTCCCACCTTTCTGATATGCAAAGAGCCTACGGTTCATTTTCACAAGAGCTGATATGTTCCTTTTTCAAAGAAGCAAGAGAAAAAAACCCTCTTAAGAGATGAGAAATAGATGCAGACATTTAACAGCCTTGGCCTCTTGAGTACTTTGGAACAAACCCAAAAAACACACATTGTTTGCCTCAACTCTTAAGTGAGAAAATACATTAGTTAAATACTCTTATTTCAACACTTTGGAGCTACTTCAAATTATGAAGAACATATAGAAACCTTCTTCTCTTTTCATAAGCTTACAATACGTAGGCTATTCCCCTCTATTGCCTTGCCAGCTGGAACTTGGAGTTGCTCTTTCTAGTTCACTTGGAATGCCCCTTCCATACATGCACCCAAGAGCCCAATATGACTGATGTAATACCAGTGAAACCAGAAATACATGGAAAGAGGATGAATAGTGCCTGTAATTATTATGGTCTTAGACCACACCACTTACATGAAAGAAGACATCAGTTGGCATGCAACTAAAACTGAATAACATTTATTTCTAGGATCTAGTGTAATCCTGTGAAGCAAATGAGTGTCAAGCTAACTATCGGGTCAGCAAAGTCAGAATATGGCCCAGGCTCAGTACTAAATGTATAATGTACGTGTCTGTGGTGTTCTCATAGCACCAAGAGAGGAATCAGTATTTGACTTGTTTACCCTGGATATATTAAAGACCACTGCAAAGCATGCAGCAGACACTTTTAGTTGCACAGATTACCTTCTAAATAATTGTTTTCTAATTCTTAATAGAGAAACGTAAGATGGCATTTCTTACATCATTAATGTACTCCAGTAGCTGCCAGCAAGAATCACAGGAGCTGCTACGTTAGCTAGTTATTTCAATCCGTTCAATCCTTCTGCATCTTCCTCCTGACTTTTCTAGATATTTAAATCTTGCTAATTTGCTAGCTTCCATCATGTCATCTGATATCACTTCCCCTTTGCTTTTGAAGTAATGCACAAACTATTACATTCAGTTAAAATGTTGACATCCCTCTGGGTATTGCCTCCTTTTTTCAGTTTTATTTTTGCACACCTGCGTATATGTTAGACTGATGTCCTTCTTTTTCTCCTGGATCTCAAGGCAGCTTACCTAGGGACCTCCCTCCTTGTTACTATGACAACGATCTTGTGAAATGGGTTGGATTGAGAGAGACTGGCCCAAAATCATCCAGCAAGTTTCCATGGCTGTGGTGGATCTGATGAGTTAGAACAGACTTTGGGGATGAGTAACTTAAGTACAGATACATAAAAGCCTATCAGCCAAGTTAGAAGCAGCTAATGAAAGACATGGGTGTGTGTTAATACGCTGGATTTTAAAGACAGAAGACAGTTGTGGATGAAATGCAGGTTGTGACTTGCTGCAGGCAGCACCGTGGGGAAAGAGTAGAGAGATTGAAGTAGGAACTTTTGTCTGAAAGGCACAAAACAAGGAGCATGTTACTTATGCTCCTCTTCAGATCCCAAAATGTTTTTTGCTGTTACCCTTGAAAAACACACTCCGTGCAATGTGTTGGTTTTGGTGATTAAGATCTCGAACGATAAAATTCATGACCTTGGTGCTCAGAGTAAGAAAATGAATGTTTTCATACACCTAAGGAAGGCTTGGGTCTCTGCAAGAAATGTTGAGAGAAATGCTGCAATCAATGTTAGAGGCTCTGGCCTAACCCTTCCCTTTGTTATTCTGCAAAGTAGGGCCCAGGCAATGACATGGGGGGGGGGGGCAAGGGGCGGAAAGAATGATGAAAACAGCATTGTGATGCAAGCCCCACCCCTTTTGTACATGTGTCCTGACACTGCATGCTGCTACAACAGGAATGGAATTTGCAGTGCAACAGCTGAATGCTGCTTTTGTCATCGTAGTCCTGGCCTCTGCCCAAGTCTTATCCCATTAGCAATATTGCATATACGTTCTGTTCGGGTGGGACAAATGTGACATTCAAGAATCAGGAAGGAGATATACAGTATAATGAAAGTACGGTTAGTGTGTGTGTGTGTGTGTGTGTGTGTGTGTGTGTGTGTGTGTGTGTACATGAATATTCTAACAGACAAGTCTGAAAGGAATAAGAGGTGAGCAAGTGGGGACAAAGGCAACCAGATTCATGGATGTTCCATCTCTGAATAAAGATCAGTGTAAATGTTATGACCCTGGAAAGAGTGGTAGGATTGTCTAGACTGAAGAACCCCATTTTTACTAATGTTTCCCAAGAAAGACTTATTAGCAGATAACCACCACAAGGTGATCCTTGCCTGAGCATCCTAAACTGGACATTCTGGTTAGGAATTCTGTGAGTTTAAGCTCACACATCTGGAGCACACCCAAGGGAGATGAAACTATCCCTAAGGCAATGGGCCAGGTTAACATATGAGCCCACTATAGATGTAAATATATGAATGCCATGCTTTGTTCCCAATGTAGTATGTATTTTGTTTTTCTATTGTTACTTTTGTACTGCGACTTCTTTAACCTTGTTAGCTGCCCAGAGTGGGGAGCCATATAAATTGAATGAATGCATGAAGACACTTTCATTCACTCCATGGTACCCAAAAGACACAGCATTTAATAAATGTTGTGAAATATCCTAAAAACGCAAGAGGCAGCGTAGCAAGCTTGCATACACGTACACTTCAGTTAGAATGATATAAATACCTGCATAGAAAAATAAGAGCAGTTAAAATTCATAGCCATTTCCCATCCAGTCTTTTAGTTCCTCCTGTTGCCGATTTGTACCAGCGGGAAAAACAGAGAGCAAATAATGACTGATAGGAAGGGAAAGATCGAAGGTCCCTTATCTCTCCACTGTGAGAAGATTCATTCTATAAAGAGATTTAAATCCACCTATGTACATTACTGTCCAGCTACATGGCAGGACATGGGGGACCTTGTTTTATCTTGAAAAGCTAAGCAGGATCAGGTGGATAACAACTGGATGGGGGACCACCAGGGGACTCCAGGGCTATAGGCTAGTCTGGAAAGTCAAAAAAGGATCTTGGAAGAATATTTATTTATTTACTTACTTGATTTATATAGCTGCCCATCTCACTTTCATGTGACTCTAGGTGGCTTACAATAAAACAAATAAAAACAGAAAATACGTAATATAAAACAAAAATAAAAACACATAGCAGCTGGACATGATCTAACCTATCATCCAGGAGACGAGCTCTAACCCACGCCCAGGGCCCCAGGCTCAAGCACAAAGCCAAGTTTTCAAGGCCTTATGAAAGGCCAACAGGGACAGGGCCAATCTAATCTCAAGAGAATTATGTTCCAAAGAGCGGGTGCCACAACAGAAAAGGCTCTCCTTCTGGGCCCCGCCAGCCAACACTCCCTGGCTGACAGTATCCAGAGCATGCCCTTCCTAATGGCAAACCACTTCCATATTGCTGCCAAGAAAACTGCATGGATGTGTCTATGTGGTTAGCAAGAGCATTGTGATGAACTATTGGTTCAGAGAAGAGGGAGGAGAATGCCAGGCCATTATAGAAAAGTTATCTGACTATGAGAAAGTAGAAAGCACAAGAAAGAAATTCCAAACAACTTCACCATGATTGTGTAAGGTATAAGTTGAAGTAGAGAGGGGCTTTGACAAGTTATCAAGATTCTGTTACAATACCCTAACTGCATTACAGTATGTCCCAAGATTCCTAGCGACTCTGGTTTCCTGACTTGCCTACCTCGAAGGGCTGACGAGGATCCACATAGCTTTTGAGGCACTATGCCTTCAGAGAGTGGCTTGGAAGTTCATAGGTTCAAGACTCACCCAAGGAATGAAAGAATCCTCCCAAGCAGCCAAGGGCAGGGCCCAAGAAATCCAACGAAAGCTGGCACAACCAGACACTGGTCTCTTGTAGCAAGAGCTTCAGAAGCAGAAAGTGGGAACTCAAACTCCACCAAGGAAAGGGGGAGAGATCTCCACTTACCACCCATATGCCTAGGAATACGCCATAAATAAGCTGCTTTCTACTCAGTCCCCATAGCACATCCTCATGGACTACTGACTGGGTTCACAAATCATGCTAAGCCACAGTGTAACTCATTTGATTTTGATATACTGCAGCTTGATGGATACATCCAGGCTGATTGGTTTGTGCACCTGGCTTAAAAGGTTAAAGGTTCCCCCCGCACATTTGTGCAGTCGTGTCCGACTCTAGGGGCCGGTGCTCATCTCCGTTTGTTAGCCGAAGAGCCAGCGTTGTCTGAAGACGCTTCCACAGTCATGTGGCCGGCATGATGCACGCGGAACGCTGTTACCTTCCCACCAAAGTGGTACCTATCCATCTACTTGCATTTGCATGCTTTCGAATTGCTGGGTTGGCAAGAGCTGGGGCGAGTGTGGGAGCTCACTCCATCACGCGGGGCTAGGGATGCTTGTGTAACTCAATGAAGTCAGGTCAAGACGGACAGGTCATGACGGAGAGTTCTGACAAAACGTGGTCCACTGGAGGAGGAAGTGGCAAACCACTCCAGTATCCTTGCCAAGAAAACCCATGGACAGTATCAAAAGGCTAAAAGATATGACGCCGGAAGATGAGCCCCTCAGGTCGGAAGGTGTCCAATATGCTACTGGGGAAGAGCGGAGGGCAATTCCGAGTAGCTCCAGAAAGAGTGAAGCGGCTGGGCCAAAGCCGAAAGGACGCTCAGTTGTGGATGTGTCTGGAAGTGGAAGGAAAGTCCGATGCTGTAAAGAACAATATTGCATAGGAACCTGGAATGTAAGATCAATGAATCAAGGTAAGCTGGATGTGGTCAAACATGAGATTACAAGATTGAACATCGACATATTGGGAATCAGCGAACTAAAATGGACAGGAATGGGCGAATTTAATTCAGGAGACCATTATATATACTACTGGGGACAAGAATCCCTTAGAAGAAATGGAGTAGCTCTCATAGTCAATAAAAGAGTGGGAAAGGCAGTACTGGGGTACAACCTCAAAAACGACAGAATGCTTTCAGTTTGAATCCAAGGCAAACCATTCAACATCACAGTAATCCAAGTCTATGCCCCAACCACTGGTGCCGAAGAAGCTAAAGTTGACCGGTTCTATGAAGACCTACAACACCTTCTAGAACTAACACCAAAAAAAGATGTCCTTTTCATCATAGGGGATTGGAATGCTAAAGTAGGAAGTCAAAAAATAACCGGAATAACAGGCAAGTTCAGCCTCAGAGTACAAAATGAAGCAGGGCAAAGGCTAATAGAGTTTTGTCAAGAGAACACGCTGGTCATAGCAAACACTCTTTTCCAACACAAGAGACGATTCTATACATGGACATCACCAGATGGTAAATACCGAAATCAGATTGATTATATACTTTGCAGCCAAAGATGGAGAAGCTCTATACAATCAGCAAAAACAAGACCTGGAGCTGACTGTGGCTCAGATCATGAGCTTCTTATCGCAAAATTTAGGCTTAAATTGAAGAACGTAGAGAAAACCACTAGACCAATCAGGTATGACCTAAATCATATCCCTTATGAATATACAGTGGAGGTGAGGAATAGATTTAAAGGATTAGATCTGGTAGACAAAGTGCCTGAAGAACTATGGATGGAGGTTCGTAACATTGTACAGGAGGCAGCAACTAAAACCATCCCAAAGAAAAAGAAATGCAAGAAAGCAAAGTGGCTGACTGATGAAGCTTTACAAATAGCTGAGGAAAGAAGGGAAGCAAAAGGCAAGGGAGAAAGGGAAAGTTATAAACAACTGGATGCAGATTTCCAGAGAATAGCAAGGAGAGATAAGAAGGCCTTCTTAAATGAACAATGCAAAGAAATCGAGGAAAACAATAGAATGAGGAAGACCAGAGATCTCTTCAAGAAAATCGGAGATATCAAGGGAACGTTTTGTGCAAAGATGGGCATGATAAAGGACAAAAAAGGCAGGGACCTAACAGAAGCAGAAGAGATTAAGAAGAGGTGGCAAGAATACACAGAAGAACTATACAAGAAAGATCTTAATATCCCTGATAAATACGATGGTGTGGTCACTGACCTTGAGCCGGACATCCTAGAGAGTGAAGTCAAGTGGGCCTTAGGAAGTATTACTAACAACAAAGCTAGAGGAGAAGACAGTATCCCAGCTGAGCTATTTAAAATCCTAAAAGATGATGCTGTTAAAGTGCTGCACTCAATATGCCAACAAATTTGGAAAACTCAACAGTGGCCACAGGATTGGAAAATGTCAGTTTACGTTCCAATTACAAAGAAAGGCAATGCCAAAGAATGTTCAAACTACCGTACAATTGAGCTCATTTCACATGCTAGCAAGGTTATGCTCAAAATCCTACAAGCTAGGCTTCAGCAGTATGTGAACCGAGAACTACCAGAAGTGCAAGCTGGGTTTCGAAGAGGCAGAGGATCTAGAGATCAGATTGCCAACATTCGCTGGATCATGAAAAAAGCAAGGGAGTTCCAGAAAAACATCTACTTCTGCTTCATTGACTACGCTAAAGCCTTTGATTGTGTGGATCACAACAAACTGTGGCAAAGTCTTAAAGAGATGGGAGTACAAGACCACCTTACCTGTCTCCTGAGAAACCTGTATGCGGGTCAAGAAGCAACAGTTAGAACCGGACATGGAACAACCGATTGGTTCAAAATTGGGAAAGGAGTACGACAAGGCTGTATATTATCACCCTGCTTATTTAACTTATATGCAGAGTACATCATGAGAAATGCCGGGCTGGATGAATCACAAGCCAGAGTTAAGATTGCCGGGAGAAATATCAACAACCTCAGATATGCAGACGATACCACCCTAATGGCAGAAACTGAAGAGGAACTAAAGAGCCTCTTGATGAGGGTGAAAGAGGAGAGTGCAAAAGCTGGCTTGAAACTCAACATTAAAAAAACTCAGATCATGGCATCTGGTCCCATCACTTCCTGGCAAATAGAAGGGGAAGAAATGGAAGCAGTGACAGATTTTATTTTCTTGGGCTCCAAGATCACCGCAGACGGTGACTGCAGCCATGAAATTAAAAGACGCTTGCTCCTTGGGAGGAAAGCTATGGCAAACCTAGACAGCATATTAAAAAGCAGAGACATCATCTTGCCGACAAAGGTCCGTATAGTTAAAGCTATGGTTTTTCCAGTAGTAATGTATGGCTGTGAGAGTTGGACCATAAGGAAGGCTGAGCGCCGAAGAATTGTGGTGCTGGAGAAGATTCTTAAGAGTCCCTTGGACTGCAAGGAGGTCAAACCAGTCAATCCTAAAGGAAATCAACCCTGACTGCTCATTGGAAGGACAGATGCTGAAGCTGAAACTCAAATACTTTGGGCACCTAATGCGAAGAGAGGACTCACTGGAAAAGACCCTGATGCTGGGAAAGACTGAAGGCAAAAGGAGAAGGGGACGGCAGAGGATGAGATGGTTAGATAGCATCACCGATGTAACGAACATGAATTTGAGTAAACTCTGAGAGACAGTAGAGGACAGGAAGGCCTGGTGTGCTATGGTCCATGAGGTCACAAAGAGTCGGACACGACTAAACGACTGAACAACAACAACAAGGGATTCGAACCTCCGAACTTGCGATGTTCCAATCTACAAGCCTGGCGTCTTACCCGCTGAGCCACCACGCCCCTTATGAAAACTATGTGTTCATAATCTATGTCAGAGCTTTCCAAACTTTTCATGTTGGTGACACACTTTTTAGACATGCATCATTTCGTGACATACTCTTACAGCAGGGCACAAGGCAGGCACTAGGACCTGCGCGGAATCACAGCAGGTTTGGAGGCAGCAGGGCACAAAGCAGGCACTAGGACCTGCGCGGAATCACAGCAGGTTTGGAGGCATCAGGGCACAAGGCAGGCACTAGGACCTGCGCAGAATCACAGCAGGTTTGGAGGCAGCAGGGCACGAGGCAGGCACTAGGACCTGCGTGGAATCACAGCAGGTTTGGAGGCAGCAGGGCACAAGGCAGGCACTAGGACCTGCACAGAATCCTGGCAGGACAGGTTTGGAGGCAGCCACGCACAAGGCAGGCACTAGGACCTGTGCAGAATCACAGCAGGTTTGGAGGCAGCCAGGCACAAGGCAGGCACTAGGACCTGCGCAGAATCACAGCAGGTTTGGAGGCAGCAGGGCACAAGGCAGGCACTAGGACCTGCGCAGAATCACAGCAGGTTTGGAGGCAGCAGGGCACAAGGCAGGCACTACGACCTGCGCGGAATCCTGGCAGGGCAGGTTTGGAGGCAGCCAGGCACAAGGCAGGCACTAGGACCTGCGCGGAATCACAGCAGGTTTGGAGGCAGCAGGGCACAAGGCAGGCACTAGGACCTGCGCGGAATCCTGGCAGGGCAGGTTTGGAGGCAGCAGGGCACGAGGCAGGCACTAGGACCTGCGCGGAATCACAGCAGGTTTGGAGGCAGCAGGGCACAAGGCAGGCACTAGGACCTGCGCGGAATCCTGGCAGGGCAGGTTTGGAGGCAGCAGGGCACGAGGCAGGCACTAGGACCTGCGTGGAATCACAGCAGGTTTGGAGGCAGCAGGGCACAAGGCAGGCACTAGGACCTGCACAGAATCCTGGCAGGACAGGTTTGGAGGCAGCCAGGCACAAGGCAGGCACTAGGACCTGCGCAGAATCACAGCAGGTTTGGAGGCAGCAGGGCACAAGGCAGGCACTAGGACCTGCGCAGAATCACAGCAGGTTTGGAGGCAGCAGGGCACAAGGCAGGCACTAGGACCTGCGCGGAATCCTGGCAGGGCTCGGAGGCAGCAGCAGCCGCGACACACCCAGACACTGCAGCCGACACACTAACGTGTCCCGACACACAGTTTGGAAAGCTATGATCTATGTGTTAATCTATGTGTTACACTATGTGTAAACCAGGCAGGTGTGAGAGCACTATGTGTGAATTAGGCTTAACACACCACCATTAAAACAGCTTAATGCAATCACCCAACCAACTTCCTCATCCCTCTCCCAGACCAAATTATAGGAAGCAGAAGCACAGAGGCATTGGGCAGAATGCAAGGCAACTATGAGCGGCAACTATTCTCACTATTGCATTCTTCTGTTGGGAATAGCTCCCGCTCTCAGATCTCTCTTAGCTATACCAGTAAAATCAGGAAAGTTCTACCATGAACTGCATACATTCATTTGGAATCCAGCCACACTGGGTTTGCTACAAGTGATCTTAAAAGCTGCTCCTACTCCACTTAATGTACAAAATGGCAATGAATTATAGATCTACTCAACTTGGTTGTCATAAAGCTAGTATAGCGTTGGGATTAAAGCACTCAATTAAAATAATGGAGACCCAGATTCACCTCACTGGGTGATTTGAGGCCAGTTGCTGTCATGGGAATAATTGAAGGAGGGAATGGTTTGCATGCTGCCTTGAGCTCCTGGCAGAAAGGCAAGATAATGTATCTAGCAAATGAAAGGAATAATGAAGGCCTTCCTTACTTAAAGTATAAAGGTAAAAAATGAAAACTGAGGAAGATGTGGCCTTCCAAAATGTTTTGATTCCAACTCCCATCAATCTGCCCCTCCCCAACATGGCTGACAGTAAGAGACGCTGGTAGTTGCAGCCCAACATCTGGAAGACCACAACTTCCCCTTCACTGTGCTCTGCAAATGCCAAGTATTGTTACCGAATTTATGGCACATGCATAGCAAACCCTCACAAATGTCAGGAATAAAAAATATCACCCCGCCTCCTTGGACTTGGCACAATTATTTAAGGATTGGAAGGCAGCACCAGATATTTTTCTCTCAGAAATATAATCAATATTTCACACATACAAAAGACACATGACTGGTTTTATTTGCTTTTTTCATTATGCTAACAGGATGGAATAATCTTCAATGATAAAAGCAGATGAAACATAGGCATACCCAATCTCACTAACGTGTCACTAATATTCATCTTATAAAGATGATCTCAACAGTGACTAAAGGAAGTTTGACGCACATTTATCTTTTGTCATTTCCTCCCCAATTTTACAGTTCCCCAAAGATCACTTGGAGTAATGCTGTCCTCTACGCATATGAACAATGAGAGCACATCAGGATCCATCAGCACTATACACACATGCCACCCAAAGTCTGAACGGGACACCTCTAAAAAATAGATGGGGGGATCCTTCTATCCTCCAACCTCCCCCCAAAATTAAAATGTTCAAAATTTACTTTGGTGTTAATATAGATAGGTATTTCTATAGAATTTCAGTTTGGCTTTTTTATATTATTTATTTCTCTTTATATAGCTGCTACTTACTCAGCACATGACTCAGGGAGGCATACATCTTCAATAAACTCCATGTAAACAACACAGTAAACAAATAATAAAAACAAAGTATGAAAACATATGGGGCGCGATGGCTCAGTGGTTAAGACGCCAGGCTTGTCGATCAGAAGGTCGGCGGTTTGAGACCCGAGCGCCGCGTGACGGAGTAAGCTCCCGCACTCGCCCCAGCTCTTGCCAACCTAGCAATTCGAAAGCATGCAAATGCAAGTAGATAAATAGGTACCACTTCGGTGGGATGGTAACAGCGTTCCGTGCATGTCATGCTGGCCACATGACCGCGGAAGCGTCTTTGGACAGCGCTGGCTCTTCGGCTAAGAAACGGAGATGAGCACTGCCCCCTAGAGTCGGACACGACTGTGCAGGGGAAAACCTTTACTTACTTTTATGAAAACCTAAGGACATAAAGTCCCAGAAAAAATAGGATCCATAGGATCATACCACTCCCTAACACAGTGCCTGGGGAAAGAATCAGCTCTTCAATGTCTTTTGAAAGGCAGGCAGGGCCAGGGCCATCATATCTCAGGGAGGATTGGGTTCCATTGCAGGGATTAATGACAAAGAAGGCACATCTCCTGGGTCCCACCAGATGACATTGCCTATGCAATGGAACTCGGAGTAGGCCATTTCTCTCAGATATTATTGGTCAGGTAAAAATAACTGGAGATAGACAGTTCTGCAAGTAACCCAGCCCTGCAGTATGAAGGACTTCATAGAAGAGAAGCAGTACTTTGAATTGTACCTGGAAGCTCACTAGTAACTAGTGCAGTTTGTAAAGTAGAGATATTACATGAGCATATTGAAGTATGGCCATAACTACCTACATCACTGCATTCTGGATCAGCTGCAGTTTCCAAGTGATCGTCAAGGGCAGCCCCATGTAGACCATATTGCAGTAATCCAATCAAGAGGTGAGCAAGGGATGAGTGACTGTAAGCAGGGCTTCCCAGTCTAAAAATGGTCAGAATCAGTGCACAAGTTGGAGCATCCTCCAAGCCACAGCTGCCACCTGCTCTTCAGCAGGAAGCATGAATCCATGGCCCCAAATTATGCCCCAGGTTTGTTTGGAGCAGTGGGACTCTATTTAGAACCAAAAACGAAAAATCTCCAGATCCAATTGGTCCCAAAATTCACAGCCACTCAGTCTTAGGAGGGTTGAGTCTGAGCCCCTTTCCCCCATCCAGGTCCCTACAGATACTGAGACAGAACCTTGAAGCGCCCCTTGGAGGGCCAGGGTTCAAGCTGCAACAGGAATGCCTGTTTGTTCCTGCTTTCTAAGCAGAGAGGGTGACCAATAGTTTGTAAATCCTGCCTTAAGGGAAGTCATCATGAGGAACTCCTCCCATGAACCTTTTGCAGCTAGAAGGTGTGGGAAGCTAAAAGGTGTGTAATAGCTCCAGGGTAGTAGAAATGATAAAACAGGCTCAAAAATATCCAAAAGAGAAATGTGAAAGAATGAGTCAGCCACAAGGTATAAAAGCAGAAGCTTCTTTCATAGGGGAAGAAGAAAACATGGGGGAAATCCTAAGGCAAATTTGGCACAGCTTTGTTTTAGAGATATACAAGTGGTGCAGTGGACTGAGTCCACATCTAAGCCTTGAGAGGCCTGTATTCATTTGGTAGTGCAATATTCTTAATTGAATAGTGTCCTCCTTTACCTATTAGGATAAAGGAATTCACGCACACCATGAACAATATTACAAGTTTTTACTTGAACCAACCTTTCGCATGAATGAGTCAAAAGAAGCTATTATTAAAGGAGTTGAGTGTGTTTATCCTGAAAAAGAGTAAGAACTGACATGAGAGTATTTAGTGGGCTGCCACACAGAAAATGGAGCAATTTTGTTTTCTGTTTTCCCAGAAGATCAGATTGTGGTATGTTCTGTGATCATGAGCTGTTCAGCAGGAGGACACCATCCCTCTGAATCAGGTGGGATCTCCATCTTTACAAGTGCCAGCAGAGCCAAGATGGTCACTTACCAGTAGCAGGTGTTTTTGTTTTTACCTCTATTTTTATTGATTGTTGTGAGTTGCCTAGAATCATTATATGGACTAGGCAGCCTAGATAGATAGATAGATAGATAGATAGATAGATAGATAGATAGATAGATAGGTGGGTGGGTGGGTGGGAGGGAGGGAGGGAGGGAGGGAGGGAGGGAGGAAGGAAGGAAGGAAGGAAGGAAGGAAGGAAGGAAGGAAGGGATAGATGATAGATGATAGGAGAGAGGGAGGGAGGGAGGGAGGGAGGGAGGGAGGGAGGGAGGAGAGAGAGAGAGAGAGAGAGAGAGAGAGAGAGAGAGAGAGAGAGAGAGAATCCCTGCTGAGATAAATCAGAAATCAATGATATTCAATCTATATTTCAGAAGTATACATATTCACTTTTGGGCACAGTTGACTACTTAACCCTGATAAAAATGCATATCTTTTTTATTTATGCAAATCTCAAAAGGACAAGGGAAGAGGATGCCAAATGACTTTTCAGACAGGCAATTGTTTGCTTTTTGCTAATCCCTGATTCTGTGTTATCATTTCAGAAAATAACAGAAAATATTCCTCTGAACTAGAAAAACATTGCTTCAAGTAGCAGATGCACTTTCAATTTTACCCAAACCATGCCTATTGTACTATGAATATGAAATACTTAATATGGTTTACATAAGTAAATTTAGCTAGACTGTAAGGCATTCGGAGGCTAATACAAATACTGTAGGCCATACAGGATTCCTTATCTAGATGCTACAATCAAACAATTAATGCACCTTATCTGAGGAAGTTTAACTAGAGCTAATTAGCACTGGTCCTGGCTAATTACTACATTGTCCCAAAAGGGAGCTCACCAAAATAGAAACCCTGCATTTTTGTAGTCACACAGCAGCAGGGCTGATTCTGCAGAATGCTAAAATGGGACAGTTCAAATGGCAAAGAGGCACAGCCAGCAAACTGAGCCACCAGGCCCTCTGTGGCTTCCTGAACCCCTTTCTGCAGCTACCAGAACCCCATAAAACCACAACTGCCTAAAATTAGGGGTGTGGCTCCCCCACGTTGAGGTAAGTAACACTCCAAACTTGTAGCAAATCCCTTAAAATAAGCATAACATACTTTTTACCTGGCCCTGCCTACATGCCTGACAGAACTTTGCTCACTTGCCATCATTGCCACCCATCCTCACCCACACAAACATGGGAAGACAGTCACCCCTAATGCAAGGTGCAATGCAATGGAGGAAAGGATTCCATGCAGGTACCAAGATACAGAAAAGAAATGTCACCAATTGAAGCTTTTTCTCAGGTCTAAATCTGCCAACATTTCCTCTTTGGTCTTCCATTTTATTTTGTCACTGAAGAGGAGTAATTTATGTGAGTGGAAACAGACTAAAGTATGGCGTCCCTCTAGAGCCATTATATGCTTCCCACTAGGATTAAATTGGTGGCTCTGGAAAGCTAAACTAACCAGAACTTTGACCTGGCCCAGCAGATTTTTTTATGTTCTTAACTAGCACATATGTCATGTTAAATTATCCTAGATCTGTCTTATCCAGTTATGGGTTTCAGGGTGGAAACTCCTGTCACAGGAAGCAGCAGCATGCGATCCATATACATCAGAAGACATTGCAGCATCATATTATTCAACAGGGCACCCCACCCTTTTTGTTTGTTCAACATTAAACATACTGTGTCAGGATCAAAAGATAGTGCATTAGTTCTTAGCAAGACAGAGAGAGAGAGATCTTTAAAAGCCTGTGGCATCCAAATGATACTGCTAACATTAAAAGGATTACTTTAATATGAGTGTCAGTTACCATAATTGGAAAGAACACCTGGGCAAGAGAACTGGATGCTGAAAGAAATCAGTAATCAATATTGGAGATAATTTTAGAGGAGGCATGAGATGCACATGTGTAATGGAATGTGAGAATGACCTTGGAAGACGGGGGGGGGGGGGGGGAGATGCTGCTTAGGGAACGATTTGATTAAAGCCCGCAACCGAGTAATGGGCAGAGAAAGAAACTTAGAAAGGATCCGCCCTAACTTGGCAGACGGTAAAAAGGGACGGCTGGAGATTTGTACTTTCAGACTTGCAAGATTCTGTTAATGTAGCTTAACAATAAAGTAGAAGTAGCTCATCTGGTCGTGTTTCCTGTCTGGTTTACCTGGGAGGGCTGACAATGTGTGAGGGAAACAAACCAGGCCAAAAACTCAAAGTATTTTGCTAACGGCACTGAAACACTCATGAATTTTCAACCAAAATTGTTTCATGTATTAGACCCACTATTTAAAGCACAGATTTCCAAAACAGAGCACGAGGGTAGGGGCGCAGTGGTAGAGTACGGGCTTTGCAAACAGAAAAGAGATACAGTCCCTGATTTGGTTAAATTTAAAGACTCAGGAAACAGGTGATGAGGAAGTCGGCAGCCTCAGAACTTGGAGAATCTCTGCTAGTTAGAACAGACAAGGTTTGGTAAATAAACAGGCCAATCCACTATAGGGAAATTAGTTAATAACTTTCTTAAAAGTTAGATATGACCTTATTACATGCATCAATCACACAATCTTGTAAAAGTTCCCAGGAGACCACCAAGAAGAGACATAGAATTAGCATTTTTATTCCCAGTACATCTGTCTGCCATGAGTCACCTGGGTTCTACAGATCTGACCCACATTAAATCTATTTTATTTTACTGCAAGAATGCGCAGTCTTGCCCAGTAGCAGAACTGCACACTGCTTCCCCTCTATCTGGATGTATGTCCACTGGAAATATATGAAAGAGTTCTCTAAGTACCTAACGTTAGGAACCACAACTTCCAGAACACGGCCACACAGCCCAGAAGACCCACAACAGCCAGTTCTCTAAGTAGATTTTAACACATGGACAGTGACTACACAGACTACAGTTTCAGGTCCCTCTTTAAATGTATGAGTTCTTCACATGTACGTAGATGCACAAAACTTGATGAGAATCCACTGGAAGTAGGGAACTGACCATTGTTCCACCAATGTACCCACTGAATCTAGAACACTGAATCTAGACCAGTGTTTCTTAAACTTTTTTCTTTCAGGACCCCTTCCCACTTTTAAAAATTATGGAGCATCCCAAAAGAGCTTTTGTTTGTATGGGTTTATTTATCAATATTTACTGTATCAAAAATTAAAATTGATGCATTTGCTGACGCTATCACTTCTCACAACTGTTTGATGGGATTTTAATATTGTATTATTTTTCAACATAGGTTGGCAAATAATTTCGATTTTGAGGACCCCTGAGAGGGTCTTGGGGGACTCCAAGGGGTCCTAGGACCACACTTCAAGGAACACTGAAATAAACTAGATAGATTTATTTAATTAATTAATTAATATGACCGCCCATCTCCCCCAACGGGGAACTCTGCGCGGTTCACAATAAAATAGATTAAAATAAAATATAAAATATAAAACAACAATTTATACAATCAATATGATAAATAAATAGTTATAAAATCCAGATGGGACGTAGTATTAATAACAGAAAGGACATTATAGACTTAAGGGATTAACCACCCACCCCCAGGAGGAACTATCATTTCCTCCTTCCCATGCCAGGCGGCAGAACCAGGTCTTCAGTTCTTTCCTAAAGTTCGGGAGGGAGGGGATCTGTCTCAACTCTGGGGGCAAGGTGTTCCATAATGTAGGTGGTACCACAGAGAAGGCCCGTCTCCTAGACCCCATCAGATGACACTCTGATTGATGGGGCTCGTAGCAGGCCCTCTCTGAATGATCGGGTGGGGCGGGTCGATAATATGGGGATAAGATGGTCCCTCAGGTATTCTGGCCCCATGCCATGTAAGGCTTTAAAGGTGATAACCAACACCTTGAATTGGACCCGGAAGCAAACTGGCACCCAATGCAGCTCGTGGAGCAAAGGTGTTATATGTGCAGATCTTGGTGCACCCAAAATTGCTCGCGCGGCCACATTCTGCACCAGTTGTAGCTTCCAGATAGTCTTCAAGGGTAGCCCCATGTAGAGCGCATTGCAATAATCTACATGGGAGATGATGAGAGCATGAGTGACTGTTCTGAGGGCGTCGCAATCCAGGAATGGGCATAACTGGCGCACCAGCCGAAGCTGTGCAAAAGCCCTCCTAGCCATGACTGCCACCTGCTCTTCGAGCAGGAGTCGTGAGTCTAGAAGGACCCCCAAGTTCCGCACCAGTTCCGAATGGGGCAGTGCTACCCCATCGAGAACCAAAGATGATAATTTCCCAGAAGACGCTACGCCATCAATCCACAGCCACTCGGTCTTGCCAGGGTTCAACTGAAGCCTGTTGTTCCCCATCCAGGCCCTCACAGCCCCCAGGCACTGGGACAGGGTGGTCACTGCATCACTTACTTCACCTGGAATGGAGATATACAATTGAGTATCATCAGCATACTGATGATACCTCATCCCATGGTGTTGGATGACCTCACCCAGCAGTTTCATGTAGATGTTGAATAGGAGAGGAGAGAGAACCAAACCCTGCAGCACCCCACACAGGAGCGGTCGCGGGCTGGATCTCTCCTCCCCTATCACCACCGACTGGGAACGGCCCCGGAGGAAGGAGGTGAACCAGCGTAAAACTACGCCGCCTACCCCCAACTCCCTAAGCCGCCCCAAAAGGATACCATGGTTGATGGTATCAGAAGCCACTGAGAGATCCAAGAGAGCCAGGATGGATGCACTACCTCCATCCCGCTCCTGCCAGAGATCCATAAGCGTGACCAATGCAGTCTCCATCCCATATCCCGGCCTGAAACCTGACTGGAAAGGGTCTAGATAATCCGCTTCATCCAGGGTCCTCTGAAGTTGCAACGCCACCACTTTCTCAACCACCTTTCCCAAAAAGGGAAGGTGGGAGACTGGACGAAAATTGTCCAGAACGGTAGGGTCCAGGGATGGCTTCTTGAGGAGAAGAATAGATACTGTATAATCACTTGCTGACATGCAGACAAGTTTGCTTTATCTCACCCTGATGTGATATATATATATTCCGATGCCTGGAAAGAAGAAGAGCCGGTTCCCTCACCCCTCCCTAATCGCGCAGGCACTGTAATATATATGGATGTATAATTAATATGCAATGATGTTGTAAGCCGCCTAGAGTCCTCCATTAGGGAGGGGATAGGCGGGGTATAAATAAGATAAATAATAATTAATAATAATAATAATAATAATAATAATAATAATAATATACTGCTGGATGTTTTAGGCTGACCATACCTGGACTACAAAAATCCAGACTATCATGTGATAGCAGCAAAGAAATACAAAAAAAAAATCAACTATTTGCTGCCATGTTGTTGCTGTCTTGATTATTACAACCCAGATATGATAGCCCTATGAGAATTAAAAACTGAAAAACATTCTGCTTAACTTCCATTCAAATCAATTTCCAACACTGCATTGCTCAAGTAATGTATCTGCATATGCAAATGTGCTCTTTTAAATGGTCAATGTTAGCCTGGCCTACCCCTTATTTTTTCTAGCCTGGCCTTGACCAATCTAGTATGTCCAGACATCATGTTGTTCAATACCAACACCTGCAAAGTAGAAGATTCATAAAGGCTGGACCTTATCCCATTCTGCAAAGGTAGGCGAAATATCAGACACAGACGAACTGGAGTCCTAGCTGATCCTGATAATACCACTGGGGGAAGGAGGGAACTGCAGCTTGGACAAGGAAAGGGTAAGAAAGAATTTAAATGAATTCAGGTCTCTAGGGCCAGATGGATTACATCCTAGCATACTGAAGGAACTAGCAGAGGAGATCACAGAACCACCCTTAATAAACTTTGAGAACTCCTGGAGGCCTGGCCCGGTCCCAGAAGATTGGGGGAGAGCCAATGTCATTCCATCTTAAAAAAAAAAAAGGAGGAGGAGAAGAAGGATCTGGAAAACTACAGGCCTATCAGCTTGACATCTATATTGGGCAAGGTCTTTGAACAGATTATTAAAGATCATGTTTGTGAGCACTTGGACAAGCATGCTACAGTTAACAGAAACCAGCATGGGTTTGTTGCAAACAAACTGAGCCAGACAAATCTTATCTCCTTCTTTAATATAATTACTAGCTTAGCAGATTGAGGAATGCCAAGACATAGTGTACCTGGATCTCAACAAGTTTTCAACCAACCTTCATGATATTCTCCTTAATAAAATAGTAAAATGTGGGCCAGATTATGCTATTGTAAGATGGACTCATAATTGGCTGAATGACTACATGCAGAGTGTTCCTAATAGCTCCACTTCCATGGGGGGCAGAGGGAGTATCGAGTGGAGACCCACAAGGTTCTGCCCTGGGCCCTGGGTTATTCAACATTTGGGTCAGTGACTTGAACAAGAGAATTGAGAAGGTACTTATAAATTTTGCAGGTGTTACTAAGATGAAAGAGAAAAGAGAGAAAAGATTCAAAAAGATCTAGACAGGCTTGAGCAGTAGGCTAACATATACAGTAGAGAATGGAATTTAAGAGGCAGAAATGTTAAATTCTGTATCTTCTGGGTAGAAAAAAATGTAAGGGAGTCCTGGCTTGCCAGTAGTACACGTGAAAGGGATCTAGGTGTCCTTGTCAACCACAAGTTAAAGATGATTGACAGTATGATGCAGCTGCTAAAAAGTTAAACGCTATCTTGGGATCCAAGAACTTCCAGATCACAGGAAGTATTTTTCCACTCTATTTTGCATTGGTCAGACCCCACTTGGACTACTGTGTCTAGTTCTGTACACCACAGTTCAGAAAGGACAGAGATAAATTCAGCGGAGGGCTAAGGATCTAAAATCCAAGCCTTCTGAGGAGCGTTAAAGGATCTGGGTATGTTTGGCCTACAGAAAAGACAAAGTCTTCCAATATCTGAAGGGTTGTTACATAGAAAAGGGAGCCAACCTAATCTCTGTTGCACCAGAGGTCAGGACAAGAACCAATGGCTTCAAAGTACAAGGAAGGAGATTCAGGCTAGACATTAGACATGCAGTGGCACCTGCCCTTTGGAACATTCTGCCCCCGGAGGTGAGGCAGGCCCCGTCGCTCCTGTCCTTCCGGAAGAACTTAAAGACCTGGTTTTGCCGCCTCGCTTGGGATGGGAACAGGAATAGTTCCTCATGGGGATGGCTGGTGCCATAGAGCCCTTTTAGAAGATCATTGTATTGCCTCTTGGATTTTATATTTAACTTATTAATAATAATGATTACACATTGTATTTTTATATCTATTTTATAGTATAATTTTAATTTTTGTGTTTGTAAACCGCCCAGAGTCCCCTTTGGGGGAGATGGTGCAGTGATAGAAGTTGAAATATAAAATAAATAAAATTAGGAGGAACTTTCTGACAATACAAGCTGTCAGCCAGCAGAACAGGCTGCCACATGACATGGTGGATTCTCCTTTGCTAGCAGTCTTCAAATAGAGGCTGGATGGTCATCCATCAGAGATGCTCTAGTGCAGCACTCCCCAACCTTTTTGGCACCAGGGACCGGTCATGGAAGAAATTTTTTCCACAGACCGGGGGGCGGGGTTTGCAGGCGGGAGCCAATCACACGCACCGGGAGCGGGGTAATCGCGCACACCAGGGGGCGGGGTTTGCAGGCAGGAGCCCCGCAGCCCACAGGTTGGGGACCCCTGCTCTAGTGGATCCTGCACTGAGCAGCGGATTGGACTAGATGACCTTTATGGTGCCTATGATGTTATGTTTCTAACACAAAAAGGCCACCACCTCTACGACATGCTTGTCAGCAGCCAGAATCACCTGGCTATTGCTGGAAACAAAATACTGCATGACAAGCTCTGTCCTGGTTCTGAAAGGCAATTCTTATGTCCAGTTAGGGATTAATGTGTTATGAAGATTTATAAGTGCACATGTAAATTAAGGGAAAAAATATTAAGTCTACATTTGAGCCCAAGTGGGAACCTGAAAAAAGCAAGGTCTATGCAGCAAACGCACACAGCTTGGAAGGGCGCATTAGTTTATGTGCAGGCTCCAGCCACACAGGCTAAATGCAGAAGACAGATGGGAAGTGCTCTCCCATTTCCTCCATCCAACCATTCAGTCAATACAGATAATGTTGTGACAAAAAGGATACCATTGAGTAATTGTATAACAACAAAAACAAACCATCATCACTCATCATGATGCAATAATTTTATATATTCAGATTAGCTGACAATAGCTGCAGTTAGATTCATGTTAAATTGCTATGAGTAACTGCCCCAAACTGCAGGCCTCTATTAAGTATTCTGCAATGTTCCAATACATATTTCTTCTTGGGAATTTACAAAGGATACTAAAAAAATGCCATGTTGAATGGATGTATGACTCTAATCTGGTAAAAAACTATCCTTCTCTTTTTCTGAAAATGCTATTATTTATTTATTTATTTTCTATCCCACCTTTATTATTTTCATAAATAACTCAAGGCGGGGAACATACCTAATACTCCTTCCTCCTCCTATTTTCCCCACAACAACAACCTTGTGAGGTGAGTTGGGCAGAGAGAGTGTGACTGGCCCAAGGTCACCCAGCCGGCTTTCATGCCTAAGGCGGGACTAGAACTCACAGACTCCTGGTTTCCCATTGGCTCCTTCCTAGGGCTGAGAGAGAGTGACTGGCCCAAGGTCACCCAGCCGGCTTTCATGCCTAAGGCGGGACAAGAACTCTGTCTCCTGGTTTCTAGCCCAGCACCTTAACCACTAGACCAAACTGGCTCTTTATTAGCAATAAATATGATGTGATGTTTGTAAGAATTTACTCTATTTATTTTGTTGATATGTTATTGTGCCAGGCCTATAATGCAAAAAAAATTTGAAACCAAACACTGGGAGAGAAATACTATTGATTGCTCTAGTAGAGAACCTTCAACAGGATCTGGATGGGGGGAGTGTGCCTCTCCTGGTCCTTCTGGACTTTTCAGCAGCATTCAATACCTTCAACCATAGTATCCTTGTGGACTGCCTGCAAGGGGTAGGAATGGGAGGCACCAATTTATGATGGTTCAGCTTCTACCTGATTGAGCAGTTTCAATTTGTAGTCATGGGAGATAGCTGCTCCAGTGTGGGATGTCACAAAGGTCAGCCTTCCCTTCCATGTTATTTAACATCTATATGAAGCTGCTGGGTTGAAATGTCATTAGTATGGTCATGTAAAGGTAAAGGTAAAGGTTCCCCCCACACAGTCGTACAGTCGTGTCCGACTCTAGGGGCCGGTGCTCATCTCCATTTGTTAGCCGAAGAGCCAGGGTTGTCTGAAGACGCTTCCGCGGTCATGTGACTGGCATGACGCGCACGGAACGCTGTTACCTTCCCACCAAAGTGGTACCTATTCACCTACTTGCATTTTGCATGCTTTCGAATTGCTAGGTTGGCAAGAGCTGGGGCGAGTGCGGGAGCTCACTCCGTCATGCGGGGCTAGGGATTCGAACCTCTGAACTTGCGATCTTCCTCAGTGGGTAAGCCTGGTGTCTTACCCACTGAGCCACCACGCCCCTTTTGTTTATGGTCATGAGCCTCAGTTATATCAACCCAGGCCAAGATGGAGATGCTGTAGATGTCTTGAACCAATGGCTATGAGGATCTGGATGGAGAAACAAGCTCAGACTAAATCCTAGCAAAATGGAGTTGCTGCAGGTTTATAAACATCACAGTTACCTGGTAACATTAGCCCTGGTAATTGTTCTTGATGGGATTGCACTCTCCTGAAGATGATGATTAATGACTTAACAGTAACTCATGCTATAATTACCCTGCAACCAGACCACTGCTACATGCTTTATGTGGGACTACCTAAGAAGACAACTCAATAGGCTGCAATTTGTTCATAATGTGGAAGCGAGGCTGCTCACTGGGGAAACCCATCATTGCAAAATTGAATCTGTTTTGAAGTCATTGAACCAATAGGCCTCTAGGTGCAATTCAATGTGCTGATTATTATCAATAATAATTATAATTATCGATAATAATTATAATTAATTATTATTTATACATGGTACTGAGATTTATGAGGTACTGCCCTGCCAGGTATAATTTTGGGCATGCTAAAGATTCCATTTCCACAGGAACTGGGAACTTGGAGTAGAAAACAGGCCTTTTTAGTAGTAACCCCAAATTGTTTTGGTAGGTCTTTGGCCCCTAGGATAATTGCAGAATGTCCATCTATTATTATTATTATTATTATTATTATTATTATTACCGCTACTATTAATGATATGTGGACTTTTTGTATGGTTTTTAGCTCCTGAGGTATTCTAATGGTTCCTTATGACCACCACTCAAGGTTGGACAGAATAGGGCAGTTTATAAATGATGTAAATAAGTACATACATATATAAATGGCAAACTTTGGAAGACATTTAATTTGTCCATCAAAGGGACTGGTAGCTTTAGGATATACTGTAATTACCTGAAACACCGTGACCATTGTATGTACACCATTATAGTAGCTTGTGATATTTTGAAGAACACTTAATATTACTAAAGAAAACTTGTATTATCACTTAAAAAAAACTTTCAGGGCTGTACAAAGTTTAGAAGAGTTGCTTTGCTTTGATTAAGATTTGTACAAAACCCTTCACGCTGCTTTATGATCCAACTCCTCCCCTCCCATCCTCACTAAAAATGAACCCACCATGTTTTGTGTTGTCCCAAGGAGATAGCTACAAAAGGCTTTTTCACATCGAGCCAGGTACTAGAAGTATCAAAGTAAGCTCAGAGCAACCAAAGTGCCTCAAGGCAATTTGTGTCACTTCACACCTTGACAAGGTTAATTTATGTCACCTCCATGCTAGAAATGCCTCACTAATGCAAAACACAGCCACCTCAGCCACTCCAATGTGTATACACAGCATTCCTTATATTATATTAGCACCCATAATAATTTGACACTTTTGAAAAGCTGAGTGGAGAATGAAATCTGTACTCTGGTCCAACTATAGTATATACCAGTGTTTCTCAACCTTGACAGCTTTATGATAGGTGGACTTCAACTCCCAGAATTCTCCAGCCAGACTTGCTAGCTAGGGAATTCTGGGAGTTGAAGTCCACCCATCTTAAAGCTGCCAAGGTTGAGAAACACTGGTATATACAATAGAAACATCTTTTAAATCACTTGTACATCTTTTGACAGAATTCCAGTTGTCTTCATCTGTTGCATGGCAATATTTGCAAACTGAAATATAACACTGTTGCTATTTTAGGTCATAATTTGAAGAATACTGTATTAGGCTGTTGATTTTGTTTAGTTGAAGTCTGAGAGACTCTCCTAAATTGGCCACAAAATCTTTACATTGTTACATTGCATTTATTTGTTCAACCAGCTTTGGATACTGAAGGCATGAGTTGGAATACAGATTTTCTCCTTGCTGTATTTTAACAATATTGGTTTAATCTTTTATGTACATTATTCACTTATCCTTTGATCAAGAAAGTATAGATTATACAATATGAAATATTTTTATTAAACTAAGTGCAGATATTGGTGATGTAATTGTCTGGATGCAAATCTGATATATATGTTTGTTATGAATCCTGTCTTTTTATCTTTTTGGATATATACTAAGGACATTGTTTTCTCAGATCCTTCCTACTCAATATGACCAGAGATGATTTCAGGGATATTCCTGACAGTTGGTCAGTTAGAAATAGTCAAATGTTATGACTATTTCATTAGTGGCTACAAGTAAAATTAATTATTTTGCAAAGTTGGAAAAATACCCAGCTATCTAATATTTTGCCAAATTTTCACTCATTTTTAAGAACAAAAATGTGGGATATAAATTTTATATTTAAAAAGTAGCTTGCAAAATCTCAACCCCAAATTCAGAGTTTGGTAAAGCTTGACATTGTTTTTTTTAATGTCAATTGTTTTTGTCTGTGTGTGTTTTGTGAATATTTCAATGAAGTGATTTTATTTATTAAAAAAAATAAGCATATGGCTGGGGAAGAGAGCCTATGATTCTTCAAATATTGTGGAACTACACCTCCCAGCATTCCTTTCAACTGACCATATGGCCGGGGATGTTGATTACTGAGATTCAGCAGGAACTGGAGGGCTACAAGTTCTCCACTCCTTGTATATGGCATGCAATACTATAACTTTGGTAGCTAGAAACCACTCATTCTCTGAGTGAGATGGGCGGTGCATAAATTTGATAATAAATAAATAAATAAATAAATAAATAAATAAATAAATAAATAAATAAATAAATAAATAAAATTCCGAACATCTGTCAATAGCAAGACACAGTCACAGAATTCTACAATAACGATTACCCAAAATTTCTACTCTGGACAGAAAGAAACCAGAGAAATTAATGAAATCCATGTTAATTCTACTAAAATAAGAATGCCCATTTGGAATTGGGTGCATAGCATACCGTCAAAATCATTTTTACATTCATTATTTTATTTTCATATCATGTTTCTTGCCTCTCACCTTACCTGTTCTTTTATAAGAGTAATATAGAGCCTTCAAAACTAAATCTGAGCTTAAGTAAAGGCTGCAACTGGCCGTTTTATTTAGCCTTGAGGTAATTCTGATTTGACATATTTGGTCACAAACGGGTTCTTCTGTTGCAAGAGAACAACCCTTCATTTTTCAACAGAGCCTCTAATTGTCTCCTGCGTTCATTCCAACCTTGTCATTTCATGTAATTTTAGCATTTTGGCCAGCTTTCAATGCCACTCTTAGCAAAGAACATGAGATAGGATTGAAATTTAAGCACAAAGGACCTGATCTAACCAAAGTTAAACACTGAGTTCAGTTAAACAGATCTGATATTTCAAAGATGAGCAACCTGAGGCGAAGGGCTTTTCCATTTCTGCTTGTTCCTCTCACTGACTGGCTGCACTAGAGAGATTGGAAGGGCCAGTGAGAGTTTGGTAAGGCAACGGGCTAGAAACCAGGAGACTGTGAGTCCTAGTCCCGCCTTAGGCATGAAAGCCGGCTGGGTGACCTTGGGCCAGTCACTCTCTCTCTCAGCCCTAGGAAGGAGCCAATGGGAAACCAGGAGACTGAGAGTTCTAGTCCCGCCTTAGGCATGAAAGCCGGCTGGGTGACCTTGGGCCAGTCACTCTCTCAGCCCAACTCACCTCACAGGGTTGTTGTTGTTGTGGGGAAAATAGGAGGAGGAAGGAGTATTTGGTATGTTTGCCGCCTTGAGTTATTTATAAAAATAATAAAGGCAGGATAGAAAACAAACAAACAAACAAACAAATAAATAAATAAATATCAAACCATCCAGCATTTGCCAACTCAAGAACCTACAGATTGTTCTTGACTTCATTTCTGGCTTATTTCTCTGGCATGATTTCAGACAACATGCTAATCAAACCATGGATACAGCCATTTGTGGTTTTGCTAGCTATGCTCATAGGCAACATGGACCAGATCATTGTACATCAGCCTGCTGCTCATTCACTACTAAGGTGAAATCCAGGCAAATTCTGGTTTGCTGTGTCACTCCCACATGGGTAAGGTGATTATAACTGCTATGAAGAACATTTACACAATCAAACAGAATTCATGGGAAACTTTAAGTCAGATATAAATGGGTATCCTGATAAAAAAACTTATTTATAATTTTATCCTGGGTATATTAGAAATCCTCTCATAAATGTCAAAGATCAGATATCCTGACTAGCAAGTCCATGGCTGTGCCCTAGCAAGGACTGAAGGAGGGCCTGGGAAACAAGCTACTTCTTGTTCTATGAGTTCTATGAATCTGAGTGTCACTTCTTCAGCTAACTTCTTCAGCTAACTTGCTTTACTTCATCCATTCCCACCAAAGTCCTTTTCTTCATAACAAGGAAATTCCATAACATCCTGATTTTATGCAAAATCTAACAGAACAAATGTGAAGACACATGATTTTGTCTCACATGAATATCTAACATGCCCCACAACTATGTTCCACCATGGACTAGGATCATCAGCAAGCCTCAGAGTTCAAACGTTCAGGAGAACATTAAGTTGCCTACCGTTGGTTACAGAGCAAGTGAGATAAAAAGAGAGAAAGAATGATGGATAGTCTGCCAAGCGTAAAGCAAAGAAAATAAACAGTGATTGGAAAGGAGATAAAGACATTGATTGCATTTTAATTTATCAAATTTTTATTTCGCAACTACTTTTCAGAGGCATCCTTTAATACTGCACATTTACTACTTAATTCTATTTTTGTTTGTTTATTTATTCCAACCAGCTTCTGTATCAAGCAACAGCATTGATATATTTGATGTAGATGATTATTCTGGTCTAGTTAATAAAAACTTCCTTTCAAATGTTCAAGCCTCAAGTTCCACAGCAACAAAATCTAACAAAGGATTTTCCTTAGATACCCTGTGTTAAGTACAGTAGTGTAGGCAAGTAGTTTAGCCACTTTGCTCCATCGATGAGAGTTCCTATAATAACTTTTACTCTGTTCTACATTATACAGCTGTGTTGTAATCTATCTACTTTTATCTGCAGAACTGCAAGCATCAGGTCACAATAATAATAAGTTACCTTTTGGAAAATTTCACTGCCGTTTTATGCATTATCCTTACAACAGCCCCATAAAGCAGTTTAGTACTATAATACCCATATTACATATGTGAAGATAGGGTTCAGGTTTTTTTGTTGTTTTTTAAGACATGTAGTGCATTCAAATTTAAAACTCCTGGCTGAAAGCTCATTACTTAGTCACAGTACCTGACTAGCTCTCTGGTATGGACGTATTTCTCCTTTCTATACTCCAGGGCAAAGAAAGAGGTTCTTTCATTTTGCCAACACTTGATGACCTGGATAAATTTGGCACAAACTGAATGGACAACGCAAAGCACTTCAGAAAGAAGAGCCTGAAATCTTTCTGTTTTCTTTCTTTTAGGTGCCTTAGAGCCAGTGTTGACTCCTGGCGACTGCCTGGAAAATCCCTGCAGTTTTCTTGGCAAGATTTCAGAAGTGGTTTGCCATTGCCTCCTTCCTAGGGCTGAAAGAGAGTGCCTGGCCCAAGGTCACCCAGCTGGCTTTGTGCCTAAGGCGGGACTAGAACTCCCGGTCTCTAGCCTGATGCCTTAACCACTACACCAAAGTGGCTCTCACACACAAAGATAGGGTTGTGCAAAAACCCACTTGGCCATGGCTGCCACCTGCTCTTCTAGACCCTGTGAAAATCTACCACCTTTCATAATACTTCATTATGTTCATTCCTTCATGCAGGCAAGTACACCTATCTATACTTCTATAATTATATATTCACTTAACTGTATATTGTTTAAGGATTGAATAATAATAGCTGAATGTTATTAGCCAGTGTTTACTTATAGGGAGACCTTGCAGTAACTCCAAAGAGATCTGAGGAAAGAATTCACCAAACCAACATGTCATTCTGTGGTATACCACAAAGACCACAACAGCTCTGGACAGGTACCACAATCCTCACTTGTACAGAACATCTGCAGTTGATTTCTAAACAATAGTTCTTTCTTCTACAGCAGTGCTTTCCAAAGTCCCGCCGTTGGCGACACACCAACGGCGGTGGCGTGCACGGTGGCGGCAGCCTCGTGTTTCACGCTAAAAACCGGAAGCGCTAATGGCGCACTGCTGCCGCCACCACCACCACCACACACACCACCGCCGTTGCCGCGCATGCCTCCACAGGGGGGGCGGCGACGTGCCATCAGCATTTCCGGGTTTTGTCGCGACACACAGTTTGGAAAGCTATGTTCTACAGCCTTAGTGACATGGATCCTTGGGGAAAATGTTATTAGCCATATATTGCTATGTGAAAAAAGGTAAAGGTAAAGGTTCCCCTGCACAGTCGTGTCCGACTCTAGGGCCCGGTGCTCATCTCCGTTTGTTAGCCAAAGAGCCAGCATTGTCTGAAGACACTTCCATGGTCATATGGCCAGCATGACACACGCAGAACGCTGTTACCTTCCCATGGAAGTGGTACCTATTTATCTACTTGCATTTGCATGCTTTCGAATTGCTAGGTTGGCAAGAGCTGGGGCGAGTGCGGGAACTCACTCCGTCATGTAGGGCTAGGGTCTCAAACCTCTGAAGTTGCAACCTTCCAATCGACAAGCCTGGCATCTTAACCGCTGAGCCATTGCGCCCCCTCTATGTGAAAAATAACAGTTAAAATACCCTGTTTTCAGAGAAAGTTAGCATGTTTTGTTTTGTTTTGTTTTGTTTTGTTTTGTTTTGTTTTGTTTTGTTTTGTTTTGTTTTGTTTTGTTTTGTTTTGTCACTTAGGCTCTACTTGCTCCAGTCCAAGTTCATCTAATATGCACTAGATTTTTTTCTGACATGGATCTACCTCACTTAGTTCTGCTAACAACGTACTTGGATCTCATAAAGTCATTGCAGGAATATAGCAAGTACCCATGTCAGCATGCTCTTAGAATAATCTTTATGAGATCTGCTGTCTAGCCAGAAACAGGCTGCTAAGAGATGAGGCTGAAAAAGAATGGCTTGTTCTGCAGATGGTGATAAATGGAACCATGGCTGTGGAATCCTAATAAAGATCACATACCTACTGTATGTGAGATCAATTTTAAGTAAGATCCTGGGCAGAGAGAAGTGAAGGATTTACCCAGATCCAACCAGTCAGATTGCCTTGCTACTTTTCTTTTCTCAAGAGCACTTATGGAACACATGGATCCCCAAACAAAGAATAAATTAGCTCAGCTGGATGGCAGTCATTGGCAGTTTCCAAGTACTGTGTACTGACAAGTTACTTGGCAGGTTATGTCACAGTTTGTAAGCACTGATTCATCGCCGCTAATAAACATTTATTGAGCACCAGCCCTAGACTAGATGCTGTAGAGAACCCAGAAGTGACAAAGTCCCTGCCCAGCAGCCTTATAAACTGACAGGGACAAACGTGATGGAAGAGATTTGGAGAAAGGAGGAACAAGAGTGGGAAGATTAACTGGAAACAGACAGCATAAAATAGGCGAGGCCATGTTGGTTTGGGAAAAGAGCCTGTTTCGCAACCGTTTTCTTTTTCTTTTTTAATGAAAACAAAACCAGGGCCTTCTATTCAGTAATAGAGATTTGCTTTAAATCTGCACGGTCTGCAGCGGTATTAAGAGCATCAATAATTTGCGGCTGTCAATTCAGGGTGAGATTAGAAGCATCACTGAAATGAAACGAGTGAGTGAAGCACTTCTGGTGAAGGAGACTGTTGCCTTTACAAGTGTATCCTGCATTAATATGCCACTGGGGCTTCTTCATGCAATTAAGTTAGTGGCTGTAGGCAAAAGGGCTTTCAGGCTAACTCCTATCTAAGGTGACAAACATGTCCATTACTATTCACACACTGCTGATCATATGGATAAGCAGCCACCTACCAGGGCAGAGCTGGCTTCGATTCTCCCGTTTTAAAAATATATTGTGTGAATGTGTGAATAGGTTCCAACCAGACATAGCTTTTTTTTCCCCCTAAAGTGTTTATACATTCTTGCTGCAACAGTAGCAATTCCTACGGCCCGGACCAGCTGCCTACCACTCTTCCAAACCTCCGCAGGGCAGACTCCAGAAACCGACCGGAATGATCGGGGCGCTGTGGGGTCAGGAAGCCTAGACCCCTGCTGGTTGAGAAATCGACTGCAACCCGCTGCAGTCCCGTTTGGACAAGCCCGGGAAACTCCCCCACCCCCACGCTCTCCACCAACAAACTCCCCGCTTCATCTAAAGGCAGAGAGGCGCGATCCCAAGCGCACAAACTCTAAAAGAAAGGCGAAGGTGGCTGTGGAGTGGGGAGGAAGGGGTTCCCCTTCCGAACTTTAGATCGGAACTACTCCGGTTTGCAGTGTGGCTGGCATTGCCCTCAGCTAGGCACCTAAGCGTGGTTAACACTCTTGTTACGGGGGGGGGGGGGTCCGTTTCCTTTGTAACAGAACCACCCAACTCGTTTCCCCACCCCCCACCCCTTTTCCTCCGCGTCGGAGAGGGTGCTGCTCCTCACTCACCCCAAAGTGCTGATGAAGCCATTGACCGACCCTTCGGCGTACAAGGAGACGATGTCCCCAATGTGCAAAAAGCTAGACATTTCATTCATGATTCCAGCGGCTTGTCCCGGCGCCTTTTCTTCGTGCCTTTCCTTCACTTCCCAACAAAGTGCTTCACCATGTGCCCGGCGGGGCACCAGGAACTACTAATCCAAAGCCTCCTCCACTCGATGCATTGGCAAGATCCCTCCCGCTAGTTTACACGTGGTTCTGCTTAGCCAGGTCGTGGTTCCGCTCAACATCAGCGAAAAGACGGGATTGGAACGGGGCTAGCGCTGTGCGCTTGGGGAGGGAGGGGGGAGCTGACGGATTGACCAGAGATTTGCATGAGTTCCCACTGACACTCTCTCGCGTACAGCTTTCTACCTGCAGCCAATAGAAACCGATCAGGAAGTCCTGATGAACTATTCAATGCAAATTTTGACGGCGAAGGGTGCAGATGGGAAGCCACACCCCTGCTAGCCACGCCTCCCACCCACCGCAGAAACTTTTCCAGGCTCGAAAGAGCCCAGAGGAAAGGCAAGAGGGTGAGAGCGCTTGTCGCTTGAGGCGGGAACGAGAAAAGGGGCATTAATTAATTCCCTCGTTCCCCCTCCCTCCCTTTGCCTAAACCGCCGGGCTTGGTAAATTCCGAAACGAAACTTATATTAGCTCGTCCCGGAACCACACACGATTACGCAGGCAAGGCAACGGCGCTAGGTTTCTCCCGCACCGTGAAGAGACGCGCTCCTTTGGCTTCTCCTCTTGCTTGGGCCAATATTTGATCGGCATGCCTTGACTTTTTTGCTCCGCCATCTGCCTTGTGCTCAGCATCTGAATGAGAAATGCTTTCATTCGCGCAGCGCGCACGGCACCACAGTTATTTCTGCCGAGCTGTTAAGCAGAGGGGGACAGGAGGGGAGGAAGGACTTTTGTTTTGATCGCTGCTGGTTCACGTGGCGTGGAAATCGGAAGAGCGCTGAACTTTATTTCTGCATTTTTTTTCCTTCTTGTCTAGTCTCCCTGGTGGGTTTTCTAGCGCGGGCGCGCGGGCTTCCTGTGGAGGCAGGCGCTGCCGCTCACCCTCCGGCGACACAATAAAGGCGGAAAGAGATGCACGAGTTGCTCTAGCTGACTCTCCCTTTTGTTTCGCTAGGCAATTAACAGCAGCAAAGTTTGTTTTTTAAAGGGACCGGAGCCCTGTTCGTGGATGCAATTCAAGCCAGAAAGGGATCGTGTTTTTCGCATTGTCCGAGGGGGAAGGAAAGAAAACGCGAAAGGTTTTGAAGTAAATAAACCCGGGGGATTCTTCTACTTGGACGACCCAGATGAAAACTTCTTGAAATAGCTCAGTTATATCAAGGAAACAGGAAACACACACACACAGATCAATATCTGATGTTTGACTCCCACCATCCACTGCAGCACAAACTAGGAGTCATCAGGACATTGTCACACAGAGCAGAAACCATCCCCACCTCCATGGATTCCAAAAAGAGTGAAAATCAGCAACTGAGAACAGCTCTGAAGGCCTGTGGATATCCAAATTGGGCCTTCACTAAATCTAAGTCTACCAGACCTAAAACAGCGACAGATAGGGCTGAGACTCAGAGTAAACGGAAGAATCTGGTCATTCCTTACATGGCTGGCGTGTCTGAAAAGATAAAACGGATATTTGGCAAACACCACATACCTGTATATTTCAAACCCACCAACACACTGAGACAGAGGCTTGTACACCCCAAAGTTCAAACTCCAAAACACAAGGAAAGCAATGTAGTGTATGCAATCCAGTGCAGTGAAGAGTGCTCTGAACTCTACATTGGAGAAACCAAACAACCTTTGTACAGGAGGATGGCCCAACACAGAAGAAGTAACACCACAGGACCAGAGTCAGCAGTTTATCTTCATCTAAAGGAAAAAGGACACTCATTTGAGGACATTAATGTTCACATTTTAGACAGAGAAGATAGGTGGTTTGAGAGAGGGGTCAAGGAATCCATTTATGCCAACTTGGAAAATCCTTCCTTGAATAGAGGTGGGGGCCTCAGGCACAACCTTTCCCCTATCTTCCTTCCTGCTTTGTCTTCTGTGCCTAGGAAGATTAAGACCATTTCGCAAGCTCAACAGCAGCATGGTGATCTTAACGATCCTCCTTTAGTTGATAAAGGGACTTAGAAATAAACATCTCAAAATAACCATGACCTAGCCCCAGGTGCAAGGTCACACAGCCACCTTAGAAACATATTTAAAGATTCCCTTACTAACTTTGCTCAGACTGAAGAAGCTTCTTCGAGAAGGAGCGAAACGTTTCCACTGAGAAAATAGAAATCCAGTTGACACGATTCAAGCTAAAGACTGTTCCACCTGGATGACTGAGAACCTTCATCGACTTATATCAAAGAAGGGCTTCACTCCGGGTGGCGCTGGGGAAAGGGAACAATCTGTATCAGGGACCAGGAAAAACGGTCTGAAAACAAAACTGCCAACATGGCAAACCCCTATAAATGGATGGTGCATTAGCATCTGGAATAATGAGTGCACTTCTGGTTGCCACACTTGAAAAAGTATACAATTAAAGTGGGGGAAGTGTATCAGAGAGCAACAGAATTGATCAGGACACTCAAATACCTTCCTTACTAGAAAAGGCTAGAATTTTGGAAGTCTTTAGCCTGGAAAAAAATGTGACAGAGGGAGGATGTGATCAAAGTGCATAAATCCTGCATGGCATAATAAAGGGAACAGAAAAGTTTTCTGCCTATCCCAGAACACTAAGACCTCTGGTCCGCCAATGAAGCTGATTGAAAGCAGATTTAGAACAGACAAAAGAAAGCAGGTTTTCACACAGCACCTCGCTGATTTAGATGGCTTTAAACGAGGATTGGATCAATTCATGGAGGAATCTCTCAAGGACTATTAGTCTTGAAGATTCAGGTTACCTCCATGTTGCAGGCAGAATGCTGAGAATAAGAACAGAAGAGGACATCTCCATGAGCGCCATGGTTGGTCATTGTGGCAAAGAAAGTGCTGAACTAAGATGGGCTGTCGCCTGACAAGGCAGGACTTTGCTTATGTTCTGATTCAAAACAGACAAGAACGGGAATTGTTACCTAATTAGGCTGACCATACATCCCGTTTTGAACAGGACAGTCCCGTTTTTTTAACATTTGTCCCATCCTGTCATTTCACTATAAAAGTCAATTTTGTCCCGTTTTTTCAAAAACGTTGGAGCCGTTATTGGGAAAAGCGGGGAAAAACTGAAATTGAAAAGGAGGCTGACTTGCCCAAGTAGTTCTCAGTCTGGAGGGAAACCTAGAGTGGGAACCACAAGAACAGCTGATTGGTGGTGAGCAAGAGGAAGAGTCACTGCCGCCAATCAGTGCAGTGGAAGACGGTCGGAAAAGTTTGCAGGCGGGAGCCAATCGTGCAGACCAGGGGCGGGGTTTGCAGGAGGGAGCCAATCGCACGGACCGGGGGGCAGGGACTCCTGTCTTTTTCATGAATACGGAATATTACATAAGACCCCATCCCATTTTGCCATCCCAATGCCCCGTTTTTGTCTCAAGGAAATATGGTCAGCCTATACCTAATGGGAATGTTAAGATTGCCTTTTGCTGATAAGACTCCTTGTGTTGTTATATACAGCAACTTGACCTGTTCAGCCTTTTGAAGATAGGAAAATGCAGTGATGAGAAGTAGATATGCAGTGATGAGGGGAATGTCACCTTCTGAGAGTTTCTGTCTGCACTGCAGCTGGGAAAGGAACTAAAACCTTGTTATACAAAGCAGCAACAATACATGCTTTGTTTCCTTGCACAAATCATTCGTTTCCAAAGTGAAACAGCCTGTCTTTAACCCATAGAGCAGTCTTCTAAATCAATGCTCTAATACCCATCTTCCAAGGAGCATGGTTTTAAATTTATGTCTTCTAGAGTATCTGCAGGGTATGGTAAAAAAAAAAAGGCAAGATGGTGGCCATGATGATGCCATTGAAGCTCCACTTGTTTTTTATGTGGGTTGCACATAAAAAGCAGATGGAGGTTCAATCGCACTGTCATGGTCATCATCTTGACTTGTTTTTTAATCATTTCCTGCAGATGCCTCTACATCTCCTACAGACATGAAGGAATTTAAGCCTAGCAGAGTATTATAATGATAAATATGTGTGGGATCTGGACAGATGAATTTACTACATCTATTCCTCCTTTTCTCCAGGAAGCATAGGGTAGCATTTATATAACTCTGAGGGCATATCTCCAAGGCTCAGGTAAAATATTTTCCTCCCAACCTCTGGGCTGAAAAATAAACCATCATAAGTGTTGCTCTTTATACTGACATTCCCAGTCATTTGCTGATTTAATGGAAGTGTCTTCATTTTGCTTCTACAAAAAATGTTAAAGAAACAGATAGTGGATTCCTCTGGCTTCATTTCCCTCCCTTCCCACCAAATTTCACTGTTTATTGTGAAAATATCCACTAATCATTTCTCCTTACAGAAGGATGGGGAATGGGATTTAGGGAGGAGGTGAGTTTTATCAGATGGCTAGACCAGCAGGTTTAGCCATTTGTCAAAACTCACTCCTGTCTTGGCATGTTTCGCGCAGGTGCTTTTCAAAAGAAACATGGCCAAGAAGCAGAACAGTAGAACCCAGTTCTCTTGTCCGCTTAACTGTGGAGCCCCTCCAACTTGTCAGTTAGATGTTAGCCAGATTTCTTTTGAACAAGCAGCCAGCCATCTCCCAACCCTGCCTACCAGCAGAGGGTTGGCTTAGGCCTTTTGAGAGAGAGCTGGAAATGGATCACCAAATGGTTAGATGCAAGGTGGGGATGCCCTTAAATCTCCCCTCCACGATGCTTCCTGTTGAACTCTTTACAATGCAATTGCTCTGGCTTATCGACTGAAATTGGCATTGCCAAAGTCGAGGGGTGCTGTGCAGGATGCCCTCTTCCTCTCCCCAACTCTTTCCCAGGTCCCCCTGCTTGTTTTCTTTTCCCCTTTCCTCTCTCTCTCTCTCTCTCCTCACACACACACAGAGAAAAAGGAAAGGGTTAGATGAGGAGGGCACATGGCAGAATCCTTGAAGAGGAGGAGGAAAAAGTGAAAGTGCTGAATACTGAATTTACAGGTCCTTTGTACTGCATCATTAGTCCAGTACTGGAGCCCCAATGTGTGGCTACCACATAATCTGTCGAGGGGGGAAAAAAGGCAGAACGGTTGCAACGTTGTTGGAACGCTAACCTCATATTGCTGGATTATAAACCTTCAGAATAAACAAGCAGGTTTATGCTAGACTTTTGTTCCTTCTAAGTCCTTCTCCCACTATTGACTTAAATACTCTCCACCCATTCTTGAGACACGCAAACCAATGCTGACTTAAAGATTGCTGTTATCCTGCCATGGCCGCATCTGTTCTGAGTCGCTGCCGAATCAGGGCAACGCATCAGGAATGGAATGGACCTCCCTATAGGACTCGGTCGGGTTTCTTCAGACTGCTTTGACTGCCCCTCCACCTACAGTCCATTTGGTCTTCTCCCTGCTGAAAATAGCATAAAATAAAGAAATGGGGGAAGACTCCAGAACAGAAACAGCCCCAGAGAGGAGGAAAGCAGACCATGCCATTATTGTAGGTCCTGTATTGCATTGCAGGTCCTGTAGCATAGGAGAATTGAAACTAAACTGAAACCAGAAGACCAGAACACCTCCTTGCCAGCAATCATTGCCCAGATAGGCAAAGATTAACACCAAGATTAGCACCGGAGGAACAATCAAACAGCACAATAGACCCTAATCAAGGAGCTATTAACTCAGTCAATCAACCAAGCAGCAAACAACAGCCCAATCAAGGTACTACCAAAGAGAGAACAACACCCCCACCAACACAGGCAGGACAAACCAGGGTATATAAACAGAGAGCAAAGTCCCACTCCCTTTTCGCACTGAAGATGTTGCCTAGCCTGGCAATGAAACGTCTGCAAGAAAACAACAAGGCTCAGAGAGCACCAAGGACCCCACAAACTAAATAGCCTGTTACTACAGAGCAGTGTTTCTCAACTTTGGCAAATTGAAGATGTGTGAACTTCAACTCCCAGAATTCCCCAGCTAAGGTTGAGAAACACTGCTACAGAGTGAGGAGGTGAAGTGATTGAAACTGACAAATGTGCGGAAACTGATGAACAAGCAATACTGTAGGTTTCCATTTAACATAATTATTTTTGGAACATTACAGTGAAGAAATTTGGGACTGCTGCATTTCAGAATAATGTTAAAGTGGAATAGTGCAAAAATGCCCTTCTTCTTTTCCAAACAGAATATTGAAGATCTGGTAATGTCCAAATCCTGTTAAAGCAAAATAGTAGTAATACAGCTCTTCTTCCACAAATAAAATAATGGAGGTCTGGTCTTCTCTGCCATACTGGAAGCCTGGAGGGAAATTGGTGTCATAAATAGGGAGAAGGAGAGATGGTGGGTATGAAAAAAGTGACTAATGGGGAGGACAGACGCTGGAAAAGAAATAACTGCAGTAGTGGTTGGCTAGAGACCCAAGAGGAAGGGGCAGACCTGCACCTCCCATCACTTCCAAAATACCCCTTTGATCATACCCACAGCAGATCAGCTGTCCTTACCTCCAAACTAATAGGTGACAAAGCATTACAGGTTTTACCCATCTTGAAGCTGTGTTGGAAGAATACTGCTTTTATATCTGCCAAGTTCTATGCCTTAAGGCAGGGGTCCCCAACCCCCGGGCCACGGACCGGTACTGGTCTGTGGCCTGTTAGGAACTGGGCCGCCATGCCGGTCTCTGAACCCTGCCCCGGTCCGCACGATTGGCTCCCTCCTGTGAACCCCGCCCCCCAGTCCATGCAATTGGCTCCTGCCTGCAAACCCCGCCCCCCAGTCCGTGGAAAAATTGTCTTCCACAATACCGGTCCCTCATGGCAAAAAGGTTGGGTACCCCTGCCTTACAGGGGCATGGTGGCTCAGCGGGTAAGACTCCAGGCTTGTCGATTGGAAGATCGCAAGTTCGGAGGTTCGAATCCCTAGCCCTGCGTGCGGAGTGAGCTCCCGCACTAGCTCCAGCTCTTGCCAACCTAGCAATTCGAAAGCATGCAAATGCAAGTAGATGAATAGGTACCACTTCGGTGGGTAGGTAACAGCGTTCCGCGCACGTCATGTGGCCACATGACTGCGGAAGCGTCTTCGGACAACGCTGGCTCTTCGGCTAACAAACGGAGATGAGCACCGGCCCCTAGAGTCGGACACGACTGCACAACTGTGCGGGGGGAACCTTTACCTTTTTACCCCTACCTTAAGGTTTTCCCCTGCACAGTCGTGTCTGACTCTAGGGGCCGGTGCTCATCTCCGTTTCTTAGCCGAAGAGCCAGCGCTGTCCGAAGACGCTTCTGCGGTCATGTGGCCGGCATGACATGCACGGAACGCTGTTACCATCCCACCGAAGTGGTACCTATTTATCTACTTGCATTTGCATGCTTTCGAAGTGCTAGGTTGGCAAGAGCTGGGGCGAGTGCAGGAGCTCACTCCATCACTTCAGTGCTCGGGTCTCGAACCGCCAACCTTCCGATTGACAAGTCTGGCATCTTAACCACTGAGCCATCGCGCCCCCTATGTCTTATCTTTTAAAAAAAAATTATCTTTTTAAAAAAGGCCCCCTATGCCTTATCTTTTTTTAAAAAATCTTAAACTAACATGCTGCAGCACAAACCATTAGCCTCAAGCTTAACCTCCAAATCCCCTGTAGAACCTAAAAGCATTCTTAGAAAATGAAGTGGGGAATGGCTACAGCCAAATGCTTTGTTTACCTTCCTGGTAGCTTTTGACACTCCCACAGCAATCCTTTAGTGACAGTGCCCACGAAGCACTTCCTGATTTATTCAGGCCTGAAAAAGTTCTTTGCTCTAGATTCACAAAGAAAAAGATCTTTGCTCTAGATTCACAAAGTCTGTACAAGGAACAAAACTGTCCCATGGTCACCACAACAATGGATTTTCCAAAGAACTGTCATTGTCTCTTCAGCCAGTGACTAGATACCAATTCTGTGGCTGTAGCCTGATTTAGGTCCTCTTTGGTATCTGGGAGAAGGCCCGGCTACTTTCACAGCAGACAGGATCCTCCTCTGATCCACATTTTTATATGCTGCCTTTTCCATTTACCTTGTCACTGCTGTAATAACAAACATATTTAAAAATAGATTCCATTCTTTTTGAGAACAAAGAAACCGATGTTGGACTTCACGATTATTCAGTGTTCTATTTTTTCCCCCTTCCTAGATATGGCAGACCTGGGAAATCATGTGATGCTGTTTCTCTAGGGAAACTGAAAATACAGGTTTGTCAAGAAATATTGTTCTTTTTTTTCTTTTTTTTTAGATCAAGGCAAATTTAGAAACGTTTATCCCAGAAAATAGTCAGAATAAAGTTAGGCTTTAGTTGTCTATGAAGGTTCTCAGTCATCCAGGTGGAATTGTCTGTAGCTTGAATCATGTCAACTGGATTTCTATTTTCTCAGTGGAAACGTTTCGCTCCTTATCCAAGGAGCTTCTTCAGTCTGAGCAAAGTTAGTAAGGGAATCCTTAAATATGTTTCTAGGGTGGCTGTGTGACCTTGCACCTGGGGCTAGGTCATGGTTATTTGAGATGTTTATTTCTAAGTCCCTTTATCATCTAAAGGAGGATCGTTAAGATTACCATGCTGCTGTTGAACTTGCAAAATGGTCTTAATCTTCCTAGGCAGAGAAGACAAAGCAGGGAGGAAGATGGGGGAAAGATTGTGCCTGAGGCCCCCACCTCTATTCAAGGAAGGATTTTCCAAGTTGGCATAAATGGATTCCTTGACTCCTCTTTAGTTGCATTGCTGTTCTTGAAAGTGGATCTCACTTTTATGAACTGTACTGAACATTTCAACAGTCATACAGAAAAACACCAGCTAATACCTGTTACGTTTTATGCTACTCTTAAGGAGCTGGGGCAGCTGAGCATGCCTTCCTTCCACATGCAGCCCGTCCCCTTTGTTCTGGCCACAACCCCCACCCAAGGTCACACAGGCTGCCTCATGACCAAATGGGACATGTACTGGGTTTCCCTTGTGAGATCCTGACCTTCAACAACAGCAGTCATTCCCTGAAAATGCACTTTGGAATTTTACTTTCTTGTTTAATTAATTTTAAACAATAGAACCATATTGTTGGAAGAGGCCAGTTTGACCACTGAGTCCAGTCTTCTGTTCTATCCAAAAGTCCAAATTAAATCATCCCCAACAGATGGTTATCCAGCCTCTGTAGAACATATCCAAGCAGAGGGAAGCTCACCACCCGCTTAGTTAATTAGTTCCAAGGTCAACCTGCTCTTATTATTACAAAAATCAATCAAAATCTGTTTTCCTGTAACTTAAGATCATTTTTCTCTATCCTGCGTTCTGGGATGATAAGGCGCTTTCTGGCCTACTTTCAGATTCTTTAAGAGTACTGTGATGTATTTCAGCTTCTCCTGTCCTCCACTGAGATTCCACAATTCTAATTATCTACCTCACAGCAAAGCAAATTACACACAAATCGAGCATTGTGTTTCTCACCTTGTACTGCTGGGTTGGATTAAATAGAAATAGTACAGCTATAAGGCTCTTGTCCTGTTCAGTGATTGCCTTGCTCTTCTCGTCATCTGGAAGGGATCTCAAGATATTCCCACAAAGAACTTTCAGAGAGACACTATGAGCCAGTCAATGCTTTCTTTCCAGCTGACCAGTAGGAGAATCAAATAATCCATTCCCCTGGCCCCTGATTTGCCACTGGACCTTCAGTAACAAAAATCCCTTTGCCCTCCACCAAACAAAAAGGAAATAAAATAGCTAGTGACCCTGGTTTTGTAGTACATGAGTCTGTATGCATTGGCGTGATAGTTTGTAAAATAATTCTGAGAAGCTAATATGAAGGAAAGCCATGTGAGGGATATTTTATATTTTATAATGATCAATGTATAATGATTTATTATGATTAATATTACACCAGGGACAACCATTTTCAAGTTCACCCTCAGCCATGGAACCTCACTGAATGTCATTGGTCTACTGTAGCTCTCTGGAGAAGGCTGTAATGCTGGGAAAAGTGGAAGGAAAGAAAAAGTAGACAACCAGCAGTAAGGTGGATGGACTCAGGTACAGGGGCAATGGGTGCACCATTGGAAGACCTGAAGGACCAGGTTAAGGACAGATTGTCATGGAGAAAATCTATCTATGTGATTGCTAAGAGTTGATACTGACTTGATGGCACATAATCAGTCAATCAGTCAACTAGCACACTTTGTAGCTGCAGCCACAGAATTCTAGTGGAAAGGTCATGGCTGAGATTAAAGAGGCTTCTTGGTTTGGAGAGAGAAAGATTAATAAAAAGGTCTCCCATTGTATGGCTAACCAGCAATGTCTGCCCCAGTAAAAATATTAAATCTGCATAGCAAATTGAGAAAAAGTACTCCCTGCAACAGACTGAGATCGCTATTTGACTAGAACTTGATACCTTAGCTAGTGTCAGAGTTTGTTGATTCAAGTCATAATACTGAATTAGCACCTGTTGTTTCCATGAACAAAACATTCAAAGATATTTTATCCACATCTTACTGCCCTTCATTATTTATTCTACCTTTGCAATGAATTTGGAAATCTGCCCACTTCTGAATGCATGTCACCTAACCCAAGTCATGGTTTACCAACGCCTCTGTGCTGAATAAGATACAAATTTGTGCATGCAGTTCTAATACAAAGCACATCTTTTGTTTGCTATAAATCCCATCATCTCTGATTAGGTCATTGAACATTTAAATAAACTAAAGATCAATGTATTGTCGAAGGCTTTCACGGCCGGAGTTCGATGGCTGTTGTGGGTCTTCCGGGCTGTATGGCTGTGTTCTGGAAGTTGTGGTTCCTAACGTTTCGCCAGCATCTGTGGCCAGCATCTTCAGAGGGCAGGAGCACAGACAGAAGCGAAATCTCTGTGCCCAGGTAGAGTCGTTAGGAAACGTTAGGAACCACAACTTCCAGAACACGGCCACACAGCCCAGAAGACCTCTCAACAGCCAAACTAAAGATCCATCTGCTAAAGATTTCATGGTTCAGGATACCTTAATTAAATAGCCTCATTTATGTAGAAAAGATCTGTTTTGTGGGGGGGCAGTGGAGGAGTTCATTATGAATCAAAACCAAGGGATTTGTTTACAGAGACTAAACTTTACAAAGAAGAATGTGGGAATCACTGAGAAAGAAGATGCTGATGGTAGAGAAGGACATAGAAAGGGGAAATCACATGTTGTTTATATGCCATCAAGTCGGTGTTGACTGTTAGCAACCACATAGATAGATTTTCTCCATGATCACATGTTGATTACATTTATTTATCATTTTGAAAAACATATGTACCAGCTGAACAGCTGAACAGTCAGACCCGTTGGTAGATGGGAAGTGCAAGTTTAGGAAGCACACGGCTGAGTAATAAAAAGTATAGAACATGAAAAGGGTTGTGTATTCTCATGAGATAATTGCACAGGCTCCTGCCTTTCTGCTCCCATCTGCATAAAATGTAATGCACTCTTGTTGCTTCCAGCCCTATAATTCAGAGAGAGAGAGAGAGAGAGAGAGAGAGAGAGAGAGAGAGAGAGAATCTATAAATGTATTTCCTTCCTCAGTGCATGTAAACTAGAGAATACATTAAAACAGGAGTGTCTCAGGAAAGGAAGTGACTTCAAGAGCATCTCAGGGTGACTCAGTGTGGTTATGGTAGCAGAGTCATTGGTCTCCAAGACACTGTCTCTTTTGTTGGCTCTGTCATATTCCTTTTCCATTTGCAATCTCTCACAAGGAAGCTTTTCAAGATGTGGATCCTCAGAGGACTGGCATTTCCCCTGGCTGCAAATCCCCACCACTCTGTACAAACAGCCTTTCTTGAATCAGTTAGACTGTGTCACTCTTTCCATAGTCACAACTGGGTATCCTTCCAAGATTACACAGATCACTGTACTAGACTTAGGCACAGATACCTTGGCTCTAGTGTGACGTCACATAGGAAAGAATGATGCCCACTTTGGCTAGCCTATATAGGGCCACATTAAGGCAAAGAGCTGGGTACTAGTGAAAACGGGGCTAGATTTGAAACAACTAATGCAAAATGTTGGAGGAGAGGTAGGTAAAAATTTTAAAAGCTCAGATTAGTGTGGTAATAATTACAGGTGGGATAACATGGTGTAAATTATATACTTGGGTGGAATTAATCTACCCCAACTTTTTTGAAAACTGTCTTCACAACATTGGAGAACATGTTTGAGAAAGGCAGGAGGGGAGGACAGGAAAACAAATGAGACTGCATGTTCTTGAAAGGCATGCTCTGCAAAAAGGAAGCCAACTTTTTGAAGAAAACATTATTAATATCTAATTTCCCCAATCCCAGTGGCCTCTTAAGGGCCATGAGTGGGAAATTCTGTAGTCCTGGTTTTTTTTTGTTTGTTTGTTTTTTGTGCCTTCAAGTCAGTGTTGACTCCTGGCAACTGCCTGGACTAGTCCCTGCAGTTTTCTTGGCAAGTTTTACAGAAGTGGCGATGAAGGTTCTCAGTCATCCAGGTGGAACAGTCTGTAGCTTGAATCATGTCAACTGGATTTCTATTTTCTCAGTGGAAACGTTTCGCTCCTTATCCAAGGAGCTTCTTCAGTCTGAGCAAAGTTAGTAAGGGAATCCTTAAATATGTTACTAGGGTGGCTGTGTGACCTTGCACCTGGGGCTAGGTCATGGTTATTTTGAGATGTTTATTTCTAAGTCCCTTTATCATCTAAAGGAGGATCGTTAAGATTACCATGCTGCTGTTGAGCTTGCAAAATGGTCTTAATCTTCCTAGGCACAGAAGACAAAGCAGGAAGGAAGATAGGGGAAAGATTGTGCCTGAGGCCCCCACCTCTATTCAAGGAAGGATTTTCCAAGTTGGCATAAATGGATTCCTTGACCCCTCTCTCAAACCACCTATCTTCTCTGTCTAAAATGTGAACATTAATGTCCTCAAATGAGTGTCCTTTTTCTTTTAGATGAAGATAAACTGCTGACTCTGGTCCTGTGGTGTTACTTCTCCTGTGTTGGGCCATTCTCCTGTACAAAGGTTGTTTGGTTTCTCTAATGTAGAGTTCAGAGCACTCCTCACTGCACTGGATTGCATACACTACATTGCTTTCCTTGTGTTTTGGAGTTTGATCTTTGGGGTGTACAAGCCTCTGTCTCAGTGTGTTGGTGGGTTTGAAATATACAGGTATGTGGTGTTTGCCAAATATCCATTTTATCTTTTCAGACACGCCAGCCATGTAAGGAATGACCAGGTTCTTCCTTTTACTCTGAGTCTCAGCCCTATCTGTCGCTGTTTTAGGTCTGGTAGACTTAGATTTAGTGAAGGCCCAATTTGGATATCCACAGGCCTTCAGAGCTGTTCTCAGGTGCTGATTTTCATTCTTTTTAGAATCCATGGAGGTCAGGATGGTTTCTGCTCTGTGTGACAATGTCCTGATGACTCCTAGTTTGTGCTGCAGTGGATGGTGGGAGTCAAACATCAGATATTGATCTGTGTGTGTGGGTTTCCTGTAGATCCCTATTTCTAGCTTGCCACCGGTCCCAATGAGGACTTCACAGTCTAGGAATGCCAGTCTGTTGTCCTTGGTGTCTTCTCTGGTGAACCTAATGTTGGCATCTATAGTGTTTATATGGTCCGTGAAGGCCTGTACTTCCTGGGCCTTGATTTTGACCCAGGTGTTATCCACATACCTAAACCAGTGGGTGGGCACCGTTCCCTGGAATGTGTTGAGTGCTTTCTTCTCCACTTCTTCCATGTATAAATTGGCCACAATGGGTGACACAGGAGAACCCATGGCACAGTCGTGTTTTTGTCTGTAAAAGTCACCTCTGTATGAGAAATAAGTGGTGTTAAGACACAGGTCCAGAAGATGGCAGATCTGGTTTGGGTTGAGATGGTTTCTCCTTTCAAGGGTGCTGTCCTCTTCTAGTCTCTTCCTGACAGCTGATAGAGCATGAGTGGTGGGGATGCTGGTGAAAAGGGAGGACACATCGAAGGAGACCATAGTTTCATCTGTATCCAGTTTCAGGATCTTTGCTTTGGAAACAAATTCTTCCTAATTTTGGATGTGGTATTCAGAGTGTCCAACTAGAGGTGCTAGTATGGTAGAGAGGTGTTTGGCAATGTTGTATGTTACCGAATTAATGCTGCTGACTATGGGTCGGAGGGGTGTTCCTTCCCTGTGGATCTTAGGAAGTCCGTAGATGCAAGGGATGGCTTCTCCAGGATACAGACGGTGGTAGGTAATCCTATCGATGGAGCCATCATGTTCCAATTGTTTCAAACTGTCTATTACCTTTTTCTTGTACTTGCTGGTGGGGTCTCTTTTCAGTTTTTCATATGTATGGTGATCCTCCAAAAGTGAGGTAATTTTATTGTGGTAGTCTGCAGTGTTTAGAACCACTGTACTTCTTCCTTTGTCAGCAGGTAAAATGGTGATGGTTTCATCTTTGCTGAGGGTTGTCAGGGCTCTCCTCTCTGGGATGGTAAGGTTGGGGGGAGGAGGTTGAGCACTGGACAGAGCTGCAGATATTTTAAGCCGGAGTTGTTCCGCTTCCTCAAAAGGTAGGTGGTTGTTGTGGATGGCCGATTCTGTGGCTGTAATGAGCTCCACCACCGGAACTTGCTTGGGAGTGATGGCAAAATTAAGACCTTTGGCTAGGACATCTCACTCTGGTTGGGTGAGTTCTCTGTCTGACAGATTTTTCACCCACATGTTCTTTTTGTCCTCTGTGGTCCTGTTGTTGTTCCTCCCAGCGTTTTCTCCAGTTCCTTGTTTCTGCTTGCTGTGAGAAAGAAGAATGTCAAATTTCTTAGTTTGCCTCTCCTTGACCTTGTGATGCTGGGCCAGCTGTACTTTATTGCCAAGCTGAATAACTCTATCCAGGACTGGTTCAGGAAGGGTGGCTGTGAGTTCCTGGTGAAGGTTTTCAAAATTGTATTGCAGGGCATCAATGGTGAAGTGGACTTGCCTTATTCTTTCATTTAGAAGATGTCTTTGTGCCTTCTGCAGGATCTGGTCTGCTCTGTGACCCTTCACCGTGGATTGCAGGCGTAGGCTTGTCGGGATGAGTCTCTGTTGTCTGCATCTGAGGTTGAAACGTAGGTGGTTTCAATAGTCTGCCACCTTTCTTGCTGTCTTCTCAAATTTCCTTACCAACTTCAGGGTTACTTCCCCAAAATGTATAGCAATATATCGATGAAGGTTCTCAGTCATCCAGGTGGAACAGTCTGTGGCTTGAATCATGTCAACTGGATTTCTATTTTCTCAGTGGAAACGTTTCGCTCCTTATCCAAGGAGCTTCTTCAGTCTGAGCAAAGTTAGTAAGGGAATCCTTAAATATGTTTCTAGGTGGCTGTGTGACCTTGCACCTGGGGCTAGGTCATGGTTATTTTTAGATGTTTATTTCTAAGTCCCTTTATCATCTAAAGGAGGATCGTTAAGATTACCATGCTGCTGTTGAGCTTGCGAAATGGTCTTAATCTTCCTAGGCACAGAAGACAAAGCAGGAAGGAAGATAGGGGAAAGATTGTGCCTGAGGCCCCCACCTCTATTCAAGGAAGGATTTTCCAAGTTGGCATAAATGGATTCCTTGACCCCTCTCTCAAACCACCTACCTTCTCTGTCTAAAATGTGAACATTAATGTCCTCAAATGAGTGTCCTTTTTCCTTTAGATGAAGATACACTGCTGACTCTGGTCCTGTGGTGTTACTTCTCCTGTGTTGGGCCATCCTCCTGTACAAAAGTTGTTTGGTTTCTCCAATGTGGAGTTCAGAGCACTCCTCACTGCACTGGATTGCATACACTACATTGCTTTCCTTGTGTTTTGGAGTTTGATCTTTGGGGTGTACAAGCCTCTGTCTCAGTGTGTTGGTGGGTTTGAAATATACAGGTATGTGGTGTTTGCCAAATATCCATTTTATCTTTTCAGACACGCCAGCCATGTAAGGAATGACCAGGTTCTTCCTTTTACTCTGAGTCTCAGCCCTATCTGTCGCTGTTTTAGGTCTGGTAGACTTAGATTTAGTGAAGGCCCAATTTGGATATCCACAGGCCTTCAGAGCTGTTCTCAGGTGCTGATTTTCATTCTTTTTGGAATCCATGGAGGTGGGGATGGTTTCTGCTCTGTGTGACAATGTCCTGATGACTCCTAGTTTGTGCTGCAGTGGATGGTGGGAGTCAAACATCAGATATTGATCTGTGTATGTGGGTTTCCTGTAGATCCCTATTTCTAGCTTGCCACCGGTCCCAATGAGGACTTCACAGTCTAGGAATGCCAGTCTGTTGTCCTTGGTGTCTTCTCTGGTGAACCTAATGTTAGCATCTATAGTGTTTTTTTATACATGGAAGAAGTGGAGAAGAAAGCACTCAACACATTCCAGGGAACGGTGCCCACCCACTGGTTTAGGTATGTGGATGACACCTGGGTCAAAATCAAGGCCCAGGAAGTACAGGCCTTCACGGACCATATAAACACTATAGATGCCAACATTAGGTTCAAGCTCAACAGCAGCATGGTAATCTTAACGATCCTCCTTTAGATGATAAAGGGACTTAGAAATAAACATCTCAATATAACCATGATAACCCCAGGTGCAAGGTCACACAGCCACCCTAGTAACATATTTAAGGATTCCCTTACTAACTTTGCTCAGACTGAAGAAGCTACTTGGATAAGGAGCGAAACGTTCTATGACAAAAACAAAAAATCTATGATTTTGTTAAACTTTAGTGAGACAAATAGGATTATGCCTGCAGTGTGTGACAACTGTGGACATTCTATAGAAACGGTTGTCACCGAGTCACTACATGCTCTTCAAAAGATCAGGTGAAATGGGTATTATTGTTTACATTGAGCTTAATGGGACTGTGTTTCCATTTTGAAGTGCACCTTGGACCAGTTCATCTTCTGGAATAGCTTTCAAGTGTCCCGTGGTAAATGTGGACAGTAGTACCCAATTTCAAGCATACTAGTATTGTGCTTAGTTCTAAGAGCAGAGTAAATAAAAATTAATTCTACTGCTATTATCTGCAAAATATAATAACTTTCACTGGATGGGATATCAGGGCACTAATCTGCATGTAACAATGTCTTTTTTCATTACATATTAACTGGCAAAAAAACGTTTGGAGATGAAACAGCCAGCAATGTGAAAGTGAAAATGACTCTGTGTTAAAAGGAACCGATGAAACACTGAGCTCTTTGTCTTCCTAGCCAAATTTGAGAGAGAAAGAATTCTCTAGGGAGAGAAAAATATAAAAGAAGGAATTCTTGGCTTCTGAGACAAATTTTCTCCCACCCCAGTGAATTCAGCGTTTACTCAAAAGTACAATGTAGTCTAAGAAAGATGGGCCTTCTGTAGAATCTTTCATGCTATATTTACCCTCCCACTAGAGAAGATGTTTAGGGTAATAAAATGTGACCTGAAAAAAGAGAGAAACAGAACAAAGAGATTCATCAATAGTTCTTTTTTATCTTATTTGTACTTCCTAAATAATGCTTGACATGACTCTACAAAAGAGAAGTCTCAGGGAAAAACTGTGCTATGCAGGAAAAAACACAAAATAGAAGCTTTGGATTTTATTCTTAGCCCCCTTTGCCTTGCAGTTGACCTATGAAGCTACCCCATTGCCTTCCAAACAGAACAGAATACAGAGGTCGGCATTTGTTGCTTCAGTCAAGAAAGGAACGGAAGGGAGGAGAAATTCTAAGTAAAAGTGCTGCTTGTGACTCAGCTTGGTGACCCTGATAAGTTTTTTTTAAAAATTTCAGCTCAGGTTGCAACAGAACGGGGCATAGCAAAAAGGCCCAGAAGGGAGTCTAGAGGTGACAGGGAAAGTCCTACAGTTAAACCTGCTGCCTTACTGCCCCCGCAGTGCCAGGAATGGTGGTTGTTTTTGCACCCGCTGATCACCTGCTGAAGGAGATGATCAGCAAATCTGAGGATTCAAGCAATCATATTCCATATGATGCATTGGACACACATGATCAGGACAGCACCTTTTAGCAGTGAATCCAGCAATTGAGGCAGGATTGGGCTCAGCAATGGGGATAGCAAAAGTTATGCTGGTTTAGTTTTCTGCCACTAGCTCAGCAATGTGAAAAGGCCCTAATTTGCTTATCTAGAACAGGACTTCATTTTGAACCATCTTACTTTTCCACTAAGTAAAGGTAAAGGTCCCCCCGCACATTTGTGCAGTCGTGTCCGACTCTAAGGGCCGGTGCTCATCTCCGTTTGTTAGCCGAAGAGCCAGCATTGTCTGAAGACGCTTCCACGGTCATGTGGCCGCATGATGCGCGCGGAACACTGTTACCTGCCCACCAAAGCAGTACCTATTGATCTACTTGCATTTGCATGCTTTCGAATTGCTAGGTTGGCAAGAGCTGGGGCTAGTGTGGGAGCTCACTCCGCACGCGGGGCTAGGGTCTCGAACCTCCGAACTTGCGATCTTCCAATCGACAAGCCTGGCGTCTTACCCGCTGAGCCACCATGCCCCCTTTTCCACTACACTCACGCAAATCGTTGGGAAATCCAAGCAAACCATTATGAAATTGTAATCGGTTCCATATACTCTGTAGATAACGGGATTGATAAAACCATACTGAAATGCAAACATATGCCAGTAATTTCTCAGTGGGCCATGCTGGGCATTTGTGATGTAAAGGGGCACATAGGCACTGTCAAGCATAGGATCAATAAAGAAAGTTTAAAATGCCCTTTGGTGCTGATAAGCTCTTGTTCCTGTTCAGGGACATCTGCAGGGTGTGGTCAAGAAAGTCAAGACGATGGCCATAGTGGTGTGATTGAAGCTCTGCCTGGTTTTTATATGCAACACACATAAAAAGCAGGTGGAACTTCAATTGCACCATTGTAGCCACCATCACGAATTTTTTTACCATACCTGCGGAAACCCTGCTCCAATACATAGAACAACACAGAGAGCTGCTACTGAGTTTGTGACAGGTTTTATTTTACCACAGCACAATTTGCCATTTGCTGTGAATGACAGTTTCAGTAAACCAATTGGCAAAATGTTTCCTGAGGTGAAATTGTTAAGAAACTGAGTAGGCACATACACAACAGCAAGTGACCTGGTCTCCCGCATTGGAAAAGAGAGCCTAAGTCCACCCAAAAGAAAGTTCTGTTAATTGCAAAAAAATCTGTTCACTTTCTTCATTTGGGCTTAGAGAAGACTCTCTCCACAGAGGCAAAGACAGTTTCAGCTACAGCGGTGTTATTTTGTGGGATCTACCCCCTGACGGCTCAGGAGACAGATTGGCTGCTGGCAGCAGGAGCAAAACAGTTTTGCATGGGGCACTATGCATGGCCCCCTGATACAGCCAGTGCCCCATTTGGGGGCAAGTATGGTACTATATACAGGTAGTCCTCGTTTAGCAACCACAATTGGGACTGGCAACTCAGTTGTTAAGTGTAGTGGTCACTAAGTGAAACTGTGACTGTGCTTATGATCTTACTTCAGCTTTCCTTTGCTTTACGGACCTGTGAAGGTTGTGAATGTGAGGATTGGTTGCAAAGTTACTTTTTCATCACTGTTGTAACTGTGAATGGTTGCTAAATGAGGCAGTCACTAAACGAGGACTACCTGTAATGGCCACAGCAGCTGGCTGTACAGCAACTTCATGATGCATCTGAGTGACCATTAATGAAGGAGCTGGCTGGGGCAACAAGCTTCTCTCAAGATCTGCAGGCCTTAGACTGAATGGAGTGGCTGCTTCAGGCAGGGAGTCACAAGGGTAGGCTTGGGTTCAATTTGCCACAGTCCAAATCCCTGTGTGGCTTACTTATTGTATCTAATGGATACATCAGCTTTGGAGCTAGATCACAATCCAAAACAGACTTCAAGTCAGTGCCAACTTTTGGGGAGGGAAAAAACGCCTTGCTTCCCCTCCAAGGGAGCTAGAGATTAACCCTAAAGTGACCACAGACTTAGAACCTGTCCTTCCCATTATTCACTGGAATGCATAAGCTTTATGTGACAGGGAAGCATTGTGGTTAGTATGCAGTGAGGAAGGAAGCGACAAGGGCATTAGGAATTCATTTGCTTGCTGTCAGATGGAAAAGCAACTGGCCGAATTGGCTTGGTATTTCAACCTAAGGCAAAAGAGGGCTTGTTGTGACAGAACCATGATTAAAATCCAGGGAACCACTAGCCTGGAAGAGGTAATCTGGAATAACACCAAACTATAGAGAAGACCTGGTGTGTTTTAGCCTGAAGTTCTTCCTTCTGAGCATTCTGAACAGTTGCAATAAAGCCAGTCTCTGTTGGGGAAGGCAGTATTTGTCATTCGGTGTAGCCACTTGCTAATCTTTAGGAAACAGTTACTGAGTAGGTTACTAGGTGAAAGGATGTGATGCAGGAACCTCCCATTCCAAGCAGCTTTCCTGCCCCAGCCCTTCGCATGCTGGGCTGCATTTATATTTGTACAAGTTCCTGCCCGTTCCACAGTAAGAATCCTTATCAGGGGTTGGCAGCCTAACCTTCTGCAAAGTAATTCAGACCATGCCAGTGTCATGCTATCTGATGGCCATAAAGCCAGTCTATTGTGTCAGAGATAATATAAAATGTGCATGCTATTTATTACATAGTATCCCTGCAAGGGCACCTGCCTGCTGTTGGTAGACACAAATAGAGTAGATAAATGCTTGTAAGCACATTTGGGTAGAAAACAGGGGAGGGAGTTAAAAACTCCAAAAAACAAAATCAGCCTAGAAACAATAACCATATAAAAAAGCCCAAGAAAAAGTAACATTGCAATATATACAGTAAATCTAAATATAAAAAATAATAATTGGGGGCTCGGATACAGCTGCATATTTTAAGCACTGGTATCTGCAGGGGCATGTGTGGGGGTGGGAGAGAAATGATGAAACAATTTTCATGCCCTGCCCATTTTGGAGGTGGGTCCTGATGCTGCCTGCACCTATGAAATGGGCAGGGCTTGTGTTGCATCATGATGATGTTTGTTTTGTCATTTTGATGAAACTCTTAGGTTCTGTGGACGCCTCTGGGGCCCTGTGAAGTAAGAAGGCAAAAGAAATTCTAACTACGTATGTTTGATGTTAAGATATGCTGCTGAATAAATTGAATTCTAACATTTTATTTAAGAAATAGCCAGATCTTAGAAACTGGAGGAGGAGGAGGAACAGTCCAGTTTGAGAAGACTCATTATTCATCTTATGCTTATTTCTACTTGTTCTTCTCCCTACTTGAAATAATCTGATTGTCCTATCATTTTGTCCTTGTGAACATTTTTGTAAATAAAATCAGTATTCTATCTAATAAGGAGATGGTCCAACAGAGTCCAAGAGTTTGTAAGCTTTTTTTTTTACTGCTAATTCCAGAAGATAATGCTGGAAGATTATTGCTTTATCCTCCTGGCAGTTATGCAATGGGATTCCCCAAGCCATTTTATCCTTCAAGCTGTTTTACATTCACAGGAAACAGCTGGGAGATGTGAACTGAGGAGTCACCAATATGTGGGTGACACCAAGTTCTCTGTCCTTTTCATCACATCTGGGTGTTGACATTTCAGTCAATCCAGACCAGATGGCGTTATTGTCAGGGGATAGTTCCCAACTGAGTAGTGTTCAACTTTATTTTAGGACCTAGATCAGTTTCCGAGTATGAGATGCTCTTAGATACAACATTTTCAATAGCAGCACTGATGGCCTTTAGTCAATTAGCTAGTGTTTCTCAACCTCAGCAACTTTAAGATGTATGCACTTCAACTCCCAGAATTTCCCAGCCAGCATTTTATGGCTTGCTGGCTGGGGAATTCTGGGAGTTGAAGTCCACATATCTTAAAGTTGCTGAGGTTGGGAAATACTGACTTAGGCTGAAATATGTACTACAACTGTATTGATAAAGGATAATTGATAATTATCTATACTCTGGAAATTTCTCTTCTGGAACACTGAAATACCATTATACATGGAACTGTCTTTGAAAACAACCCCAAATCTATAATTATTCCAGTGTAAGCAGCAAGATAGTTAGCATGGTTATTACAACAATGCTTTGCCATCTGCGAAGCAATTGCAATTTAAAGAGTTGTTATTAACCTTTATATACTTACCCATATCGTAGGATCATCTTCTGAAATACATCTCTGAGTACTTTTGTGAAATGAGTTTTGAAGTGTGGCTTTTCTTGATTAGTACTCCATTTATTTGTTTCTTTATTCAGTTATTATATGTATAAGTTGACCCGTGTTACTGTATTTATATCTTGCCTTTCAACCTTGGGATAACCCCTCAAAATTAAAACTGAACATTTTAATATGACATAATAAGATGATTTTTAAAATTATGGGGGGAAAACCCACCCTCCCCAGAATGGATCACCTAATGAACCATTGTTATAGCCCTTTTCAGTGCCAGGCGCCTTTTATTTTCCCAGTCAATTCAATCTTAATTTGAAAAGCATTTTTATAGCTATGTGACTGACGCTGTTCTCTGAGCTGTTGATTTTATCCTGTTGCTTTTATTTTCATGTTACATATTTATTTTTATGTTTTATTTGGGCAGTACATTAATAAAATAATAATGTAGCCCAATGCTCGTTTTCTACAGCGTTTATTTTCTAGAAAATAAAAAAATTAATTTATTTCTCATTTATAGAGAAATAAATTAATTCAGAAATGAAGCCAGTGAATTCTGTTTTAAAAATACACTTTTTACCCTCTTGGCATAACTCTGTGTGATTTGCAAGTGCTTTGCCCTAGCTGAGGTGGCACCTTTCCCTTGGGAAATTCAGGCTTTTAATATGAGAGTAAGAATTAATGAGGACTCAGCTATAGCAAAGAATAGCGGTACAATTAACAGCTGCTGTTCGAAACTCCGGACTAACTGGCAGTGGGACAGAGATCTCAGCTGGGTGGAAAAGGACCAAGGTCAGGGGAAGCCCACAGGCATTAACCGGCAGCTACCGGAAATCATAGCCTGCTTCATTGGCACGGGGATGGAGAATTCAGGCCTTTCTGGGTTAGACTGCAACCGGCTTGCGGGTACCTACTCAGATTCCCTAGGAACTCCATTGGCAGCAAGCCCCAAACTATACAAAACATGCAGAGATAATTGCTTACATTTTACAGAAAGCGCACGCAGAGGCATAGTTTGCACAACTAGCTAAGACAGGATTTCTTAAAGCATGGCTTGCCGAATACGCCATAGAGGTCTGGTTTATACATAACAGCAAGCCACGGTGGCTGAATTCACTCACGGCAGTAAGCCCCAAACAATCACGTTACAATTTAGAATGATGTGTAAAGCTAGGCTAATTTCTTTGTGCCCGTAACTTCTTTGTAAGAGGGATATTAATGGGTTGTTGGAAAGTTCCCAGCTATTTAGCATGGCTACATGCCTCCAGTATTAAGGGACTGATTCCATATATTTCTGAAACAATTTAGCTCTGTGTCCAGGATGGGCTAGTAAAGATAATCTCTTCACAGAGTTCAATGCCAGATGTGGTATGAGGTAAGATCCAATTCGATGTCTTCTGCCATTCAGTCACAGCCCACCACAGTCATTATGTTGCTTCAGCTAATCTTTTAACTCTTATTAAAACGCGCAATCTGTATGCGCTCACTGTGCCAGTAGTCCAAATAAAAAGTAATAAGAAATATGGAAGGACCTTCAAATATCTCTGCTTTCTGTTTCTGTTTGAAGTATAGTTTAAAAAACCCTGGGAATGTGGGTTTTATAAATAAATAAAACATCTCTTTTATTGCATCAATCTCTTTGATCATGCTTTATTGCTGTAGCCAGCAAATCCTGGTCTGTGTGCTGCTAGCTGTCCTCATTACCCATTTTCAGTCCCTGAAATTTTTGTCCAGATGTTTTTGCTGTTTTTATTCCGATATAACAGTATGAGAATACTGGTGCGTGTTGTTTAACTCTTAACTCTTCCTACAAACAGGAGTGGTTAAAAAACTAGAATGATTTTACTGATGGTTTCTGTAGCATAATGGATAGTGAGGAACTCTGGATTGCTTCTTTCCTAACTAACAAACCAGAAGCTTTGGTTTGTTTTGGGAATCCAGATTGTTAGGAAAGTAACAACCGAAAGTTACTGGTTCACAGGGATGGAACTTGGGTCTGTGTCACCCAAGGCAAACATGGATTCCGCGCCCCCCCCCCATGGGTTATTTTGTCATTTTGGTGCACCCCCCAGCGCGGCGCCCAGGGCACATGCCCCGCTTGCCCCCCCCCCCAGTTGCGGCCCTGCTGGTTCACACTTAATGCCAAACATATCATGGAATAAGTGATTTTGGTTTGTTTAGCACTTCCACTGGCAGGACAGATAGAGTGGGTGGTTCAACCAAAATTCTGATCCGTTTTATCCTTATGTCCAAATGCATGGAAATTGTTTTAATCAGCTTTAGTATGATAGGTATACCTATTCCAAGCTATTTTTAATGGGTAAGTTGTTTGGGACATCCAGATTTCTTGGGATAGAAAAGCACAATTGTGTAAGAATGACACCCAGTTTTATTTCTTTCTTCTAAGGCAGTGTTTCCCAACCTTGGCAACTTTAAGAGATGTGGACTTCAACTCCCAGAATTCCCCAGCCAGCAAGCTTGTATAAAGTGTGGCATTGTATAGAATCCCAGGAATTCTGGGAGTTGAAGTCCACATCTCTTAAAGTTGCCAAGGTTGAGAAACACTGTTCTAAGGACTTGCATCCTCTCTTGCATTATAAACATGTTAAGCCAACTTTCTAAAATAATATGCACATAATTGCGACTGCAATTATCTCAGCATTCAGAATCCCTCTGCCCCCTGGAGAGAGTGCATGGTGTTTCTGCTCTGAATGTTCAGAACATAAAAGAGTCAATGAAAATATATCTTTGTGTCAAAAGAAAACAAGAAGTATTCTATAAATCCTTCCAGAGCCAATTCCTGACAATTATTACCAACCTATGCAATAAGTTGCAGAGTTAGTTTCTGTTCACCTCCACCAACAACTGAAGGAGGAAGGGTAATGTTAGTAGGTTAAGAAGTATCTTTAAAAAAAGAAATCTGGGAATGTTCAGATTGTAGCCATTAAATATTTTACCCTCTGCTGAAAAAGCCAGAATATCTTGTTCTCCACCTCGATGGTAAACTAGATACTGATAAAATAGGGGAAGCATGCAGGCGTTCTGATCACCGTAACCTCAGCAGCAGAATATGAAATATTTCATTAATTTCTTGCAGCTATGGAAAATACTGAGATGCCTTGCATATACATATACTGTACATATACATGCACATACATATATATGTGCAAGCACAGGAAAATTATATTTTCATTATATAAGATTATATGTCAAAATGTTTGCTTTGTCACATGTACATGTATCTGGAATTAAATGAGGGCAGAAAGTCCTTCTAGGACAGAGCTTTCCAAACTTTTCATGTTGGTGACACACTTTTTAGACATGCATCATTTCGCAACACACTCTTACAGCAGGGCACAAGGCAGGCACTAGGACCTGCACGGAATCACAGCAGGTTTGGAGGCAGCAAGGCACAAGGCAGGCACTAGGACCTGTGCGGAATCCTGGCAGGGCTCAGAGGCAGCAGCAGCCAGGACACACCCAGACACTGCAGCCGACACACTAACGTGTCACGACACACAGTTTGGAAAGCTCTGTTCTAGGACATAGTCCCACACTCAAAAAAACTGAACCCTTCTAGAACCCTTCCTAGAAGGTATGAACAAAAAATGAAATGTGTCCACAGCCCAAAGCCTTGCCACTTGGTTCCTGTGCTACACAGTGTGGTATTGTATAGAAGTCTAGGCTCTGGGTTAATTCAGTAGCCAAGTAAAGCATGTTGTACGAACAATGCTGTGGTATTCAGCAGCACTTGGACGCCTTGTGATTATTCCAAACAATCTTTATTAAAGCAGTTCAGCCGAAAAAACTGTTTTCTGCAGGCAAAATTGCATTGGAAGGGTGAATTGGAGCTTGTGTTAACCAGTTAAATTAATGAGTTGACCCACTGATGGGGATACAGTAATTCCTGTGTAAATTGGACCCAAATCATTGCCCACCTCTGTGTGAGAGTCTTCAGAGGTTATACCATATTTCAGTTTTTCCTCCTCCAAGCTAAACAAGCCCAATTCCTTTAATATATTATTCTCGTAAGAATTATCTTCTATATGCCACTTATTGCCACCCCTAAACCTATTCCAGTTTGTGCTATGCCCAGAAGAAAACACAATTATTTCAAAGTGCAGAGTGAACTGGAACTATTATTTCCTGTGGTTTGCAAATGTTGATTCTATTAATGCAGCCAAAAACCACATTAGCCTTTTTTGCAGCAACAATAAAGAGTGACCATGGTAATTTTTTTCTCTGCTGTAACAATTAGCTGGACAAGTGTCTCCAAAATGCAGTATGTCTCACTATTAATGAGTGAGGAAAGTGTTTCTACTGGTTCCCACAGGAAATCTATTTCCCTTCCTTCAGGCATAAAACAATGGAATTTGTGTTAAAAGCATTAAACTGGGGAAATGCTATTTCTTTATCACATGGGATTATCACAGTATCTTTGCATTTTACTCTCTAGAATATTTTTAGACCAAAGGAGAGATTATACAGGTAATGAAGGAGCCACTCTCTGTTGATTGTAGCCCCAAATCTGCTTTATATGTTGTAACATTTTAGCATAAAAGATACTTAAATATACAAATTGATGTAAAACCTATGAGCTAAAAGTAGCAAGTAACAGTTTCAGTAAGAGTTTTTTTATTTGACATTCATGTGCTGAGAAATCATAATTGGACACTATTCTCTAACATGCGTATAACATTCTGCTATACAATAACAGCAACAATAAAGTCATGTATAGTCATTGGACATTATGATCTGTAAGAGACCTTCATTTATTTTCCTACAGAAAAGAACTTTCCATATAAGAATAGAATAGTATAACCCAAAGCATCTCTGAATAGTCACAAAACACAGGGAAGGAAGAGATTTATCTCTTTTCTTGTATGTATAAAAGCTTTTCTTCTAAAGAGGGAAAACAAATTGTCTTTTCTGTATATATTGCACCCACATCCTCAGACTACACTCGTTTTGTATTTTGATTTAGCCTAACCCTTTTCAATCCCTCCTAAATAGGCACCATAGAACAAGTCTAGATCTCTAACTATGGATATCTTCTAGTTTTGAACCAGAAATTAAGTTATGATTTATGATATACCTTTGGAAGCATGAAACTAAGATATGGCATACTGTATGTATCAACCAAAAGAAAAACTTATTTATTAGATCTCGATTATGAATTGGTGTTGAGTGTTTTGGGGGGAGGGGGAGCCATGATTACAAACCCACCCAGCTGTTTTTTTAACTCTTAGGAATACATCCTCCAGTAAATCAGCTAGGCATGGTCTGATGTCTGACCTTAGTATAAGAAACTGTTGTTAACAAAGCCCATTAGATCCATAAACAGCAGCTGGACAATGCCACACCTACACATCTGTTGACTTACTCAATTATACAGTACTCAGCACTCTAATTGCCATTGTGGCATTAGAGATTACAATGAAGCCTTCCAAGTTTGTTTACTTCCTTCTCTGTAAGTTGATCAAGAAGTTCTGATGAAGTTATAAACCATGAAAGAATACTCTCAACAGAAAGAAAGAGTGAGTCCCTGTTTGCAGTCATAAAAATGGAAATATGATGAATGTTATTTACAGAATCAATACACTTCTTTAATAAAAAACGCATTGAAGGTAATATAATATTCCATTTCCCACCTTTCATCTCAGTAGATATATAAAAATACTTTTTGAGAAATACAGTGCTATTCAATTATAGTTGAGATGTAGTTTGGCTGGAATTACTTTAACCATCATCATCATCATCACCACACTTATATCCCACCTTTTCTCTGAGAGCTCAGTGAGGGTCTCCCCTAATTCTATCCTTACCACAGTAACTGTGAGCAAAACTGGGCTGTAAGAATGTGACTGGGCCATTGTCACTATTAGGCTCGTTGGTGAGTGGGAACTTGAATCCTGGAGACCTTGGTCAAAGTCTGATATCCATTATACTACACTGTCTCCTTTTTAAAAAAAAATCAATTTTCAAAATTATTTCTAAAACAATGTAAACTAAATTATCAAATGGAAGTATGACCTTTCTGAGTTGATTGAAGACCAAGTGTCATACTAGAAAAAAGCCACAGTCATGTATACTGGGAACATTCAGTAGCAGATCTCTAAATTACTGTGGAATTCAAATCTTTACAACTGACACTGCCTTAAGGTACTTAACTTTTTTTTACTTGTACAATTTATTTTCATAAAATATATGAAAAAAGTTCTACAGAAAACGAATGTTAGCTCTGGATATAGAATAATTATAGATTAAAGGGGAAGAGAGATTTTACTCTGGTGGTAGATATCTTCCTAGAGTTCTTTTGAAAGAAACAATAATTATTACAGCATAAGTCAAACAGAACCTGTGAACACACCCTAGTCTGTCCACCATGGGAGTTCTGCCAAGAACCACTCCCTTCAGCTCAACTCTAGAAAATAAAAAGAAAAGGAAGGTTTGTCAGATATTCCAGCCTTAAGTCCAGAAATACAAAACTTAATGAATCATGTAAAAATCCTGATAGCCCAACGTTATAATGGTAGTAACGTTGCAAGGATACAGTTTTGAGAAAGTTTCTATAACGTCCTTTCAAACTTATAAAGTCAAATCTCTTATATAAAAGAAAATGTATTTGACAAAAGGAAAAACTGGAAGGAAGAACAAGGAAAGGTAACAGCCAAGCATGCAGAAATTCCAAATAAAATCAACAAAGTCAATCTAACTAAACTGGTTACATTTCTTTATTTTTCATTATTTATATGTTTGTTTATTTGTTTATTTATTCAATTTCTATAGCCGCCCATCTCAACAAGTGACTCTGGGCAGCTTACAAAACTAAAACCTCAAATACAAAACCCGCTACACCCCCACCCCCAAGGTAAAGGTAAAGGATCCCCCCGCACGTTTGTGCAGTCGTGTCCAACTCTACGGGCCGGTGCTCATCTCTGTTTGTTAGTCAAAGAGCCAGTGTTGTCCGAAGACGCTTCCACGGTCATGTGGCTGGCATGATGCACGCGGACACTGTTACCTACCCACCGAAGTGGTACCTATTCATCTACTTGCATTTGCATGCTTTCGAATTGCTAGGTTGGCAAGAGCTGGGGCGAGTGCGGGAGCTCACTCCATCACGCGGGACTAGGGATTCGAACCTCTGAAGTTATGATCTTCCGATTGACAGGCCTGGCATCTTACCCGCTGAGCCACCACGCCCCTTTCCTCACCCCCAAAGGTTCTACAAAATAGGACCATCTTCACAAGCATCCTAAATGTTAATACAGCGAGCACTATCCTGACCTTGGGAGGGTAAGCTGTTCATAAGTGAGGGGGCCGCAATCAACAAGGCCTGCTTCGAGCCCCCTGTTGACATTTTGGAGTGCAGTATTTATAGCATGTCCTCTTGGTCTGCTCATTCTGAATGGGCAGATTCTACCCAAAGAAGATGGTCTTGGGTTTAACCAGGACCCAAGTCCTAAAGGGCTTTATAGATAATGGACCTCAAAGCAAAATGGCAGCCAATGTAGCTCCTGCAGTATCAGTGTTATGCTGCAATAATGGCACCCACCTATTAGCAGGTTGGCAACTGTGTCTTGCACACTGTAACTTCCAAATCATCTTCAGGGCAACCCTCGGTAAAGTGAATTACAGCCGTCTAAACAGGAGGGAGGGGCATGAGTCACTTGGCAGAGCTTCTTGCTCCTGCATTGCTCTAGGATCATTTCTGTTACTTCCTCTCCCAGAATTCTTCAACAGAGCAGAGCCCCTGAATCTGTGAACCGGGAAAAACTGCTCAGCAACAAGATTATCTAGCATCCTTGTCATCTCTGTATTCCAGAGATCAACGAGGCTCAGGGATGAATTGCTCACCAAGCAACTTCTGAAAACCAATATGCAATGCTTGAGGGGGCATTGCTGAGCCACATCAATGTGTACCATTTTGTCACAGAATTACTACCATTTCCAGTTATCCCACAAAATATGTATATACATTTCAAACAGTTATTTGTTGTAGTAGATCACAAAAAACCCACTGAGTGTGAGAGAGAACATCTGCTTGATTACCTCATCTGATGGATAGCGTAGTAAGATTGTTAGGAGGAGTTTGCGCACTATTTAAAATTTTGAGGCACACAAATGGCTGTGAAATTGCCATTGACCTATCTTGAATAGGTCAGATTAATATCTCATTAGAATGCTTTTCACTATCCCAGCTATCGCTAAAGTTCCACACATATCTGAACCATACACTTCTTAAAACCAAAGAAAAACCCAGGCAAATTCATTATTCTGGAAAAGAGAGACTCACGTGCATCAATATTTCCTGCTGCTGAGAGGGAATCTAAGGCCACAGAAAATCGGAAGTGAGATTTTATGTGACAGGCAATACTGAGATTTTAGGTGCTTGAAAACCATGGTGTTTGCGAAGGTAGGAGTGCCGGTAGAGCTGCTGCCATCTGAATATAGACATATGTCTGCTCGGAAATACAAATATTGAACTGATTGCTCTGTTATTTGCATTTTATTACTTGTGTCTGTAATCACATGTGCATTTCAGTGGCTTCATTGGTCTGACTTCTAAAATATATCGCACGTTCTTCTAAAGATCTTTTGCCCCACCTGTGTGATCTCTTTGGGCAGGCAGGGGAAATGTCTGCCACTCCAGTTAACTCTCACAGTAGCAAGCAGCCAAAAATGTTATTTCCTCACAGTTACTAAAGAAAATTTGCAGCTTTTCTATTATCACCGTAATTCAACTAAACTATTATTGAACCACAGCTTATTAATTTTGTAGTTGGTTATGTAAATCAGTTAGGTTTTAATCCAGTGGAAACACTCACCACTCCAATTAAATCAGAACCAGTGAACGTATTCGTTCTTCAGATTTTTAAAAATATTTTATTGTTTTGAGTTTAAGAATTAATATTACTAACATCAATTTGTAGAGCAACAAGGATTATGATAAAAAGCAGAACTGAAAAGGTTAGGGTATGATTAAACTCTCCTAGAACAAAGGATGTGTCTAATCTATAAAGAACTGAGTTCTCTGTCTGTAAAAGAATCAGCTTGGCAAAACTTCCATTTGGTTGGTTAATACCTCCCAGCTATGGAACACATGTAGAAGGAATGTTCACACCATGCAAAAACGGCCATTAAAAAAAATGTAATGATACGATGTCCAAAATCAATATGAGAAGCCAGTTTGCTGCCCACCAATTCAGGAAGAAACAGAGAGTGAATGTTGTGATTGCCTGAACAGATTTGGCTGGTTGGCATGGTGTACTTTAGGATTGTGTGAGGTTATTACAGAGTAATGTGCTATACTCTTGAATATCCCTGACTTTGTGGCGAAGCATGCATCTGCTTGCTCCTACATGACCACAAATTAGGGCTTGCAGTATTCCTTTGCTTGGTGCAGACATGATGTGGTAATACTGACTCAATGACTAATGATTCATGCTTGAGAAACATCAAATGGACAGCCACTTCACAAATTCTGTGATACGTATAGGCATCTCAAATGCATTCTGTTCTGTAACATGCCAAAAAAAACATTTTCCTTTTCTGTAGCTGGATCACATAACATTTTAATATCCAGGCAGTGAGCTTTGCCACAATGAAATACACACAGTTATGGCATTTGTGGAAATAATTAGGAACAATGCTTGCCTTGGTAAATGCATCCTTGATCCAACTTCAGCCAGTTTATATAAAGTCAAGAGAGAACATGAATAGCTGCAGTGGCAAAAATGCCATTATATCTTTTTTATTGACAGAATATTCTCTCTTTCTGTGTGTGCGTGTGTGTGTGTGTGCGTGTGCATGTGCACACACAAACGCACCAGGATAGAATTATGAAATTTGAGAGGAACCACCTTCAGATGATCACTAAATATGATGAAGCAATGGAAAGTTCTCACAATAAATAATTAAGAGGAACAGAAATTATTAGTTTTACAAATAGCAAGTTTATTGGGAAATGTAGACAATGATTTGGTCCTGATTGAAAGCTTCTTAGTGTCTAAGGCTTAAATTCACTTCTGACAGAACAATCCTGTATGCTGTATATCTATTCAGAAGTGTGTCCCACTGAGGTTACAGGATTTAATTCCCATTTCTCATGTAAAAAAACAGTCTTCAGATGAGCTTGACCCTTGGTGATTTCTTGGACAGATCATGCAGTTTTCCTGGTAATAGTACAAACATCTGTTTAGCTTCTAGAGCTAATCAGGGTCATTGTGGTGGTGCCATTGTCTGAGACTACTTCTTCTATATGATTGCAATCTGAAAAGGTTTTCCTATAGATCATACGTAGATTAATGTATTTTTATGCCCATGTAAATGGGTATCAATGATAGATTAGTGCAGCCATCACAATATAGGAAAGCATGGAGGACAGAGGGAGGCTTAAATCTTTCCATGAACATTACTTCACTAATCCAAATCCCCTCAACTTTTTCTTTTAAAAAAAGTTGCAACTCATTTACTCGAATCTGTAATTGTCTGGTTACTCATTACTTCTTTGTAATGATGTATCATGGGTGAACATTTTTGAGAAGAAAAAAGAAAAAGAAGAAATGCTGTAAAATGTTGGTTTTCCTTGGCATACCCCACCAAGTCATGTGTCACTTCAGAAAATGCTTACAGATTCAAATACAACATTTCCTAACCTCTATCACATTGCACTTAAAATCATAGAATCATGGAATGTAAGGGTTAGAAGGGACCTTGGATAGCATCTTGGCCAACCCCCTGACAAGTATAGGAACCTAGTACTACAGCATTTATAACAGATGACCATTCAGTTTCTGTTTAAACCCTCCAGCAAAGGAAAATCCACCATATCCAAAGGCAGTCTGTTCCATTGTTGAACAACTCTTATAGTTAGGAAATTCTTCCCAATGTCCTGCTGAAATCTACTTCTCATAATTTAAACCCATTGTTTTTTGTCCTGTCTTTTGGAATAACACTGAACAGTTCTGCCCCATCTTCTAACTGACAGTCCTTTAGATACTTGAAGACTCCTTGAAATGCCATTGTTAGGTCCAACAGTACTATTTGTCAGCCTGAATAGCTCATACCATACCATATATTGTTGTATGGACCTGATTCTGGATTCAGAGGGCTTGTCTTCTAGATGTATAATGTCTAGGAGATTCTTCTAAGAAAGCAGCTATAGACTTTTGCACAAGTCTAACAGACAAGTAATGGCTGCAAAGATATACGTAATTAATGAAATGGGCTATGTCTAGTTAGTTTGTGGGACAATTAGTGCAGGAGAGATGACTGAAATCTTAACATTTGCCATATTGTTGTTTCCAGTCTTTCTTAAAATTTAAAGTTATGAATAAGAGCTATTTATCCTCCTAAAACTTAATCAATAGAACTTGCACAAAAATAGTAACTGTTGTATCCAGAAACCCCCAGGAGTCAGCATATGAGCTGAAAACTTGATCCTTACACAGGATGACAGGGTGTTTCCTTTCATATACTTTCAATATTCAGAAGGGCCTTGGGCTGGTAAAACAGTTCTGGCCTAAGTCTCACACCTAGTGATTAAAAAGGCAGAGATCCAGGTAGAGAAAAATTAAAAGATTCATTTTCTGGCCTAAGTCAGCTGTGTGGTTAGAAAGAGAATCAAAGAATCTGAAATTTCAAGACTAAGAAAGCTTCTTCTGCACATAAACCTTGACAACAGCTGCTTATAATATATAATATTGAAAATGATTATGTCTGCTGTTTGGTCAATAGTCCCAAATGCCTGATCAAAGTTACTAATGTTAATAGAAAGAATAAATTAAGAAATAAGTAGAATTTTGCTCTCCCCCAAATTACTTGCAGAATTCTTCCCTGTACATTTTAGTGTGTGTTTGTGGAATATTTTCTATCTTCCAAAATTTTATATTATTTCAGTTTTGTTTTCAATTATTTCAATACTGTCTTCCAGTAACTATTACTGATACTGAAAAACACCCTGGAGCACTTGATATTTTATACTGGAAAAGGACCAGCAAGAAACTGTACAATGCTTAGAGTTGCATAAGGTTTGTTGTGTTTGAGGTCAATATTAACCTTTAAAAATCTAGATTATAATGAATATTTTAAATATGAAATTAAAATAATTTAATAGCATGTGCATGATAGCACTGTGTCTTTAATATCAGTATAAAGGAATCTATGACTCGCTATCAAGCAGGATATGCCTTCCTTAATTTAGAAGGAATGAGAAGGAGAAGAAAGGAATGAAAGTAATACCTTTAAGGATATGGTAGGAGATTTTTCCTCTGATCTGAGGGGACAATCCTTTTAAAAAATAGGAAGCTATATTACATCTTCTTCAGCCATGTTTTTCAGAGGAAGAGTTATAACAATTTGCCTCTTGTGATGAATCTCTGTGACAAATGTCACTTCAGCTATGATAAAATGTTCACTGAAACCTCTTTCCTGTGTGTGTTATTTCAGTGGGGATATTTCGTCAAAGCACAATTGCTGTTGAGTAGGCATTTGCACTGAATGCAGTGCAGTATCCATTGTGTTTAATGTGTGACTTTAAGGCACTTGCCAATTTCTAGCAATGCAAGTGCATAAAATGTGAGTTGTGCATTCTATCAATGTAGGGCCCTGCAAGGTTCTGCCAGGTTTATTTCAACTTATTTGTGAACAGAGAAATCTATAGGAAAACAATGTTTAAAAAATAAAAATGGTTGCTATGCACAGGCTCAGATTTCATTTCTGTACATCTGAAGTAACTTTAAAAATATAGTAATTTCCTGCCCGTTAGTTCCTTCTCCCCCAAAGAACTGAGACCATGGTGTACAGTTTCCTATGCAAATTAAACTTTCTTATGCAAATTAAACCTTTCAAGCCATAATACACCAGGTAAAAGGATTGCTTAGTGTCTCTTTTTATTTGTTCCCCTTATCAGCGCCCTACTCCTGATGTTCCAATGAGGTATGACTTCCCCAGTCCCACTCCCAGACAGAGAAGCCAGATAATTCTGCTCCTCCACCGATCCACTGCAGCTGGACCTTAAAACTACTCCTTACAGAATGAATCCTAATACCCACTGAAAATTTTTTTACTTAGTAGTGTTTAGAATTCATGATTACCCCAAAGAACTGTTATAAACACAGGCAAAAAACCCAAACCAAAAGCCAGAATATTGACAGGAAAATAAGACAGTTGGGGAAATGCATCATGTGCCTTGTGAGTGAGCTAAGTGTCACAGTGCCAGGATAAACGCTCAACACAATATCAATTCATTGTAAAATTGTATTTCAGGAGGAGAGAAAAAGAGAAGCAACAGAGTTGGGGGGGGGAATAGAACAATTTATCTGTCTGAAATATATGCTAAAACACATCTGCTACTTTTAGCAGACTTATTCCACAGAAAATAAGAGAACATAGGTAATGAGTCGCTATTTGTTAAATGAAGTAAAGAAAGAAAAATGCACAAAAAGAAATAATTTGAAATGTCCTGGTGGGTAGCAAATACTTTTTTTCAGTAGATCTTCCCTGTGCAAAGTTGAGAAGGGTGAAGCTGGCAGACTCAAGTTGAATCCAGCTGTGTCTTCTCACGACACGCTCTAATAACGGTAGACAGAAATAATGTTACAGAAGTAGTCTATCATTCTGTTGTCTCATTCTTATATTTGTTACAATTTTCCCCTTGGTATCTAACCACTCCTGAGAAGCAGTTGAGGCTAAGAGGTGGTGCCTTGCCAAGGACAAGGCCAGCTCCAGTTTTGAGCTGGGGCTTCTGATTGGTCCTCCTCTTATGTGAATGAGCTTTTGCAGTAGCGCTTCTGGCAGAAAATGCTAGGAGCAATCCAATAAGTGTTGGGTTACTAAAAGCCGCCATTTCGATATCCCACAGTGTACCCAATAAGCATTGCTTTGGGCATCACAGATGATTAAAATGAGGGCCACCAGACCCCACCATCCAATGCTGGAAAAAGGGTTCTACGGTTTAAGAGCAAGTTGTAAGTTTTCTACCAACCAGCTACTGGTCATTTATCTTACCTTTTCACAATCTTCTCCAAATTAGTGCCCTTCAGGTATATTGGTCTACAATTCCAGCCATTGACCATTGTGGCTGGGAATTTTAAAAGCTATAGACCAAAATATAGGGAGAATACTAACCTGGTAAAGACTAGCTTATCTCATAATCAACATGTTATACGTTAAGGAGATGCAGAATCTATGTTTCTGACAACTATATGACACAACATGTTGCTTGCTCAGTCTCCAATTTCTAGTGCCATTACTAAATTACAGCACTTCAAGAAAGGGAATACCGTTAGAGGGTTCCCTGGGCCATGCAGAGCTGCAGTTGGCCCAGGCCATACTGCCACCTGAATGGGACAAGCAGAGAATGCCTTGTGAACAGGCCTCATGGCCTTCATTGGCTCTAGCTACCTGCCTGCAGCCATTGCGTTTTGAAGGATTTCAAATGGCAGCTGCCTTTTATGATGATCAAGAAATGAATAGGAGTTTGTTTCCAAAGTGGATTATGTTATTTATTGATTGATTTACATTTACTGGCCACCCAAATCCCATAGACTCCAATGGTAGAAAGTGTAAGAATTCAATGAGATGGTAATGATTCTTCCAACCCTTCTAATCCATTAACTTCTGGCAAAAATCTCATAGAGCTTTATGGTTAGATGGTTCCTGAGCAGAACATAAAATGCATTCACCATTCTTGAACAATTACCATTTGAAAAAAGAAAAAGAAAAAAAGAAAAGGGAATAAAAGGAAAGAAAAAGAAAAAAGAAAGGGAATAATAAGGATGTGTTTGTGTAGGGCGGTAAATAATAAATACATACACATGCTGAGTAGCAGGCATTATTGTATGCTACTACATTCCAGACATTTTTTTCTGCATATAGAAGAGACAGTTGCTCTCCCTGTGTTTTCTGCCACCAGATATTTGGAGTTTTTGCCTAGCAGAAGCAAGATGACAGCCTGGTGCTCTCATGATACACTGGAGAATAGTTTAGGAACTTAACAGTCATATATTGCACAAAGTAATATTCCAGAAGACATAATCTCATTCTGAGCCCATCAGATATAAAGGTGGAAAAGAATCATACAGGAGAGTATTATAACCAAGATATGGAGTCTGGATTGGAAAAGAGGCTGTCTCTTGATGCAACAGTCTTCTCATATGACACCAAGCCAGGATATTTTAGAACATGCTTTGTTGAACAAGTCAATGGCTTTTTTCCCCACATTATGCTAAACCACAGTGGATGGCTTTTTGTATTGTGCTAAACATAACATGGCTAGTTTGTTTTTGGCTTAGCATGATGTGTGAACAGGGCCATTGTCTCCAAAGGTAGCTTTTCATTAGGATGAAATATCTATAATTCCCTTTTCTGGCCAGTTTCAAATGATAGTTCAAAACATAGGGAAATGATGAAGGGAATTCAGTTAGAGAATATCAGGCAATTCTAATTTTGGAACTGCTGAATCAGTACATGTCTGCAGCCCCGACATACGAGATGCTTCTGTCTAAACTAGTTCTCAACATCTCATATTTGGCAGGAAGTGGTGTGCGACCAGTGAGGTCTTGACGATTGCTCTCTCTTGATTCCAAGGCTCAGGTGTTTTCTGAGGAAAAGATGCCCACACCAATGTATGGAATATTGCAGCCATTTTGTTTGTTTCTCAAACAAAAAGCTACAGTACTTGAGCACACACTGCACCTTCAGGTGCTTTGGGCTTCCACCACCATTTGATCCTGTATCTTCATGCGCTATCTCACAGTCACCAGCCATTTCCCTGATTTCATTTTCAGGCAGCCTTGATTGTAATTGAAGCAAGGGAAGACAAAAGGAAATCATATTAGAAGCAAATCTAAAATTGCTACAACCTAGCAAATTCTTGCTTATTATAATTTAAAGTAGATGGGTCTTAAGGGGGCGCGATGGCTCAGTGGTTAAGACGCCAGGCTTGTCGATCGGAAGGTCGGTGGTTCGAGACCCAAGCGCCGTGTGACGGAGTGAGCTCCTGCACTCGCCCCAGCTCTTGCCAACCTAGCAATTCGAAAGCATGCAAAATGCAAGTAGATAAATAGGTACCACTTCGGTGGGAAGGTAACAGTGTTCCGTGCACGTCATGCCGGCCAGATGACCGCGGAAGTGTCTTTGGACAGCACTGGCTCTTCAGCTAAGAAACAGAGATGAGCACCGCCCCCTAGAGTCGGACACGACTGTGCAGGGGAAAACCTTTACCTGTAGACAGGTCTTTCTTAGGATCACTATGAGTTCCAAAGTCCAGCATAGTCCCTGTCAATCTCTTCTCTAAATCTAAATGCTATAAACAAACAGCATCTGCAAAATGTATTGAACAAATGTCATTCGCTGCTTTCAAGACTTCCATCCTATAGGCTTAACATAAAAGTATGTAATTTTAAAGCAGCTGAAAGAACATCAACAACTTTCGGAAGAACCTATTGAACTGCTTCCTAAAGGTGAATGATCAGAATTCTATATAGATTTTCCCATAAGGATTACATATTGTACCTTATTAGCAGGTTCTCAATGCCCACATAAAAATCACTAAAACAGAAGAATAATGAGAGCTTAAGACAGCTCATCACATCTCATATTACTTGGTTGCCTGTTCCTGTGGTTGTATTTCTAATCTATCACACTGAGGAAAAACTTCTGTATGCTGCTGCATGTGGAATGTAAGCATAATAGGGCATAAAAGGATGTGTGCATGCTAGGTTTCGCCAGTTATCCAGCTAAGGGTCAATTTAAACACCATGAAATAAGTTTCCTATGGTCTTAACATTAGGATAATGCAACACAAATTTTGTACCATGGCCCAGAGAATATTTAATAAAGGTTGCTTATGATCCCTTATTTTTGAAAATGAGGCTCGGGAGTTGGAATATTAACTCATATGGTTGGTCTTCTATTATTTTCGCATTTTGAGATGGCATATTATCAATATTTTATAAACATAAATATATATGTAAATATAAAACAAACAATCGAAATATAATACTGTTAACATGACATTGGATCAATCTCCACATATTAAAATTAAATATGTTCTTGATCATATCCACTATATTTGGCTAAAATAATTATCATATAACATAGAAAGGATGCATTTATACTTAGTTTGTAGGAATAGGTTTTTGATATGTGTTGTTTGTCAATATTTAAAGTCTGGGAGAGGTTTCCCAACATAAGGGCGAAGAAAATTTTCAGGCAAAGATTTTCAGAGTTGTTTTGCTTGAAACATAATATTCCAGACCTTTTTTTTTCCTCTTCACCTTCTCCACCTTTCCCCTGCCCTTTTAAAGGTACTGTTATGATTATTGTGTTGCATTTACTAAAAAATATTGGTTGGTACTATTGGAAACAAATTTCAGTCAAATTATTTTAAATTGGACACTGACACCAAGTGGTCATAGCTAGCATTATCCCCAGATGCTACCTCTGCTCCAAATTCAAATTTGCTTTTTACCTTCAATCCATTTAGTGAATAAGTGAAAAGTTTAAAAGCTTTCTTTAGGGAATAGGTCTATCAAGTTGTCACTGTTCTACTCTCACTCACTCACTCACTCATGTTATGAATTCCTAGAGAACTTTCATAGAAATACAAATATGGCTTCAGACAGGAAATGTTTATTAGAATTATGGCAAGCAGATAAACAAACTTGACTCTTCCAATTTCAATTGCACCTAAGATGTTATTAATGTAATTAAAATGCAGATTATTTATAGAACTAAAATTGCTTTTGCTTTTGCCTTACATATGATATTGGCTTTACTCAATGTGCGCAGTCCATCCAACAGTTATTGAAGTAGCTGCACTGACTGAATTGGTTTAGAAACATTCATTCTGCCCTCAGCTTCTTTCCTATTGGACCAGCAGCAAACTGAGACACCAGTTTCTCTGGAATGAGCATACAGCTTTGAAATACATTACTCTGTGGATTAAAAAGAAAATAAATTGCTGGACTCCCAGTGGGGAGATGGCAGACTGAACAGCTGTGCCCACGGACTCAGCGGGCAGAACTGACAACGCAGCAGTTTTTTCGGGCTCAAGCAGGTTTTTCCTGAAGCCCAGGAGTGTTTTTCCAGAAAAAGGAAAACACCTGGAATCACCTCATCTGTCCTCCGGACGGCTGCTTGTAGCCAGAAGATCACAAACAGCGTTCACGCTCGACTGGTAAGAGCTAGCCGGGAGGCTGGGACGTCACCATTCCCAAGCCGTGCTGTAGCCTTAAAGGGACACTAAGACCGGCCACCCCATTTCTAAATCACCCAATTTATATTTCTTTTAAGTATGCGTACCCTAAGAGAGGCTTTCTACAGCAAGGAGAAGCGGGTTCTCTTGGTGCTTATCATTATTTTTGGGATCAATTTTTTTTTAATTCTTTTTAAGTTTTGGACTTTGTTTTCCCTCCAAATAATAAGGAGGATTAAATAATTGTCTCCCTGTTATTATTTTTGTACTAAATTTGAAGATATTAGCATTTTCCTACACGTTGAATTGGCTGTTTTGAACTTTTAGTTTTCTGCTTCTACTTTCCCTGGGAACTGTCTGCATATCTCACTTTCGCTTGTGTAATTCTGTACATTCTGGAATCCTTTCATATATTCAACTTTCACTGGTTAAGCTCCTAGAGGGCGCCATAATCTACTGTGTGAGACATGGAGGATTTTAAACAGACTTTCTCTGAATTCCAACAAGATTTTAAACAGATTCTGTCTAATTCCTACCAGGTTTTTATGCAAGGCATTCAGGACATTGTGGAAAATATGAGGTCTAAAATATGTCATCTGGTTGGGGATGTCGTGTATGAAACTGAGGAATTTAACAGCAACAGAAATGTCTCTTCTAAGACTGAGATCGGGACTTCTGTTGAAATGCTGGATGAAGATCAGATAGTCGAGTTGGAGAAATTTAAGGGAGAGATCGAGTTGCAAGCCATAATTGAAATTGATCTTCTGATGGAACGCCATGGAAAAGAAGGGGTTATTATGTATGGAACGTCTCCTGAAGAGAAGTCGGAGTTTTGAGGGGGGCAGTTGGGCTGTTCGATTTTTTAAAGAAAAAAGCTCTGTGCGGATTGTGGGGATATGTAAATGCTCTGGTTTATTTTGAAGTGGGATAAAGGTTAAAGAATATTTATCTGGATTGCTTTTAGGGTTTGGCTGATTTCATTTATCTTTAACAATTTGGATTAAGATTATTAAGGTATAATAAAAAGATAATAAATGTCTATCTGGATGATTTTGGGTTTAATATGATTAAGATTATTAAAATTGTTGTATTATCAAGTACAATGGCAGACAATTTATATGTTTTTTGGTTTGATCTTTATTATAGTAGCAGGAATGTATAAAATAGTAGTAGGAAGGAAATAATTAAATAAATGTTATCTTTGGGGGGAAAGTTGGTTAGAAGGTTTATATTTTTTTCTTTTAATGTAAGGGACGGGAACAACTGTATTTAGTGACTTTTATAATGTGCCAATGGAATGATTTATAGAAATAATGTGATTTTGGTTTAATATGGAGTAAGGGATTGATTATGGAAAATTGTTGTATATCCTTGCTGTTAAAAGTCAGAAGTCACCTCTTTTTGTAATTTTGAAAAAATTTTCTCTTGTGTTTCTACACTTTTTTAGTTTTTTCTCTTTTTTCTTTGTAGTTTTTTGTTTTTCTGTAGCTTTTATCTTTGCTTGAAACTTAATAAAATTCTTATTAAAAAAAAGAAAATAAATTGCTAAGCCTGCTCAGTGGCCCCCAGTATGTTGGGTGCCCACTGAAGGAGACAGAGAGAAGATGATGAAAGGGAATTGTGTTTTTTGACCCTCAACAGGCAACGTATACTAGGGGTAAGGATTAGGGATGGAGAAAAGAATGTGGGTTCATGGGGTTAAAGATCTCTCTTCTCTGCACAGTCTGGTAATTAAAAACTAAGATTCGGGTCTGTCAGTCAGTTCTTATTCTTTATATACGTACTGTATATAGTATAACAGGAAAAGGGTGGGAAAGAAAAGGTGATCTTTGTCCTTCCTTTTCCTAAATCTACCCCCACGGGTCTGTCAGACTTCTATGCCATGCTAACTGGAATCCCTAAAAAGATGTTTGTCAGGGTCAGCTTTCCAACATGGTTCTTTTCAGAATCATTGGACTGTAACTCCCATTATCTGCAATCAGCCTGATCCATACTTTTGTTACACGTTCCTAATTATTACATTCAGTATTTTAGCTTACAGGGTGTGACATTGCAGATGGTTTCACTTTCAGGGTCAGTCCACCTCAACTCTCAAAATAATGAGAGGCAACCCCAAAAATATACTTACCCCATGCTGCAAGAAACCTCAGGGGAACTTGATAAGGTGACATGAGCCTTGGGTGTTGCAATTCCATATATCATAAGATCCATCATGGCTTCATCTTCAGTTACTGGCTGCGTTGGAATATCCTGAATATTGGACTACAAAAGAATACAGGGAGAACACAGATAAGGAATTATTTGAAATTGTCCACTGTGTTACCTGGATAATTAAAGCAATGTTTTTGGCTCTATGTGAGTACAAGTTATATTCTATTAATACTGTATACCGTTTAATTATATTCAATTAATATTCATAGTCACCCAAAAATCCACTTTTCATTTCAAACAATTTTCAGTGTTTGATTTTATGTGGGATTGTATGACTGCACTACAGTTTTATTATCAGCCACAGCTTGCCACAAAAATGATATTACCAAAAAGAGCTAAGATTACATTGGGAAGCATACATATTAAATGTATGTTCATGTGTGAAAATCATGCCCCTTACATTCCATTGCATACTTCCATGGATGGGTAGTTCCAGTGGAATCTGCAAGACTTATTTCTAAGTAAATAAGGGTCATTCGCCTAGTGGGTGGTCATATAAATTGAAGAAATAAAGCCAACAAACAGATAAAGAAATAAAACTAAACATACTTAGCATTGCACTGATGTGACAATGTGGCTAGCATTCTTCTCGATGGAGGAGATGGCATTTTAAATAACCTTTCCTCATACTGAAGACATTGGAAAGGCCAGTCTGGTCTAGTGGTTAAGGCAATGGGGTAGAAACCAGGAGACTGTGAGTTCTAGTCCTGCCTTAGGCATGAAAGCCGGCTGGATGACCCTGAGCCAATCACATTCTCTCAGCCCTAGGAAGGAGCCAATGGGAAACCAGGAGACTGAGAGTTCTAGTCCGGCCTTAGGCATGAAAGCCGGCTGGGTGACCTTGGGCCAGTCACTTCCTCTCAGCCCAACCCACCTCACAGGGTTGTTGTTGTGGGGAAAATAGGAGGAGGAAGGAGTATTAGGCATGTTTGCCGCCTTGAGTTATTTATAAAAATAATAAAGGTGGGATAAAATTAAATAAATAAATAATAATCTTTGCACCAGGGCCAAGGCTGGTGCCAAGTTCCACCATCAATGAAGATGTGAAGTATATAAGCACTGTAAGATGTGGTGAAAAGCAGTATACAGTATATAACAGGAGTAACCCTGGCAACTTTGACAATGCCTACTGATTTCCCAGCAGAATAATTCTGCTAGTAGAGCATTTGATGGTACGAGTAGGTGTTGCAGTGGGGTCCCTGTCAAGTAGCTTACATTCTTTTAGAGCTTCTTTAAGAGTCTCTTTCCACTCTTGCAACCCACATTTACTGCTTTTCTCTCACAGAGCAAAAATAGAGTTTTCAGGTGCACTTCTGTAAATCTATATCAAATATCAGCAAGAGATGCTATAAATCCAGCAGAACATTCAAATCTACAGTGGAATTATTACAGCACAGAGGACAAAAGGGTAGATCTATCCAGAAGGATGAAGAGACTTCAATCATTTATAATACAACAAGATTTTCATTTACTTTCTTTAGAAAAAGCAGAGGTAGGATCATATGCCAAATATTTAGTCAAAATAATAACTACTATTAATATTTTTATAAAGTGTATTCAAAAGTATGCTTTGTTTGGGTGCACAAAAGGCCTATGATGGAAGGTTATTTTCATGTTCTTAAAAGTCCTCCTTCCATTTACAGCTTTGCAATTCCACATTTTAAACAATACTGGCTCTACATCTGAACAGAACCAACCACCGTGGGTGGCTACAGTATAGAGCTTTGACTGTTTAAAGGATACTTCAGGCCCTTCTCTGAATATTCACTTTTCATATTTTACTGCTTTTATATTCTTTCCAGTAACACACTATGAGGTAAATGGAGTTAAACTTAAAAGTTAATAAAATCTCAGTATTTATACCACAGCATGCCCAAGAGACTTTGCTGGTTGAAACAAATAACAATTCCTCTCCCCACCTACATTCTACATACAGAAATTAACTACAGCTGGTAGATGAATTTTACAAAATTATGGGCAACAGGTCACAGCAAGTGGTGGCACCTAACTGACCTTGCATAAGCGCCAAAGCTCATGGATGTACTTGGATGGAAGATTCTCAAGAAATCCCAGAACGGTAGATTGGACTAGGAAATTAAAAATATAACCCAGAAGAGGACAATGGCAAACTGCTTTTGTATCCTAGCAAGAAAATGTCATGGACATGCCCATATTGTTGCCAGAGGTTAAACCTGATTGGGGGATTTACCTTATGGGCAGCAGATTATTTTAAGAGAGGCTGTGAGGAACACCCCCCCCCCCAAGGGAAATGGCTAGGGAATTCAGGAGAAATGGGAGGGGAGAAAGTATCTCCACTGCCTCCCTTGTATCAGGCCAATCCGGCTTCCTGAATGACCATCACTATAGAGAAGGCTTTGTTTCAAGTCTCAGCCAATCGCACCTCAACAGTGATGCAAAGCAATGCAAAAGTCCTGAGAACAATAGCATGGACAGCCTCCTAATGCCCACCATTTTGTTTTTCTCATAGTGTTCCAAAATTGTATCAGTCCAAAACATTACAAAATGGTTGCACTACAAAACATGGCAGCCACAACATTTTTCATTATGGCCATCATTTTGGTTTTTCCCACTGTGTTGCACACTGATAATGTCCAGGACATTATGAGAAAAATAAGAAAGCATACAACAGCCAAACTGTAGTGATTCTCCCAAGTCACCGCCTTTTGATTCAATTTTTACAATTGTTTTCATCTGTAATCAAGGAGGTAAATGTGTCTGCCAGTTAAGGAGAGCACTCCATGCATCTAATGTAGCAATTAGGTTGTTGTAATCAGGTGAAACCTAACCTCATGGTTTATCTTTCCAAAGTGAAGCCCCAAAGGGCAAAGCTGTTACACTTTTATGGAAAGGACAGTTGTGCTGCTCTGATATCAGAAGTAGACACATAGCAGCTTAGTAAAGCAGGTTACCTCTCATCATCCACACAAAGGCTTAAAGAGAAACTTTTAAAAAGTAAAGGAAGTTAAGAACCAATGCAAAAAACTGAAGGCTTAACTAAAACAGAAATTTTAACAGCAGTATTTAATTAGAAATAGCAGTTTAGGGAAGTGTACTGTGCAGCTTGACAAACTTTTAAAAACTAATCGGTCTGTCTTTCTACTCAAGATCTATAATTTCTGCTAACAGAAGGAGGTACCCTTGACTATGGCACAGGCCCATTTCATCTCATTCAGCTTTGCAAGACACAATCATTAGGGCAATGTTTGAAGGTATGATTCAGCTGTGAATGTATTGCAAATACATGTTAAAAGAAGATTTGCTCTCTCCAAAGCATTAAGCCCCATCCTCTTTGTCAAGAACCACAACTGCACAGGTTTTCATCAGAATACAAATCCCTCAAGGTCAGGTTTCTGAATGATTCCCTTATGTTACTTGTTTCGGTAAAAGTGTCTCACACATTCACTAGAATTCCCAGGTGACCGTTTTTTTTCTTGCACAATGTGTAGAAAGACTGAAAGCTGAAGCATTGTGGTGACTATGCAGCTGGGAATATAGGGTGCAAATCCTTTCGTCATTTGCTTAGCCTTTCCATATTTCAAGAATGTAAATGCCTCAAAGAAGTCTGCGTTACCATGTATTAAGCACAAAAGTATTGCAGCTATAACTGCTCTTTCTTTGGGATGAATTTTTATATAATCTCAGATCACCCCATTTGGACTTTCTAAAAAGAAGACATTCTGGAGAGGTCTAATGTACCACTTGGAAAATGTATCGATTCATTTCCGCATTTATACCCTGCCCTTTCTCTTAGAGCCCAAGGCAGCATATATGGGAGGGGGTCTCCCTCATTCTCCCCCCAACCACCACCTTACGGTGAGCTGAGAGAGAGCAGCTGGGCTCAAATCATGCAGTGAGCTCTGTGGTTGACTGAGGACTTCAACCTGGGTCTTCCCTGTCAAATTCCAACATATTCATATACACATGCAAACACATACGCATACATTTATACTCTCAAGGGCACAGACACACAGACTCATACTCCCCACTGTGCTCCTCTGGAAGTTTGTTCCTTTCACTGCACATCAGAGGAGGAGGAGTAGAACCCAAGTAGTAGGAGTTCTAGTTGGAGTAGTAAAGTTACTACTGCTAATAGCAGTAATAATAACAACACAACAACATGTTTCTGGTTCCAGGAAAATACTTTGAGTAAAGGAAGTGGTGACAGGGTAAGATGACCTATTAATACCTCCTTAAACCTCCATTTCCTGGAGTTACTGTGAGAATCTAGGAAAAAATGTGGCTTCGTCAAGGAAGTCTTCAAACAGAGGCTGGATGGTCATGTTCCATGTTTCGGCCAATAGAGGACCCTGCAGTGAGCAGCAGGTCAGACAAGATAACCTCTAAGGTACTTTCGAACTCTAAGATTCTACATCTTTGATCTAATGGAATACACCTCTTATATTCTCAAGCAGTATTCTGGGAATCGTGGAATGTGTGTAAGCCTCCAGGGCTTTGCTTATGCTATGACTTTCTTACCTTCCTAAATGGAATTATATCTTTTTTTTTTGTAATATAAAAAAGCCTCTTGCAGCAGCAGCAGCAGCAGAAAGAAAAGAAAAGAAAAGAAAAGAAAAGAAAAGAAAAGAAAAGAAAAGAAAAGAAAAGGCCTTTGTAAAAGCTTCTTGCTGTCTCATAATTACCACTTTAGAAGCAGGAAGCCTCCGGCGCTGCTTGTACATATTGATGAGTCTGTTCCAGGGAGAGAGCTCTGATTTTGGAGGTTCTATTTGTGCATCTTCTACAGAAAAGAAAAGCCACAGCATTACAACGGCTTTCGACAGTCAATGTTTTTCCAGGCTTTGCCTCTTCACTCACCCCAGACAACAAAAGTAAAATGCATTTTGCTCTATTTATTTCTATGGTGCAAAGAAAGCACGGCAAAAATCAGGAATAATTTAAAGTAAACAATTGCTCTCTTGCTCAGAGTGGCAGGGCATTTGCATCTTGAAATGGGAGTGTCTTTCTATCCTCCAGCAACTTACCAAACTTACCTGCCACTCCCTCACCCTTTTCCTTGGCTCCATTCACTTAAGACAGTGTTTTCAACCTTGGGAACTTTAAGATGTATGGACTTCAACCCTCAGAATTCCCCAGCCAGCCTTGCTGGTTGGGAAATTCTGGAAGTTGAAGTCCACACATCTTAAAGTTCCCAAGGTTGAGAAATACTGACTTAAGAAGTGGAAAGAAAGAGCCCTGATTGGGAGTATTACCTAGGGAGCAAAACACATTGTAAGGCAGCCATGTTGGTCTATGGTAACCAGAAATCAGACGTTGGCAGCACCTTTTCCGACTAACACATTTTATTAAAAGGAATAAGCTTTTGTGAGCATCTGATAAAGTAAGTTGAAGCTCATGAAAGCATATGCCTTTTAATAAAATGTGTTAGTTAGAAAAAGTGCTGCAAGACTCCTTCTGATTCTAAGAAAAAATATAGTATTTCCTTCTTCAAATAATACAAGAATAGGAGTAACAAAATACTTCTACCTAGGAGAACCAGCCTTGAGCGGGTCCATGGAGTCAAATGGAAATACTCCCAATAGTTCATTTCTTACCCATTTTAATGGCCCTTCTAGCACAAGACAGTGTAACTTGCCTCCTGATTTATTTAAATACAACTCTAAACTCTCAGTATTCATGTATCAAATGGGATGCAAGCAATCAGGTTAACAACAGCTATTTGAAAAATGGATCAGTAGAACCCTCCTCCATTTTTCACCTTTCAGTAGATGCTCTGTTTCATCTTCAACATTACAGTCCTTAATATCTGCCATGGATCCAGCAGCCATGGAAATTCCATCATCTGCACATACAACCGGTGCAATTTCATGCCTAAATCCAAAACATGATTATTATAAGCATTCCTCTCAAGAAAAAGATCCCTACGCTGATTCTTTACTCATAATGGGGGGAGGGGCGTTGTCCCCAATTCTCTCCCTACCTTAATACCTATGCCCAAATCCTTTATTTGTTTGTTTGTTTGTTTATTTATTTATTTGGTATATCAGTAGTACTGCGTACACATACGTAGACAGGTATATTGCTGGACTGAATAAAACCAGCACTGTTGATAGCAATGTTAATCAGGGTGGGGAAGGAGAATGGATTGGAATTCCTGGGATCAGACCTATCTGGAAGCTATACCCCTTGTTTGTCTGTATAAATTAAGCTATTAATCTTTTTCTAATCAGCCCAGTGACTCAGTCCCCATGATTATAATTATAGAGTGTGGAAAACTCTTCACTTAGAAAAGCTTACATAAAGCATTAGTCCTGGTATCATTGTTTATGTAAACCTTTCTACTCAAAGCTACCTTCACAGGATTACTAATTCTACTAATTCCTAATTACTACTAATTCTCACACAAAAGCTCCAGAAAAGATTTAGTTTGTGGAAGCCAAATTAAGATTGCCATATTTTATTTCAGAAAATCCTGAGGAAAAGTAATATTCTTTTTCTTTAGAGTAACATACTTCGGAGTGTGTTCCAAGGGCTTTTGCTCTGTGAAAGGAACATTCTCTTTTTTTGCCCCAAAAGTCCTGGGCTTCTTCAGTCTGCCAGGAATTGGGGCACCATAGTGTTAGAAGGTAGAAATCTTCCCATTCGTTTCCCAAGCCGGGAACCAATTGAAACCTCTAATTGGCTGAGTCAGAAATAAGTTTATTAGTACACAAAGCAACTCAAAATAACTCCATATACCGCAGCCGCCCCATACAAAGAGAGCATTTAGTATTTATACATCTAATGACACATGAATACATTAATTTCATTTGCCAATCTGCTTTAATCTATTATCATTCTAATATTTTATGTAGTAGCTTCAGGGCGGGTTTAGTTTGAAATAAAATACAGTTACTTATCAATAGAATAGAATGCACTATTCATTAGTTCTAGTCTATTTGTCTGGAGCTAACCTTGAATGTATTATTTCAGTGGAACAGTACATTCCTTTCTCAAACATTTATCTAGTCCAGAGCTTTCCAAACTGTGTGTCGCAACACAAAAGTGTGTCGCCACACACAGTCTGGTGTGTCGCCACACAACCCGGAAGCGCTGATCATCATCAGCGCTTCTGGGTTTTCCCGCAGTGACACACCAACTGCAGCGCGCAAAACCCGAAAGCGGCAGCAGCGCTTCCGGGTTTTTGCGCGCTGCCGCACTTCCGGGTTTTCCCGCGGCGACACACCAACGTCGGTTGGTGTGTCGCCGCGGGAAAAACTTTGGAAAGCCCTGATCTAGTTGCTAGTGTGAGAAAAAGGCTTGTCCTGAAGAATTTCTAATGCCTCTTATTTCTGTCAGCTAAAAATTCTTACAGAAGGATGAAATAGGCTGGGCCATTCACTGAGATAGCTGGCTCATCTGAGAGGCAGCAGCTCAGAGACAAGCAAATTTGTGCAATGTTGCCACATGAACTCTGCCAAATGCCACACTCACTTCTGCATATTTCTCAGTAAGGGCAGCTCTCCAACAAACAACGTTACTATTATCATGTATTCATTAGATTTATATCCTGTTTTAGAGCATACATGTGTCCCCCTGTGCTAAATCTAGTTCTGCTGGATTCCTCTCTGACTTTGCATCCTTCACTCTTGGCAGCAAGTGGAAATGATAACAAGTGGGTCCTGTACAATGCTGGCAGGCTGCCAACTCTAGTAACCCTTCCTTCCCTGCATGCTTTTCTGGTAAGAAGCCTCATACAATGAGCTTCAGTTAGCTGAAGTCCCTCATGCCATCAGTTCAGTGTATGATATTCTATCTAAAGGAAGGTTAACAAGGAAACCTATTATCTTCCCATTCTTAGCCAATCATAGCCAAATAATCATATGAACAACCCGACCTCTAATTAGTCCCTAAGGTAATACAACTAGAAACTAATTAATAGAAGTCCTTATTGTATTATTATCTAATTCTCTGTTCACATTCTGCTGTGAATGAGACAGGGCTTAACTGAACTGTACCAGTCAGTCCAAAAAGAGAATCACTTTTACTCGTCCCTGGTAACACGGGAAAGAGCCAATCTCAGATTCTCCACTGTGAAGAGTAGCAGTCTACTAAATGTGGGTCCAACCAAAAATATTGATCCACATTGCGCTGGGTAGCCACAACACTGGTGGCATAATACTTACTTTCCCAATGTTCCTCCATCACCAGTCTTATGCTCCTTCTCTCCTGCAGCAGAAACTCTTTCACTGTTACTTTGCATAGATTCATTAAAAGGATCTGTGTTTCCCAGGTCCATCCTGGTCGAGTTAAATAAAGCAGAGAGCTTGTTCTCATCCGTAAGGGCAGTGTCTCCAAGAGTTACTTCCTTCATCAGGGGGAGCTCTTCAGTGTGGCTACCCATTACCGTCTGGCAGATCTCACTGGAAGAAGTCTTGGGAATGCAAGGCTCTTGGCCTGGGACGGCTACTTCAGTATCCGACCGGGGACAGTCCAAGAGCTCACTTTCGATGTCATCCTTCTCTTTCACACCTGCCTTAGGTCTCTCCCCCTCTTGTGTGACATGCCTGCTGCTTCCAAACAGGTTTCGGAAGAACTGAAGCACCCAGGGCCTGTTAGAAACCGAGGAGGCTGTGAGAGTATCCATTGTGGGCCACTTATGGGGCTAGGTGGCTGCTCCACTCAACAGACTGGAAGCAGGGCTTCAAACTGAAAACCCAACTGCTCAGAATCCTCTGGGAATTTTGAAGTTCTCTAGGGGGGCGGGGCTAAGAATAGGGCCATCCTGGATTCATCATTTTTACAAGTATTTTTTTTTTTAAAAAAAGGTGGTCAGAAATGAAAGAAATCTTGGATCAGATGTCTATCCCTCCCATTATACTTCCTTAGCCTGGTGGCTTCCAGATGTATTGGACTGTCTCTCATAACCTCAATTCCCTCAAAAACAATACTGTTGGGAGATTATAAAGGTCATAATCCAACACATCCAGAGATTCTATAATGAGGAAGGTTTCTATATAAACAGCTGTGCCTTGGACCTAAATTACGAGTCTCTTAGTAATTCAGTAACATTGGACTAATGTTCTTATGTGGGAGATATCAGGATACATACAATGCAGCACAACACTGGGCTGCATCATTCATCCAAATATCCCAATATTGTCTACTATTGTCTACCAGCAGTCTTTCAAGGATCTCAGAGAGAAATGTCATATCTTTTGTTGTTTGACTCTTTTAAAAAGAAGTGCTACAGATTGAACCAAGAATCTCCAGAGGTAAGGCATATGCTCTACTAGCAAAATGTCAATATCTTCTGGGATAACTCTGGGATAAGCCTAGATTTGTCAGTATACTTCTACAGGAGGAAACTCTGTGTGTGTGTGTGTGTGTGCGCGCGCGCGCGCCACTTTTCAAGGAATGTTCTAAGGCAGCTCGCAATACTATCAGACTGTAACATCAAATTGCAGTCTATACAAGCAGTGACAGGAGCAAGAGAGCACAAAACATTGTGTAGCTGTTAAGACAGCCCTGCCCCACCACTTTGTTTGCCAAGGACAGCAACTGATGCTGGTTTTTCTTGCGTGGCTGGTGGGAGAGGCAAGGCAGACACCAATGGCTCCACTTTGAGTGCCCCCCTCTCCAGTAAACTATTAGAACAGCAGCCCTGCCTTTCTTTATTCCCAAAGCAGAGTAGAGAGCATCTATCAGGACAGGGCAAATTTATTCTGGCATCCTTTATGCCATCTCGGAGTCTGAAGACAGGCACATTAAACCCACTGTCTGGATATGCCAACAGAGTGCTGAATTCTGGAGGTGCAAACTCATATTTTGTGGGCTTGCAGCCCTTCAAGTTCAGTTCTCTCTCTGTGAATATGTCTGTTTTATCTGGATTAAGTTCTTTTAAAATTTCAAATATAATTCAATTCTAGACATACTCTTGACCCCCTACCTTCTCTCAAAATTAATTAGTTTCAATTTATGGTAATGGTTTTTGAGCAAATCCTACCCAGCTCCACTCAGTAACATTTTCAATAGTTGTTTTTAGGTAACTGCAGCAAAGCTAATATTGTTGTAAATAAAATAGGAGATCCTCGGGCTGGCAAGACTTTAAATTTTCAGGCTCATATTCTAGAGCTCTTAATAAACAGGAGAACATATTGTCTATAATGTATCTAAAACCAAGTCAAAGTTCCAGTCCAAACACTCCTTCCTTTTAGCTTCTACATTACAAATACAATCAACAGCAAAATTAAACACTCAGACACTTTGCACTTAGATTTTAACAGGCCACCACATCATTAAACTCGGGGCTATGTACGTGTATAAGAAATAATATACCAATTCTCACTGGAAGGTGTAGGATAGTGCTAGTTATGTATCAGGCTCATCATTGCTTAGCTTTTGAGCCAAACAAAGATTCTGCCACTTGCAATATCTCTGCTCAATTACACTAGCAATTACAACTGCAACTCCAGAGCCCTGGAATTCTCTGGCGATCTCCTATCCAAGTATTAATTAGGCCCAATGTTGCTTAGCTTCTGAGTCCAACGGTTCTGCTACTTGCAGTTGTGATTGCTACTAGCACAATTGCAACTGGCAGAACCTTTGATTGGACTCAGAAGCTAAGCAACGTTGGGCCTGATTAATACTTGGATAGGAGATCGCCAGAGAATTCCAGGGCTGTAGGCAAAACTGGGAAGTCAAAACCCCATCTGGAAGAAAGCGGTGGCAAACCACTTGCATCTTCTCGCCACAAAAACTGCATGGATAAGTCCATGACATCACCAGGAGTACAACTCAACTTGAATGAATCTTTATATTTTTATTTGGTTACAAAATTGGCATGCATCCGATGCAGAGGAGCTCATGAAATTTTAAGTCATGACTTTAATTGAATTCTAAGCCATATTAAATGTTTTAGATCTAGTATGCCACAAGAATCTTGGTCATAGACTATGCATTCCAAATACGTTTATGTATGCTATCTACATAGTGGCACAAGGATTATATGGCAGCATATCTGAAGAAACGTTTCTGCTGTCAGATGTCACATAGTAAAGATGTGTTTGATTTAAGGAACTCCTGGTGGATGCTCTGTCCAGGTCCCTGCAAGCTTCTTTCTGCCTTTGAATTGGCATAACTCTTTTATCAGAAAGAATGTTCTGTACAGAATACGTGAATAACCAACTGCAGTGAGGCATCACACTCATTCATTTTTCAGAACAAAAAAGCCTCATAGAAATACTAAGAGGTTTATACCCAAATTCCACAATCATCCGTAATTATCTTCAACAGCTTCCCTATTACTTATTTGGGTACATTAACTGAAATAAAAAATATGGCTGCATCAAGCAAACTGGATAATTCATCATCCCCTATAACAGAGCTTTCCAAACTGTGTGTCGGGACACGTTAGTGTGTCGGCTGCAGTGTCTGGGTGTGTCACGGCTGCTGCTGCCTCCGAGCCCTGCCAGGATTCCGCACAGGTCCTAGTGCCTGCCTTGTGCCCTGCTGCCTCCAAACCTGCCCTGCCAGGATTCCGCACAGGTCCTAGTGCTTGCCTTGTGCCTTGCTGCCTCCAAAACTGCCCTGCCAGGATTCCACGCAGGTCCTAGTGCCTGCCTTGTGCCTTGCTGCCTCCAAACCTGCTGTGATTCCACGCAGCGCAGGTCCTAGTGCCTGCCTTGTGCCTTGCTGCCTCCAAACCTGCTGTGATTACGCGCAGGTCCTAGTGCTTGCCTTGTGCCCTGCTGTAAGAGTGTGTTGCGAAATGATGCATGTTTAAAAAGTGTGTCACCAACATGAAAAGTTTGGAAACCTCTGCCCTATAACGTTACATGCAAGTATCTCTTCTTCCCATAACCCATCCCTTATCCATACACAAACCAAAAAATCATTAATATTTCAGTCCTGGTGTCAGCAAAAAGTCCATAAAGGGATCCCAGATTTATACAAACACATCTTATTTTAACCTTGATCAAACAAACTAACTTCATACTCTTTTTTTTGCTTCTGACAATCTTAATCTTTAGTTCATTCAGATGCTGTCGTAGGATTTGATCTCTCTTCAAGTTTTCTTTTTCTGATTCGAAGATTTCTTCAAGGCTTTAACCAATTTCTTTTGTAAGTCCAGTAAAAAGTCCTTATCCAGGTCAGTTTCTTGGCTTGTCATTTGTATTTCCACGTTAGCTATTTTCTCTGTCTTATAGTCCATAATTCTTTTATTTTCCAGGATTTATGCAAAATTTTTATGTTCTAATTTCTGCATCAGGCAAAATTTGTTTCATCTCTTTATCTTGTAAATCTTCCAAGATGTTCTCTTTCACATCAGTAATTTCTTTAATATCTTTTAGACATAATCTATTCATAGAAGCATGCATCATTGCTGAGATTATTGCTATTTTTTGACCCCATTCTTCAAAAATCTCCTGAAGTATTTCAAATGTCAAAGCGTTTTCTGTCATTTTGCAAGATCCTGACCAATGACAAGGGACAGGTTTTTCACTTTTTCCCCCTTTTCCCTTTCTGCCTGGAATCTTTAGTCCCCTCTAGTGTTCAATTTCTAAAATCATAAAGTCTCAAATTTCTGTTTTGATTTAGGATAGACTAAACAAGTTAGTTCACACGAAGGTGCTGTTTATTTATATAATTATTTTCAAAATCTTATAGCAAAAGTCCTAATATTCCATTATTCCAATTTTGTCTGGTCCCTTAATTTGCTTATAACTTTCTTAAATCAGATTCTTATTTTGCTTTTTGCCATGTATTTCTAATTCTTTAAGTTCTTAAACTTATAGTTAATTTTTCTTTTATTCAAGAATGAAGGTAAATTCACCAGGTGGCTTTTTATACTTGTCATTTTGAAGATCTCTAATATCCTTAAGGTAGTTTAATAGGTAATTTCCAAAAGTGATTAGAAAGTGAGTTAGCAAACTCAGTGTCCTTTAAAAAGCTCTGCTACAGTTGAGAGCATGATAGTTCCCTTTGTCTCCCAACACTCAAACCAGTGGGAAACCCTGTCCTGCAGTCTCCTCACAAGGAGCAGCCATCCGGAGCACAAGTGGGCAATCTCCCATCCTCTCCTTGTCTGGAGAGGTTCCATGGAACCAGTCTACTCACCGGTCCTTCAGTCTTAGCCACGGTCATCATCTCTGCTCATTACGGAGACATCTTAGCTTGCCATTCCTCACCCAGAAACGCTAGTACTCTCTCTGCTCCTGTTTAACATCTACATGAAGCTGTTGGGTGAGATCATCTGCCGCCATGGAGTGAGCATCATCAGTACGCTGATGATACTCAATTACAGGTAATCCTCAACTTACAACCACAATTGGGACCGGAACTTCAGTCGTTAAGCAATGCAGTCGTTAAGTGAGGCCCAATTTTATGACCTTTTTTGCCATGGTTGTTAAGCAAATCACTGTGGTGGTTAAGCGAATCACATGGTTTTTAAGTAAATCACGTTGTCATCAAGTGAATCCGGCTTCCCCCATTGATTTTGCTTGTCGGAAGCCAGCTGGGAAGGTCGCAATGGCAATCACAGGACACTGGGATGCTGCAACTGTCATAAATACATGCTGGTTGCCAAGCGCCCAAATTTTGATCACATGACCATGGGGATGCTGCAACAGTTGTATGCATCTCCACCCCTGTGAATTAAGCGATGCTGTTGCTGTCCTGTCCTGGTGCCTGGAGGCTCTGGGGCTCTGGATGGGGAACAACAGGCTTCAGCTGAACCCTGGCAACACTGAGTGTGTTTAGGGCCTTCAGGATCTGGGACTTTACCATCTTTAGTATTGAATGGGGTGGCACTGCCCCAAGCAGACCTGGTGCACAACCTGGGGGTCTTTCTGGACTCACAACTCCTGCTTGAGGAGCAGGTGGCAGTCGTGGCTAGGACGGCCTTTGCACAACTTCAAATTGTGTGCCAGTTGCATCTGTTCCTGGATCAGGAGGCTCTGCTCACAGTTACTCATACCCTGTTTACCTCCTTGAATGGGCTTCTGTAATGTGCTCTACACGAGGCTGCCCTTAAAGAGTATTCAAAAGCTTCAGCTGGTGCAAAATGCAGCAGCACAAGTAATTATGTGTACCCCTAGAATGGCATACTTTATACCTCTCCTCTGCAAGCTGCGTTGGTTACCCGTTTGCTTCCAGGTCCAATTCAAGGTGCTGGTTTTGACCTTTAAAGCCCTACATGGCATGGAACCAAGTTATTTGATGGACCGCCTCTTCCTGATTACCTCCACCCTTCCCATCAGGTCAGGCAGGAGGAGCATGTTACAGATCCTGTCTGCTAAGGAGTTCCATCTGATGGGACCCTGGAAGCGAGCAGCCTTTTCTGCCATAGCACCCACCCTTTGGAACATCATTCCCCCCAAGGTGAGTCTTGCCCCAACCCTACTGGCCTTCTGGAAGTCTCTCAAGATGTGTTTTTTTCCAGCCGGCCTCGGGATCCCTTGGAAACAGAGAGGTTGCAAGATGACTTTACTGTGTATGAATGCGTAACACTTTCCTTTTGGTATTATTATATGTATGTTTATTGTTTTAAAGGCTATTTAAGATATGTTTTATTGTTCTTTTTATAGTACGCCATCCAGAGTCATATTTGTGAGATGGGCAGCTATGTAAATTTGATAAATAAATAAATAAATATTCAGTAAAACAAACAAACAAATAAGATCTATACAACAGAGGAACAGTCTATCTATAGAGGTTGTGGGTTCTCAGTTTCTGCAGTTTTTAGGAATAGGCTGGACATGATCTGCCTATAGAGGGTTGATGATGATCCTTGCAGTCCCCACCAACTCTACATTTCTATGATTCTAAGCATTCCTACTATATAGTCAGCAACCACTTTGACCTGGAAACCTGCAGATTGCTAAGAAAGGTGCTGCACCAGCCACACACACAACATGCACCCAACCCCACACTACCCGTGCGCATACACTTCACAACTCTTCTTCTTTGCTCCCCTTCCCTCTCAGTGAGCCACTGCTGATGGCTGATATTTGGCTACCAATGGCAGCAGGAAACCCATGATGTCATCCTTATTAGTTCAGTGACCAACCAGCTAACAGGAATCAGATTGCAGTCAGCTTCCTGCTGCCTTTATTGGCCAAGCAAACTGCTTCATGCTGAGCAGGTAGCCGGGGGTAAACAAGGTGTGGCTCCGAAAGCTACCTCTTTTGTGTATCTATGTGCCTGGCTCTGTGTGTTACGGAAGTGACTTGGAAAAAAAGCTTTCCTCCAAGTGACTTGAACTATAATTTCCAGCATTTCTCACAGTTGGCCATGCTGGCTGGCACTGCTGGGAGTTGCAGTTCAGTGTTAACTAGCAGGGCAGAGATTCCCCCACTGCATACAATCTGGGGACAAGAATACCTCACACTTTTTTGTTACAAGTTCCACTTGACTGAACATCAAGTGTTGACTAGTCCTGTCAGTCAACTTTCCAATGCCATGGCATCTCTTGTGCCAGATAGAAACAAGAGGTGGATGCTATGGAATGACATAGTGATCAGATGCTGTTCACCCAGGCCTTTAGCGAGGGAGAGGGCGAGGGAGACCCCTTGTTTTGTTTCTATCCAGTCTGTCATTCTTGCCATCTTGTTTTCTTCTTTTTAACTGGTTTTATTGTAACAGCCTTGTTTTGACTGTCGTGAGCTGCCCAGAGTCATCGGGAGTCGGGCAGCACACGAGAGAGAAAGAGACAGAGAGGGAGAGAGGTGAGTTTGCTATATACTGTCATGTGGTAACAACCTACAGCTGCTGTAGCAGGTCGGTATTTATTCATTTATTTATTATTAAATTTATACACCACCCATCACACTATAAAAGTGACTCTGGGTGGCTTACAAATAAAAAGTATCTGTATGCAGAGCCAATCAGATACTGTGCTACTACATGCGTTCTAACACAACTGTCAATTATTTTTATTTATTTATTTATATTTCAAATTTAGTCACCGCCCATCTCACTCAGAGAGTGACTCTGGGCAGTTTACAATAGAAGAAGGATAAAATACCAGTTAAAATACAATAAAACAATGCAATAAAAACAATCATCTTAAATAATATATTCCAAGGAAATAGATGGTAAAAAGTTCTTAAATTAATGTACGGGAGCATAGTCAGGGTGCTAATATTAATTAATTAATATTAACCATAAAACATTTAAGCCATCTTTTTGCGGGTATCAGATACTTGCAGCCAGAAGATCACAAACAGCGTTCACGCTCGACTGGTAAGAGCTAGCCGGGAGGCTGGGACGTCACCATTCCCAAGCCGCGCTGTAGCCTTAAAGGGACACTAAGACCGGCCACCCCATTTCTAAATCACCCAATTTATATTTCTTTTAAGTACGCGTACCCTAAGAGAGGCTTTCTGCAGCAAGGAGAAGCGGGTTCTCTTGGTGCTTATCGTTATTTTTGGGATCAATTTTTTTTTAAAAAAAATATTTTTAAGTTTTGGACTTTGTTTTCCATCCAAATATTAAGGAGGATTGAGAGTAAATAATTGTCTCTGTTATTATTTTTGTACTAAATTTGAAGATATTAGCATTTTCCTACACGTTGAATCGGCTGTTTTGAACTTTCAGTTTTCTGCTTCTACTTTCCCTGGGAACTGTCTGCATATCTCACTTTCACTTATGTAAACACATTTCGGAATTCTTTCATATCTTCGACTTTCGCTGGTTAAGCTCCTAGGGGGCACCATAATCTACTGCATGAGACATGGATTTTAAACAGACTTTCTCTGAATTCCAACAAGATTTTAAACACATTCTGTCTGATTCCTACCAAGTTTTTATGCAAGGCATTCAGGACATTGTGGAAAATATGAGGTCTAAAATGTGTCATCTGGTTGGGGATGTTGTGGATGAAACTGAGGAATTTAACAGTGACAGAAATGTCTCTTCTAAGAGTGAGATCGGGACTTCTGTTGAAATGCTGGATGAAGATTGGATAGTCAAGCTGGAGAAATGTAAGGGAGACATCGAGTTGCAAGCCATAAGTGAAATTGATCTTCTGATGGAACGCCATGGAAAAGAAGGGGCTATTATGTATGGGAGGTCTCCTGAAGAGAAGCCGGAGTTTTTGAGGGGGGCAGTTGGGCTGTTCGATTTTTTTAAGAAAAAAGCTTTGTGCGCATTGTGGGGTTATGTAAATGTTTTGGTTTATTTTGAAGTGGGATAAGGTTTTAAGAATATTTATCTGGATTGCTTTTAGGGTTTGGCTGATTTCATTTATCTTTAACGATTTGGATTAAGATTATTAAGGTATAATAAAAAGATAATAAATGTCTATCTGGATGTCTGTAGCTTGAATCATGTCAACTGGATTTCTATTTTCTCAGTGGAAACGTTTCGCTCCTTATCCAAGGAGCTTCTTCAGTCTGAGCAAAGTTGGTAAGAACCTGGTCATTCCCTACATGGCTGGCGTGTCTGAAAAGATAAAACGGATATTTGGCAAACACCACATACCTGTATATTTCAAACCCACCAACACACTGAGACAGAGGCTTGTACACCCCAAAGATCAAACTCCAAAACACAAGGAAAGCAATGTAGTTTATGCAATCCAGTGCAGTGAGGAGTGCTCTGAACTCTACATTGGAGAAACCAAACAACTTTTGTACAGGAGGATGGCCCAACACGGGAGAAGTAACACCACAGGACCAGAGTCAGCAGTTTATCTTCATCTAAAGGAAAAAGGACACTCATTTGAGGACATTAATGTTCACATTTTAGACAGAGAAGATAGGTGGTTTGAGAGAGGGGTCAAGGAATCCATTTATGCCAACTTGGAAAATCCTTCCTTGAATAGAGGTGGGGGCCTCAGGCACAATCTCTCCCCCATCTTCCTCCCTGCTTTGTCTTCTGTGCCTAGGAAGATTAAGACCATTTCACAAGCTCAACAGCAGCATGGTGATCTTAACGATCCTCCTTTAGATGATAAAAGGACTTAAAAATAACATCTCAATATAACCATGACCTAGCCCCAGGTGTAAGGTCACACAGCTACCTAGAAACATATTTAGGATTCCCTTACCAACTTTGCTCAGACTGAAGAAGCTCCTTGGATAAGGAGCGAAACGTTTCCACTGAGAAAATAGAAATCCAGTTGACATGATTCAAGCTACAGACAATTCCACCTGGATGACTGAGAACCTTCATAGACATGTCTATCTGGATGGTTTTGGGTTTAATATGATTAAGATTATTAAAATTGTTGTATTATCAAGTACAATGGCAGACAATTTGTATGTTTTTTAGTTTGATCTTTGTTATAGTAGACAGGAATGTATAGAATAGTAGTAGGAAGGAAATAATTAAAATAGTAGTAGGAAGGAAATAATTAAATAAATGTTATCTTTGGGGGGGAGTTGATTAGGAGGTTTATATATTTTTTTCTTTTAATATAAGGGACAGGAGCAACTGTATTTAGTGATTTTTATAATGTGCCAATGGAATGATTTATAGAAATAATGTGATTTTGGTTTAATATAGAGTAAGGGATTGATTATGGGAAATTGTTTTATATTCTTGCTGTTAAAAGTCGGAAGTCACCTCTTTTTGTAATTTTGAAAAATTTTCTCTGGTGTTTCTACACTTTTTTAGGTTTTTTTTTGTAGTTTTTTTTTCTGTAGCTTTTATCTTTGCTTGGAACTTAATGAAATTCTTATTAAAAAAAGAAATAAATTGAATGCAGTGGGAATGGGATACTTAGGAAGCGTGCATGGTAAAACAAGAAGAGATAGGTATTGTAATTTTTAATTAAGATCAGAGTTATAGAAGCATATTGAGAGATCAAAAAATAAACTGAGCTTTCTTGTAGTAAAATAAAGTTACAAAACTTTTAAACTTTTCAAATGCCTCACCTTTGTGTTTCAAAAGATAGATGAATGTGTACCTTGAAAAATCATCAGTTAAGGTCAAAATATACCTTGCTTCTCCAAGACTAGGAGAGAAGGGACCTATGACATCAGAATGAATTATTTCTAGAGGTCTAGAAGTGGTTCTATCTGCAATTTTCTTTACAGGAGCCCTGCAAGTCTTATTTTCCTTGCAAATACTACAGTCTAGATATTTATCACAAAATTTCAATTTTAGGTCAGCGGAAATACTTGGCATTTGTGATATGTACTTAAAATTAGCATGAGCAAACCTTATATGCATTAAATGAATACACTGATCATGTATGGGAATATTTTCAAACACAGCCTTTGCTGTTTGATTCTCAGAAGCTTTCTGCACAATATAGAGAGAATCCTTTTGTATACACATGGCACACAATTTATCATTCTTCCTAATTTCACAACCATCTTTCTTAAAAGTTATAACATACCCAGATGCTACTAACTGACTCACAGATAAAAGATTACTTTGAAAATTAGGTACAAAGAAAACATTTTTAACAGTTTCCCCTAAACAGGATAGATACATATCACCCTGACCCATGATCTTAGACATAGACCCATCAGCTAAGGAAATGTTTTGTTTGTTAGTTTTAGACAGAGACACAAAATAACTTTTATTATTACAGATATGGCTATTTGCTCTACTATCCAAAATCCAAATATCTTCATTATCACAGTTTTCAATGACCTGTGCAATATGAGAAGATTGCAGAGCCTTCTTTCTCATTGTTTCTTTCTTCTGTAAAATCTTCTTACCTTTAAGCAACTGGTCACAGTCCTTGCGAAAATGCCCAAGAGAACCACATTGAAAGCAACGCCTGCTTGAAAATGCAGCAGCTTGAAATTCAAGGCTTTTCCATTCTCTTGGCTTTTCACATTGAGACTTTATTGAAGAATTAGACACAGACTTTTCTTGCCTTTTCTCCCATTCAGCAAGAACGAGCAGACACAAAAGATTAAATCATAAAAAAAATCATAAAAATCATAAGACATAAAATATTAAATTAAAAGAGTTGAATCAGCTTCAGAGATTCCTTCCATAGTACAGATCAGAGTATCCCAAGAATCATTCAGCAAGGATAAGATGATGTAAGCTTTTGTGAGAGGAGTAAATTCCATTCTACGTTTCTGAAGCTCCACAAAATACTGCTGAAGCTTGTGAAGATGCTCTGGCAAATTGCCATGCTCTGGCAAATGAGCTTTATACAGCTTCTTGGTTAAAGTAACCTTGCTTCCAGCTGTAATTTTCACATATAAATTAGTAAAGAAGTCCATAATTCTCTGGATGTCTGCACACCACAAACATGCACAAGCTGACTATCTTCCACAGCTAAAATAATCAAAGCTTTACATTTTTCATCTTTTCTCACCCAAGCTTGATATGGATTTGCAGGAATAGGGTCAGCTATTGGAGACCATAAATCTTCTCTCCTCAAAAGGCTCTCCATTTTCAGAGACCAGTTTAAATAATTAGAATCAGACAGTCTTTCTAAAGGCATACCTTGGTAACTTGAAACAGCCGCCGCCATTGCTTCTTTTCCCCTGTTTGAAAAAACCATGAGGCTTGAAAATCAGAGGCTTGACTCCTCCTCAAACAGAAACTGTTTGCAGCTTCCAGCAACTTTCAAAAATAAAAGTCTCCACTGACCTTCTCTCACTTGCCTTTCAAATGCAAATGAAATTCTTCTTCAGATCTCTCTTCATATTTCTATCATTTCTCTCATTCTATGATTCTATGCTGGGCCCATAACCTATTGTAATTTTTAATTAAGATCAGAGTTATAGAAGCATATTGAGAGATCAAAAAATAAACTGAGCTTTCTTGTAGGAAAAATAAAGTTACTTTTATTTTAAACCAGGGCTTTCCAAACTGTGTGTCGCGACACAGTACTGTGTCGCCTGGGGCCCCCAAATGTGTCATGCAACAACCCGGAAGCACTGATGGTGCACCGCCACCGCGCGCAGCAGCACACACAGCGGCGGCGGGCCATCAGCGCTTCCAGGTTCCAGGATGATGACGCTGCCGCCACCACAACGCGCAAAAACCCGAAAGCGCGGTGGCGGCGGCAACCCAAAAGCAACAACCCAGAAGCAGGGTTTTGCGTGCCGGTCATTGGTGTGTTGCCAACAGCAAAAGTTTGGAAAGCCCTGTTTTAAACAGAAACAGAAACAGAAACTTAACTCTCAGCTGAGAGGCACATAGTTAATTTAAATAGTAAAAGAACAGGGTTGCAGCAGAAAACAAAAGAGAGATTTAGCAACACAATGCCTTCACCTTTATACAAGAAACCTGGCATTATCTCAGTGGACAAAACTTAACATGTGACTACCCAGATTCAGCTCATTACCTTATTTGGTCAGCTTAGGTCAGACCCTTTGGCACCAGTGATTAAGATTCCTGAGGAGGAGAATTCAATTGATTTTAGATGAAATTAAAAGTAAAGAGTTAGATTTGAGAGATAAACCAATGGATGACACTTTGCTCACTCAAATTAAATTTCTACAAAAGCAAATATCAATGATATTAACTCAAGAGATAGAGACTCAAATGAAATTTACAAAACAAAAATATTTTGAATATGCAAATAAACCAGGTAGATGGCTGGCTTATAAATTGAGGAAACAAAGACAAAAGAATTTGATTACTAATATTCAACATGAAGGAAAAACTCTGGTGAATAATATGGACATTCAAAAAACCTTTCATGACTATTATTCTAAATTATATAAAAAACAAGATGTCAACTTGGATGAGATTGAAGAATATTTGAATAAACAAAAACTAACTGTTCTTAATGACCAACAAAGATTGATATTAAATAATGTTATAACAAAAGAAGAATTGATAAAAGCTTTTAAGAAAATTAGTAGTGGAAAAGCTCCTGGACCGGATGGATTGTCAGCAGCCTACTATAAATGTTTTGAAGAGGATTTATGTCTACCTTTGCAGAAGACTATGAATTCTATTTTGGAAACAGGAATTATGCCTGAAACTTGGAAAGAAGCACATATAACATTGATACCCAAAGAACAACAGGATTTAACATTAACTAAAAATTACAGACCAATATCTTTATTGAATAATGACTATAAGATATTTACAACGATATTAGCAGAAAGAATGAAGAATATACTTAAGGATTTTATTCATCAAGACCAAACTGGTTTTCTACCCAAAAGACAAATTCATGACAATGTCCGAAACATAGTAGACGTAATTGAATATTTGGATCAACACTATGATAAACAAGCTGCCTTGATATTTATTGATGCTGAAAAAGCCTTTGACAACTTAAATTGGCCTTTTATGTTCAAAGTTTTGGAAAATATGAATTTTGGAGGAAATTTTATAAAATGGATTAAATCAATATATACTCCACAATTTGCCAAAATAATTGTTAATGGAGAATTTAGTAAGCCATGTGAAATACAAAAAGGTACTAGACAAGGTTGTCCATTATCTCCACTTTTGTTTATATTGGTATTAGAGGTTTTACTTAGAGATATTAGACAAGATGATGGTATCCATGGTATTAAAGTTAAAAAAGAAGTTTATAAACTAAGAGCATTTGCTGACGACCTAGTCATTACTTTGGAGAATCCACTAGAAGGAATTGAAATATTAATACAGAAACTAAAAGACTTTGGGTCGCTAGCAGGGTTCAAAGTGAATTTACAGAAGACAAAAGTTTTGACCAAAAATATGGATTACCACCAGCAAGAGAAATTGAAAGAAATAACAGGATATTCAATGGAAGAAAAAGTAAAATATTTGGGAGTATATTTAACAACTAAAAATGTTAAGTTGTTTAAGAATAATTATATTCCACTTTGGATGGATATTAAAAAAGATTTGGAACATTGGGAAAAACTGCAATTATCATTATTAGGTAGAATTTCAGCAATTAAAATGAATGTTTTGCCAAGAATTTTATATCTTTTTCAAACACTACCTATATTGGCATCAGAAGAACCTTTTAAACAATGGCAGCGAGATATTTCTAAGTTTATTTGGCAAGGGAAAAAACCAAGAGTAAAATATAAAGTATTGCAAGACTCTAAAGAAAGAGGAGGACTAGGTCTACCGGATTTGAAATTATATTATGCTGCTTGTTGCTTGGTTTGGATTAAAGAATGGATAGTTTTGAAAAATGAAAAATTATTGAATTTGGAAGGACATGAATTAAGATATGGATGGCATGGATATTTGTGGTACGATAAAGTTAAAGTTAATGTGGACTTTAAAAACCATTATATTAGAAGATCCTTGTTAAGAATCTGGAATAAATATAAATTAATCTTATGTTATAAAAGACCCTTATGGATTTCTACACAAGAAGCATTCTACAGAACAGAAGTAAGAAATAAAGATAAATGGTTAACCTACAAAGACTTTTTAAAGAAAGAACAAGGACAATATATAATTAAATCAATAGAAGAATTGGTATCAGAGGGATACAGTTTTCAATGGCTTTCATATATGCAGCTCGTAGAGAAATTTAAATTAGATAAGAAAGACCTTGAATTTGAACAAACCAAATCGGAATTTGAGATACAACTATGTGAGACAGATGATCATCTAATTGCAAAAATGTATAAATTATTGTTAAAAGGTGAAATGGTAGAGGAACAAGTTAAAGACTGTATGATTAAATGGGCTAAAAATATTGGCCATAATATTCAAATGCAACAATGGGAAGATATGTGGACCAAAGGGTTAAAATTTACTTTGTGTTATAATTTAAAAGAAAACTTTTATAAGATGATGTACAGATGGTATATGACCCCACAAAAACTTTCTAAAATGTATGGAAATGTCTCCAACTTATGTTGGAAATGTAAAAAAAAAGAGGGGTCTTTTTACCATATGTGGTGGACATGTGAGACTGCAAAGAAATTTTGGACTCAAATACATGCATTGATGCAAAATATATTACAAATTCGAGTTCCATTTAAACCGGAATTTTTCTTACTGGGAATAATTGATGGACAACCTGGGAAGCAATTTACAAGGATTATGCAATACATGATTACAGCAGCAAGACTTATTTTTGCACAAAATTGGAAAAACCAGATATCGCCTACAATACAAGATTGGATGTTAAAATTGATGGATATGGCAGAGAATGATAAACTGACATGTTTATTAAAAGAAAATCCAAATAATTATTTCCTTAAAGAGTGGAAACCATTAACTGACTATTTACAAGATGCGGGAGGGGCAAAGCTTATATGGGGATTTGAAGATTAAAATATATATATATTGATGTAATAGACAAGAAATATTCTTTAATATTATATATAGACCTAGCATGTAAGATAAAATTTTTAAAATACCATGACCAGATACAAATCGGAAGTTGACCAAATTCTGTTTCAGCTTTATCTTTTTTTCTTTTTTCCTTTACTACACTTTTTTATCTTTTCTTTTTTCTTGATTTGTATTTCCATTTTCTTTTCTGTTTCAAACTTTTATCTATGTAAAATTAAAATCTAATAAAAAAAAAAAAGATTCCTGAGGAGGGAGGTAAACATGAGGCCTCCTGACTCCAACAGAAAAAAACCTTCTCAGCTTGACCTTTTAAAACAGAAAATTCCAGATTCTTTCAAATCATAAAAAACGTAACAATTGTTGTTGTTCAGTCATTTAGTCGTGTCCGACTCTTCGTGACCCCATGGACCATAGCACGCCAGGCCTTCCTGTCCTCCACTGTCACCCGGAATTCACTCAAATTCATGTTCATTACATCGGTGATGCTATCTAACCATCTCATCCTCTGCTGTCCCCTTTTCCTTTTGCCTTCAGTCTTTCCCAGCATCAGGATCTTTTCCAGTGAGTCCTCTCTTCACATTAGATGGCCAAAGTATTTGAGCTTCAGCTTCAGCATCTGTCCTTCCAATGAGCAGTCAGGGTTGATTTCCTTTAGGATTGACTGATTTGACCTCCTTGCAGTCAGAGAGGGTCAAGAATGAATGGGGGCTGAATCAATGTGAATTGAATACAGAAAGGACAAGTGCAAAACAAGTATGCTGAGGTGTTCTAGTCCCGCCTTAGGCATGAAAGCCGGCTGGGTGACTTTGGGCCAGTCACTCTCTCTCTCAGCCCTAGGAAGGAGCCAATGGGAAACCAGGAGACTGAGAGTTCTAGTCCCGCCTTAGGCATGAAAGCCGGCTGGTTGACCTTGGGCCAGTCACTCTCTCTCAGCCCAACTCACCTCACAGGGTTGCTGTTCTGGGGAAAAAAGGAGGAGGAAGGAGTATTAGGTATGTATAGTCAAAGGCTTTCACGGCCGGAATCCCATAGTTGTTGTGGGTTTTCCGGGCTGTGTGGCCGTGTTCTGGCAGATTTGGTTCCTAACGTTTCACCAGTAGCTGTAGCTGGCATCTTCAGAGGACAGGAGCAGAGCTAGAAGATTCTCTCTGTGCCCAAGTGGAGGGTGTGTGTTCCTGCTGGTGTTTATAGCTGCTGAGAGGGTCTGTGTCTTCTGTGGGTCATTTACAAGAGATTAGGAGAGGGTTCTTTGTGGTGATTAGGGGGTGTGGTGCTGTCATGTGTGGGATTAGCACATCTATTGTGTGAGTTTTTTGTATATTTCTGTGATTGAGTAGAGTTCGTTGACCTTTTGCAAGCTGTGTTTTTCAGGACTGGCAGCCAGGTTTTGCTGATCTTTAGGCTTTCTTCTTTTTTATTGAAACTGTGTTGGTGTTTATGTATTTCAATGGCTTCTCTGTATAGTCTAACATAGTGGCTGTTGGTGTTGTCCAGTATTTCTGTGTTTTCAAATAAGATTTGAACACGGCCACACAGCCCGGAAAACCCACAACAAGCATAGTATTAGGTATGTTCCCCATCTTGAGTTATTTATAAAAAATAATCAAGGCGGGATAACAAGAATCTAAAAAAAAGAAGGAAGAGTGAATGAGTCAGAGAAAGAGGTGAGAAACTTAAAGAACAAAAGACAATGTAGGAAGTGGTAGAAGCAAAGATGGTTTTCAAAGAGAAGTAGAGAGACATGGTGCTTGGTGTGGTGGTTAAGGCACCAGGCTAGAAACCCGGAGATCCAGAGCTCTAGTCCTGCCTTAGGCAGGAAGTCAGCTGGCTGACCTTGGGCCAGTCACTCTCTCTCAGCCCTGAGGAGGAAATGGCAAACTACTTCCAAGAAAAGTGCAGGGATTAGTACAGGAGTCAACACTGACTCGAAGACCCCCCCCCCAAAAAAAAAAAAATGGAGACATAGGATGAATGGTGTTGGTGTAAACGAGATTTAGTGAGCTTTCCTTTGGGGGTTTTTATACCCTGCCTTTAATTTCCTTTGCTGACCAGCTCTCTCTCTTTTTCTGCGCTTTGCATAACGTTCTCCCGCAAGGGAACTGCGTGATACGTGATAAGAAAACGAACGTAGTCCTTTGATCACCATTTGCAGAGGACGAAAGGAAGCTATTTCCCCACCGCCCCACCGCTTTCCTGCACGACATACAGCGGCTACGAAGAACACGACCTCTAGAGGGCGCTGCAAAAAGCCTTATGGCTTTCACCTGGTTTGCATCTATGGTTTTCCAGGGTTGACTTCATCCTTCCTTTCGGAGTGCCGGTCGTCTTTGGCTTTTGCCTCCTGGCAGAGCAGGAGCACGGGCGGCAGGGAACGAAAGCGGTGGAATAGCTGGGCGAGGCCAAGTTCACTGAACAGCTTCTGGAAAAGCTGGCTGGGTGGAAAGGGCGCGGCCGTCGCAGCCGATCCCTAGAAGCGGGGTAAGTGCTATGACCGGGTGAGGCGGGGAGTCCAGCCGATGGCGGGTCGTGGGGATGCGCGAGCCGTGCAGCAGCCACGATCTTCTGGCTCTTCCCGGGCCAGGGAAGTAGGAGGAAATATTTTAAGTTTCTTTGGGGACGGGGCGCCGTTGGTTCTCCTGGCTGCATTACGGTGCGTACTCGGGCCTCTGGCTGGATGCGGAACGGGGATGCAAGGCTGCTAGCGGCGCTTACGCTCCGAAGCGCCGCCTGCTCGGCTGAGCAAAAGTGCGCCACAGGCCTCGAGGTGCTCCGAGGAGCAGGGGGGTCAGCAGTTCAGCAATAAGGCCCGGGGAGAAGGACGAGCCTTGCCTTTCCAGACGCGGGATTTCAGAAATCCAGAACGCAAGAATCCACCTCCATACTCCGTGCGTTGCGGTGAGTCGTTGGGGTTAAAATCTGGCTCTCATCGTTTAGAAATAGTTATTGTAAATTGGGAACCACAGGGTGACAGTTAATCCGGATTCATAAGCAGTGAGTATGACCTGGACGCATGAGATATAGAAGGTGGTCTACGTTTTCCTGGCGTACTTACAGTCACTTTTTCTTTTAGCGATGGTACTGTAACAGTGGCAAGTTTTTGAGGTGCATTATAAATAATGTTCATTTGTGTTGTTTTGACTTGAGTGGTACTTTCTTCTGGTGCCCTATAATGTAGGGTTTCACAAAGTATTACTGGCTTTTCTTGAAGTAACAAAACCTGATTTAAAACAGAACTAGCACTGGGAAGTGTAAGGCTTGCTCTGATAACATAATACAAATGGTATCCCTAAGTAAAAATTTCAGCATTAACTGACCACAGCAAGAAAGGTTAACCCAAGTATTAAGTGTTATGTCGCTACTGTTAGCATTTGCTTTACCTGAACTAAAGAATTTCAAGGTTTGCACAACAGGAGGCTAAAACGTATTAGTTGGGAGCTCATTGGGTTGCATGAACCTAGCCAGTGTAGTTAACTTAAGATTCATTGTGTTTTGCAAATTCAGGCATTTGCATGGAGTTCAGTAGTGGGTAGGTTAATTATGGTTTACTGTTTGGGTTCACATAATATGCTTTGTCAAACCAGTGTTTCCCAAACTTCGCAACTTCCAAATATGTGCAGTTCAACTCCCAGAGTTGTCAGCAATAGACATGCTGGTTGGGGAATTCTGGGAGTTGAAGTCCATGTATCTGGAAGTTATTAAGTTACAGCAATATATACATCTAATTTAAGAGTGGTAGTACAAGGTGGGTTTTTTTTTAAAAAAAAAATGGACAATTTTTAGAGTTTTGTTTTCCTTAAAGATTAAACCATTATTAAATCTGACTATGACTGTTATATACTTAATTATAGTATTAAGGCACTGATTCGGCTTAGATATGATCAGTAAATGAGGCTTTTCTGAACCTCCTTTACTAATGATTAATCATTTTTATTGTTTCTCCTGTGCAAATATGAATACAGTGTGTTATCCAGAGAAAAGTGTGTATCATAGGACTGCCTTTAGGTGGTTTCTACTCAAATTTGGATACACCCAGAGACGTTTGACTTTCACTTCTGTCATTATTGGAAACTGCTTCAATCAGTCACAACTATTTTCATTTTCAGTTGCAAATTTAATTTGGGAGCTGAGGAAGGGGAAGGCAAAATAAAGCAGAAAGAAGCAAGGCATTTGTTTCTTAGTTGTTTCTCCCCCTAAATAAGCAACGATATACAAAAGCAATAAATAGCTGCGAGGTGACAAGAATGAAGCAGTATAAATTCTCCATGCAGTTTTAAATTAACATTGCTTTATTGTCTTCAGTTGAATTGATTCCTGGTGTTTCATATCAGTGCAGTTTTATTGGCAGCAGTGGTTTGCCCTTAGTACGTGGTGCGTGAGGGGCGTGGTGGCTCAGTGGGTAAGACGCCAGGCTTGTCGATCAGAAGATCGCAAGTTCGGAGGTTCGAATCCCTAGCCCTGCGTGCGGAGTGAGCTCCCGCACTAGCTCCAGCTCTTGCCAACCTAGCAATTCGAAAGCATGCAAATGCAAGTAGATTAATAGGTACCACTTCGGTGGGATGGTAACAGCGTTCCGCGTGCGTCATGCCGGCTACATGACCGTGGAAGCATCTTCGGACAACGCTGGCTCTTCGGCTAACAAACGGAGATGAGCACCGGCCCCTAGAGTCGGACACGACTGCACAAATGTGTGGGGGGAACCTTTACCTTTACCTCCTGAGGGTTTTTTTTTCCCTTTGGCTTCCCAAGCCAATTTTCTGCCCTGGTATTCCTTGGTGGTCTCCCATCAAAGTATGAACCAGGCCCAGCCTTGCTTGGCTTCTGAGTCCAACCAGTGTCATAAGGTGTTGCTACTTACTGTGGAAGAAAATAAAGAAGCATAAATAGAATCGACCCCCACATTAATTTAGATGACAATTGAATGAATTATTGTCAAAAAGATGGTGTGTCTGTTTAATAGACTCTTTAGCTCCTGTACATCATTAGGACTTGAGAAATTCTGGTTGGGTTCACAAAACATGCTAAGCCAAAATCAAACCACATGGTAAAAAGAATGTGATATATAAACTCAGTCAGCTGTTGCTTATTTAATCAACCATGGTTAAACAAACCTATTAACTTGTTTGGAGGCACATTTGCCAAGTACGTGGTGGCATTTGGGCCAGTAACAACTGGAATTGTTTGTTTAATAAAACAGCTATTATGTTATTATGTTTAATAAAATAAAATTTGAGTAGGCCCTCTTGAGAATCTGGCTGATTGTTCAGTTGGCTTATGTTCTCTGTAGCCTTGCTACAGGCAAACCAATACTAGATGTGTGGTAAATGATTTACTGTGCTAAAAGGTGAGAGGAGTGCAGTAGAGCAAGATAACACAGAAGGGGAGAGTCTAAATTCTTTTGTGTGGGGCAGGCCCAATGAATTGCATACTCTAAGGAAGCAAGAGGATTCCTGCATTGCAGAGCTTTCCAAACTTTTCATGTTGGTGACACACTTTTTAGACATGCATCATTTCACGACAAACTCTTACAGCAGGGCACAAGGCAGGCACTAGGACCTGCACGGAATCCTGTTAGAGATTGGAGGCAGCAGCAGCCGTGACACACCCAGACACTGCAGCCCACACACTAACGTGTCGCGACACACAGTTTGGAAAGCTCTGCTGCATTGGTTAGCACTGAGGTTATCACTCCCAGTAACTACGAAGAGCTGTAAATAACTGAAGAGTGTTCACAAGGTTGGTGATGGCACGTGGTGAACATTTAAAACTGGCTGATTTTTTGTTATATTAATTTGCTGGTTGTCTCCATAGACTCAGTGATGCACCATTGCATCTGTGCTTGGCTGTTGTGGTTATTGTTCAACATGGTTCTGTAGCATGCAAGAAGGAAGATTGCTGTCCCATCTAAAACTACACCAAGAAAATAATAGAGGAAGGAGGGGAAAATGACTGCAAGAGAAACCAGTGAAGCAAGAGGCAGTGGTTGAAAGCAGCGTGTCCTTAGGCTGCATTACAGTGGAACATGGGAACTATAGCAGGGATAGCCAGGAATTGAAGGAAGGAAGAGAGTGAGGTACCGTAATAAGCACCTCTTGGTTTTTATGGGAAACAGTTTTGAGCATTACAGGCTCCAAGAGAGAGCATGGAGTCTTTTAAGGAAACAGGAAGCCTTACATAGGGAAGGTATTAAAACAAGCAGAACAAAAATAAGAGATGTGGGACATGGCACATAAGAGCGGAGAGAAAAAGGGAACCACCAGTGGCTCAACCATGTGTAGAGAATCAAAGTACAGAAAGCCTCTGCACACCTTGAAAATACAGAAGTGTTTTGAAACTTGGCTCAAATGCAGCATCTCTCTCCTGTTCATTAAAGCTGCCCAACTTTTTTCAAGCTTCCACACAAGCCTGAAGAAGGTGATGCTCCTTTCAGAGTTGCATTTCTTTGAGGGGAATCTTGAAGAAATTTATGCTGCCTTGTGAATAGGACAGAGGAGTGGTGCTCCCATGAACTCTAAAGCACTTCTTCCAAACCATTTTTGTTATGCCCTAATAAGGTTGGTTAGTCTTGAAAGTGTTACCAGACTCCATGTTTACTTTGTTGCATAGACGAACACAGATCTTTCCTTCGTTTCCAGATAGAAAAGATCAGATTTGAAAACAGAAAACCAATATTAAACTTAATGCAGCTCTTAGCTAACTTTTTTTCCTGTTCTTCTAGAGCAGAGCTTTCCAAACTGTGTCGCGACACAAAAGTGTGTCGCCGCACACAGTCTGGTGTGTCGCCACACAACCCGGAAGCGCTGATCATCATCGGCGCTTCCGGGTTTTCCCGCGCCGACACACCAACGGCGGCGCGCAAAAACCGAAAGCGGCAGCAGCGCTTCCGGGTTTTTGTGCGCTGCCGCAATGGCGGCACTTCCGGGTTTTCCCGTGGCGACACACCAACGGCGGTTGGTGTGTCGCCGCGGGAAAACTTTGGAAAGCCCTGTTCTAGAGAATAGACAACCTTGGAACTAATGTTACCTCTTGTTGCCTAGACAATCCTTTCTCCTGCATTTTATAACTTTAATTAGAGGTTGGAGGAAAATCTTATTTGCCTCTCATGCAAGGATAGATTCCATGTCCAAAATGAGCCACTGTGGATTGGGTATGTCTGAGCCTGTCTGGCAAGAAAAGTTGGCAAAAAGGCTGGTGGTAACAACAGCCAATTTGGATGCTTTTAAAAGAGGTCTGGGCAGGTTCATGGGGGGGGGGGGTTAGGTTATCAGTGGCTACTAATGTTGATGGCTGCTTATCAAGGCAAAGGGCCTGGCTACCTGAGGGACCAACTCTCTCCCATCATTTCTGCCTATCCCTCAAGATTTGACAGAGCAGATTCATGTTCCATCCATTAAGCTATGTCATCTGATGAGATCTTGTAAGCATGTCTTCTCTGTCACAGTGCCTCCCCTCTGGAGTAGCATCCTCCTGGAGATTCAGAGTACCCCTTCTTTGAAAACCTGTTTTTCCCCCAATCATCACCACCATGCCTTAAATGCTGTTTGCTGGGAGCCAATAATGGAAGATACAGCCTTCCACTCCAGCTTGCGAGTTTCCCAAATGTATCTAATTGGCCACTGTGTGACTCAGGATGCTGGAATAGAAGATGTTCTTATGTCATATAAAGTATTGAAATATTCACCTTCTGAATAAATACATCAGGGTCATACCTGTGCCCAAGCAGTATCAAAGCATATACTGATTATACTATTTTTTCTTTAAAATCTTGAAGATTTTTTAAAAGCAGTTCATTAGCAATAATTTCAAATATTGTGTTCATTTAGTTTGCCATTTGGATGGTAGACTAGGTACAAATTACAGCTTTGGTTTGTACTTCTCCAGCATAACTCTGTATTCAAGTTCTAGCATTAATTAAGTCTTGAAAAACCACAAGGATTAGGGGGGGGGAAACCAACAACATCCAGAATGTGGGAAATGATCTCTATATAAGACCAAGAGGCAGAATAGCAAGGTTTCCATGAGATAGAATTCTGTTGAATGGGCAAGTGCTCTGAGCAAAATTACAACACATTTTATATTACATTCACTTGCCATTGCTTTGAGTCAGTGAGGAATATTATCCAGGATTGACACTTTCCCCCCCCCCCCAATAGGGACTCTGTGCAAATAAAGAGAAAAAGGAACCAAGTGAATTATACATCTGCAAATGAATTACCAAGTAAACAGTCAGTAGAGGAAAAATGGGCATAATCAGCCCTGGCATGATGTGATAAATCATGCCATACAAATTGTCTTCCTACTGCAAACCAATATTATTGGATTTGTGACTAAACACTTTCAGGAGACTTAAAAGATTTAGTTTCTGTGAGATTTCTTGGCAACATTGGTCTAACTGACATAACTTGATGCAGTGGTAATTTATCAGTTGCCATTATTAATGGGTTTAGTTTTTCATTTTGGTGATGAATGGAGGGTTCATCGTAGTCTCCATAGTGATTTTGTACAATTGTATCATTGCACAAAATTAGTTGTCAACGTGCAATGAAGTTTTTCCATCAAACTAAAGAAAGAAATTGGAATAACAGTAAAAATAATGCATATATATATATATATATATATAAATAAAATTGTAATGTATATATAATATAAATGTATACATAATTAGTACAAAATAAGTAAAACAAGATTAATAATTATATCTCTGTATTTCTTTTTACACTTGTCATTACTGAGAAGGAAAAATAAGAAATTGGATTTGTAAAAGATGGGACAGGCAGATAGAAATCCAAGGCAATAATCTCCACAAATTGACTGCTATTACACATTTTACATTTGGTTTGCCTCCTTTTTGGGGAATTGGAGACCAATTTTATTAAAAATCTGTTAATTCTAGCTAGTTATGCTGTTAACCAGGATGGTGGAAGTTGATAGATTTATTTCAGAGTTGCAGTTTTTGTCAACAGCAAAACCTTCCTAGGCCTAAAATTCAATGCTAGACTATTAACTTCACTAGGTGGGTTAATTCTAGTGTGTTTCCTATTCTTTTGTATGTGCGCAAAATAATTGGATTATATAAGGACAAAATAGACTCAGCAGATTATTTCATTATTGCTGGTAATTTATTACTGAGTGCCATCGTAGAAGATGATAGATCCTTGCCCCCTTTATAATCCATCTGTGAATAATTCTAAACAAAAATATGGATTATTATGAGCACATTATTATACAGCACATTTCAAGAACTCAGAAATTTATTCAAGTGAGAAAATGTTCTAACTTAAGACCAGACCCTTATTTACTTAGAATTTAAGATCCCATTGCAGGGATTAGTTATTCCTTAACACAGAGGTTCTCAAACTAGGTCATGACCAGAGTCCGAAGCAACTTAAAGAGGGTGGGGCTGCAATATCTTGTAAAGTTTTGCTTCAGGCATAGTATTCAGGCTTGGATTGTGAGTGTTACTAAGCTTACAAATCAGTTTTCCACCTGCTTCCTTTTCTCAGTAGAGGTGCAAGGCTTCTGTGTGTTGCCAGCTGTATTGATATCCTTAAATTATAGCATGTAAATCTGAAAGGAATGTTTGTATATGCTCATATTTATTTAGCTTAGAAAATATTTACATTTAGGCACTGAAATCTGTTCTGTCAAAAAAGTTGGTACAGTTTTTGTAATTCGTTTTTATTAAAACCTAACATATTCATCTTGACATTAACATACCCTCTTGATGAGGGTGAAAGAGGAGAGTGCAAAAGCTGGCTTGAAACTCAACATTAAAAAACCTCAGATCATGGCATCTGGTCCCATCACTTCCTGGCAAATAGAAGGGGAAGAAATGGAAGCAGTGACAGATTTTATTTTCTTGGGCTCCAAGATCACCGCAGACGGTGACTGCAGCCATGAAATTAAAAGACGCTTGCTCCTTGGGAGGAAAGCTATGGCAAACCTAGACAGCATATTAAAAAGCAGAGACATCACCTTGCCGACAAAGCTATGGCTATAGTTAAAGCTATGGTTTTCCCAGTAGTAATGTATGGCTGTGAGAGTTGGACCATAAGGAAGGCTGAGCGCCGAAGAATTGATGCTTTCGAACCGTGGTGCTGGAGAAGACTCTTGAGAGTCCCTTGGACTGCAAGAAGGTCAAATCAGTCAATCCTAAAGGAAATCAACCCTGACTGCTCATTGGAAGGACAGATGCTGAAGCTGAAGCTCAAATCCTTTGGCCACCTAATGCGAAGAGAGGACTCACTGGAAAAGACCCTGATGCTGGGAAAGACTGAAGGCAAAAGGAGAAGGGGACGGCAGAGGATGAGATGGTTAGATAGCATCACCGATGTAATGAACATGAATTTGAGTAAACTCTGGGTGACAGTGGAGGACAGGAAGGCCTGGCGTGCTATGGTCCATGAGGTCACAAAGAGTTGGACACGACTAAACGACTGAACAACAACAACATATTCATGGATGGGAGTGGGTTGACCCCATTGAAATGGACCAAAGTCTCATTTCTGCATAGTGTAATAACTGACATCTATTGATCACGTGGCAAATTATTGCCACATATTGGCAATTCACCACTTGTCTCAAAACTAAGTATGTGGCTCCAACATCTCTGCGAATGTGTTGGTGTTATCGTATGTCTGCAGTCTTTGGAATGTCTGCAGACGTGTACGTGTTAGTGAGATTCAGTGTTTTCCTTTATTTTCCTTTATAAAGTTGTACAGTTCTATCACTATTTTATTTGATACATAGATTTTACATTTATTGGATATATAGATAAATTTAATTATTAACTGTATGTAGTATATTTCTTGCCAAACCCTAACCCAGGCTTTCAAAAGTGCCGCCGCTGGCGACACACCAGTGGCGGCACGGGGGGGACGCACGTGCACGGCGGTGGCATGGGGGGGCGTGTGGCGGCGCGTGCGTGCACGGGGGGCATGTGGCGGCGCAGGCATGTGTCGCGGCGGCGGCCTCCACTAAAACACGGAAGCACTGATGCCGCTGCTGCCGTGCACGTGCGCGCCGCCGCTTCCAGGTGGTGTGGCGACACACCACGCTGTGTGTGGCGACACACTTGTGTCACGACACACAGTTTGGAAAGCTCTGCCCTAACCCAATGAAATAAGTTTTATTCATGAGGGAGGGGAGCTCCTACACATTCATGCATGTTTTATCATTTTAGAGGGTCACATTATCCCAGAGTTTGAGACACACACACTCTTAACAAAAAGGCATGCTAGAAGGAAATGAATTATCGCATTTTCTCTACTCCTGTGGAGGAGTTGATATTTTTATTTGTTTGTTTGTTTGTTTATTTTATTTTCTATCCCGCCTTTATTTTTTTTATAAATAACTCAAGGCGGTGAACATACTTAATACTCCTTCCTCCTCCTCCTATTTTCCCCACAAAAACAACCCTGTGAGGTGAGTTGGGCTGAGAGAGAGTGACTGGCCCAAGGTCACCCAGCCGGCTTTCATGCCTAAAACAGGACTAGAACTCACAGACTCCTGGTTTCTAGCCAGGAGGTTTCTAGCCTTAACCACTAGACCAAACTGGCTCAATTACCATACTCAATACTCAAATACCATACTCAAGTGCCTGTGGAGAAGGCAAGGATGGGGAGACTCACTGGATCTCATCCAAAGGCTAGACCCACCACCCCAGCAACCAGATGACAGTAGGTGTCATCTGGTTGCTCTAAGAAAGCAACCACAAGGCTATTTAAGTGATTATACAGCACAGAGAGCCTTGACATCTACCTGCCCTTTTCTAGAAAAGTATCCTTGGGGGACTTAACATTGTATTATGACAATCCAAACAGGACATGTTAAAATCTTCCATGCCCCAAAATATCAGATTATTCCATCAATAGATTCATGTCCTTAAAAGTGTTTAAATGCTATGTACAGATCTGAAACTGAAAGTTGAGTCATTAAAAAAACGTATTTGGGGTGTATTGGACTCTCCAAAGAATGTATTTGAAAGGATGGACATCAGATTTTCTATGTTGGAGGTACAGTATTAAAAGGTTTGAAGGTTCATTGATCCATATGATATGGCCATGTGATAAATTGATATCTTTTTGGAATAGTGTATTAATGTGTATAAGCAGATTTAGGGGAAAATCTCTAAATGTTAAGGGTGTTATTGTGAGGTTGAACTATATACTAAAGCTTTGGAGTCTGACTGTTTATCAGGAATTGTGGTTGTATCAAGCAGGCAGGGGTGGGGGGCTAAACTAATCACATTGAGAAATTGGAAAAGTGATACTATTCAAGGTGTTAAGCAATGATTGTCGGAAATATGTGATCTGTCTGGTTTGGAAAAGGCAATACTTTCTACTAACTAAAGGATGCTGCAATATGTGTTACTATGGCAGAGATATTTTGTGATATTTTACATTAATATTTCGTATTGATTATATGATAGTGTATTAGTAGTCCAATGACTATTGATAAGTATATATAAGGAATTTTTTCCCTTTTTTTCTTCTTTCTTAGTTTGTCCGGGGTTGTATTTTTTCTAACTTTTTTTCCCTTTTGGTTTGGTTTCTATTTTTTCTTTTTAAGGTTAAAAATTGTTTTCTTCATTTTTTACATTAGAAATGTAAATACAAGCAAGTTCAGGGCCTCCATCAACTGATTGAGTGATGTGCCATAAAGTCATTTTTGACTGCCAGTGACCACATAGATAGATTTTCTCCATCCCTAGCCCGTTCTTTCAAGTCTCCCAATGGTGCACTCATTGCCACTATAACTGAGTCTATCCACCTTGCTGCTGGTCATCCTCTTCTTCTCTTTCCTTCCAACTAGGAAAGAGTTAATCCAGCACACTGCTGGTGGTTTTCTTCCACAGGAGAAATGAAAGAGGAACCAGAAACAGTCCCAAGTAAATGGATGCATCAAAAAGCAGAGCCAGGAATAAGCAAGGCTGCTTATCAGTTTGTCCAAGTCATGCAGGTCCTTCGTGCTAACTGTAAAACAGACCTTTGCCGCCTCTGCCTTTCCAACTCCTACAGTAGTTCCGTGCAAACAGCAACAACTTCCTTCTGTCATGAAACCCCTTCTTTATCAAAATTCTGCCTAAGGTGGTTCTTGAAAACCATGGCCTATGAATAGGCCAATAGTGAAAATAGAAGTAGGCCCAGGAAGATACAGAAGCTAATAAGCCTATACCAGAGGCTATATCAACAAGGGAAGGGGCTCTCAGAACGTTTAACCACAATCAGTGTTCAACTGAAACAGTCAGAAATTGGCCCTTGAGTCTCTCTAGATTGTAAAGTGGGGTTTCCTTTTTCAGTGCAAATTTATGGGAATGTAAGGGAGACTGGAATTGTTGGGCTGCATTAATCTGAAATAAATAACCAGGGCATCCAGCAGAGCAGAGCATGGCATTGTATTCCTATTGAATTGTGAGCCAGCCATACCCTTTTCTAGAATATGCCATTTTCTTCCCCTCCTTTCAGCAGGCAGCATTCTGTGAACCCAGCAGGCTACTCTTAGATCCGGTACGGAGTGACTAGGCTCCAGCAGTTTAGCAGCCTGCCAGCTTGCCCTTCAGGCCAGCGGCCAGACTCTCCGCTTAGTCAGTCATATATGCATTCCTTCAGCGGCACATCAGCCTGACTAGATTTATGTGGGTTCGGGCATATAAGCAAATCACGCCCAAAGTTTCCTTTCTGCTAAGAGAGAAAAATGGCCTTTCCTTTTAAAAAGCAGGCCAGAGTTGCTGGAAAAAAGGCTAAAAATGAGTGGGCTTCTTGCCATCTCAGATTTAAAAGCCTCCAAATTAAGCTGGAATTGGCAGAAAGCAGTATTTTCCAGTATCAGAATTGGAACCAAGGCTCATCTATTCTCTAGAGGTGATTAAAAAAAATAAGAGCCAAGAATTGCACTATGTTTAATTTAATAATAATTTATTTATATGTGCCCAACTCTCAGCTACTCTGGGCAGTTTACAATTGTTAAACGTTTAAGAACACAAAACAATACAAAAGCACAAAAAACAGCACAAGACAAAACAACGATGACAAAGAAAACATTTTCTTTCTGTGTTTTTAACTCCAGTCTTTTGTCTTTGGTGAGTATTGTCTCTCTATGAGCTTAGTCCTTGTGGGTTTTATGTGGCCCCTCTTTACATCAGAGTTGCTTCTTGCTGCTATCTTTTGGTAGCATCTAGTTGACGTCCTGCTCTGGCCTGGGGAGGTACAGTGCCACATCTTCCAATATTGCCATGGTTGGGAGGACACATGGTATGCGCTTTCAAATTAGACGGGATTTACACATTGCACTAAGCCATAATGTGGTTTGTTTGGTTTTCCTTTGGGACATGATGTGAACGTCATCCGTTGGCTATTCAGTAAATGCAAACCATGATTTGGCACCATGTGTGAACCTAGTTCTTAATATGTATATGCAAAGAAGAGTCTAGTATCAGTCTAACAAGAACCTAGAAGGGCAACTTGGATTATTATTTTAAGACATAAATGTTTATATTTTATATAACATGTTAATACACAGGTATGTGCCAACCTAGCAATTCAAAAGCATGCAAATGCAAGTAGATTAATTGGTACCACTTCGGTGGGTAGGTAACAGCGTTCCACGTGCATAATGCCGGCCACATGACCGTGGAAGCGTCTTCGGACAACGCTGGCTCTTCGGCTAACAAACGGAGATGAGCACCGGCCCCTAGAGTCGGACACGACTGCACAAATGTGCGGGGGGAACCTTTACCTTATGTGACTAAATCATTATTTTATACTTATGTTTTATTATTTTATAAATGATTCTGTTAAACAGACTCTCTTCTTGCTGTGCAATTTCGTCAGATATAGATATTGATTTGCCAATCTCAAAATCGCAGATAGATAGATAGATAGATAGATAGATAGATAGATAGATGTGTGTGTGTGTGTGTGTGTGTGTGTGTATATATATATATATATATATATATATATATATATATATATATATATTGTTATCAGTCTGTGAAAGCCCAACCCTATCTCAGTATTTTAAACCATTGCAGGTTTCTCTAAGAAGCTCCCATGTCGAATCTTTTTTTTCAGGAGCTTCTGAAGTTTTGCTGTGTACCTGTGTGAGCAATGGGAATGATAGAACAATTGGAATGATTAAGTTAAAGAAGTTAAGGATCAAGGTTTGGGGGAGGGGTGATTGAGGAGGGGCCATTACTTTTCTAAGGAAGCAAGGCAGGCTTTTGAGTGACAAAAGTAAGAGTTGGGTTAGTAATACTGGAACAGTTAAGGACTGTTTTGTCTGTCCCCTAACCTTTTTCAGGTTAATTTGGTCCTACCAAAGCACACGCCAGCATGGCCTCAGGGAATGGCAGCAATCCAGCGGACAGGAGGAGGAGGACGACAGGAGAGAGACGCAGATCATCCCAGGAAGTAGCATCAGGTAAACATGGCTGGAGCTCTTCCATTGACTCTGATGGCGGTTAACCAAATGGCAAGCTTCACCTGCCAGCTTTTCTTAAGCATGACAGTAGCAGTGGCTTTTGCTAGGAAAATAGCTCTACCATATTTTAATGCTTTTTGCAGGGATTTTATGTAGCCAGATCAGTCCAGATCAGGAGAACTAGTAGTTTTAGGCTGGGATGCCTCTCTGCTCGGCTGTTGGTGGGCTGTGGGAATCAGTGTGCTTGGAAGAGCAAAAGGGTCGTGGCACAGACCCACCAAACATGCCTGCCGGTGTCAGCTCAGAAGCACCAGGAGTTAAGCAGAAGGTGGATTACCACCTAGAGAACAGAGCAGGAAGGGGAATGACACCCCCCCCTCGCTCTTTGCAGGAAATTATCTCTGAATATACTGAGAGTTACAGCCCCCACCTCCTGCTGCCCAGTTTGCCCCATCCCAAACCTGCTAGGAACTAACCCAGAGCTTTCCAAACTGTGTGTCAGGACACGTTAGTGTGTCCGCTGCAGTGTGGGGGGGGGGGTGTCGTGGCTGCTGCTGCCTCCAATCTCTGCCAGGATTCTGCACAGGTCCTAGTGCCTGCCTTGTGCCCTGCTGTAAGAGTGTGTTGCGAAATGATGCATGTCTAAAAAGTGTGTCACCAACATGAAAAGTTTGGAAAGCTCTGAACTAGCTGATGCCTAATTTCAATAACACTCCTGGTTTTTTGGCAACAGTCTTGGGTTCAAATTTGGAGCAGGCATGTTTAGGACTATCTATCTATCTATCTATCTATCTATCTATCTATCTATTTGAATTTACAAGTGTGCACTGACTGCTTTTCTATTGTTTAATTCTGAGATTTAAAAAAAAACACTTGTTTAAGTGAAGAAAGTGCGTGCCCTCTCTCTTTTTGCTTCTTTCTGCCACTTTCTGACAAAGTTGCCATCAATGGAGGACAAGAATTTGTTGCATCTCTGGCTCTTGGTAAAGTTGGATTCCCAGCATATATCAGGATAATTGACACCCCCCATCCCCCATTATCACTGTTATATGTCTCTTTGAAACCCTGGGTCAGTGTTTCTCAACCTCAGGAACTTAAATATGTGTGGAATCATGTGGTCATTAAGTGAATCCGGCTTCCCCCATTAAGTTTGCTTGTCGGAAGCTGGATGGGAAGGTCACAAATGGCAATCACATGACCCTAGGACGCTGTAACCATTGTAAATATATGCCGGTTGCCAAGCACCTGAATTTTGATCACGTGACTGCAGGGACACTGCGACAGTCGTAAGTGTGAGGACTGGTGGGAAGTTACTTTTTTTCAGCACTGTTGTAACTTCAAATGGTCGCTAAACGAATGGTCATAAGTCGAGGACTACGTGTAATCAGTAATGCTTATGTATCAAGGAGATAAAGAGAACTACTGTATGAGTAATCAGCAGGTTGAAATAATTCTTTGTGTTTTACTGGTGGCTGTCACTTTAGAACAATTTTTGCTGGACATGATAAGCAGCTGTAGGGGGGGGGGGAAAGAATTCCACTGAGGTTTTCATTCAGTTACCAACATTTGATATATGGGAACAATCAAATGACATCTGCATCGACTCTTGATAATATGGAGTTGTTGATGTCATGGGTAGGCATAATCTATGTGCAGTATTTTATGACTGTGCCCAATAATTTATTGGCACACTCTCTTTCCCAGAAAAAAAAGTATTATTTCTTTATTCTGATACGAGGCAGAGATGAATAAGTATCTGGTGTAATTTACTCATTTGACAAGCCTGCCTCGAAGGAGAGGGTTAAGGAGTTATGATTAGAGTATGTGCATCGTGTAGTAGACTGTTGGAAGCTCAGCTACAATTTTAAATAATTCCTCCAGCTCAGCAGTCATATTTCAGCATCGCCCACCCACATGTGCAATAGTCAGAAAAAATTGATCAATGTGTAAGCTCCAGCTTAAAATATGTTACAGCAGGTATCTATTTCTGGGCATAGAAATAAGAATTTCTTCTTATTTGTGAGTGGTGGTTATCAAGGTATGAAACTCAACTTTTAGATTAGGGTTAGGGTTCTGCTGCATTAGACTCTGCAGACAACTCAAGTTGTCTCCCAAAACAATTGTCAAATGCTTTGCTAGAAGGCAAGTGTTAACTTTAGAGGTGAATCTTGTTGGGGGCTGTTATTTCCTGTCCCAGGGATGCAGTTGTCTGAGACTGTGCAAATATTAAATTTAAGCATAGCCTTGTGATTAACATATAAATGACACACGGGACAGTGTATTGCTCGGAATCAAGTCTCTGATTTACTTTGGATTATAATTTTACAGATTTCTGTCTTAGAAGAAAACAAACTTTGTATGCTGCTGTTATATATTCATTAACACAATCACTTTGGTTTGCCATTTGCATTCATCCCATCTGTAGGCAGCTTCTTAAATTTCATGGCAGTTTATAGGCCTATTTGGTGCAGCTTCCCAATACATATCTATTGTGTGCAGACTTAACAGAAAAAAATTGCTAAGTTCCTAATTAAACTCTCTTAAAACTCAGGAATTCGTTAAGTAGCTGTAGGTAGAGTCCTCAGCCATATGGGGATAATAATCTTAGTCAAGTGGATATGTGCAGTATAGATTTGCTGAGATAAGATGTAGGTTACCAGGATACTTAGCTCCTGTGCCACCTCGTAGCTTTTTGAGATGTGAGTTCTGGAGTATTGTTTTGTATGTGGTAATGCATACAGTATTATAGGGACCACGGTGGCTCAGAGGTTAAGACACTGGTTAAGACGCTGAGTCAGAGGCCATTAAGGCTGACAGCTTGGCAGTTCGAATCCCAAGAGCGCGAGCCGGGTGCCAGAGTGAGCTCCCGGCAATTAGTCCCAGCTCCTGTCAACCTAGCAGTTCAAAAGCATGCAAATGCAATTAGATAAATAGGTACCCCTTTGGTGGGGAAAATCACAGGGATATAAAAGGAGCCTCCTTGGGTGTCTCCCGGGCAACGGTGATGTCACCGGCAAATCCTTTCACTACAGAAGCGCCTTGGTGCTTCTGACACGGAAAAAAAATGCATTAAGTATGTTTCCATTGTCATGGCTTCATTTGCATCCTCTGCACAATGTATGGTTATGAATAGTTCCTGATTGGTGAACGACGATGGTGTTTCCAGTGATGATGGGGTCGTGTTGGCTTTGTCGTAGAAATATTGGCGCTTTGAGATCCAAATTATTGATATGTATTTGTGGAGTCCTTGGTGCTCTCTGAGCCTTGTTTTTTTCCTGCAGACATTTCATTGCCAGGCTAGGCAACATCTTCAGTGCGAAAAGGGAGTGGGACTTGCTCTCTGTTTATATACCATGGCTTGTCCTGCTTGTGTTGGTGGAGGTGGTGTTCTCTCCTTAGTAGTTCCTTGACTGGGATGTTGTTTGCTACTTGGTTGATTGACTGAGTTAATAGTTCCTTGATTAGGGTATATTGTGCTGTTTGATTGTTCCTCTGGTGCTAATCTTGGTGTTAATCTTTGCATATCTGGGTGATGATTGCTGGTGATGATATGTATTTATTGCCTTTTTTACTTAGAAAATTCTGAATATTTAACTTAGTTTAAACAACTGTATTTATCTATCTATCTATCTATCTATCTATCTATCTATCAAATTTTGCCACCGCCCATCTCCCCCAAAAGAGGGACTCTGGGCGGTTTACAATAAAGCTTAAAAAATAAAATACAATAAAACAACATATAGTACATAAAATATAAATACAAATATAAAATGGAATCAAGATGGATGACTATCTTTGATCTGTTGGAAAAAATAGTTTTCCCTCCTCAAAGAATTACCCCCTTTTACTTACACAGTTCAATGCACCTAACACCAAGGTATTGGTTTATACCAGGGGTGGGCAACGTCAGGCCCGTGGGCCGCCTAAGGCCCACGGGGCTCCCACCCGCAAACCCCGCCCCTTCCACGTGATTGGCTCCCGCCCGCAAACTCCGGCCCCCGGTCCGCAGAAATCCCAGAAACCCCACCCCCACCCGGTCCCCGGTTATAAATATCCAAATGGCCCTTGGCAGAAAAAAGGTTCCCCACCCCTGGTTTATACTTTGGTCTTCATATAAGCAATTGTGGTTTTGTATCCTTATATGGGTATCGCATATCCAACACACATACGCTTGTCCCAAAACGGACTTAATTATATGATGTGCAACAAACATGCACTGCATGACCAGGATTTTTGGATGATGATACATAATTTGCTGTAGCCCTCTACTTCAATTTTGATTATTATTTTTTATCCTTTTATGTTTTACAGAGGGGAGAAACTAATTATAAAATTTTAATTATAAAATGTAAACATGCTAAAGTTTTGTTAGCAATGTGCAATATTTTACAAAACTAGGGAATTGATTCTGCTTTTTTGTACAAACTTGGAATAATTCCATTGTATTCAACCAAGCACGTTTCTTTCCTTGTTTGTGCTACAGTTGCCATCTCTTCCTTTAAATCCTGCTGTATTGGCTAGCATAGGCTTCCTGGACTTACTTATCACTCATCTGATTGTTCATTACTGTTTGCCCCTGAGGCAATGGTTTGCAGTTCAAGGAGATTAATGCAAGAAGGATTAGCAAGGAGGAAATGGCCAGTTTCATTTGAAATTTGCTAGTGGATTATAATAGAACAATTTTAAATGATTACATGAAACAAGAAACAAGGCTATTAACATAATCCAAACTTGAAAAGCGTATTTAAAAGCATGTTGAAAAAAATATCATATAATACCAAAAGCGCAGTGTGCTTCAAAATTGCAAGTAGCTCCGTTTTTTCTTTTTCTGAGAGTAAAATCTCTGTTGAATCCATGGAACAGCATCCTTAATAGATGAGTAGGGAGGTGCACGTTTTGTTTCTGTTTTACAAACTGCCTTTAGGGCTTATGTCTATGAAGGTTCTCACTCATCCAGGTGGAATTGTCTGTAGCTTGAATCCTGTCAACTGGATTTCTATTTTCTCAGTGGAAACGTTTTGCTCCTTATCCAAGGAGCTTCTTCAGTCTGAGCAAAGTTGGCCTTTAGGGCTGCTGGTGACATGCTGCTGGCAGAATGATGTCACTGAAGGAGGAGGATGAAATGTTTAGCCTTTCAGGCAGATTAAGTAAACTGGGGAGTCTTTGGTGCTCTCTGAGCCTTGTTGTTTTCATGCAGACGTTTCATTGCCAGGCTAGGCAACATCTTCAGTGCGAAAAGGGAGTGGAACTTGCTGTCTGTTTATATACCCTGGCTTGTCCTGCCTGTGTTGGTGGGGGTCTTGTACTCTCCTTGGTAGTTCCTTGATTGGGTTGTTGTGTGCTGTTTGGGTGATTGACTGAGTTAATAGTTCCTTGATTAAGGTCTATTGTGTTGTTTGATTGCTCCTCTGCTGCTAATCTTGCTGTTAATCTATGCATATCTTGTTGTTGATTGCTGGCCCAGGGGTGTTCTGGTCTTCTGGCTATTCTATTGTCTCTTATGAATGGTATGTAAATGTTGTTAACCTCTATGTGTCTGTTGATGGCTGCTTTGTCTGAGTGCCAAGCTTCCAGAAATTCTCTAGCATTTTTGGATTTGGCCTGGTCTAATATGCTCACAGTTTCCCAGTTGCAAGTATGGTTGATTAAGTAAAATAACCAAATCTGTTGTTGTTGTTCAGTCATTTAGTCGTGTCCAACTCTTCGTGACCTCATGGACCATAGCACGCCAGGCCTTCCTGTCCTCCACTGTCACCCAGAGTTTACTCAAATTCATGTTCGTTACATCGGTGATGCTATCTAACCATCTCATCCTCTGCCGTCCCCTTCTCCTTTTGCCTTCAGTCTTTCCCAGCATCAGGGTCTTTTCCAGTGAGTCCTCTCTTCGCATTAGGTGGCCAAAGTATTTGAGCTTCAGCTTCAGCATCTGTCCTTCCAATGAGCAGTCAGGGTTGATTTCCTTTAGAATTGACTGAAACAAATCTATGCTGTCTGGTTTCTCTCTGGGTTCTGGGGGGAGGGGTCTTAGGGCAGCAGAAAATAGTCTGGATAATAATAGGCTGCCCGTTTTTTCTGTAACAGATAATTCTGTTAACGTGTGTAATAATACCTGACCCAATGCAGCTTTATAGCTGTTCAGAGCCAGTTCACTTTATTTATTTTATTTATTATTTGAATTTATCACCGCCCATCTCCACGACAGTGGACTCTGGGCGGTTTACAACATTAAAATTAATATTAAAAACCTACACACTTAAAAATACAATATAATAATAAATAGATAAGAATCCAGAGGATGGGAAGATCTTAAAAAGGGAGGGTATTACGGGGCTAACCACCCCCAGGAGGAACTATTACCTCCTTTGTCCCAAGCAAGGTGGCAGAACCAGGTCTTTAAAGACTTTCTGAAGGCCAGGAGTGAAGGCGCCTTTCTCACCTCCGGGGGCAAGATATTCCACAAGGCGGGTGCTACCACAGAGAAAGCACGTCTCCTGGACCCCGCCAAATGAAATTCCTTCACTGATGGGGTCCAAAGCATGCCCTCTCTGCATGACCGGGTGGGGCAGGTAGATGTAATTGGGATGAGACGGTCCCTCAGGTACCCTGGCCCCATGCCATGCAGGGCTTTAAAGGTGATAACCAACACCTTGAATTGGACCCGGAAGCAAACTGGTACCCAATGCAGCTCGCGCAGCAGTGGTGTTACATGAGCTGATCTTATCGCACCCATAACTGCCCGCGCGGCCACATTCTGGACCAGCTGAAGCTTCCGGATACTCTTCAAGGGTAGCGCCATGTAGAGCACATTGCAATAATTTATATGGGAGATGACAAGGGCATGAGTGACTGTTCAGAGGGCATCTCGATCCAGGAAGGGGCGCAACTGACGCACAACCCAAAGTTGTGCAAAGGCCCTCCTGGTAACGACTGCCACCTGCTCTTCGAGCAGGAGTTGTGAGTCCAAGAGGACCCCCAAGTTCCGCACTGAATTTGAATGGGGCAGTGCCACCCCATCCAGAGTTAAAGATGACAACTTCCTGGAAACCGAGAGGCCATCAATCCACAGCCACTCCGTCTTACCAGGGTTCAGTTGAAGCCTGTTGCTCCCCATCCAGACCCCTACAGCCCCTAGGCACTGAGACAGGGTGTCGACTGCATCACTTACTTCACCTGGGATGGAGATATACAGCTGAGTATCATCAGCGCATTGATGATACCTCATCCCATGTTGACGGATGATCTCCCCCAGCAGCTTCATGTAGATGTTAAATAGGAGAGGAGAGAGAACCGAACCCTGCGGCACCCCACACAAGAGGGGTCAAGGGTTGGATCTCTCCTCCCCTATTACCACCGATTGGGAGCGGCCCTGGAGGAAGGAGGCGAACCAGCATAAAACTACGCTTCCCACCCCCAACTCCCTGAGCCGCCCCAGAAGGATACCGTGGTCGACGCTATTGAAAGCCAACCCAGCAATTCGAAAACTAAGGCGAGTAGATAAATGGGTACCACGTTAAAGTGGGAGAATTTACCAGCGTCCTGTGATCAGGGGTTGCCCTCGGAGCGAAGAAGATCCCGGGAATCCCATTAAATGGCGGCGGAGGACGACGGAGCCCGATTGGCGAACATCCAGGACGTCAGCAGCCGACTCGGAAGCGAGGCATGCTGGGACATGTAGTCCAATGCCTACAGAAGAAGAGTCGGTTCCCCTACCTCCTTCCTGTGCGCGCAGTTAAAATGATATGTATATGAATTGTTAAATATATATTTAAATGCTGTAAGCCGCCTAGAGTCCTCCAATAGGGAGGGGATAGGCGGGGTATAAATATGATAAATAAATAAATAAAATAAATAAAGCCACTGAGAGGTCCAAGAGAGCGAGAATGGATGCACTCCCTCCATCATGCTCCCGCCAGAGATCATCCATAATTGCGACCAATGCAGTCTCTGTCCCATATCCGGGCCTGAAGCCTGACTGAAAGGGGTCTAGATAATCTGTTTCATCCAGAATCCTCTGGAGTTGCAGCGCCACCACCTTCTCAACCACCTTTCCCAGAAAGGGAAGGTGGGAGACAGGGCGAAAGTTGTTCAAAACAGTGGGGTCCAGGGATGGTTTTTTGAGGAGGGGGTGCACCAGCGCCTCCTTAAAGGTAGCTGGGAACACCCCCTCCCTCAAAGATGTATTAATCATCGCCTGGACCCAACCACATGTCACCTCCCTGGCTGATTTAACCAGCCAGGAGGAACACGGATCTAGAAGGCATGTGGTGGCATTTACAATCCGGAGGATCCTGTCTACTTCATCAGGTCCAACAAGATCAAACTGTTCCCAGGTAACATAGTAAGTATGAGCCCCTGGCATCTCCGCAGATCCTGTCTCACGCTTAGAGTGTAACGTAGAATGAATCTGAGCGATTTTATCCTGCAGATGCTCAGCAAACTCTTCAGACCGGCCCTGTAAATGGGTCACTGAATCTATACGACCCAGAAGAGATCTAGTAATCTTGAACAGGGCCGACGGGCGGCATTCTGCGGACGCAATAAGAGCGGAGAAATATTCACGTTTCGCCGCTCTTACCGCCACAAGGTAGGCCCTAATAGCGGCTCTAGATTGTGTCCAGTCAGATTCAGTCTTCATCTTTCTCCAGCGGCGCCCCAGACGTCTCTTAACCCTCTTCAAAATCCTCAACTCCTCCGTAAACCACGGGGAGTGACGGGCCGAACGGGGCAAGAGAGGTCGAACAGGCGCGATCCTGTCCAAGGCCCTGGCCGCTTCCTTATTCCAGGCTGCGGCCAGGACCTCCACTGGACCGTGCAGCAGATCTTTGGGTATAACCCCCAGCTCCCTCTGAAACCTCATTGGATCCATAAGTGGCCGGGGGCGGACCAGTCAAGTGGGTCCAGCCTCCCTGCGGAGTGGGGCAGCACAAGAGAGCCTCAAGGTCACCAGGGCGTGATCTGACCATGACAGTGGGGACAGATCTAACTCTCCCCTCAGATCACATTACCACTGCTCAGACAAGAAAACTAAATCCGGAGTGAGGCCACTGTCTCGAGTTGGGTCCCGGATAATCTGAAACAGGCCCATGGCTGCCATGCTGGCCATGAACTCCTGAGCCGCTTCTGAGGACTGCCCCAGGGAGGGCAGGTTGAAGTCCCCCAGGACCATAAGCCTGGGGAACTCCACCGCCAACCCCGAGACGGCCTCCAGCAGCTCGGGCAGGGAGGTTGCTACGCAGCAGGGAGGCTGGTACAGTAGCAACACTCCCAACTGTTCTCGGGAGCCCAACTTGAAAAACGGTCTCACAACCGGTCACTTGCGGAGCAGCGCCCCTGGAGGCCACAAGAGACTCTCGGATGACAACTTTACCTTTTAAATGTCCTGAAGTCTTTTTGAAACAGAATAAAAAAGGAAGCTGGCATAATTTTCAAGAATGCCCTTCAATTCTAGAAAGGCACCCTAGGATTTTTTTATGTAAATGTGTTCCCTGGACAGAGACTGGGTCAAAAATAACCCAAGTTGATAATAAAGATCTGTACCTTCTGATAAATATGTGTTTTATGATGGGCAGCTTCCATTATAATACTGTAGTTATTGTGTCAATTGGCAACTATTTTAAGTAGCCACAATATGTTCTCAAAATGCCAGAAGTGCCCATTGGCTCAAGATGGTTGGGAATCCCAGATTAGACCATTTGCTTATTTTCCTGGCTTCACTTAGAGTACCTTGGTAAGAAATGATACAAACAGAGAATATGTGCTTAATAAGCTAGGTTGCAGGGGAAACAGATTTTTCAAAAATTGCTTGTTTACAACTTGCGGGTGATTTTGCAACGCTCTAATGTGAATATGACTCAATTACTTGGTTTTACTTTGTGCAGCTGTTCTCCTTTCCCGACCTGTGCTGGTCTGGTGCAAGACACTGATTTCTTCTGATTTTTCAGCCATATCAGGCACCCTCCATTGTACCCCATTCTAATTAGCCTTCCAGTGAAATTTCAGCTCTTGAAAATGGCAGAGAGAGGAGAAAATAAATTAGTGGCTTCTTTCAATGAAAGATGAAAAACATTTCAAGGTGCTTCCAATCTTCATACTACAATATAGATACTATATAGATATATGGTTAGTTGGAGGAAGGCTGCAAATCATGGTTTAACCAGTCAATAGCTTGGAAAGCCAGCAATGGGTTCAGTGACATAGTGCAAAAAATGTTAACCATGTCAGGGCTTTCTTGGGTATAATTTCTTATTTACTACAGTGGTTTTTATTTTGCCTTTCATGATACAAATCCTACCAGGGAGATTTACAAAAATATCAATAATCATAAATAAAAACACAAGAAATAATTTTTTTGTAAAGACAAAAAAACAGCTTTGGGGATTTTTTCCTAATGGCTGTTGGTGGTAGTGTGGTCTTGTCTGGAGGGTAAACGAGAGAAGAGTCTGAATCAGGGCTTTCCAAACTTTTCATGTTGGTGACACACCTTTTAGCCATGCATAATTTTGTGACACAGTAATGAGGGGTCCTTGCCCCCCGGGCCACGCGATTGGCTCCCGGCTCCAAACCCTGGCCCACACAGTTGGCTCCCGGCTCCAAACCCCAGCACGGTGGCCTAGTCGCGTCCCTGCCCCCCCACCCCCTAGCGCGGCGGCCTAGTCACATCCCTGCCCCCCCCCCCCAGTTGCAGCCCTGCCGGGCTGGCACCTTACCTGGGTTCTGCGGCGAGAGCTGGGCACGGAGCAGGGACCGGTGGCACGGCAAGGGCTGGGCGGGACTTCACGTGGTGCATGGCCGCCTCTTCCGGGTTCCCCCGTGACACACTTGGGCCCTGTGTCGCGACACACAGTTTGGAAAGGTATGGTCTAAATGGAGAAGGCTTTGGGGTATGGGGCAGAATAATAAGATTGCAGATTGAATGGTTAAAAAAACTCATGACTAACTGGAAACTAAAGATAACAGTACTGCACTAACCACACAGAAAGCCTCATTTAAGGTTGCAGGTTATGGCTATCATCCTTTGCAGCCCTCTGAAAAGTTAATGTTTATGTTTTAAGCTGAAGCGGGCCATACATGAGCATAAACATTTGATGAGAAGTTTTGATAACTGCATTTAGTAAAAAGGTACTAATCCTAAACCCATCTAGAAACTTGAATATAACCAATTGAAGAGAATATGAATTGAATATAAAGTGTGCAGCCCGAACACTGTAGAGCAAGGCTGGCTAGGGAATTCTGGGAGTTGAAGTCCACACATCTGAGAGTTGCCAGAAAGCTGCTGTAGAGGATAACTCACCCTGGCCTCAATTCAGCAGTGCTAGTGTGTTGAGCAATGTGTACGGAATTACAGTATCAAATTTAGAACTTGCTTCTGACTTTAGATGATTTTGCGGATGACAATAAGTACATGGTGAAGTGCAGCACGTGGCAGGAGCATACAGCACCTACTGTACATAAACCTTTGGTGATGATTTTATCATCTCTTAACCAGTTGTAATAGATACACAATACATATAATCCCAATAAAAGCACATGGCATCTCTCAATGATTCATAACCATTAGCTCCAAATGCCCTGTGGAGGAGCTCCGTTTTCAAGATCATTCTAAGCATTCTAATCTCTTGCCCCAGGACTTGTGGTTTAGAACTGCTGGCCTTGTTTGGGCTCAAGAACTAAGCAGAGTCAGGCCTGGTTAGCCCTTGGATGGGAGACCACAAGGAAATCCCAGAGCAGAGACATCAGCAGGAGGACAGACGACTAAAGACATTGTGCCATGGTGATACAAGATCCACCCCTTATGTGTTGTGACATTGCACACACATCTGAAAGGAGCCACACAATATTCGCTTTGTCATTTTGACAAATTCATCAAATTCTGCAGATGCCCCTGTCCCAGGGCTGTAGGCTAAACTGGGGAATTGAAAAAAGCATTATGGAAGAAGGCAGTGGTAAAACATTCCTGTACTGCGACTAAGAAAATAACATGGATGCGTACCTAAAGTTGCAGGGAATTGAACCTGACTTGACTGAGGTTTACTCCAAGGAAGTGTTTGCATGATAAACATCAGTGAGGATGCATTTTCATTACTACATTCTGGTTTTATGCTATCTGTCCTCTAAGAATCTCAGGATACATGGCCACTCCCCAATGCCTTCATAATAATCCTGGAAGGTAGTTTAGGCTGAAAGAGTTGAAGGCCACCTATCTTAAATGTCTATGAAGGTTCTCAGTCATCCAGGTGGAATTGTCTGTAGCTTGAATCATGTCAACTGGATTTCTATTTTCTCAGTGGAAACGTTTCGCTCCTTATCCAAGGAGCTTCTTCAGTCTGAGCAAAGTTGGTAAGGGAATCCTAAATATGTTTCTAGGTAGCTGTGAAACATATTTAGGATTCCCTTACCAACTTTGCTCAGACTGAAGAAGCTCCTTGGATAAGGAGCGAAACGTTTCCACTGAGAAAATAGAAATCCAGTTGACATGATTCAAGCTACAGACACCTATCTTAAAGTTGCCAAGGTTGAGAAACAGTGGTTTAGCCTATGGATAATGATCCTGCAGCTAGAAAGAACCTTGTTGCTGTGGATATTATCTTAAAATAGTTTAGTATAATAGAAAATGTCTTGCTGTTCTGTTGGGAAATGGGATGAATAAAAATCTGTATTTCTTGGCTTCACTTGATAGCTGAAAAGAAAGTTAACATAGCAAAATATATAAAATGTCCATCAAGCACATACATTTGCATATTCTCAGTGGAAATATAGGGGAGCTGAGAGGAGAGCACATGTAGCCCTCCCTGCTGGGGCCTTGTCTTTTGCACTTCAGGAGCAGAGAGGCCAAATTCTAGCGATGGGCCTAGATCAAGGGTCGGAAATGGCGGCTCGCGAGCCACATGCGGCTCTTTGGCCCCTTGAGTGTGGCTCTTCCGCAGCTGAACTCACCCCGCCCCTTCCACGTGATTGGATCCCGCCCCCAAACTCTTACGCTCTTACGCGCGCTCGCTCTCGCTGTCCAAGGCCGGGGCCACCCGCAGCCGCCCACACCTCGCGCACAGCCCGCGGGGCTCTCTGCCGCTCCCTTCAACGGAGGAGGGACCGGCGTGCCTTGGGAGCTGCTGCTGGCAGCATGTCTGGGCGAGGCGCGCGGGCGGAGCTGCCCGTCTGGCACTTGGGCGCTCCCGAGCCTCTTCCCTTCTCCCTCGCCACGTTCGGGCGTTGAGGCCAGGCAAAGCCGGGCGGTCGCGCAGGGGTGAGGTGAGGAGTCCCGCTCCTGCGCCTACCGCCACATCCGTCCGTTCCCGGCCTCTCTCCCCATATCCGGCGGGTGCCCATGCCAGAATCCCCGCGACCCGGAGGCAGCGACTGCTCGGAGGGCCCCAGCGAGAAGAGGCGCGTGATCCCCGGTGGATCCCTTCGAGGGGCCGCGGGGCTTCCCCGCTTTCCTCCCAAGGAGGCCTCGACGGCGCACCCTCCCGCCCCATCAATCCCCCCACCCCGCCGTTGGGCGTCAGAGGCTGAAAGGATGTGGCAGGAACGGCCCTGGAAAGCGGGGCCTGCGGAGCGCCACCTTTGGGGAGGAGGGTCCAGCCGGCGAGCAATGGCGGCACCGGAGTTTTCGCCGGAGCGCTGTCTGTCGGGAGAGAAAAGCAGCCACCGCACAGGCCCGCTTAAAAAACCACCACCCCGAAACTGCTTTCGAGCCGCCTCTCCGGAGGGTCCCTGCGGTCCCGCCGGGTGCACCCCCCCACCCCGCCGTTTGGCGTCCTCTCCCCCCGCTAACCCGAGCCCTGCGGCGGCCGGGGGAAGCTGAGCCAGGCGGGGTGCAGCGGGCCCAGCGGCGCGCTGAGGGCGAAGAGCCGCCTGCTCTCCCCTTGGCCGCCTCCGGTCGCTACAGTCGCCCCGCCGGAACGGAGCCTGGCTTGGCTCCCCCGGCCACCGCAGGGCTCGGGTTAGCGGGGGGAGAGGACACCGAACGGCGGGGTGGGGGGGTGCACCCGGCGGGACCGCAGGGACCCTCCGGAGAGGCGGCTCGAAAGCGGTTTCGGGGTGGTTGTTTTTTAAGCGGGCCTGTGCGGTGGCTGCTTTTCTCTCCCCACAGACAGCGCGGGCGGGCGGGTCCTCTGGAAGGAGGCCGGCCGGAGTTCTGCTTGCAGCGGACGAGTTGCTGCTGGGCCGAGCAGATGCTTTTGAGACCTAACGGCGGGGTTACATCGGGACCGAGTCCGGCCTATCCCCGGTCTGTGTCGCGTTAATGCCGCCCCCTTTCCCACCTGGGAGGCCAGCTTGCAGCGCAAACGGCAGTCGCTTACTGAGCGAGTGCATTTTAAAATCTGCTTAACCCCCCCCCGCACTTCTCCCTCTTTGAAAAAGGAAGGCCGGAAAAGCGCAGTTTCAGTCTTGCGTTAAAGGGAGAAGCTGCCCTTAATGACAAGGCCATTCAAGTTGGAGAAACCTCGCGGGATGGGCGGAATCGCTACACAAGCCACACGCCCCATTTCGTTCCTCCTTCCCTATCGCTTAATTGCCAGGTGCTCCTCCGCTGGAAACCCCACGCTGTCTGTCGGGAGAGAAAAGCAGCCACCGCACAGGCCCGCTTAAAAAACAACCACCCCGAAACCGCTTTCGGCGTCCTCTCCCCCCGCTAACCCGAGTCGCTACAATCGCCCCGCCGGAACGGAGCCTGGCTTGGCTCCCCCGGCCACCGCAGGGCTCGGGTTAGCGGGGGGAGAGGACGCCGAACGGCAGGGTGGGGGGGTGCACCCGGCGGGACCGCAGGGACCCTCCGGAGAGGCGGCTCGAAAGCGGTTTCGGGGTGGTGGTTTTTTAAGCGGGCCTGTGCGGTGGCTGCTTTTCTCTCCCGACAGACAGCGCTCCGGCGAAAACTCCGGTGCCGCCATTGCTCGCCGGCTGGACCCTCCTCCCCAAAGGTGGCGCTCCGCAGGCCCCGCTTTCCAGGGCCGTTCCTGCCACATCCTTTCAGCCTCTGACAGCGCGGGCGGGTCCTCTGGAAGGAGGCCGGCCGGAGTTCTGCTTGCAGCGGACGAGTTGCTGCTGGGCCGAGCAGATGCTTTTGAGACCTAACGGCGGGGTTACATCGGGACCGAGTCCGGCCTATCCCCGGTCTGTGTCGCGTTAATGCCGCCCCCTTTCCCACCTGGGAGGCCAGCTTGCAGCGCAAACGGCAGTCGCTTACTGAGCGAGTGCATTTTAAAATCTGCTTAAGACTGAAACTGCGCTTTTCCGGCCTTCCTTTTTCAAAGAGGGAGAAGTGCGGGGGGGGGGGGGGGTGGTTAAATAGATTTTAAAATGCACTCGCTCAGTAAGCGACTGCCGTTTGCGCTGCAAGCTGGCCTCCCAGGTGGGAAAGGGGGCGGCATTAACGCGACACAGACCGGGGATAGGCCGGACTCGGTCCCGATGTAACCCCGCCGTTAGGTCTCAAAAGCATCTGCTCGGTCCAGCAGCAACTCGTCCGCTGCAAGCAGAACTCCGGCCGGCCTCCTTCCAGAGGACCCGCCCGCCCGCGCTGTCTGTGGGGAGAGAAAAGCAGCCACCGCACAGGCCCGCTTAAAAAACCACCACCCCGAAACCGCTTTCGAGCCGCCTCTCCGGAGGGTCCCTGCGGTCCCGCCGGGTGCACCCCCCCACCCCGCCGTTCGGTGTCCTCTCCCCCCGCTAACCCGAGCCCTGCGGTGGCCGGGGGAGCCAGGCCAGGCTCCGTTCCGGCGGGGCGACTGTAGCGACCGGAGGCGGCCAAGGGGAGAGCAGGCGGCTCTTCGCCCTCAGCGCGCTGCTGGGCCCGCTGCACCCCCGCCTGGCTCGGCTTCCCCCGGCCGCCGCAGGGCTCGGGTTAGCGGGGGGAGAGGACGCCAAACGGCGGGGTGGGGGGGTGCACCCGGCGGGACCGCAGGGACCCTCCGGAGAGGCGGCTCGAAAGCGGTTTCGGGGTGGTGGTTTTTTAAGCGGGCCTGTGCGGTGGCTGCTTTTCTCTCCCGACAGACAGCGCTCCGGCGAAAACTCCGGTGCCGCCATTGCTCGCCGGCTGGACCCTCTTCCCCAAAGGTGGCGCTCCGCAGGCCCCGCTTTCCAGGGCCGTTCCTGCCACATCCTTTCAGCCTCTGACGCCCAACGGCGGGGTGGGGGGATTGATGGGGCGGGAGGGTGCGCCGTCGAGGCCTCCTTGGGAGGAAAGCGGGGAAGCCCCGCGGCCCCTCGAAGGGATCCACCGGGGATCACGCGCCTCTTCTCGCTGGGGCCCTCCGAGCAGTCGCTGCCTCCGGGTCGCGGGGATTCTGGCATGGGCACCCGCCGGATATGGGGAGAGAGGCCGGGAACGGACGGATGTGGCGGTAGGCGCAGGAGCGGGACTCCTCGCCTCGCCCCTGCGCGACCGCCCGGCTTTGCCTGGCCTCAATGCCCGAACGTGGCGAGGGAGAAGGGAAGAGGCTCGGGAGCGCCCAAGTGCCAGACGGGCAGCTTCGCCCGCGCGCCTCGCCCAGACATGCCGCCAGCAGCAGCTCCCAAGGCACGCCGGTCCCTCCTCCGTCGAAGGGAGCGGCAGAGAGGGTGGCCCCGGCCTTGGAGAGCTGGGGTGCAGGGGGACGGGAGTGTCGCCGGCAGCCCGCGAGGACCGGCCATGGAAGGTGAGCGAGGACCGGGGTGGCCGGCCAAGCGCAGCGCAGCCCTTCCACGCGATTGGATCCCGCCCCCAAACCCCGCCCCTTCCACACGATTGGATCCCGCCCCCAAACCCCGCCCCCTTCCACGCGATTGGCTCCTGCCCGCAAACCTCGCCCCCTTCCACACGATTGGCCCCCGCCCGCAAACCCCGCCCCCTGGCTCTCGAGCACTTAAAAATGTGCACGAGCATACCAAAATGGCTCTCGGCTCAAAAAGTTTGCCGACCCTTGGCCTAGATCTCCCACCAAAACAGCTACAATTCTGGGAGCTGAAGGCCATCTTCGTGCGAGATGGGCGGTGACAAAATTTGAAATATAAATAAATAAAAAATAGCTGGGGGAAGGCATGGTTTAGAAGAAAGATGCAACCAGCTTTCAGAACCCTGGCATGGCTCCAGGGTCCCGCCATAAAGAAGCGCGGCAAGTTTAAACAGACTGAGGTGAAAATGACAAATGGCAGAGCTGGGCGGAGATAAGAAGAGCAGCCCGGAGTGAAGCCTGCAACGGGGAGGGGTTTGGGCAATAGGCGGGAGAGTATAAAAAGCCAACCCAGGACTCTAGCCGTCATCCTTGCCTTTAACGTGTTGTTACTTCAGTGTACGCAATAAATCGTTTTCTGTTTATAAAGAGAGCTGAGTCTCGTCTTTTAAGAGAAACGTGGCCTCTGCACAGGGAGACTCTCACACCAGCGAAGAAAGGTTAAACTCTTTCTCTGCCTGCCTTCTCTTCTTCATGTCTCCTTCTCCAGCACATGAAATGTTAAAACCTGTCAGACTTCCAAGGTCGGCCAGGTCAAGAAAGAGATACCACAGGGATTCCAGGAATGCTATTTTATTGTTGCAGGGTGTATTAACAGAATCTTGAAAGTCTGTCTGAAACCTTCATTTTAAGGACAACGCAGCGAAGGCAGGGAGTTCTGAGTCTCTTTCTCATGCTTTGTCAGGGCCGAGTCATTTTGCCCCTCCCACCTCCTCCTCAAGGCCAGAACGAAATTTCTCAGCAAAATCTTTCTCTGTGTTATTGGGTAAAAAAACAGTTGTGGGAGAGAGAAGTGTGTAGAAGGAAGAGCAAAGAGGGAAAAAAATAACCCTTGTACCAGCTGTCTTTCTGCAGATTTCATTGTCTCCTTCCATGTTGCTGCTCTGTTTGGTGAGTTCTTAGGTTTTTTCGTGGTTGGACTCTAGCCTGCGTAGACAATGACAATGTGTGATGAGTGTTGTAGACTACCAACATCTGGAGAGGCCAGAGTTGTACCCCAACTACATATAGAACTCAAATGTGTCCCATAAGTGTATAGTGATGGGGAGGAAGGGGAATTGAAAATTTGAGCCCAATCCCTACTTCCAGCTCCTTGGCTTCATTTCAGGAGCCTTGTAATAAATTTTTCCTCATCCATCACTTCATTGTAGATGAGAGAACAGACCTGGCTTGCTTCACTGAAATCTAAGTGGGTAAGGAAGGGTGTGTTCCCCTTTAAGATATGCGTCCAACTGGATATTGAGGAATCATCAGCTTTGTCACGTGGCAGGGATAGAGGGGCAGCCGCTGTCACTCTGGTGGCTTTGTGGGAGAATAGAGATACTGTTCTGTTAGGGTATACTCAGAAAATATGTACTTTGAATTTTACTGTCTTGAATACAGCTAAGAACACTGAGCAATTAGCTCAGAAGGAACATGAGTGCTAATTGCCAGCACCTGGAATAGGGAGGTCTCTGCTAATGACTCAGCAAATATATTTGTATATAAGCTGTTGAAGCTGAACATATGTTGCTGGGTGTTGTTTGGTGTCTCTGGATAGTGTTGTTGTATATTGCTAGGTATTGTTAGTAGCTGGTTATTGATAGTTATTGACGGTTAAAGTATTTGCTTGTAAGTATCTTTGTATAGTAAAGTCTGTAAATATTTGAAGCAACAGACTCCAAGCAAATTTCTTTCTGCACCACTTGTGGGTTGCACCACAAGTGCTACTCTGACATGTTCTGCAGATAAGTAGAAGTGATGCCTTGTGTGTGAGCTTGACATCAAGACATAAGCTGGGACCACTGCTGTTGTACTGCCCAGCGGTATCCTAGCCCAAGCTGTTGGACCTCACTGCCAGGTTGGTGATGGATTTCCCAAAGCTTCATTGGAAGCTTTGGTCTGCCTTCATTGGAAGCCAGGTCATCACAGGCCTAACATATATACTGTAGGAGGCCATATATAGGAGGAGGATTTAGTTTTTGTTATAAAGCCGGTGAGATGTGATTTGTGGGTGGGGAAGATCAACATCAGTCCCATACAGTCCAATCACTCTCTGGTTTCCATGGAACTGACTGGTGTCCATTCAGTTGCTCTGCCCAAGTCATTTTATGGAACCAGTGGTTTCCAGAAGACATCTGGGGAATTTCCTGAGGCATTTCTGGGCAAATTCTAGTTGAGCCCTGGAATATAGAGCCTGTTGTAGTTCTTGACAAGATTGCATCTGAGAGGCTTATCCCTGTGTGCCAATCGAAAGGGGCTTCTCAATATACTGAGGTGTGGTCCAGGAGATGAAGTGGCAGAGGAGACGTCTGGAGCAATGCTGGTAAACAATGAAGAACTAATATGACTGAATACAGGTACAAACTCAGGTTTGAGCCTGCACCATGACAATAAGAGCAGCAAAGCATCAATATTTCTCAGGGCTTAGCAACTTTATGGACCTGTTTAAAGTAACTCAGAGCATTTTCAGGGGAGGATGGGGCAGAAAAAACAGTAGTTGAATATGGTGAATTTGCAAACCATTTGGAGAACAAAATCATTCTCATCCACTCAGACTTGGACACTGGCTAAGCAAAGTCCTAAGAGATGGCAGGCAATATGTTGAAAGATTATTGAGGAGTGGTTTAAGACTGTCAGTCTCAAGAAAATGGGCAGAGTTCTCTGCAGCATCACTCCACCACCCTTCCCAACCTGACTGGTGAAAGCAGAGAGGTGAGAAGAGGTTGGGCATAAGAATAACCTTGAAGGAGGTGATGGTGTCTCCCTCCTCTTCAAGTTGTCATGCAACCCAGCTGTTTTGGGTTGCACTGTCTCTAGTCTTCCCTTTCTGGGGAAAGAGGTGCTGAGCCTACAATTGCAGAGAGCCCTGAATGAAGTCAGTAACTTGGACTCTTTTCATTGGGGGTTCAGGCCAGGATATGGCACTGAGACTACTTTGATTACTCTTGTGGATAACCTGGGGTGGGTCTGGGATAGGAGTGTACCCCTCCTGGTCCACTCTCAGCAGTCTTCAGTATCATTTATCATTATGTTTTTCTGGACTGTCTACAAGGGCTAGGAATGGAGGCCTTGTTTTGCCATTGTTCTTTTCCTTTTTGGTGAGTCCAGTTGGTGGTTGAAGTGAGAGGTTGAGCTCTCAGATTCTCCATGGCTGGGTACTACAAGAGTTCAACCTTCTCTCCTCCCCTGTTGAATATCTATATGAAGCCAATGGGAGAGGTAATCTCCTGGCACAGAATGAGATATCAGTATGATGATGATACTCAAGTATCTCCAATCTGGGCCAAGCAGGAGATGCAGGCATGGTTCTCTCCTGGTGCCTAGAGGCTGTTAGGGTTTGGATGGGGAAAAACGTAAACTCACTCCCAGCAAAACAGAGTGACCAAGGGTGTGAAAGTAGAATTTCATTTTTGATCCTAGACAGTGGTGTTCACCCCTGTGCAGAGCAGGTCTCCAGTCCGCTTCTTCTTGGACACATAGCTTCTGCTGGAAATACAGGTGGAAACTGTGGCCAGGAGGGCCTTTGCATGAATGATTCCATCTGGTGTGCCAATTGTGGCTTTGTTACCAGTGGGTTTCCATGTAGAATTCAAGGTGCTGGTCATTAAAACCCCTTTATGGTTCAAGACCTGGGTATCTTCAAGACTGCCTTCTTTGAGTGAAATCTGACCATCTGGTATAATCAAAAAGAGAAGGCTTGTTACAAATTCTGACTCCTTGGGCATTTCATCATCAGGGACTCTTAGGGTGAGCTTTCTGTGTTCCCCTTTCCTCTGGAAGAGGGTGCTCCCAGAGATGAGTGTGGCCATATCCCTACTACTGTATTATTCAGGGAAGCTGTGAAGACCTGGCCTTTCTAGAGGGCCTTTGGGATGATGTGGTAGATTGAATTGCTACTGGTGAAGTGGTGCTTAGTATGTTGTGGATGATTAGGATACTGTTGTGGTTATTGTGATTTTGTGGGTTTTTTCCGTTATTTAGTATATCTGCAACCAAATTACCATGAGGGAGATTGTAAGCTACTCAGTCAGTTTCTGGTGCTTCACCAGTGCTCTTTCCTGCTCTTCCTAGCTGTCAGATACTCATTTCTCTAAATCCATAAGCCACCGCTAGCTTTAAGAGGTTTCTTTGCCCTCTTTAATGCAGTAGCTAAGTATAGTTACTTTGCTGTCTAGAAACAGAGAGAGGAGTTCTCCCTCTCCTTTGTATGTAGAGACAGTAGTTCAGAATGCCATGCCTTACCTATTGTGTGTATTTGCTTGCTAAGATTAAAAAACAGAACTGGGTAAGGAAGGCCAGCACCAGATAAGCAATGGAAAAGCTCTTCCCCCATTGAGCAAGAATCCCCATTGGGGGATTAATAACATAAAGAGACAAACTGATTCAAAATGCAGATTGGCTAAGGCCTAGAATCTGGATTTCTTTGTGGGCCAAACTCTGCCAATATTCTTAAGCAGAAGCCTTCTTTTTTCCATCAGCATCCAAGGGATAATAGAAAATGTTGCTGAACACATTTGGAGAGAATTAATTGGGAAACGCTTGGACCAGGAAAATGAGATTCAAATTCTGACTTGACTATCAAGGTCAGTGATGATCTTGGCACATTACTATTAGGTGATGTTCTCTCCATAAGCAAGTTTGAGCAGCTTTTAGTTGGGAAAACATATTATTAAACTCAAAGAGGAGAGTTCTCTGGACTGATGAGCAAAAAACATGCTTCAAATACCCTACAGTATATCCTGCTTCACGGGGCTTTGTGACAATGATGTAAGTGGGTAAAGAAGGGAGAACCGTATCTTTGGCCTGAACTACTTGGGAAAAGTGGATGTGGGTAAGGTTGGAAGAAAAATAGATGTGTTAATTCCTTTAAAGCAGTGTTTCTCAACTTTGGCAACTTTAAGATGTGTGGACTTCAACTCCCAGAATTCCCCAGCCAGCCAGCCAAGGTTGAGAAACACTGCTTTAAAGGCTTAAGAGACATATTCTCTGCATTTTTGGGGGGGTGTGGGACCAAAACTTGTGCTGCTGAATGTTGGTGTTTTTGCTGCTGACATTCAGCAGCCTGATATGAGGGGAGAGACTCTTGGAGCTGCAACAACAGTGACCCACCTCTGCTCAGAATGAAGCTGCTGATAGCTGAAGGATCCTGTTTTCTCTTCTGCAGAAGACTTGGTGGCTCAACAGACTTTGGAGGTGTTCCATAGCTATGCTTTCCATCGATACCAGCAGGAGCAGGAGCAGACTGAGGGGGATGTGCCGGTCGACCCAGAAATTGCTGCAATTCAGCAGGAGCCAGACAGGTACCTACCACGGGCTCTTAAATGTGTACTTAGTCTGCCTCCATGTTCCAATTTATTTATTTTTTTATTTATTTATTTATTTTTATTTATAGTGCTATTTATACCCTGCCTATCCCCTCCCTAGTGGAGGACTCTAGGCGGCTTACAATCATATATAGACAATTCAATTATACATCAATTCCAAATATATACAATTCACCGCTCGTGAAAGGAGAGGGGTAAGGGAACCGACTCTATTAGGCTCTGGACTACAATTCCCAGGATGCCTTGAGCCGGCTGCTGACGTCCTGTAGCTGTCACATCCGGTTCCGTCGTCACCGCCGCTGTTTGATCTTCCTCCGATCCTTTGATCCTCTCCCCTCTGGTGGAGCTGACTTCCCGACAGGACGCCAGCAAATTAGCCCACTTTAAGGTGGTACCCATTTATCTACTTGCAAGGCTTTCGAACTGCTGGGTTGACAGGAGCTAGGATTTAAGAACGAGAGCTCACCTCATCCCGTGGGGTTCGAACTGCTGACCTTTTGATCGGCAGCCTACAGCTCAGCTGTCTTAACCAGCTGAGCCACCGCGTCCCTAATTTAACCAGTTTATTTGTTCATTGTGCAGTGTCAACAGCCAGGTGGGTCGACGCTTAGCTATGATTGGTGATGACATCAATGCACGGTATGACAAGGAGTTCTCTGAGATGCTGAAGTCCTTGCAGCCTTCCAAGGACAATGCATATGATTACTTCATCAGAATAGCCTCCAGGTAAGTCAGGCCAGGGTCATCCACAGGAGTTTTATGCTTACGTTTTTTTAAGGTTGTGGTTGATGTTAACCTCTGGGAGTCCTTGTAGATGACAAGGATTCCTGGTGGTATACAAACCAAACCAATAACAAAGATGGAGGCAGAGCAAGCGAAACACTTGAGTCTTTAACTTTTACTAGATGATCTATCCTTGCAAATCGACAAACTTGACATCATGAATCTAAGCTCTGATCTCAGTTTTTTGCTTTCCATCTGGCTTAAGCTATTCTCATAATCAGATACACCATAACGTTTTGCAGAAATATCTAGTGCTAATTACTGCCTTGGTTCCAGGATCCAGACCCTATTTTAATCGTATGCTGCTGTCACTTTTGGTAACACTTGTTCTCTGTAAATGGTTCTTGAGCCTTCAGGAGAATCAGATGATCTCGATCACTCAGAAAGCATCCCTTGATATAGGAATCATCTAGCAGCATCTTGGATTTGCTTCTGTGTTAAGCTTAAGTGTAAAGGCAAATGGTTTCTCAGTTAAAATATATTTTTAAAGAAACAGCCCTGGGGCATCTTATAAAATCAGATTTGTGTTCCCATTTTCCGTATTAACTTCATGGAGTCTGCAATTCTGTGGCCTCTGGAAAAGGTTCCCACAGAGCAATGGATACGTCAGATCTTCCCCTGTGAAGGAGAGAAAGGATCAACTCTGGACAAGGCGCTCTGACGTCAGATGCTGTTTCCCAACCTCACTGAAGCTTTATGAGGCCAGTTCATCCCCAGAATCAGACCCAGGATATACCTCCATCCAAAGCATCCGTGCAGGGTGGGTTCCAAGCAGGAGTGCAATGCATGGAAAAAAGGGGTGGGTCTTCAGTCACACAATAGTGGCCATCATCTTGATTCAGGGCCAGTCGCTGGGGTACAGCAGCCGGAGTGGACCACTGACCTGCTTATGAGCTTGCCAGATGTGTTGCCTCGGTCAGCATGGGAAAGAGGATGCTAGACGGAAATGGCCCTTGGTCTGATTCAGGAGAATCCTTCATCCTCTCGTGTTTTTAAACAAAGCATCAAAAGTATCATGAAGACAACAACTGTTGCAAACCTGGAGATTATAATGACAGTGTTACCTAGATGAGAGGCTGTATGGAGCTCCAAGGTGGTTTATGGTGTTCCACTGACCAGGAGAGATTTAGTCATAATTTTTTCCCTTTGTTTCTTTTCTTTCCCCTTGCTTTTTATTGAACAAAGGATATGGCAAAGGGTAAAAATCACCAACAGAGAGAAAACAATGGCAATGTATACACATGCATCTTTACATTCACAGATGTCGTTTCCCTGTTCCAAGTAAAGGTCATTTAACTCTCTCTTCTGTCCTCTTTTCTTGCTCTCCCCTCCTTGGGAAGTTCTACCCTTTTGCTGCCTTGAGGTGGCAAATGTGCTGCAACCAGGTAAACTCGCCTACCACGCTTTCGCTTCCCTCCTTTTCAGTTGTTATGTATGGGAACGCTCTCCATGCTATGCCTGCTAAGTTTCCAGCTGCGCTGAAATTCTAATGTTGTCTTATGAAGCTGATTTTTAAAATTGGCCCATCAGAATCATTTTTATCCCACCAGATAGCTAAAGATGATTTCCAAGCAGCCGTGCACCAAGTTAAAAATGAAACACTGGAACCGCACGCAAGCACAGATTTAAAAAAGGATGTTACCCAATGTCATACTGGCTGAATAAGCTTTTGTGGACAGTGTAGCAGGAAGGAAGGCCGGCTCCTTCTCCCCCAGACTGGGATAGCCAGAGCAGAGCTGATCCTGCAGATTTAAGTGTGTGGGCAGGCAAAATATCAAATGGGGTGGCAGCCACACTTTGCTGTTACTTTCAGCAACCAGTGACCAGAAGGGCAAAGAAATGATGTAATGACACAACACATACTGTATGGATGGGTCCCCTATTTTCCCCTCACGTTGTAGACTTTTTTCCCCTCCTCTTTTAGGCTGCTGAGTTTTTCCGAAGAATTAACTTCTTTTATTTTTTTTCCCCCATTGGAAATTGGTAAGAAATTGCACTGCTTATATTCAGTGATTTGCTGCCAAATGTTGGTGTTGGGATTCTCTGGTGTTTGGGGTTGGCAAATGGGATTGTGGGTGGCAGGCTGTCCAGCCTGAAATAGAAGAGGTTTTTGTGTTTAACTTCCTCTTTCAAAGCCATTTTTCAGATGTTGCTGGAGACTGAAACATGTGGCATCTCAGCCTTTCTCCTAGATTTACTGTAAGAGCAAGAAATAGGAAATAGGGGAAATAGGAGGCAGGAGTATTAAGTCTGTTCACTGCCTTGAGTTACGTATAAAAAAGATGGGATAAAAATCTAATCATCGTCGTCATCAGTCTAGGAAGCTCTTCAGGTTCAGAGGGAGAAAGGTACTTTAGAGAGTGCGTGGGTGCACACGTAACACCTGTCAGCAATTCCTTAAACTGCACAAGTGTTTTCCCAGGGTCATGCTGCGGTTCCTCTTTCCCATTAGAACATCAGCATGAACAAAAGATTAGTTGGTGTGGTCAAGGCATCCGTATGGTGCCTTTCCTGGATTAAATATGCTTTCAGGCAAGTGAAGTGCCATGGCTCTGTCACGTAGTATAATTTTAAATGCCTGGGTGTCCGTTCGATTTGTTACCAACAGAATGTGAATCACTAGTATCCCAGCAGGGGAGCAGCAAAGAGACAACCATCTCTAATTGCTCCTGACCTTCTCTTCTCCAGTTTGTTTGAAAGTGGCATCAATTGGGGTCGTGTGATAGCCCTGCTGGGCTTCGGTTATAGGATGGCAATCTATGTATACCAGCATGGGATGACTGGCTTCCTGAGAAGTATTGCACAATTCATGACTGATTTTGTGCTACGCAACCGCATTGCCCGATGGATTGCTCAGCAAGGAGGATGGGTAAGTGAACTGAAGAACCATCTCACCTGAGTATTCTTTGAAAAATATGTAAGCCTCTAGTTGGTATAAAATCAAACTACTTCTCCATTTAGGCATCTAATTCTACTCTGATGGGCAGCAACGTTCTAGGGCTTCCAGCAGGGATGTTCACATCACCTCCTACTTGCTCCCTCCAACTGAAGATGCCAAAGGAAATCCATTCCATAGCTGCTGTTAACATGAATTTGAGCCAGAGACCATTGGAACGTATGAAGCAGCCTTTTCAACTGGGTCAAATAATTGGCCTTCATAGCTTTGCATTGATTGATGGAGGCTGTCCAGGATTGATTGACAGATGGATTGATTGATTTGCTGCAATTTATATGCCGTTCAATTAAAAAATGCTCCAAGTGGTTTGGAGGAAGGGCATTCCTAAACCTTTTTAGAGATACTAGAGACAGAGGCTAACATTTTCTGCTTCTAAAGCACGCACTCTGCCACTGAACCATGAAGTTTTTAGGGGCTCCTTTTATGACCTTTAGTCAGAGAAATAGGAGTCTGGAGAGCTCACTGAGACACCATTTTGTAGCTTCCACCTTACCGCCTTTCTCCATTTAGAAATCAGGAAAACATATCACAGTTGTGTGTATATAATTCTATGGATTTATGCCAACAGCCCAAGTATTTGCACATGCATTCACTGAACATGTTCGGTGGATGCACAAGCAGCAAAATAATGCATGGACCATGGTGAATAATTGTGAAGAAAGATGCACAGGGGATCGTGTTTTTTTCCTAAGGCTCAAGCATATACTTTTTAATTCTTCAGGTACTAGTGCGCCTTCCCAGAATTATATTTTTGAAAGGATATTCCAAGAGAAGATCTTCTTAAAACAGCCTTCCCCAACTGGATGCTTCCTCTCTTTGGGACTACAATTCCCACCATTCCCAATAAGCATGCTGGTGGCAGTGCTGGGTGTTGTAATCCAACACCTCTGGAGAGCACCAGGTTGGAGAAGGCTAATAAAGAATTGGGTCTTTAACAGTACTCTTCTGTCTCTAGGTGGCAGCACTGAACTTGAGCAATGTTTATTGGAAATATGTGGTGATTATTGCAGCCATGATCTTGCTGGGCCAATTCATTCTGCGGCGTTTCTTCAGTCAGTGACAGGAAAGGAGAATGCTGCTGGCTTGTTGCATAAGAAAGGAAGATCCAAGAAACAACCAAAGGGAAAGTGATGCATGTTACCAGATTCTGTTCCACCAGGGCATCTGTTTGTTTATCCTCTACGTGGTGATTCCGAAGCAAAATTTTAGTATTAAAAAGAAGGGTGGAACCAAGCATGGGGCAGAATTTATTACATCGAGGCCATTGACCAGCAACTCTTCATGAGAGATGTCCAGGCAGGTGCTCATGGTGTTGCAGGTGAGAAAATGGATGCATTTTCCTCTGCAAGGTCTTTTTAAGAAGAACGCATCCTCTTCAAGAACATTCTCAGGACTAATTGAATTCTTAACCAGCTGAATCTCATCACAGGAAGAGCAAACACATGGGACTATTCCTTGATCTGTGTAGACCTGTTTTGAGCAGTTTTTCTGCTCCTACAAGCTGGACTAGGGCTGAAATAATTGAGTGATTGTAAAGCTCTCTGGATTTATCTGAGAATCACATGCAAGATTAGATTCTCTAGATATGAATATATCTAGATATTGTAGAGGAGAAGGGAAAAAAGGGATAGCTTCAATATTTGTTAGACTATAGGCACTTTTTCATTCACTTGATAATTGCTGTCCTAAGATAGTTGTATTAATGCATAGCTTTCCAAACTCTGAGTCGCGACACTTTAGTGTGTTGCAACACACAGTTTAGTGAGTGTTTAGTGTGTTGTGAAGCGGCGTCAGTGCGCCATCAGCACTTCCGCGTTTTAGCGAGGCTGCCGCCGTGCACACGCGCACCACTGCACGCACCACCACCGCTGCCGCCGTTGGTGTGTCGCCAACGGCGGCCGTTTGGAAAGCACTGTATTAATGGGTAGAGCAGCTCCTCTTACTTGCTTTGAAACAACGTGGCAATGAATCTTCTGTGGTGAAGAGAGTCAGCTGCTTGTAAAGGTTAAGAAATGAGGCCTTGCTTCTTTTCAAAAGATGGTGCTCTGTTCCCCTCTTGATTAGGCATGATTGTGGTTCGCCTTAAAGGGGGATGTGTGTTTGGGAGTGGGTGACAAACATTTGTTCAGGTTCCATTATTCTTGTTTACCTTTTTGACAATCGTTAAATGTGTCTGACACAAAGGATGGACAAAATGTGATGTCCTGCTGTCACAGGAGTCGGAACCTCTGCTTTCCCCAAGGGAAAGTGGGTAGAATCCAGCCAGGTTGAGCACATTTGAAGGCTACCTCCTGTGAAATTAGTGAGGCTTCTGAGTAGATACACATATAATCAGGCTGCATCTTTTATTGATTTCAGTGGGAAGTTGAATTTGTGCCTACGCTTCGGCCTGAAATCAGTGGAATTTACAAGTGCTTAACATGGTTTGGATCATGCTTAACTGAAGTTCTTCCTTGCCTGTTTCGCCAAGCATCTCAGTGGAAACGCAGAATTCTTTGCAACAGAAGCAGGCAAATGTGCAAAGCTGAAATTTTCTATTCAGAGTAATTGTTTGTTTTTTAATCTTGGGAGGGTTTTTTGTTGTCGTTTTTTTAAAAAACCAAAGCTAATTCTATTATTTTCCCTCCAACACTCTCCCAAATGTTTATTTTGTATAGCTTTTTTCTGCTGCTGTCTTAGACATTTTGATGTCTAAGATAAAACTACTAAGGATGTCAGGAAAAACAGATTTCGGATAAAACTCTGTTCTCTTTCCACGCTTTATAAAGCCATAACTCAATAGTGAAACTTGAGTGGTTTTTCCTGTCATTCTGTTACCAAAAACTCTTAAGCAGATGACTTGAATATAGTATGAATATTTTTTTACATTTCTGAAGTTTTTTTAAAAAAAGACACTCTAAGGTGAGGTCACGAAGAGTCAGACGCGACTAAACGACTGAACAACAACAACAACAAAAAGGTCTTCTGAATGCACATGTCAGAATTTTGTTTTAATCTTCAATTTGAATACTGAAAAATATTAACAGTTTTCAGTTTGAACATAATAATATCAATCTGAACCTGATCATAGTCTTAAAGGAATTGTCATGACGAGGGATATGTAAATACATCTATGTATTTATGTATTGTAAGTAAGAGCTATATGATGGTCATAGGTCCAGCCAAAGCAAATAGTAGAATGCACAGTAAGTGTCACTAGTTGATCTGAAGCTTGCTCTGTTTTTCACCAGTGCGGTGCAGTAGATGGTTCTGTAGTCCACAAAACCTGTACAAAAGCAGCTGCTGATATATAGCAGAGACTACTTGGAAAAGCCTGAGCATCGCCTTTTTTTATCATTAAGGTCAGCTGTTCTGCCAAGTGTTTGAAGGCATCTCTTGCAGCTAATTTTGCTTCCTTGATGCTGGGAATGAATTGGGTATTTTCCCTCAATAACTTATTTGAGGTCCTGTCACAAGTTTGCCCTACAGTCTCTCCCAAGTGCCACTTAGTGGGTGAATCTACCTCGGAACTCTCCGGTTTGGGTCCAAAGGAGACCAAGGCCCCCGTCGCTGAAACTCAGTATAAACTATGGTCAGAAAATAGCAGGAGAAGGACTGCAATAGGAGCATCTTTCAGCCAGGTGCAGGTCATCCTCAATGCCTTATAGATGCTTGCACAGACACTAGTATACTGTGCTTTTTTCCCCGTTACTGGTTCTAGGGTTGCTTTGTTCAGATCTAGGTTTCTCCTTCTCCAGTTGATTCATTTATACTGAGTAGCAAAGTTTTCATCTCTCACTCCTGTCATCATTCTGCTGCTTTTTACAGATTTATGTGAAGGCCACAATCATTCCCACACAATTCTGTTGCCTGGGGCTAACTTTGTCTATAGGCAGCATCGAGGCTGCTATCTTAGGTGCCTCATAAGGACAGGGAGCTGGTGGTTGTTTTTATTGTCAGAGGAGGAGAGCAAAAGTTGAGAGATTTTTCTGCCTTGGGTGTCAGAATAATTTGGCTAGCTTTAGTGTGATAATCCTTGACTTTGCAAGCAGGAAAAGCAACAATTTGCTCCTCTGCCTCAGGTGACAAAAGTCTTGGGCTAACATGTTTTAGATGGCTGCGAAAGTGAGCCCACAAATGAGTAAATAACAAATAAATAGAGGATGCCCAATGAGATTTAGGAAGCAGACCTGGATATGACTTCCAAGGACATTTTCCAGAAGCTTGAGTAACTCCAGTTGACTAGTGCAAGCAAATAATTGCATAGAATAAATGCCTAGCTACAGATAGGTATAAAAGAACATTATTTGCTTTGCTACATAAAATGTTCCTGTGTCCACCTTTTCTCCTCCCCTGCAAATTGGGGGAAACGTGGCGCTCATTTCCACTGCCCTCACGGGTAAGATGCCAGAAGATTAATGAATACACTGGGATGGCCCCATTGCATCTTACTATAAAGCATGCCATTTTCTTCTCCTCTGCCTTTACTGGCCGTGGATGTTTGGGACATTACTTGGTTAGGTGTTCCCCAAGACAAGACAGCATGTGGCCTTTTAACAGTTCATTGTAGGTACAACTGCCACGGAATCCTGCTGAAAATTTCTTTTTTTAATATATAAGTTTTACTGAAGGCTTTACAAAGAACATATAAACTAACACAAACTAATAAAGAGTAAAAGGAGCAAAGAAAGAAAGAAAAAGTGGAGAAAGAGAAAAAAAAGAAATAGAAGCTTCTGATTTCTTTTGCAGCAAATAAGTACTATTACAAAATTAGCTCTTACTCTATGGTTAAAAAAAAGTTCACTTTTTTCTATTATCCAGGGTTTTTTTTTTCTAATCATCAAAACCACAAATCGTAAGTGCATTTTTTTTCCATTTCATGCAAAATGTCTCTAAGGGGTTTCCAGTCAGCCATAAATGTAGCTATTGTTTTTTCTCTAATCACAGAAGTTAATTTAGCCATCTCCGCAAATTTCATCATCTTCACCAGCGAATTCCTGCTGCAAATTCCAAGGCACACAAGGAGCTTTAGCCAGGCTTATTAGCTCTGCTACCAGATCTGAACAGAAGGGTTGCCTTACACCACATCCCAATCTGCCTGTCCCCCTAGGAAAAACCGTAGCGGTGGTAGAAAGTTGCCTGCCATTGCTAATTATACTGAGGTTCCCCTATAAGATTTGAAGGCATGGCAGGATTCTCAGCCCAGTTTAAAGACCAAAGCCATCTTGCCAGTTACTACAGTATTTTTTATGGGAGAGAGAGAGAGAACTACGGGAATATCTGATGATAAATATGCCACACCTTCCATGTTGCCTTGAATCTGTCAATGTAGACCTCTCTACCAATTCCCTCCAGACGTATTGGACTATACCCCCTCCCCGCAAATCTCTACCCATCTTACTCAAGGAGATGTGCTAGCAGGTTATTATGGGACTTGTAACCCAAAACAACTGAAGGATACCAAGTTTGGGAGAGCTACATCAAGGGTTGTCCTTGTTTCCAGGAAGGACTGAATAGAGACTGTGGCTTGAATCATGTCAACTGGATTTCTATTTTCTTAGTGGAAACGTTTCACTCCTTATCCAAGGAGCTTCTTCAGTCTGAGTAAAGTTAGTAAGGGAATCCTTAAATATGTTTCTAGGCTGGCTGTGTGACCTTGCACCTGGGGCTAGGTCATGGTTATTTTTGAGATGTTTGTTTCTAAGTCCCTTTATCATCTAAAGGAGGATCGTTAAGATTACCCTGCTGCTGTTGAGCTTGTGAAATGGTCTTAATCTTCCTAGGCACAGAAGACAAAGCAGGAAGGAAGATAGGGGAAAGGTTATGCCTGAGGCCCCCACCTCTATTCAAGGAAGGATTTTCCAAGTTGGCATGAATGGATTCCTTGACCCCTCTCTCAAACCACCTATCTTCTCTGTCTAAAATGTGAACATTAATGTCCTCAAATGAGTGTCCTTTTTCCTTTAGATGAAGATAAACTGCTGACTCTGGTCCTGTGGTGTTACTTCTCCTGTGTTGGGCCATCCTCCTGTACAAAGGTTGTTTGGTTTCTCCAATGTAGAGTTCAGAGCACTCCTCACTGCACTGGATTGCATACACTACATTGCTTTCCTTGTGTTTTGGAGTTTGATCTTTGGGGTGTACAAGCCTCTGTCTCAGTGTGTTGGTGGGTTTGAAATATACAGGTATGTGGTGTTTGCCAAATATCCGTTTGATCTTTTCAGACACGCCAGCCATGTAAGGAATGACCAGGTTCTTCCGTTTACTCTGAGTCTCAGCCCTATCTGTCGCTGTTTTAGGTCTGGTAGACTTAGATTTGGTGAAGGCCCAATTTGGATATCCACAGGCCTGCAGAGCTGTTCTCAGATGCTGCTTTTCATTCTTTTTGGAATCCATGGAGGTGGGGATGGTTTCTGCTCATCAGGACATTGTCACACAGAGCAGAAACCATCCCCACCTCCATGGATTCCAAAAAGAATGAAAAGCAGCATCTGAGAACAGCTCTGCAGGCCTGTGGATATCCAAATTGGGCCTTCACCAAATCTAAGTCTACCAGACCTAAAACAGCGACAGATAGGGCTGAGACTCAGAGTAAACGGAAGAACCTGGTCATTCCTTACATGGCTGGCGTGTCTGAAAAGATCAAACGGATATTTGGCAAACACCACATACCTGTATATTTCAAACCCACCAACACACTGAGACAGAGGCTTGTACACCCCAAAGATCAAACTCCAAAACACAAGGAAAGCAATGTAGTGTATGCAATCCAGTGCAGTGAGGAGTGCTCTGAACTCTACATTGGAGAAACCAAACAACCTTTGTACAGGAGGATGGCCCAACACAGGAGAAGTAACACCACAGGACCAGAGTCAGCAGTTTATCTTCATCTAAAGGAAAAAGGACACTCATTTGAGGACATTAATGTTCACATTTTAGACAGAGAAGATAGGTGGTTTGAGAGAGGGGTCAAGGAATCCATTCATGCCAACTTGGAAAATCCTTCCTTGAATAGAGGTGGGGGCCTCAGGCATAACCTTTCCCCTATCTTCCTTCCTGCTTTGTCTTCTGTGCCTAGGAAGATTAAGACCATTTCACAAGCTCAACAGCAGCAGGGTAATCTTAACGATCCTCCTTTAGATGATAAAGGGACTTAGAAACAAACATCTCAAAAATAACCATGACCTAGCCCCAGGTGCAAGGTCACACAGCCAGCCTAGAAACATATTTAAGGATTCCCTTACTAACTTTACTCAGACTGAAGAAGCTCCTTGGATAAGGAGTGAAACGTTTCCACTAAGAAAATAGAAATCCAGTTGACATGATTCAAGCCACAGACTGTTCCACCTGGATGACTGAGAACCTTCATAGACAGACTGAATAGAGAACTCTTAAGAGCAGCTGCAGAAATGGTGGAGGGGTTACCTCACTGTTTTATAGAAGCATTTTTGTGAAAGTCACAGGAGCCAGACTGCCTAATACTTGAAGGATGTGTCAATAACAATTCATTCTTACAGTTTCCCAATTCTGTCAAGTGTGCATATCAGTAAAAAAAAAAATCCTAAGGGCACAGAATTTAATATTTCTAGCAATGTGATAATTTCAGACAGGTAAGAACAAGTTCCTAATGGTTATATAAAGGCTTGTCAGCTGGAACTGGAATTGCTCCAGTAGATACATTGTGCAGCCTTAGAAATGTCTGCTACTGACATCTTAGATGTAGGTATGATATCTATTCAAGCTGTGGTACAGTAGGGTTCAGCTCTCTGAAAGCCTCAGTTTTCTTTAAAGGGAAGTATTTAGCCCTTTTGATTGTGAAAATATTTTGAAAACTCCTGTTGAAATTGAGCCAGAGAGGTAGCAATATAACATTTCCAATAGTTACTAGGGAAGCTTTGTTGAACTCCATAGTTTCTTATGCCTCTCCATGACTAACAGACTGACATCTTCAAAATAAGAATTACAGATTGCAGAATTTTCCATTTTTGGTTTAAAATCTGAGTAGTCTGGGCACAGCATTTTAACCCATAAACATGTAAGACAGAGCCTGATACAACTATATCTCTGCCACCCTGTTGATTTAAGGTGTATTTGCTTCAACACATGAAGAACATGACATGGTTTCTGAGAACTGGATAACACCATTTGATTTAAATTCCCCATCTGAGCCATGGGAACATGTGCCTCATTAAAGCATTGTAAACACTCCTGATGACGTGTGGCAACTTAGAATTTACATCCATGAAAGATGAAGGCAATGGTTTACTAAATGGAAACTGTCCAGTCGATGAAGAAATATGTTGGGGTTTTTTAGTTGGTTATAGGGTTTTTTTTAAGGTTACATACTTGAATAATGTAATAATGAATGACTTTGCTTTGTGCCCTATTTAAAAGTCTGCTTCTTGTTTCCATGCACCATACCCAGGTTTAGAACCCCCTTTCCTCAGGAATTTTAAGGGAATTAAGCAAACACAATAGAGCAGTGTTTTCCAACCTTGTCAACTTTTAAGATGTGTGGACTTCAACTCCCAGAATTCCCATGCTGGCTGGGAAATACTGTTTAAGAGGTACTAGCCTATCTGCCAATCAGCCAGAATCCCCTTTTTCCATTATTTTATTTAGAAATCTGAGTCACCAAGGAAAGCGAGATCTTTCCACTCGCAAAATACCCCTGGAAAAGAGCTGCAGTCTTCAAATCACTTAGGTAGGGACCATCAAGCCCAACTATAGATAGCAGACTTTGGAATAAATTCAGATCTTGTTGGGATCATAGCTATCCTTTCAACTTGCACTGGGTTGAGGTTTGGAATTATTATCGATACAGTTAAATACAGGACAGCATCTAGCAGAGACATTTCATCTGACCTTAATATACCAAGAAAAAGAGACTTCTGTTGGTGTTGGGTAAAGAAAATAATCAAATCAATCATGTCTCAAGCAAAAAAGAACCACAGGTGGGTTCCATTCTACCTCCATCATAGAAAAAAGGAAGTGACTCTCCATAGGGGTGCTATTGTTTCTGGAGATACAGAGAATGTGTCTTATCACATACCATAAATGTGCAAGCATTTCATTGTATGCCATATCCCTGAGGAAATGTATTGGGTTTTTACCAGAAAGCTGAATCTTTTATGTACTACTTGTTTTAAAAAATGTTTAAATTGTGAAGTGCCTAGCACACTGTTGGTGCAAAAATAAATGCTATATAGCAGTATCTTTTTTATATATGTGTGTGTGTGTGTGTGTGTGTGTGTGTATACATATATACACAGAGGTTAAAATAAAATATGTGTTTATTCAGATGCTTCTACACTCTTTGAGCATAGAACTCCAAACGTAAGGCATATTTAAAGGTTTGGTTTCTTTTAAAGAAAATCATTGAAAACGTCGGTGCTTTGAAAGGTACCTGTGATTTACGCTGGAATGTGTATGCCATAAAAGGTGTTGATAATACTATATCCAGGATTGGATGAAGGGTAGCAGCTTGAATATGCAATTTTTTCTTCCTGCTTTTCTGTTTCTAAAGATTAAGATTGTGTTTCCCATGTTGGCAGTCTGATGAGCACAGACAATTAGAGGGAATTGGAAATGACAAGAAGTTAATGAAGGAAAAAGTCAGTTAATTTATATAGCCATAATGGTACTGTTCAACATGGAAAATAGAAAGGAAGACTTGGGTTGCAATCTGATATGGTGAGCGGGGGTGCATGCCTTTCAGAGCTGAGGGCCATTCTTGGCCTTTAAGTGGCACGCCAGCGGCCCGCATTTCAAAAAGCAGCAAGGCAAGGACACACAGCTGTATTTCGATTCATTTCAATTTCATTCAATTTAAAATTGGAGACCCCTTTAAACTGTTTTCTTTATTATTTCAATTTTGAGTACAAACTGCAGCCCATGCACAAAAAGGCCTCTTGTGAGCACCAGCAGCAGCTGGCCGAAGCTCAGAATGCTGCTCCTGTTGCTCAGGGCGGGATGTTTCATACACTTGCATGCTTAGGGTGGTTCAAAGCAAAAATGCTTTGCACAGCTGTGATTAAACCTAATTAAATACAGCAAATATTTGTATGTTTGCTTTCACATTGAAAATTACAGTTCAGGATGACTTTTGGGAGGGCTCTGGAAGCATTATCCAAAGCGGGAGGGGGTGCAAATTGGGCAGTTCTGCTGTTCACTCTTGCCCATGATTAAGGCCTGTTGAATTCCAGTGGGCTTATTTATCAGATATGTACAGAATTACACTATTACAGGGTTTTCAAAAAATGGAGGTGGTCACCGTCATCCTGTGTGAGCATTCATTGCATGCCAACAAAAATACCAGCTTGGTTTCAAGCAAGTGTGTATCTTTATTATATTACTGTAAGACTGTTGCATCATGTATCTATTATGTACGGGATCCATTGCTAAGAAAGCGATTTATGTTGTACCCAATTTTCTGTTGTTTGGGGAAGACAATGTTTGGCCCTCCAAATGAATATTTGACTCCAGTTTCCATCACCATTGGCACCTAACCCTAATAGAAACTGGAGTTCCCACAGCTTCACCCATTGCCCAACTCTGTTGCAGAAAAACTAAATCAAGGTACATTTGTTAATATATTTTATTGTCTTGGTTTGCAATCTGTTTAAACACATAAAAACAGTAACGAAAAGAAGCAAGAGTATTAAATAATATCTGAAAATTAAAATGTCACCTGGTTTTGGCTGTTGGCTTATTATAGTAATTCCCATGGAAGCTATTTGGCTCTGTGTCTGCAGCTGTTCAAAGATCTCATGGGGATTTTGAAGTGTGAACATGCACATACACAGTTAGTCCCAGTGACATTCCAACCATTAACTAGAGATAGCCACCCTTTGGATCTTAGGGCCTTCATTTCTTCTCCCCAGGGAGTTTTGGGCTTCTGCTCAGCACAGTGTTCTTTTTTTAAAGAATCCTTTCGTCACCAATATGTAAAGTATACCTGTCCTGTTTTTCAGCTAGTAAAGGAAATATTATGCACTCTGTAAAGCAGAAGACTCCAAATATTTTGGATCAGGAAGAAGAATTGGAATTTTGAGAACATATTGAGTGCCCTCACAAAATGGCTGCTATACAAGGCATGTCCAATCACAAAACACCAATTTCCAGAAAGCAAATATGTTTTAAGGATACCACAATAGGAGAAAAGGGCCAGTTATACCCCTTCCTGGATCGGGAGGCCCTCCGAACAGTTACTCATGCCCTGGTCATCTCCCATATAGACTATTGCAATGCGCTCTACATGGGGCTACCCTTGTAGAGTATCCGGAAGCTACAGGTGGTCCAGAATGCGGCTGCGTGGGCAATTCTGGGTGCCCCAAGATGGGCACATATAACACCTTTGCTGCGTGAGCTGCGTTGGGTACCAGTTTGCTTCCGGGTCCAATTCAAGGTGTTGGTTATCACCTTTAAAGCCCTACATGGCATGGGTCCAGGTTACCTGAGGGACCGTCTCATCCCCATTACATCAACCCATCCCACCCGGTCATGCAGAGAGGGCATGTTACAGACCCCGTCTACAAGAGAATTCCATCTGGCGGGGTCCAGGAAGTGGGCCTTCTCTGCAGTGGATCCCGCCCTATGGAACACTCTTCCCCCGGAGGTGAGGCAAGCCCCATCTCTCCAGACCTTCCAGAACAAACTGAAGACCTGGCTCTGCCATCTCACTTGGGGTGGGAAGGGGAGTAATTCTTGGGATGGCTGGCACCTTAAAGGGGTCCTTATATATACACGAATTGAATTACAACTTCTATCACCATCTGGATTCTATTTTATATTTATATCTTGTATATATATTTATATTTTATGTATTTTTATGGTTTTATTGCATTTTAAATCTTTTAGCTTTTTTGTAAACCGCCCAGAGTCCCTCTTCTGGGTGGAGATGGGCAGTGGCAAAATTTGATAAATAAAAACTTTTATTCTCAGTTTGGAATAAAATGAACCCACTTGGAATGTTTTTTCTGAACATTTTGCATCGATTGCGTTCTAAGAAACAAAACTCAAAACTTTGTGTTCTATCATATAGAGCAAGGGTCCCCAACCTGTGGGCCACGGGACTCCCGCCTGCAAACCTCACCCCCCCCCCCATGCATGCGATTGGCTTCTGCCCACAAACCCCGCCCCTGGTCCGCAGAAATCCTGGAAACACAGCCCCCCCTTTCCGCGGAAAAATCATCTTTTGAAACCAGTCCCTGGTGCCAAAAAGGTTGGGGACCCCTGAAGAGCAATGAAAACCCAAAACAAGTCTCTTGCCCCCTTCTTCTATAAAAGTCTCTTCTCCACTGGGGTGGTGGTGCTATAGCATAGCTTTCCAAACTGTCGCGACACTTTAGTGTGTCGCAACACACAGTTTGGTGTGTCGCCACACAACACGGAAGCGGCGGCGGTGGGGGCGTGCATGGCAGCGGTGCACCATCAGTACTTACGCATTTTAGCGGAGGCCGCTGCCGCCGCCACACACACCCCACTGCCGTGCACACCCCCGTGCGGCCGCTGCTGCCGCCTTTAGTGTGTCGCCAACGGCAGATTGGAAAGCACTGGTCTACCACCTTCCAGAATTTATAATAAGATGCCCATAGACCCATGTGGAATTCAGAGGTTTCTTAAAAGTAAAGCTGAAGTTGGGAATTGATGCTTGGTTGACCTCCAATTTTAAATTATGGGGCGGGGGGTTGTTTTGGAAAGTCAGATGGGACAGAAGCTGACTGCTGCCACAGACACCATGTTGGGCATCCCAATTATAAAGAAAGGAGTAAAGTAGCTGCTTTGGAAGACGATGGTCAGGCATTCGAACAACATGACCGGTCCAGTGAAGTTGATGTTGGATGATCATTGTTTCAATGCTGGTGGTTTTCGCTTCTTCTAATACGCTAACATTAGTCCGCCTATCTTCCCAAGTAATTTGCAGAATTTTTCGGAGGCAGCGTTGATGGAATCTTTCAAGAAGTTGGAGGTGGCGTTTGTAGAGGGTCCATGTTTCACAGGCGTACAGAAGGGTTGGTAGTACAATGGCTTTGTAAACAAGCATTTTGGTCTCCCTGCGAATGTCCCGATCCTCAAACACTCTACGCTTCATTCGGGAGAAAGCTACACTCGCAGAGCTCAGGCGATGCTGAATTGCAGCGTCGATGTTGGCTTTTGTAGATAGATGGCTGCCGAGATAAGAAAAGTGGTCGACATTTTCTAGTGACACACCTTTAAGCTGGATTGATGGTGCTGTGGAGGAATATTGGTGGACAGCAAAAGAGATTCAAAGATACTCTCAAAGCTAATTTTAAAAAATGTAATATCAGCATTGAGAACTGGGAAGCCCTAACTCATGAGCGTTTCAATTGGAGGTCAGCCTTTATTAATGGCGCTATGGACTTTGAAGAAGCACGAGTACAGGGCGAAAGGGAGAAAAGAGCTAAAAGGAAGGCACGTCAGGCAAACCCTCATCATGACCGTCTCCCACCCGGAAACCTATGCCCTCATTGTGGGAGGTTGTGCAGATCCAGAATTGGCCTTTACAGCCACTTACGGATCCACCGTTAAAATTTTACCTTTGGAAGACAATCTTACTCGGCTACGAGTGATCGCCAATGAATATAAAGAAAGGGCAGCAGTCCTTTGCTAATGGGGCAGAAGAGTTGCCCCCAAGTTTAAGCCTCCCATAAAAATGTATAGACTTAACATCATGGAAGAACCACTAAAGTTTTTTTTTTTTATTAAATTTTATTAAGTTTTACAATACATAATAAAATTTAAAGTAGAAAAAGAAATAGAAACAGAAATACAAAATAAGAAAAAGATAAAGAAAAAGTGAAGTCAAGAAATAATAAGCAAAGAAAATATAGAAAATAGATGTCCTCCAATCTATCTTTGAACTTAAAGTACAACAATTGATTTTAAATGTTAGTCCTTCATACAGTATACAGGAACTTTTCTTTGTCATATGCCTTTTGATTTCTTTAATCCAATCTTCTAACCTTCATCTTACTGTCTCCCAATAATCCATCTTTGGCTTCCACTCCTTGAAGTAGTAGTTAAATGTTGAATGTTCATTACTACATATTTATATCTTCAATAAAGACCAATTAGTATAACAAATAAAAGCCTTATTTACTTCTAATAAACTACAATATATTCTATTCATATTATGACTCATAACCTAACATGTTATGTAACTTAATACATAGTTTAGCAATTCTTATAGTGTTCATACATATATATTTCTATAATTTAATTCTAATATATATATATATCTCCATAAAAAAGGAATTCTTGAATCTCAATTATCCATCTGTAATTTCCATTCCTTGTAGTAGTGTCCATTTAAACTAAATGCATAATCTATCATATCACTTAACCTAATAGCTAATATATCAATTCTTATAATATTCATACAATACATATTGATATATATCATCCTGTAGTAACCATCATTCTAATTCCATCATATCATTATCTTCTCATAAATATATCTCTAAGGAAAACAATATTCTATAATATCAACTTGTGTTTGTATTTAGCATCTTACATTTAGAATATCACTTTTTATATATCCATACAATTTCTCATAACAATTCAAGTCCATATTTTTTCATTAACCTTTATATCCATACAGTTTCTCATATCTTCTGTTTAGGTTATGCCAAAATCACAATACACTGTGGGAGATTCGCAATATACAGCCTGCTCTTTTCTATATCTCATATAGAATATCAGAGCAACCTTCTCTCCCTTTCCACATATTTCACAACATCCATCCAACTGTGCACCCATATTTTCACTCTGTCTCCACTGCCACAACATATCTATACCAAGATTGTAGTGTAAAGCCTTCAGAATGTTCTTCTGAACTAATATACTCAAAATTTCCTCCTTCTGTTTCTCCTCCACTTGAAAAACATTTTTCCTTTCTGTCTCCGTTTCTGTTCTCTGTTCTTTCTCTCTGTTTTGCAGAGTTACGAACAGTAATTCCAACGACCTTTGAATATTTGAAAAAGTCTCAGTAATCTCTCTTCTGAGCTCCTCAGGTACAAGTTGGAAAGCCATCTTTCCTGTGTCCTTCAAATTAAAACAACAACCCTTCTAGTCAAAACAATAATAATGTAATCTGTCCATGGAATACTACCAGCAGAATCTATTAAGCAGAGCGTCGTTGTTGTTTTATTTTGTTTTTTTAAAGTCAAAAGAAAAAAGAAAGTTCCAATAATCCAAAATACAGGAGAGAATAATATTTTAAACAGTTTATAGAAGGAGAAATAAAAAATATATTCCAAATGAAGCAAAATCCAACCAGGGAGGATGTAGAAAAAGACGACAAGGAAAAAAACACGTTACCCTGTGTTTTTATTCTTCAAACTGCGAGCTTTCGTTCTTCAAGCTGCAAACTGCTTAATCCAAACAAAGAGTTTCTCAAAAAATGAATAGTCATTTAGTTTATCAAGCGAAGAATTACAAACAGAGTCTCTTAAATCCCTCTAATACAAAAGAGAAGTAAAAAAAAAATGCAGACGTTTCATTATGTTGCAAATATAGAGTCCATCAAACTTCCACCAGAATCAGTTATAGCAAAGAAAGCACAAAGTTAGCCAACATTTTCAACAAAGTCCAAAAAATCGATCTTAGATTTCAAAAATATTTTAATCTAAAAAAAAACATTCCTAAAGTGATCTAAAAGCGGCTGGGCGCTCTTGTGTCTCTTCAAAGAGACTTGTTTCCCCTGCGAGAGCCTGATATATCTCGGCCATTGCCTTGCACTTACCCTGTTCCTTCCGCGGTGGAAAACTACAGAAAAAACAAGGGTAGGCAATCCCAATGGCCCCACGAGTAATCTTCTGGTCTCCCCTTCTCCAGGGGAAAAAAAAACTTCAGTGGACCACAACTTCTGCAATCCACGCAAGCAAGGGAAATTCAGTCAGCTTCTCTGAGAAATCTGACTGGTCGAGCTGGCAGCCAAGCCTGGAGTGAAGAACCACTAAAGTTGAGTGAAAATAGTCCAAATAACTAATGAATAAATGAAAGGGCATTAAATATATACACTTTCTGCTGACGGAGCAATGCTGAACAAGGCTATTACCTTTCCAGCACCAGAGGGATGTCCGTACTCTGAAATTTTCCTGCTGCTGAGTAACATTCCCATCATGCATCTCTCACCAAGAAGCCCTTTGGTTCTGCCTTGCAATCTACTAACCCAGGGCTTTCCAAAGTGCCGCCGCTGGCGACACACCAGCAGCAGCTGCGGCAGTGCGGCGGCAGCGCGCGCATGCACGGCGGCGGCACGGGGGGCGCGCGTGCACGGCGGTGGCGCGGGGAGGCGTGCAGTGGCACGTGCGTGCACGGCGGCACGTGGGGAGGCGTGTGGCGGCGTGTGTGCACGGCAGCGGCGCGGGGTGTGTGCGGTGGTGCGCGCGTGCATGGCAGCGGCGGCAGCCTCGGCTAAAACGCGGAAGCACTGATCCCGCGCCGCTGCTGCTGTCGCCGTGCACGCGCGCGCCGCCGCTTCCGGGTGGTGTGGCGACACACTTTTGTGTCGCGACACACAGTTTGGAAAGCTCTGTACTAACCTCACGGATGAATGGAGCAATGGAGCTCTTCTAGCACCCTTAGTTTATCGTCTAGTCCAGAGCTTTCCAAACTTTTCATGTTGGTGACACACTTTTTAGACATGCATCATTTCGCGACACACACAGCAGGGCATAATTTCGCGACACACTCTTACAGCAGGGCACAAGGCAGGCACTAGGACCTGCGTGGAATCCTGGCAGGGCTCAGAGGCAGCAGCCGCCGCGACACACCCAGACACTGCAGCCAACACGCTAACGTGTTCCGACACACAGTTTGGAAAGCTCTGGTCTAGTCCTTGAAAATTTGGGCACAATCAAAGAAAAATAAGAGCATCCTGCTAGCCGTCATGGCAAGCCCCGTCAACCACAAGCCATGTTGCTGAACGAGCGGGGTGCTTAACATGAGATCATCGTCTATTCTTAATGCCCGGCCTGTCAGCAGATTGGGCAGCAGCCCAGAGAGATGCAGAAAGTACGTTCACTCACAGCTGCACCTGCTGCCACGGGCTCTTCCCCACTTTGTTCAGAGAAAGGTTAAATTGTAATGAAAGACAAATAGTCCTCATAAAAAGTGCAGCTGTCTACCCCGCCAAGCCGCCTAATGTGAACGTTGCCCCTCAGCTTTATTTATCATCAAGGGGATGATACAGTAAATGAAAAGTTTGCACACACTGTCTTGTCAATGAAGCCAGCATTGGAGCAAGGGCATTTCAGTCCAGAACCGTCTTTGCTACTGATTTTCCGCTTCACAAGCAGCATAATCGTCTGCCTGGGTGAGGTAGAGAGACGGGGTGGGAGCAGGCAGAAGGGAGAGTGGCCACAGAGAAGAGAACCAACGATCGGAAAGGCCCTCGGACTCTAACCCTGCACACCTATGGTGTGGCATTTGTCACTTTTTACAAGGCAGAATCCTAAATCCAAATTAAATACAACAGAGGCAGCTAGAAGAAGCTGGCCTGTGGCCTGTGGCCTGCAGCCAGTGTTTCATTTCCACCAAGTCCTCGGCTGTCACAAGCGCAGCGACTCTTCCACTCCAGCACCCATGCAGGCTCTGGACCCCCAGGATTAATTCAGAATGTTTATCGCTTCCTTTTATTTACAGTATATTTTAATCTGCACCAGCCTATTCAGGGTAGGGCCTCCTTTCTAGCTTTTGGCACAGAGGTGAGAGTCTAGAGCAGTGTTTCTCAAGCTCAGCAACTTTAAGATGCTTGGTTGGCCTCCAATTTTAAATTATAAGGGGGGGGTGTTTTTGTTTTGAAAAGTCAGATGGGACAGAAGCTGACTGCTGCCACAGACACCATGTTTGGCATTCCAATTCCCATTCCCAGAATCCCCCACTCATCTTAAACAGCTCAGCATCTTAAAGTTGCTGAGCTTGAGAAACACTGCTCTAGAGCATCCCCTACAAAATGGGGCTGATCCAGCTGTTCCATCTCTATTGTATTTTCACACACACACACACACATACACAGTGGAAAAGAGGCACAGGTAGTGCAGGAGACCAAACCTTTTCCCGCCCATTATTTGTGGCTCCAATCTTAATTAGACTCCTGGAGATTAAAAATAAAAAAAGAGCCATATTCCAAGCTAGTTAGGGCCTTTAAAGGTAGCATGTGCAAAAATAAAGTATTTGCAAAAATCACTGTCTCTCATGTAAACTCCAGGGGAAATGCTGGTAATGTGACAGTGCTGATTGTTGGAGCCGTTTTCTAGCAGAATCTATTAGCATAGTGGTCAAAGAGAAAGGAGACATTCTTTTCCTGCCTGTTAGCAGTCAGATGGTAGCAGGGAAGGCAAAGGATGCCTCAGTCTGCCCCATGGAAACATCTTGTTACTGACTGGCTAGGCTCCCCACTAACATACATGCATATGTATGTACATACATCTCCATCACGCTATCTATGCCCCTTTGGGGAAAGCAACATTATGCAAAGTGCAGAAAAGTAGTAAGCAAAAGAAAAGTTGTGAGCAAAAGAAATTAAAGGCAGGAGACAAGAGAAAAAGTAAAGCAAATTCAATTGAGTGTATACAAACCCCATTCATTATTACCTCTCTATACATTTCTATCCTTGCAAACCATCCTGCTTCCACCTCTCCACACACACATTTATACACTGCCTTTTATCCCTGCAGCTTAGAATCACAAGGGGTTCTCTGAGGGGATGCTTTTGAAGATCACCCAGAAGGTGCAGTTGGTTAAGAATGCAGCAGCTCTCTCGTTGATTGACATTCATTGCTGGAAGCATATTATACCTGTATTGCAGGCACTGCATTAGCTGCCAATGGTTTACCTGTAAAATTAAAAGCGTTATTACCTGTAAAGCCATTTATGGCTTGATGCCTTGGTACATGCAGGATCTCCTCCTCCAACCGTAGTCAACTCCTCTGAGACTTCCAAGAAAAACTGTTGGTGGTGCCCCATGTTTGTGAAGCGAGAGGGGCTGTTTTTTGGTAATACCCTTATAATTTGGAACAGCCTCCTCCAGAAACTAGATTAGCCCCTTCTGTGATAGTTAGCTAAAATTTAGCTCTTCTGGAGGGCACTGGGGATTAATGGGATGTTGCCATCTGTGTCTGTTTCTTGTTCATTGCTCTGTTTTATCTTTAGATTTTTTACTCTGGACATTTTAATCATTTCTTTGTATTGATATCTGTATTTTCTTGTTTCGTTGTTGCCAGCCATTGGGAGTTGTGAGTTATATGGCAGCATACAAACCTAATAAGTAAATAAATTTTTGAAGAACAGTGTTTGCTCAAAAACTCTCTTGCATCAGGCAAACAGTATCACAATTCCAATTCATGAATTAATTCATATGTTTCACTATTCGAAGAGACAGCTGAAAGCAGCTAGTTAATAGCACTTCCAGAAAATTCTGGGTAATCCCACGAGCTGAGCATCTGCTCCTTAAAACAAATGACTTCCACCAAATAACTTTATTCAGTGCTGTTTGAGCACCATAAAACATTACACTAATTCCATGGAATCGTAATAGTGTTAAATTCCATCTGGACACATCAGCTCTGTTTTAGACCATAAAAAATGAAATAACTATCCATAGGCAAAGTGAAGAAGTTTTAATGCTCCCTGCATTGCTGGCAAATCCCTAATGGAAATGGATAACTAGCTTTTATTCGCATTTAACCAACATCTGTAATATTGTTATTGTGTATTCAAATAGCTTGTGCTAAGTTTGGTGGAGAGGTGTTCCCAAGTGCATATGGTTAATGGAGGCTATGTGGAAAGAACATCAGTAATTAAACTGCAAAGCCAATTGCTCAGATGCTTGTGCATCTACATTTGTTACAGCACAGGCCTGCTGCAAATGCATATAAAGGGTTGAAATTGCTATAAACACAGAAGGAGTAAGAGCAGAGCATATGTATGTATGTATGTATGTATGTATGTATGTTTGTGTGTGTGTGTGTGTATATATATACATACATACATACATACACACATACATACACACACATACATACATACATACATACATACACGCACATGCACAATTACTTAGCCACTGTCAATAGAAATAAGCAACAGGTGATCCTAGAGGCCAACCAACAGATGGCCCTAAAGGTCTGGAGCACATTTTCCAAATTATTTTTGAAATGTGTACAGTCCTAGTAACTGCAGGCAGGGGCCAGCTTAGCTGCTCTGTTTCCACTTCCAGCCCACCTTCCTAGACTCAGCTCTCCAAGCAACAAACGTCAGGACCAGGTATCTGGGTGCAGTTTTCTTTATAACAGCACATGAACCGTCAAGGAACATAATGCTACAATGCCTTGGTAAAAGAAAAGGGATAAGTCTACTCCGCCTTTGCAAGGAAAAAGGAATCAAGCTTGAAGGCTCTTTTCAACCTGTATATGTACATCTCTCGCTAGCAGTCCAGTGGTTGGTAGCAGTTTCTTCATGGATCCAGTCAGTGTAATATTTCTACCTGGGAAGATTCTAGATCAGATCAGAAAGTGGTGAGTGGTAAGCGTCTTGAAAGCAAGGCTGTAGTTATTAGAAATCAGTACAGATTTGTCAAAAGGTATGATTGTCAGACTTATTTTATTTTATTTTATTTTATTAGGTAACTTCCATATCAGATTGTGGGACATGTTGTGAGAATTAAATACCCTGATTTCAGTAAAGCATTTGATGAAGGGCCCAATGGCATCCTGATTGGCAAACTAGTTAAGGGTGTACAGCCCCATTCTCAGTCACCAAAGATGAAGCCAACAGGAAAAAGTTAATTCTAACTCTTCTAGCTACAAGACAGAACTTAAGAATTCTTCCTGTGCTATAGAGGAAATGACCTCCCTTCAGGGTTATACTCTTCCTTTTAAGAAGCAGCAATGGCTTTCTCATCAACTTTATTCTGAGAACCATCAAAGAAAGGAAAAAGCAGAGCAGCAGGTGAAGGTAAAAACAATTCCATGGGACAATCGGTTGAGGCCAAGAGGGCCATGTGGGGGCCAAAGAATAAAGATTGGGGGAAGTGAAAGAGAAGGCCCACTCAGCCAGCCCAGGCTGAGCAGGAAAGCAGCAACTGCCAGAATCCTGCCTGCAATGCAGCATGAACTAAGGCTGCCTAGAACCCCCACCCACGCACAATGATAGGGCACTGGGTAGTGCCAACAGGAGGCTGACCATACGTCCCGTTTTGAACGGGACAGTCCCATTTTTTAAACAATTCCCGACCGTCCCGTCGTTTTAAGAAAAATATCCATTTTGTCCCATTTTTTAATGTCCCGGCAGCGAAGTGCGCCTGCGCACGTGCCCACCCACTTTGTCCGGCGAGCCGTGAGTAGGTTAGGGTCCTGTTTTCCCCCAAAGGAAATATGGTCAGCCTAGCCAACAGCAGCAACCCTCTCGTGCTTGGACAAGGCATGAGGCAGTACCGTCAGTGGCCCTCTGATAGCCAGACTCATTACCAAGGCCGGAAAAAGTGGCTCACCGTCTCCAAACCTCTTCAGACAGGAAAACGAATCACCAATTGCTCTCCCAAAGAAAGGGGAGAGGGCAAGGTTGGGAATTCCAGTCTTAATTTTTTTATTCTTTATTTCTTTAGCCTTAATCCCTATTATTTAGTTGCTGCTTTTTCTGATAGAACTATCAGTCTTCCAAGATTCTGATTCCATCCAGTTGTAATCCAAATGATGTACAGATGGTAGCATCTGGAAATATTCCAATGTAAACAGAACTGCTGTCTGGTCTCTGTATAGCAAAAGTCAGAATGGCTGTGGAAGGGCAGTGCCCAGCAGCTAGACAGGGAGGGACATTTCTGCAGCAAACTTGCCTGGACAATTGAAGCTGAGCTGATCACTGTTCCTGGATGCATTATTCTCAGGCTTGTCCCTAAGGCACTGTCGATAGCCCATACTGGAAGTTTTGTGCCAGAAAAGGAACACCGCTTCCAGCTGGAACAACCAGAGATGGCTATAGGTTGCCTCAGCAGCAAGCTGGGATGAGATAGAGATGACATCATGAAAACAAGTTGTTATAGAAGGTTATAGCAGGTTGCTATAGAAATATTCCCCTTCATGGATCACTGCCTTGTCGTGGCAAAGGGGCTTGCGTAACTCAATGAAGTCAGGTCAAGAAGAACAGGTCATGATGGAGAGTTCTGACAAAACGTGGTCCAAAACTGGAGGAGGGAATGGCAAACCACTCCAGTATCCTTGCCAAGAAAACCCATGGACAGTACCAAAAGGCTAAAAGATATGACACCGGAAGATGAGCCCCTCAGGTCAGAAGGTGTCCAAAATGCTACTGGGGAAGAGCGGAGGGCAATTCCGAGTAGCTCCAGAAAGAGTGAAGCGGCTGGGCCAAAGCCGAAAGGACGCTCAGTTGTGGATGTGTCTGGAAGTGGAAGGAAAGTCCGATGCTGTAAAGAACAATATTGCATAGGAACCTGGAATGTAAGATCTATGAATCAAGGTAAGCTGGATGTGGTCAAACATGAGATGACAAGATTGAACATCGACATCTTGGGAATCAGCGAACTAAAATGGACAGGAATGGGCGAATTTAATTCAGGAGACCATTATATATACTACTGTGGGCAAGAATCCCTTAGAACAGAGCTTTCCAAACTGTGTGTCGCAACACAAAAGTGTGTCGCCACACACAGCGTGGTGTGTCGCCACACCACCCGGAAGCGGCGGCGTGTGCACGGCGGCAGCAGCAGCGGGGCGGGATCAGTGCTTCCGCGTTTTAGCGGAGGCTGCCGCCGCCGTGCACACACGTGCCGCCGCACGCCCCCCCACGCCGCCGCCGTGCGCGCGCGCTGCCGCCGCCGGTGTGTCGCCAGCGGCCGCACTTTGGAAAGCCCTGCCTTAGAAGAAATGGAGTAGCTCTCATAGTCAATAAAAGAGTGGGAAAGGCAGTACTGGGGTACAATCTCAAAAACGACAGAATGCTTTCAGTTCGAATCCAAGGCAAACCATTCAACATCACAGTGATCCAAGTCTATGCCCCAATCACTGATGCCGAAGAAGCTGAAGTTGACCGGTTCTATGAAGACCTACAACACCTTCTAGAACTAACACCAAAAAAAAGATGTCCTTTTCATCATAGGGGACTGGAATGCTAAAGTAGGAAGTCAAAAAATAACCGGAATAACAGGCAAGTTCGGCCTCGGAGTACAAAATGAAGCAGGGCAAAGGCTAATAGAGTTTTGTCAAGAGAACACGCTGGTCATAGCAAACACTCTTTTCCAACAACACAAGAGACGACTCTACACATGGACATCACCAGATGGTCAATATCGAAATCAGATTGATTATATACTTTGCAGCCAAAGATGGAGAAGCTCTATACAATCAGCAAAAACAAGACCTGGAGCTGACTGTGGCTCAGATCATGAGCTTCTTATCGCAAAATTTAGGCTTAAATTGAAGAACGTAGAGAAAACCACTAGACCAATCAGGTATGACCTAAATCATATCCCTTATGAATATACAGTGGAGGTGAGGAATTTCTTCTCTTCTATTCTTGGCGATCACTCGTAGCCGAGTAAGATTGTCTTCCAGGGGCTGTGGTTGGAAGACGCCTGTGTGTGAATTTGTTTTATGTGTGGAGATCGGTGCACAACGATCAGCACACAACCTTCACAGAAAAAGGCTCTAATCCAATGGCATGGATACCATGACGATTGGTGACCTTTTGTCTGCTACAGCCTTCATCCACCTTCGCATTGTTATCTTCCGCCTGTTTTGCCGTTGAGGACTTTCTTGGGGACTTTCTTGGATCGTTCTTTATCTGGTTCCTCCCCCTGGACCTTACCGCCATGGGTGACCCTACCAGGAGTACATGACTCCCGACGGCTTCACTCACAGGGTTCATTGGGAACACACAAGCCCACTCACCACAACAAGGTGACGATCCAGCGAGTGAGAATAGTGAGGAATAGATTTAAAGGATTAGATCTGGTAGACAGAGTGCCTGAAGAACTATGGATGGAGGTTCGTAACATTGTACAGGAGGCAGCAACTAAAACCATCCCAAAGAAAAAGAAATGCAAGAAAGCAAAGTGGCTGACTGATGAGGCTTTACAAATAGCTGAGGAAAGAAGGGAAGCAAAAGGCAAGGGAGAAAGGGAAAGATATAAACAACTGAATGCAGATTTCCAGAGAATAGCAAGGAGAGATAAGAAGGCCTTCTTAAATGAACAATGCAAAGAAATTGAGGAAAACAATAGAATGGGGAAGACTAGAGATCTCTTCAAGAAAATCGGAGATATCAAGGGAACGTTTTGTGCAAAGATGGGCATGATAAAGGACAAAAAAGGCAGGGACCTAACAGAAGCTTGAGCCGGACATCCTAGAGAGTGAGGTCAAGTGGGCCTTAGGAAGCATTACTAACAACAAAGCTAGCGGAGAAGACAGTATCCCAGCTGAGCTATTTAAAATGCTAAAAGATGATTCTGTTAAAGTGCTGCACTCAATATGCCAACAAATTTGGAAAACTCAACAGTGGCCACAGGATTGGAAAAGGTCAGTTTACGTTCCAATTCCAAAGAAAGGCAATGCCAAAGAATGTTCAAACTACCGTACAATTGCACTCATTTCACATGCTAGCAAGGTTATGCTCAAAATCCTACAAGCTAGGCTTCAGCAGTATGTGAACCAAGAACTACCAGAAGTGCAAGCTGGGTTTCGAAGAGGCAGAGGAACTAGAGATCAGATTGCCAACATTCGCTGGATCATGGAAAAAGCAAGAGAGTTCCAGAAAAACATCTACTTCTGCTTCATTGACTACGCTAAAGCCTTTGATTGTGTGGATCACAACAAACTGTGCAAAGTCTTAAAGAGATGGGAGTACCAGACCACCTTACCTGTCTCCTGAGAAACCTGTATGTGGGTCAAGAAGCAACAGTTAAAACCGGACATGGAACAACCAACTGGTTCAAAATTGGGAAAGGAGTACAACAAGGCTGTATATTATCACCGTGCTTATTTAACTTATATGCAGAATACATCATGAGAAATGCCGGGCTGGATGAATCACAAGCCGGAGTTAAGATTGCCGGGAGAAATATCAACAACCTCAGATATGCAGACGATACCACCCTAATGGCAGAAAGTGAAGAGGAACTAAAGAGCCTCTTGATGAGGGTGAAAGAGGAGAGTGCAAAAGCTGGCTTGAAACTCAACATTAAAAAAACCCAGATCGTGGCATCTGGTCCCATCACTTCCTGGCAAATAGAAGGGGAAGAAATGAAAGCAGTGACAGATTTTATTTTCTTGGGCTCCAAGATCACCGCAGACGGTGACTGCAGTCATGAAATTAAAAGACACTTGCTCCTTGGGAGGAAAGCTATGGCAAACCTAGACAGCATATTAAAAAGCAGAGACATCACCTTGCCGACAAAGCTATGGCTATAGTTAAAGCTATGGTTTTTCCAGTAGTAATGTATGGCTGTGAGAGTTGGACTATAAGGAAGGCTGAGCGCCGAAGAATTGATGCTTTCGAACTGTGGTGCAGGAGAAGACTCTTGAGAGTCCCTTGGACTGCAAGGAGGTCAAACCAGTCAATCCTAAAGGAAATCAACCCTGACTGCTCATTGGAAGGACAGATGCTGAAGCTGAAGCTCAAATACTTTGGCCACCTAATGCGAAGAGGAAAAGACCCTGATGCTGGGAAAGACTGAAGGCAAAAGGAGAAGGGTACGGCAGAGGATGAGATGGTTAGATAGCATCACCGATGTAATGAACATGAATTTGAGTAAACTCCGAGAGACAGTGGAGGACAGGAAGGCCTGGCGTGCTATGGTCCATGAGGTCACGAAGAGTCGGACACGACTAAACGACTGAACAACAACAAATAGAAATATTCAAGCCAAATCTACACAACATCCTCTCCAAAGTTTCCTTCCATACTGGTATCAACACAGTCTGTGTTGCCTTTAAATTGCTGGTCCCTACATCAGGAAGCTTGCTGCACACTCGGGTCAATTTTGGGCTGTGTTCCCATCTTTCCATCTGCAGAGGGTGATGCATGGCAACCTCAACTCCAGCTGTTGCACAGAGCCCTTTTGTGTGGTGGGCTCTCATGATGACTTCAACTTCTCATTCCTACAGACGATCCCCTGCCCCTTCCTATTTGGATGCCTAGTCAGTACAGGAATCAGTATCTTGAAAGTCAGAAAGTGGCTGGCATGATGGCGTGGAACAGCTCAAGAGTGGAGTAGTTGGGGGAAACAGCCAGTCTCTGTTGCTGAGGTTGTCCCAGGCAGCTATGCCAAATTGGCTGGTCAACCATGGAACCCCACTCTGCTAGAGGAAGAATGAGTGGTGGGTGGAGCCATCAAGGATTACACTCGGGGTGGGGGTGGGGATACAGCAGCAGAGCAATGCAAGAACAAATAGGAGTGCCATCAGGACCCCTTCTATGTGTGTCATGTGTTGCCTGCATGGCACATCTTAGCCTCACATAAAGGGGGAAAGCAATGGAACCTTTTTTATTGTTGTTGTTTTTGTTTTGCTTGTTTTTCAAAGATGGACAAATCTGCTTTCTTTAAAAGGTACTGTGGTAAAACCCAAAATGTTTTAGACTATAGGTCATTATTATCTCTTTTCAGTGTGTGGAGATAAAATGAACTGCAGAGAAAGAATGTACTTACAATTCTTCGGTTTATAAAACTTATCAGAATTGATATGTGCTGGATTTCTAACTCATTGTTAACTCATCTTATAGGCATGGAAGTTGCAGGTCCCACATAAGCAGATCAGTAGCTAATTATTGTAAGATTAAACAGAGGTAACTTTCAATTTCTAAGGAAAAAATACACTGGAAAAGAAGTATCTGCGCCTCTTCTATTCTAATAAACACAGAGAAAAATTAAAATCATTCGCTGAGAGACATAAAAGTCATTAGCAGATCAGCTAATTGTTTAAAAGTGGATAATTAATATTAACTTTATCATATAGAATGAAACATAATATTTTAACTTATAGAAATTACCTGTTAATAGACTAATTACCTGTGTAATTAAAACTGATTTTCAGTTTTAAAAGGCATTTGAATTGTGTGGCTGCATATGTGGACTCAAGCTTTTGATGTTACAATCTTGCCCCAGTCGAAGAGAATATTTGTAGCTCAGGGTTGACCTGTGGAGTCCTTAGTGCTCTCTGAGCCTTGTTGTTTTGTTGCAGATGTTTCTTGCCCCATTTTGGTGGTTTCCTTGGCTGGTTCTTTACTCAGAAAGCAGATTCTACCTGGTGTGAAAGACTGAAGAAATTATAATGGTGTCCACCCAATAAAGTATTCCCATTTGCCTGGACTATACTGTAAGCAAGCATGGGATGAAATGATCTGGGTCTGACAGATTTTCTAGAAAACATGACTAATTGGATGCAGTGGGACCTATGCTTAACAAGACATACATAGGATCAGACTGAGAAATTGCCATTGTTTTACTGCCCCAGAGAGAGATTCTGTAGTACAAGTAACATCTTCAGCTGATGAGGATACCATCTCCAGTTATGTCGATGAAGGTTCTCAGTCATCCAGGTGGAACAGTCTGTAGCTTGAATCATGTCAACTGGATTTCTATTTTCTCAGTGGAAACGTATAAGGATAAGGAGCGAAACGTTTCCACTGAGAAAATAGAAATCCAGTTGACATGATTCAAGCTACAGACATCTCCAGTTATCTATATCTAGGAAGATAAAGCTAGTTACTGTGAATCTCAGAATGGTGGATACTGTCAGTTTACTGTAGGTTCCTTGGAATGCTTAGAATATTTGCTAAATCATTCAATGATCGTTCAAGGCGAAGAGTAAAGAGCTCTGGGATATAAAGCAAATCCTAGTGATATTAAGTAATGAGCATCAAAGCACTAATGCAACTGAATCCTTAAATTTCTTCTGCTGCTTTCCATTCTGTCCGTTTGAAATATCTACAGATAAAACTTAGGCCGTGCCATAACATCATTGCTCTAAGTTATCTTTAACTAGAATAAAGCTTATTTTGGAATGGCTGTTGTGGGTCTTCCGGGCTGTGTGGCCGTGTTCTGGAAGTTATGGTTCCTAACGTTTCGCCAGCATCTGTGGCCAGCATCTTCAGAGGGCAGGAGCACAGATAGAAGCAAAATCTCTGTCCTTATTATGGAAGTTATGGAAGTTAGTTAACTTATTTTGGAAGTTGGGCTTAAAGAGGGCATTGATCCCACTGAACAAAAGCAGCAAAGTCCTGATGTGCTTTTCTGCAGCAATGCTTCATATTCGGTGTGGAAGGACTTCAGCAGTTGAGAAGTTGTTTCACCGAGCCTCCAAGGAACTCAGCTTTTCCTAAACTAAGCATGGATTCCAATATTTGGAGCTCATAAATTGAAGCTAGTAAGAATCCCTTTTAATTTGTAGTGAGTATTGCTGCCTGCATTATAAGTCTTTAGCTAGGCTTTCATTATGCCGCGGAGTGTGCAAGCTCTTAGGAGGAAAAGAAATCTAGCGTTTTTGTTGTTGTTTAAATGCACCAGAGTTTTCTAGATCTCAGCATAAGAACTGGATTTTGGAACTTCCTTCCTTATCAGAAAAGAGCCTATGAAACATTGCATAATTATAACCTTGCATAAAGATACTTATTTTATTTATGAGAAGTGGTTGTATATAATTGTATGTAACTTTTTAAGGACTGTCTGTTGTGCTACAGATTGTTGGCTTGGTGTTTGACTATAGCAGCTAATGTTGCTAAGTAGTAGAAATGCTGCAACGGGCAAAGGAAGAGACACAAAGTAATTGACTTGGAGGAATGCAGCACTTTCACATGTACATGACTCTTATTGGGATATTATCCTTAAGCTGAAGCCAGAGAAGTTAAACACATGTTATTGACCCTATATTTTGGAACATGACTTCAGAAGGAGTTTAATTCGTTAGCAGCACTGACTGCGTCCATGCACTGGCCTGAAAAAGAAGCAACTGATTGCTTATTAGAAGCTGAATTGTTTTGTTTAATACACTATTTCTGCATTCCTTTAGTTTAAATTGAGGCCAAATGTTCTCTAAGCCAGTGGTTCTCAACTTTTTGTATCTTCTGCCTGACCAATGACTCTGCCAAAGAACCCGGGTCTTACTATTGTAGGATTAGGGACGGTACACACCTAGACAGAACACAAGCCAATGTATGATCTCTCATCTATTGTACCTACTCTAGAGCTTATTCTTACTTTTAAAATCCATTTTTTTCTACCCTGAAAACTTTAGTCTGTCTATACCTTTTATGTTAATCTTTCCATGGTATAGCAGTTCCTTGGGTCTATATTTTTATATTATTTTATTTCTTATGTTCTTAATCAACTCTTTAGTTCCTTATACCCCAACCACTTTATTTCAGCTGTTCTACTACTCTATACTTCAGTATTCTTCTTAGTTCTACATTCTTTTTCCATCTACTATCTCTTCTTTATCTTAACTTTAACCCACAGCCTTTTTTCTTTACTCTTAACCTCTATTCCATTTTCTATCTGGGTTTGAACTTCATCTCCAGCTCTTGCCAACCTAGCAATTCGAAAGCATGCAAATGCAAGTAGATTAATAGGTACCACTTCGGTGGGTAGGTAACAGCGTTCCGCGCGGGTCATGCCGGCCACATGACCGCGGAAGCATCTTCGGACAACGCTGGCTCTAAAAGGTAAAAGGTAAAAGTTCCCCCCGCACATTTGTGCAGTAGTGTCCGATGCCAGGGGCCGGTGCTCATCTCCGTTTGTTAGCCGAAGAGCCAGCATTGTCCGAAGACGCTTCCACAGTCATGTGGCCGGCATGACACACGCGGAACGCTGTTACCATCCCACGGAAGTGGTACCTATTTATCTACTTGCATTTGCATGCTTTCAAATTGCTAGGTTAGCAAGAGCTGGGGTGAGTGCGGGAGCTCACTCCATCATGCGAGGCTAGGGTCTCGAACCTCCGAACTTGCGATCCGACAAGCCTGGCGTCTTAACCACTCAGCCATCGCGCCCCCTAATGCAGAGATACTGGTATTTAAACTAAAGCAGCTCAGTTCAGTGCTGGAGTCAGAATCTCTAGATTTTCTATTTTAAAAAGGCAGGAGAAGATTCATTATCTCTTTATTCCAGGAGCCTTTGGTGCATCCTGAAATCTTTTTAGCATCCAAGGGAATCTTTAAGCTTATTTAAAAATAATCCCCTTGAATTTCATGAGCTTTATTCGAAGGTAACATAAGATTGCAGCATAAGCCGACAGAGTTGTTCCTGCATTTCCATTACAAACGGCAAACTTTGGGGCTTAAATACCATGCTCTACTTTTCCCCTCATTCCCCTTATTTTATTTAACACCAGCCTGGCAAAGCATTGAATAACTCAAAAGCTGGGTAAAAGTTGTGCCTTGCCTAATAAAGGTATTATCTTGCCACAGGTTTTTTGATGTTGCTTTCTAACTTAGCTATTTTTCACCATGTCATGGATCATGGGGCAGCTGACTAAAACTGTACATTAATGTGGTTGCATTTGGAACAGCCTGGGAAGCTGTGGCCAATTATGACCCTACCTGGGGCAAGAGGACCTAGGACCTCATGCCCTTATCACCACCTGGCTAGACTACTGTAATGGTCTACTTGGGGCTGCCCTTAAAAACTACTTGGAAACTACAACTACAATATGTAGTGACCTGCATGTTTTCTGGCATCTGTCACTGGGAGCATATAACAAACCCTGCATTGGCTGCTGATTGGTTTCTGGGTACAATTTAAGGAGCTGGTTTTAACTTATAAGCCCTTTATGGCTTGGTGCCTGGGTATCTACAAGACTGCCTATTCCAACCAGGACCGGTCGATCAATTAGATCAAACAGAGAAACAGTTACTAATCCCACATTTTTGGAAGCTCCAGGGGTCTGAAGCGAGGCGGCACTACTTTTCCGTGGCAGCACCAATGCTGTGGAACAGACTCCTGGTTGAGATCAGGCTAGCCCACTCTTGTTGATATTTCGGAAGCTTTTAAAGATGGAGTTGTTCTCCTGATTTTATTATTCCCATCTTCATTTTCTATTTTTATTATTTGTAGTTTTCTGTTCAGGTCGTGTTGCTTTACTGTTTTTATAATTGTTATGCAGTATTGTGGACGTTTTATTTGGTTTTATATTTTATGGAAGCCATCAGAGTCTCTCTGTGTGTGTAGAAATGTGAGAAATATATACAGTATAAGCACATAAGGGGGCGCGGTAGCTCAGCAGGTTAAACCGCTGAAGCTGTAAGACTGCCGATCAGTAGGTCGGCAGTTCGAATCTCCGCATGGCGAGGTGAGCTCTCGTCACTTGCCCCAGCTCCTGACAACCCAGCAGTTCGAAAGCTTATTGCAAGTAGATAAATGGGTACCACCTTAAAGTGGGAGAATTTGCTGGCGTCCTGTCGGGGGTCGCCTCCGGAGCGAAGACGACCTCGTGAATGGCGGCGGAGACGGAGACGACGGATCCCGAACAGCAACATCCAGGACGTCAGCAGCCGACTCTGAAGCAAGGTATTCTGGGACATGTAGTCCAATACCCACGGAAAAAAAAGAGTCGGTCCCCTTACCCCTTCCCTGAGCGCGCGGTAAAAACGTTGTTTATATGAATGTATGAATATATGAATTGCAATGTTGTAAGCTGCCTAGAGTCCTCTGATAGGGAGGGGATAGGCGGGGTATAAATATGATTGATAAATAAATAAATAAATAAATAAATAAATAAATAATTAATATGCATTGCAGGTTAGTAGGACTTTGAATCAGAAGGCAAAAACCTGCTTTGGAGCTTGAGGGAAGTGCACCTAACACGAGTTTGCTGTTCCTGAAACCAGACATATTTTTTCCCACGACTGTGTGCAGCTGCAGATGGCAGCCACACAATCCCAGGAAAAGAGATAGCTGCTTTAAGGAGTTGCAGACAGGTTGTGTGATGATTCCCCAGTGCACCATCTTTGCATCTGAAGTGCTGCACAAGCCTATGATTTAAAAACCTATAGCACCATCTAGTGAGGTGAAGAAAACAATTCTTCCTCATGACAGAAAGCATGATTTTTGGTATCTGTTTGCAAAACCTTAGGGCAGTGTTTTTTAACCTTGGCAACTTTAAGATGTGTGGACTTCAACTCCCAGAATTCCCCAGCCAGCATGCTGGCTGGGGAATTCTGGGAGTTGAAGTCCACACATCTTAAAGTTGCCAAGGTTGAAAAACACTGGTCTAAAAAAACAGGCACTGGCTCACTAGAATTTCAGGCAGAAGCCTTTCCCAACATGGCCTCAAATAGAATTTGGGACCTTTGGTATGCAAAGCTGTTATGCTATAAGACAGAAGCAAAAGAAAGTTTGTATAGAACCAGGGGGAAGTGAGCATGGCCAGAACAAAATCGTACTTGGAAGCACAGCCAATTCCATACCTACTTCATATACACACAGAGTGAAAATCACCTATATTGCACAAACCCAATACACTGTATTATGTATATACATATACATATACATATACATATACATATACATATACATATACATATACATACATACATATACATGTGTGTATGTGTATGTGTATGTGTATATGTGTGTATATGTGTGTATATGTGTGTATATGTGTGTATATGTGTATGTGTATATGTATATGTATATGTATATGTATATGTATATGTATATGTATATGTATATGTAAAAAAGGGGCATGGTGGCTCAGTGGGTAAGACGCCAGGCTTGTCGATCGGAAGATTGCAAGTTCGGAGGTTCGAATCCCTAGCCCTGCGTGCGGAGTGAGCTCCCGCACTCGCCCCAGCTCTTGCCAACCTAGCAGTTTGAAAGCATGCAAATGCAAGTAGATTAATAGGTACCACTTTGGTGGGTAGGTAACAGCGTTCCACGCGCGTGTCATGCCGACCACATGACCGCAGAAGCGTCTTCGGACAACGCTGGCTCTTTGGCTAACAAACGGAGATGAGCACCGGCCCCTAGAGTCAGACACGACTGCACAAATGTGCGGGGGGTACCTTTACCTTTTTAATACACTGTTACATGTACAGAGATAAAAATGAAATATTTTAAACAATTTTAATGTAGAAATACTTCAAGGGTCTTCTGTACTTCTAATACTTATTTGTAATTTTTTTGTTCTGTGCAACAGCATTTAACGTCTGAGGCTTGAGTTGTACGAATCTCAAATCAAGCAGGAATGGGAAGTATGATGAATGGCAAAGTTATTTAAACTGCTGTTCCCATTCTCATGTTCCACTGAATTGCCCTAGTAAAGACCCATGTCCCAGAACTCTTTGATTTCTATAAAGTCAACTGGTTATCTATGTTGACTCCCTTTTATAAAATATACCTAGCCATCAGATTATTCAAGCAGATGTAGGGCAATAGATTCTACCAAATTAACTCATGCATTTGCACTCTGAGAATCTGAATAAGGATGCTGATAAGTAGAGAAATAGTTCCAACTAATTCCAATAAGACAATCCAAGCTATTTTATGGCATGAGCATTTCTCCCCTTAATTTTTTTCCATGCTACTGCAGAGCTGGCTGAGCATGAATCTACTTTAGGGAGTAAATGTAGAGACAGCTATGAAATCTTATCAATCTACCCCTGACACCACTGGAAAAATTCCTAAGAATTAGGAGTGGGATAGAGGGCTGCTATGGCCTACAGAGTTGGGAAAACAAAGGACCCCTGGCTACTTTACTACTTACTAATTCATTGTTTGTTTGCTCTGCAATAGCTACACAGGAAGGAACGGTGAAGCTTAGGAATTACTGCCAGGCAACATATCCAGGGATATGTTTTATTTTGATAACCAGCTGTCCTTTTTATTCTAAAGAGCATACCCCATCTCTGCATGATACAGTGTCTTATTTCACTTTTGCCTCTGGCCAGCTAAATGTTTTCTGATCATGTACCAGTGAGGCTGTTGCTCTCCAGAGTTCTTTATAATTAGAAAACAACCTAGATACTTTGCTGGACATCCAGCAAAACTAAGATATGCACCCAATCCAACGAAACAGTCCTTAAACATTGACTGACAAAAGATCCTAGATACAACCATAATTTTAAGAAAAGCTGTCAATGGATGGAGCCAAGGCAGATTTTGACTGCTGGGCAACATTTATAAGACAGTGAGTTAAAAAGTAGCTTTAATCACAATGGGTGCAGTTAAGACTAGATCACAATTGTGATTGACAAGCCATATAAGTAGACAGTAGAGATCAAGATTGTTATTGTTTTAATATGTTTGAACTTAAAAAAGAACAATTTATTATAATACCCTGCATTTTTTTATGAATTTGACAGATTGCAGGACAATTTTTGGCAGGGCAATACAGAAATACTGAATAATATTAGACATAATATTAGACATATATGGCAAAATAATATTTTAGCTGTCATAGCAAAGTGACTCATGTCAAAATTGAGTTTATAAAAACAAATAATGAAATGAGAAAATATTGGAACATCAAAGGTATGTTTAGGAAATCAGTGCAACCATTCTTTTTAAACACTATTTACTTATATAACAAAGCAGTCTTAACATACAATAAATTTCCCAGTTTATTTTATTTATTTATTTAATTTTATTTATTACATTTATATCCTGCCCATCTCCCCCACGAGGAGGGACCCTGGGCAGTTAAATTTCCAATAAATTTCCCAGTTACTATAGGAAGCTGATAAGTTCGTCCAATCTGGATGCTACTGCATATACAGAACATGAGACATCCAAATATATTGTCCCATATATACAGTATTTGCTGGAAAAAAAACATATCAATTGTTTCTATGTCCTCTAGATGTATTGATCTTCAGCTCTCATAACCCCTACTTGCATAGCCAATGACTTGCAAGGGATTATGGGAGTGAAGTCCAACACATCTGGAGAATGCCAGGTTAGGGAAGATTGTTTTGCATATGGATCAGGTCTTACTGATTTAACAAATAACTTGCATAGCCATACTGAGAACATCAATTTTCCTAAGGTTTTCATAGGCAGTTGCCTCACATTGAATCAAATTGTTGCTAACAATGACTTATGACAGTTTTCCACATCTTCAGTCAGGAGACTTTCTCAATTATATCTGGACTAGAGAGAATCCAGGATTGTGCCTCTTGTTATAGCTTTCCCTAAATAACGTTCTGGTTTTGGGGAAGAGAACATGCTTTCTTGCATAATGAGTGTAGTCTCTTCTTTATGAGGCATAATAAAAGATGAATAACCTGGTTTGAAGCACACCATGGGCAGAAAGAGATGAAATGTAAATCTGTAACATGGACTATTTCTATATAGAGTGGTTTAAGGTCCTGGTAGGCATCCTTTTGTTTTGAAATTCTTTATTTTTATTACTAATAGATAGTGTGTGTGCACCCTCTTATGTCTGCAGATACACTATAGGTTTGTGTATGTATATAATCAAATAAACCATTTGACCTGTAGAGCAGAGCACCACTATGTAACATCTGTGGCTGGTCTATGCAGGGCCCTTCGTGGTCTGTCTGCATGAATGTAGAATTCTGCCCTAGAAGGAGGTGGGCAGCAGCTGAGGAGACAGAACTTCTATCCCAGAACCACATTCCAGAGATTAGATTAAAGCTGAACATTGACCTGTAAGGCTTGGCTGGCTCCAGTGGAAGTTAAAGCAGCAAGAATGATGGGACCCTGATTAATCTAGCAGTCAAGAGTTTCCAAAAATAAAGTGGGCCAGAGGGACATGGGGAGGGGAAGAGTATCACTCATCAGCTCAGGATTCCCATCCCTGTAATTCCTCCATAAAATGTCAAATGTGACAGTCATAAGTTTGGGATGCTGGAATTTGAATATAGTTAACACTGAGGGGAAAAACAGTAATTTTTTTGCCAAAACTATTTCACACTATTTTTTATAGAAACAAAAAACCCTCTCCTAATAAGATGGTCTCAAAGAATCAGTGCCCTCTAGGTATGTGGTACAAACAATGTCATGATACCCAGCTACCTGGCTTGGAATTATGAGAGTTATGGTCCAACATCCTTGGAGGGACTTTGGATGGGGAACGCTGCAGTATAGATAGATGGTTTTATAACATTTGTTGTTAATTAGCCAGTTTTTATAACAAAACCTACACCAGCAATGCAGTTTACCAATTGCACCGTAGCTGTTCTCCAGGCCCCAACAATCAGTCCTGGTACCACCTGTTAATCAGTGCTGGTGCAATAGAAATTCTGCTAAATAACTCTGAAGCTTCAGTCTTGGCGGTCATTTTTGTAAGTATTAAAAAGGGGAACTGAAGGAAAAATTAAACATTTCATTTAGATATAAAAAGTAGAGCTAGACAGACTTTAATGCACCTACAAAGGTTTACTGGATTATTTTGAGAGTTATTTATTTTATTTATTTATTTATTTATATCCCGCCTTTATTTTTTTTTATAAATAACTCAAGGCGGCGAACATACTTAATACTCCTTCCTCCTCCTATTTTCCCCACAACAGCAACCCTGCGAGGTGAGTTGGGCTGAGAGTGTGTGTGACTGGCCCAAGGTGACCCAGCCAGCTTTCATGCCTAAGGCGGGACTAGAACTCACAGACTCCGGGTTTCTAGCCCAGCACCTTAACCACTAGACCAAACTGGCTCTAGCTTTGTTTTTAAAAATCTATTTCTAATTTTACAAGTCAGGGCATTTCACTGTTCCCCTTCTCTCTAATATAGCCCTTTGTGCTATATTCCAAACCATTCTGGATACTGTTTTTAAACCTTCAATTCTGAAAGGACTGCAGAAGGTAAAGGAATCGGCAAAAGAAAAAAAAAAAGATGCCTCATCTTTCATGAGCCAAAGGGCTTTCCACAAGTGAACACCATGCCACTATTTTTAAATTCACTTTACACAGTATATTTGTAAATTACACAAAGCTACCAATTGTAGATGTGGCTAATACATATTTGCAAATTTTATATATATATATATATATATATATATATATATATATATATATTGATTGTAGAGATATGCTTGTTAGAAGCTGTGATTGACTTAAGTGCATTGTTGAGTGCATATTTTATCAAATTACCTTTCTATAGAATGGGTATTTATCAGAAAGAATTGTGAATCATGAGATATATAGTTGTACAGCAGTATGTCAACCATCTAACATCTAGCAGCTTTGTTAATAATGCACACTTTTTTAAAAAGGATGTAAAGCTAAGTGAGTACAAAGTACAAGATTATCTGTCATAACACATCCAGGTGTTAAGTACTTCAGCTTCTACCTTGCATGCCTTAGTAATATAGTTATCTTCAAAATAATATGGCTGGGGGAATATTAAAAACTTTTATAATCCCAATCCAATGTAAAAGCCATTCCAGAGATCCACTGCCCTCCAGAAGCGTATAGCAATGCAGATATGCTAAATGCCTGCATCTATGCAGTCTACATTTGCTCTCTGTTGTTTTCCTAGAATGAATGAATAGTATACTTCCTAGATGCTCCAACAGGCAAAATGAGTACTCTTCCATTTCCCTGCTCCAGCACCAAATGCAGTTCAGGGAATGCACCAAGTTTTTACTTCTTACAAACCAGCTGCAGAGTCCATGGCATATACCATCCCGTATCTTAAGCAGAATCAATTTCATACCTCATGTGGTTAGTAGCAGAGTTTTCACGTTTCCACATTCATTTGCACATTCTTTTTCTTATTTTAATCTCTTGTCTCAAAATAATAGCGGTTGGTCGTGGTCCCTTAACTTGGAATTCCAGCTGAGCACAATATTCACACAGCCAGGCTGACTGTAAGTAGCAACAGAAAAAGGCAGCAGAGCAATAGAAGGCTTTTATAATAGCATTCTTAAATCTTCAACAAAAGTCAGACTGTGTCCAACAGGTTTTCTGTCAGCTGCCTAAGGAGGTGAGGAAAACTGAAATCAATTAGGTTCAGATAGTAGTGCAGTACTTTCAGCTGAAATATTTTCAGTCTGTGACTTTCAGTATGTCTGCCTAGAAAGTAAGGCATTTTAAAGCTGTCACTTTCATGTGAGGAAAAAAAATTCAGGTTTGAGTAAAAAAAAAAACCTCTGACAACATTTATCTCAGCTCTACCTAATGATAACAGGAGTGTTTTGGGTTTTTTTGAAAAGGTACCTGCCTCTTGGCTCCTCTGGAAGGTGGTCCCTCAAGGGTAGGAAGAAGGCATTTTGGTAAGTCCAAGAACATAGGAGAGTGGCCAGATTTCCTGCCAGGTGTCAGATTTCTGTCATAGCTACGGATAAATAGGTTACTTTTGCATTCAGGATTTTCCATCCATTACCTAATCCGCCCACGCTCCACTCATCACTTCATATTTAAAATAAAAGGGGAGCAAAAGAGTGTCTCAGGCCAGAGTTAAAAGTGAAGGAGGTGATATCTGAGATTGCTGGGGTCATCCTAGCCTGCTCCCACCTCTGCCACTGTTCCCATTCCATATATAGCTCCTGAGGACTGCAATTTCCAGCTCTCTCCTCCCACCCCCTCCGTTTCTGCTTCTGAAGCCTGTGCCCAAGTCTTGACCATTGCTGTGGTCTTTGGGCACCCACTACAGCACAACAGGATGGCTGAGAAGCAGGAACAACCTCCAGCAGCCCAGAATGGTGAAAAGGCTGAAAACGCAGAGGAATCCGCAGAGGCAGAAAAACCAAAGGAACTGGAGGAATTGCCACCCTTTGAAATTGTCACAGGGTAAGAGCCCTATTTCATCTCCCAGTTGACCGGAGTGACTCCTTGCTTAGGAATCTGTCTGAACTAACCAGGGCCATGTGTGCAGGTTTCTTTAAAAAGAGATGCCAGCCTTACATGTGAGGATTTTGCGGTTAATAATGAAAGCAGATTATATCTGAGTCTTGCAATAAAATGGGAAGAGACTTAAATTATATCCAGCCAGGCTGACCTCAGATATATCTGGGGCAAAGCCACTTATTTTAGCATGATCATGTATGGCACTGAAATGATTATTCTCCCTTGCGGGGGGTGGGGGGGGGGAGAAAATAAATCTTATCTATGGCTTAGTTGTGCAGTATTGCTTTTGCAAATCCCATAAGACTGCTGAAATGCATGCATTTTTTTCCCACACAGAAAACTCTGTTAAAAAGCACTGACAGGTTAAAAAAATCAGAGCATTACTGGGTAGAATTGGAGAAACTTAAGACTGAATCCACTTCCTAGAAAAATAAGAGCTGCTAGTTCACTTGGAGGTATCTAAAATCAAATCACTGGAAAGGCCTAATTGCAGCAGTGAATGGTAAATTCATTGGAGAGCTCTAAAAGGATTGGGATAAGACAAATACATTTTTAAAAATAACTAGCCAAATAATCTTGTATTAGTAATTTTTTTATCATTTTTAGAGGGAAAATATCAATCAGAAAATAAAATCCGCTCTCTAAGCACTTGTAATATTTAGCGTAACAGTTATTAAATATAATTGAATATATATATATACACACACACACAATAATTGATATGATTTCAGAATCAAGCATGTAGCATTATCTTGATGCTGTTTTACAACTAACTAATTAGATTTCTTGGAGAAACTCAGTCTATGTAGTCGCTAAGACTCAAAACTGACTTGATGGCACATATTTAATCAAAAATCAACTAACTAGATTATCACAATATGTCTATGAATATGAAGGTTCTCAGTCATCCAGGTGGAATTGTCTGTAGCTTGAATCATGTCAACTGGATTTCTATTTTCTTAGTGGAAACGTTTCGCTCCTTATCCAAGGAGCTTCTTCAGTCTGAGCAAAGTTGGTAAGGGAATCCTAAATATGTTCCTAGGTAGCTGTGTGTGATTATTAGGTAGCTGTGTGTGATTATCACAACTTTTCTCAACTAAGTACCACTCATATTTGTTGGATTTCAAATCCCATCATCTTATAGATGGCATGTTGGAATCCAGCAGATCTGGAGGAACTTTGCCTTTCATTCTGTACACAAAAAAAACAGAATTACTATAAACTTCAGTCAAGGATCTAGAATCTAGATACAGTAGTGTCTTTTGGAGTCACTGCCAGTTGGAGCCATTGTCTTTCTGTGCCATTTGCCATACCTGTGACCTATGAAAAATAATGAATGGAGCTTGCAGTGAAATCCTGAGACAATGCTTTGCTACTATCCAGAATATAGACAGATTATGGATGAAAGCTCTCTATGGCTCAGTTCTTGTGATAGGCATTATTTTTTCTAGCCTAGCCCATTAAGCCACACCAGGGTGGAGCAACGGGCTAAATTTTATTCATTCCTTTGTCTCATGACAAAAATAGCAACAAGGCAATTTGAGCCAATTTGTAAACAGGGTTACTAGCGGAGACTATTGTATTATCTGAAAGTACGGTAAGAATCTAAGCAAGTGCTCCATCCTGTATAGGCAATAAATCCCACTGAACTACCTAGTAAGATTATGCACTAGAGTATTCATAAAATAATCCCAATTCATGATTCAACAATGCCCTTTGGGCATTGCTTCTGGTCAGTTGAATCAAGGCTGCCCCAAGATACTCTGATACCTGAACCAAAGCACACGATGGGATTCCCCCATTCCCTGCAGAGAAACTGCCTAGTCTAATGAGGTAACAGCGTTTTAGCAGCAACCTGAACAGGACAGGTGCACAGTCCTCACAGCTCACCCCTCTAGCACAGGAGTCTGCAACTGGTGGGCCGTGGGCCATTAGGAAGTGGGCCGCAGGGTGAGCCGGAGCAGCTGATTGGTGGGGGCCTGGAAGGGGAAACATCTCCACCTATCAGCCCGCAGCGGTGGCAGCATGCATGCGCCTGGCGAGGCTTTTCACCTCCCTGCCAAAACCAAGGGCATTTTCGGGGTCCCCGGAGCCTGACATTTTGAAGGGGCAGGCTCCGGGGACCCTGAAAATGCCCTCGGTTCCGGCAGGGAAGCGAAAATTGTGTGCGCGCACTGCCGGGCCACTTCCCTGCTGCACAGCTGATCGGCGCAGAGGGGGCTGGGGTGGCAGGGTGCGCGCAGCGAGGCTTTTCGCCTCCCTGCCGGAACCGAGGGCATTTTCGGGGTCCCCGGAGCCTGCCCCTTCGAAAGAAAGCATGGCAGGCTGGGGAATTCTGTGAGTTGAAGTCCACATATCTTTAAGTTGCTAAAGTTGAGAAACACCGCTCTAGGTAGTGTACAAAGTCAAACACAATACGAAGAATATAGTAAAAAAAAATGAAACTGTAAAAGGTAAATAATAATGGCACAGATCTTCCTCTAGTTTTGAATCTGAAACTATTTGAGCTCAAAATGCTCCATTTCAAATTAGCTCTGCCCAACTGCTCAGAAATGTCCTTAGCTTAACCGCCCAATTCAAAGTTGTAGGACCTGTTTCAAACAACACATTTCAAATTCAGAGTACAGTTGTTTCAAATTTGAACCTCTTCTGGAATGGACAGAAGACGTTCAGAAAATTTCCAGTAAGGTCAGAACAACCCATGTCAAGCTTAAAGCATGTCAAATTTGAAACATTTGGCACACAAGTCTATGAAGGTTCTCAGTCATCCAGGTAGAATTGTCTGTAGCTTGAATCGTGTCAACTGGATTTCTATTTAGAAATAAATAATTAGAAATCCAGTTGACATGATTCAAGCTACAGACATTTGGCACACAACTATACCACATATTTCACAAATGGTTAAGGTGAAGGTTGGTTGAAGGCATTCCCACCTATTATACAATAAGAACTTAACCTGGTAGATTTTATTGTGCTTTTCCCTGAATTTTGTTTTAACAAGCGATTCTCTATAGCAGAGCTTTCCAAACTTTTCATGTTGGTGACACACTTTTTAGACATGCATCATTTCACGACACAGTAATTCAGTTTTACTAGCAAACCAGAGGTTAAACTAAATAACTTATAAGAGATATGGACACATACATAAATTGTAATAGCGAAATGTATGGGGACACAACATATCTCATGAAAACAGAGTTCCCCTTTAGAGCAGGGCAAGGCTTGGACAGAGCTCCCCTCTTACAGCAGGGCACAAGGCAGGCACGAGGACCTGCGCAGAATCACAGCAAGTTTGGAGGCAGCAAGGCACAAGGCAGGCACTAGGACCTGCGCAGAATCCTGGCAGGGCTCGGAGGCAGCAGCAGCCAGGCGCTTGAGGCTCTGAGCGTCCAACTCAGAGGTTTCTTGTTACGTTCGGGCAACACACCTACACACTGCAGCCGACACACTAACATGTCGCGACACACAGTTTGGAAAGCTCTGCTCTATAGGAATTTCAAATAAGAGGATGAAGGGGGACAATCCATATCCGTGTTTTTCAAACTTGGCCACTTTAAGATGTGTGGACTTCAACTCCCAGAATTCCCCAGCCAGCATAGATCAGCTTGTTTTTCCATAATGCTTCCAGAGTCTGAATCCCTTGGAATCTGATTTCTTTCCACTCACCACACTTCCATATGGCAATGACTCCATGTATCTACATGAGGTCAGTTAGAAAAACTGATTAGTGGAAGCAGCAAATGAATATGGGATCAGCCTTATAACAAGTCATACATCTGGTCCATCTAGTTCAGTGTTTTTCAAACTTGACCACTTCAAGATGTGTGGACTTCAACTCCCCAAATTCCCCAGCCAGCGTGCTCATGATCTAAAAATACTGATCTATATGAATTCAGAACAAGACTTTTGCTCCCCTTCACAAGAAAAACTCCAGCATAATCCACACAAACTACAGCATTCTATATCAATACAACAGGAAGCGGCAATAAATGTAGATAGAACTCAGAATTCAAACTCTCCAAACACTCTGGGCACATCTGCATGTCCTGCTTTCTTTCACTCAAGGACAGCCCGTCAACTATGTCTTGAGGACAGAAGCACATGATGTCGCCCTCAACCTGTCCTTATTCCACCACCAAAGCAAGCACCTCCTAGCTATTCTTGCCCTACATCAAAAATAGTGTTTCCTAACTTCTGCTGGGATAAATAGTGTGCTGTCTGCCTGTTGCACTTCAGCTCCTTGTAGGAAAATGCTTCTACTCCAATTGGCTACTGTATAGTGTGATGGGAACCACCCCCTTGCCTCTTGTCACTGTCCTCTACAACCATTTCATCCTGGGCTGCTGGTCCAGTGAAAGGCTGTGTTGTTGTTATTGTGGTTATTTTAACATGTTCATTGATAGAATGGTGAAATGGTGGACCTTTATTTTCTTTTTTAACCAGATGAAACTGACAAAAGTTCTATCAGTTTCCCCTTCTAGCCCAAATGATGGGGGAAATGGTAAAACTATGGGGTTTTTTATTTTTTCTTTACCAGTCCACATGTTCCCAAAGACATTCACCAAAAAGAAAGTAATTGATACTTGCTTTCCATGAAGAATGGGAGGGGTAAAGACACAGGGAAATCTACCAATCAAGGACCATGGTAATTGCTACCCAGACAGAACACCTGGCCAGCTTGTTGCCAAAGCTCAAAATCCAGTGATTTCTTAAGCCAGCTTCCTTTCTAGCCAGCATTAAAATAAGAGATAAGAGGCTTAGCAGAAATAACTCTCTATCACTGATCTCAGGGTAGAAAGCCCTCCTTAGGCAAAAGAATATTAAAAAGCCAACTTTATCATAAAATAACTAATCTAGAATTAAGAGGTTGAAAATTCTTTAATACAGATTAAACAAAGACCAACACTATATATGTTAATCAGTTCACTAGTGCAAGAATGCTTATGTCACACCTAATAACTGTCTTGTGAATAGCCACCATCACTTTTTGGGCTTCTATATTTTATTTAAATAGAGAGATGAAACTATATTGTACTGTAGTTCACAAAAGCTGGTGACATAATGTTTTAGTCTTAAAGATATCACAAGTTTTTATTTTGTCTGTGTGCAAAAGAGTAACATGGCTATTTATTTTATTTAAATTTTATTTAACCAAACACAAAATCTATCCTTTCTTAGAAAACCTTCAGTTTCCCACTGAAGTCGATGGGGTGGAAGACTCAAATATTTTCAGGACATACCCCTCATGTAATCATACTGAAATGATTGAAAACATTCCTCTAATAGTGTAAAGGGTATAATTCATAGGGTCAACTAAAATAATGGGAAAACTACTTCTGTACTCATTAATGATGAGCATTCTATCAAAAAATGTAAAGTGTAGATGTTTGCTAGTTGGAGCCCAGAGGAAAAAAATAACAGGCATGAACAATTTTTCAAAACAAAGAGCTTTAAAGCAGAAGATTGGTGGAGGAATTCCACTTTCTAAAAGCACTTATAAGCTGTATGTAAGGATTATACAGGAAGGACAGATTAAAATCTACATATTTCATACTGTAAAGTATCCATTCAATAGTGTCTGATTCTTGGAGACTGCCTGGACAAGTCCCTGCAGTTTTCTTGGCAAGGTTTTTTGGAAGTGGTTTACCATTGCCTGCTTCCTAGAGCTGAGAGAAAGCAACTGGCCCAAGGTCACCCAGCTGGCTTTGTGCCTAAGGCGGGACTAGAACTCATGGTCTCCCGGTTTCTAGCCTGGTGCCTTAACCACTACACCAAACTGGCTCTCAATAAAGCAGTATCTATCAACTGCCTAACACAGGGTTTCTCAACATGGGCCACTTTAAGATGTGTTGACTGCAACTCCCAGAGTTCCCCAGCCAGCAACGCTGGTTGAAGTTCACACATCTTAAGCTAGTTGGAGTTAAAGTCCACATATCTTAAAATGGCCCAGGTTGAGAAACCCTTGCCTAACGTATCGGGATGATTGAAGTGGTCCTGACAGCTGAATTTCCTGGCAATGATCATTGTAAGGGAGACATGTATGCATTTAAAGTATGTGAATAGATGTGTTACGAAGATTGCTTTGCCTTTCTTCTTAATTCTTTAATTGGACTGCGGTAGAAGGGAAGGGTGCATGGGAGGAGATTCTCTGCAATGAAATGGCCAAAAAAAATATGCTTATCCATTGCCATTGCTACCGATCTGCAGAAAGGGGCTTATAAATGTTTTGGGGATACAATCATACTGTTCCCACACCATCATATTCCACTGCAACTGATAGGCTTCTTAGTGTTGTAGCTGGGGGCCATGGGAGAAAAACATGTAGAGAGGAAAGCTACATGTTTTCCCTTTCCTACCAATTTGCCACTGAAAATACTCTATTCTCCCACATTCACATCTCACTGAACATGCACTTGGGAATCTTTAAAGAATGATAAAGGGAGACATCAGATGATTAGATTTATTTTCCACAAGCATTCTAGTATAAAAATCATTTAAAGTACATTGCAATTAAAGAAAAGATGTTTAGAAAAATGTTTTCAAAGGTTTATTTTCAAGGACCCAAGAACTGTCACTCATTTCAGTAAAATTATATAAGCACTATTTGTGCTTTACTTGTTTTACTCTTTTATATTTGAAATAATATTGAATGGGTAATGTGTATGAATTTAAAAAATGCTTAGTAAAATCTATTGGGAGAGGGGAAGACTGACAGAAAAGAAAATGTCAGTAGAGTGCTTACAAATGGCTTTAGATCACAAAAATGTAGAATAATGATATACTTCTGTAGTAGACTGTATCAGTATTACAGAAGAAAATAAGAAAATGAACAGAAACTATACTGCGAAGTGTAAACTATGCTCTTAACTGACCATATCACCAACACATTACTTGAAAAACTGTACACAGCCTACCCTTTGCACAACTTTCCAGTTTAAATCCCCAGATAGATTAAACTACTGAATTGAAATTCTATAATTTCTATCCAGGTGAGAAATGTTGCCCAATACATTTAGACAGCACCAGGTTGGAAAAAAATTGCTGTAAATTGGTGATAGCTGTAACAGTGTGTGACTCATCTCTTCTTGCTTTTTCCAACTCAAAGCAAACTTCTAGTATTAAGTAGTAATTCCTATCCCATACCTCCAGAATACCTAAATTGGTGAGGTTAATTCTGCACTTAAGTGGGAAATAGATTGCTTCCCTCTTACATACCTTGGGGAACAATAGTGTTGCTATAAAATTATCTTAACAAAATCAATGCTGTAGAAGGTAGTTAAATTATAAACTCTGTAACAACACTGAGACTTTTACTCCTCTCTCCAGAGAACGGCTTCCAGCCTCCTTTTTCAATTTCCAATTCAAGAACGTCGAATATAGTTCAGGAAGAAACAAGACCTTCCTGTGCTACATCATAGAGATTCAGGGCAAGGAGTCCAAAATCTTACGGGGCTACCTGGAAGATGAACATGCAGCAGCCCACGCAGAAGATGCCTTCTTCAATAACATCTTGCCCACGTGCGAGTCTGGCCTGCGCTACAATGTCACCTGGTACATCACTTGCAGCCCCTGTGTAGGCTGTGCTGATCTGGTAACTAAAGCACTTCAGAAGAATAAGAACCTACATCTCTCCCTTGCAGCAGGTCGTCTATTCATGTGGGAGGAACCTGACATACAAGCTGCCTTGAAGAAAATGAAAACAGCTGGTTGTAAATTGAGGATTATGAAGCCTCAAGATTTTGAGTATGTCTGGCAAAACTTTGTAGAGCAGGAGGAAGGTGAAGCAAAGGCATTTACACCCTGGGAAGACATTCAAGAGAACTTCCAATTTTATGAAGAAAAGCTTGCTGAACTTTTGCACTGAGGTTAGTGTGGAAGTGTGATTTTGAAATCCATGTCTCTCCCTCTTTAGCATAGTTTTTCAGATCATCTCAAGAAACAAAACTTATTTTGGTCTGTTCAAGTTTTTAAATGATAGAGGGCACATCTCTGCATTTCACTGAAGAGACATTCTGAATCCTATTTTATCAACTGCTGGCACATTGCAGAAACCCTTTTCTCCCAGATTTACTCAGGAAGTAAAGGGGAATACTGTTCTGGCAGTAGGTTGACTAGAGGAGAAACATGGGCTAAAGGCTGTCCCCAGAATGAGCATCATTAAGAATTCAAGTCTTTACTATGCATATCAAACATAAAACACTAGAAGTTGAAAAGGCACAAAAAGAAAAAAATTAACAGCTACTTCCAGAGTTGATTTCAGCTACTACTCCCTCAGACACGATTACACACAAATATAGCAAACAAAATCCCACAGCTCAAATTAGCCTCTAAATTAGAATTCTAATCTGCATATATCTTTCACTAATCTCTAGTTAGCTGTGTACTGTAATTCCCTAATGTTCAATCCAGATTTCTATATGGCTGCAGTTTTTCTTTCCTGGCTTTCAGCCAACTATGGAGAAGAGATTATCCTACTTCTCCAGTGAAAGACCTAAGCAAAATAGAGTAGCCCCCCCCCTTTTTAAAATAAAACTCCATCTTCTGTTTGCCTCCTTAGCACTGAGACTGTCTTTGCTCCCACCTGAACTGATAGATCAGCTTGTTTTTCCATAATGCTTCCAGAGTCTGAATCCTTTGGAATCTGATTTCTCTCCACTCACCACACTTCCATATGGCAATGACTCCATGCATCTGCATGAGGTCAGTTAGAAAAACTGATTAGTGGAAGCAGCAAATGAATATAGGAATCAGTCTTATAACAAGTCATACATCTGATCCATCTAGCTGTTTTTTTTCAAACTTGGCAGCTTTAAGATGTGTGGACTTCAACTCCCAGAACTCCCTAGCCAGCATCCTGGCTGGGGAATTCTGGGAGTTGAAGTCCACATATCTTAAAGCTGCCAAGTTTGAAAAACACTGATCCAGTTCAACCCAGTGGCAGCTGCTCTCTAAGGTTTCAGGGAGGGATACTTTGGTGGAACTGAAACAGGGAATTTCTGAATGCAAATGAAAGCTCTAACACCAAACTATGCCTCTCTCCCCAATCCATCTGCTACTCTATTTAAACCAGAAATATAACAATCTATTACAGTGTTGCATGTTTCAAGTGGTGCTGCATTTTCTGCAGTACAAATTCCATGCTACAAATCCCATCAATTTGAATCAGGATGCAAAAAAAGAGAGAACATAAATAATCTTTCACAGTATTTTAATCAACTAAAGCAGACACATGATAATTACAATAAAAATTCAACTGGAACCTTAAAAGTATAAAATTAAAAGCCCGTATCAATCTCCATAAAATTATCGACAGGATGTTTGTAGAAGCTATTAAGAAAGTGTCTCTGGCTACATAAAGGGTGTCAAATGGATTTTATGAATATAGAAAGTGGACAAATCAATCCCCCTCCAAAATAAGGAATGTTTTTATTTGTTCACCCATTTTGCAAGAGGTAGAACACCATATTGCTGAGAAAAGCATTTCATGTCTCTTTTTCTGTCTCTCCAGGAAAAATCTGCCAACCCAATGGAGCAACAAGCATGATATACTCTGACGTTTGGGACTCTCAACTCAGTTTTCCAGAGCCGCTTTGAAACAGGAAACACTACAAGTCTCCAGCTGACATGCTGCTATGCTGATAGACTAAAAATACATTTATTATGCTGTATGTAGGCATTTGATTTTTTTGAAATACATAAACCTGCAGTGCTGTTGTTCACATGGAAGGAAAAAAAAACATTATGAATGACAGGGAACAGAATAAATGTCTGTAAAGCAAAGTTCTTTCACTTACAACTTCAGAAAAGGTTATATCCCATCCAAAGAAACTTAAAAAAACAAATTTAACAATTGTGTTTTTAACATTTTAGATTTTTAAAAAATTAAATATTGATAATGATGCTATCAAGCACAACTAAAATCTGCATAAATATGCAGTGCAAAGGAGGAGAAGGAGAAGTCAGAGGGAAATGTAATATAGCAGAGAGAGGCATTACTATAATTACTAATTGACAGAGGCCATTCACAAAGCATTGGTTGAGTGTGATACAAATATTCTTGCACTCGTGAACTGATTAGTACACATATTATAAAAAAGCTTGGTCTCTGTTTATGATGAGAAATAATTTCCTAATGAATGCTGGCTCAGCCGCTTTATGATAAAATTCATTTAAAGCATTTTTAGTATAATTTTAAAAATTAAACAAATGAGAAACAAGAATACAATCTCACTAAACACGCCTAGTTTTTAGTGAGCTGTCCCCGATTACACTTTTAATTTGAAAAGGCCTCTTACATACAGAGACTTATAATACAATGATTTTTATTGCAATGTTATCCATTTTTATTATAAATTTACCCTGGGGATAGAGTCAAAAGTTGCCCTCAGATTCACACAAAATTATTTTATCTATCACTCATCATTTGCTATTTTAGCAATATGTACTCTGTTAAAGAAACTACCTAAGCAAAACCGATTCAGAATTCCATTATGTATATGAACATGTTCATGGAATGCTTAAATATATAGCACTCCCCGTACATTTCAACAGTGGACCTGGGTGGACACAAATAACTTTGCATGAGCAAATGATATACTGCAGTATTTCAAAAACATAAATGAACTCATATTTGGAAAAGGCCTTTTATTTATATATGTGAAAAAGAAAATGTTTTTTTTAACATTTACATTTTTAACTGAAACACAGCTTTCCACCTTATACCAATCTCTTCCACACAAAATAGATCGCCAATCTAGTCCAAAAACTTGCAGTGCCAAGTGTTTTTCTTAAAATAATATCTTGCAATTGCTAATAGAAGATGGATATACAACGTAATCCATGAACACTAGAAAGTAAATTTTGACCTTTTTTTAAATTTGTGGACAGCAGAAAATGTCTGAAAAGAATTGTGGAAACTGGAACTAAGATAGTTTTATCATCTTATCCCAGATGAGATACAAGGATATAACAGCAAACAGAAAATACAATTAAAGTAGGCATTAAAGAGTATAAACTGTAATATGGATATTGGTATCTTCAAATACTTCTTCAAGCATTGTTGAAACTTTCTTCCAATCCAGGCGGTCAAGTCCACAACCAATCCTGAAATATAGAGGATACAAGTCTCTTGTCTGGACATTTTCTTTGAGACATACATACATACATACATACATACATTTATTTCACCGCCCAACTCTAGGCGGTTTATAGGAAGCATATAAGCAGTGCCAAAACAAGGATTAGTTCAAACCAACATATTAGGTGCAAATGTGCTACTAATCACATGCCAAATATCTCAATATAGTCACAATTATTGATTTATTCTAAAGAAACATCCCCACAACACACTCTTCCAAAAACTCTGAAAATATTTCCCATTTATAGGATGCACTTTTAAATGAATATTAGGGATTTTCCCACTAGAAACAATGCAAACATCAGCACAAAATGAATATAGTATATTTGTCACATGAATTTATATCTGTCATATCTGTGGTCCAGTCCTGGGATCATAGTGAAACCATTGTTTGATCAGGATTAATATCTTTTTTGTTCTTGCATTGCTTCCTCCCATTGTAAATTCTATTACCTTCTTCATTTCATAGTTCACAGTTAACTATAATTTTCAACATTTAAATAAATGTTCAGTACTGCTACCTATAGCATAATACCAAAACAGAATTAGAAATCAAGATTTATGGCCCTAGCTACCAACATCAACAAATTCATAGAGAATAAAATAATCAAGGGCTACAAATTAAGGCAAGGATCCACAAATCTTCTGCAACAGATCAAGAGTAGCATGGGGAGATTTTCTTCTACTGGCAGATGCTACTGCACATACAAGGAACCAATGATGGAAATCAGTATTCAAAAGGAGGCAAACATACAACAGCATTAAACTTATTCAATATTCAATGACAAAACATGACTTGACTGTGATGCTCTGTCTGAATGAGGTAAGTATTATCCCATATGTGGGGGGGTGGAGGTGGGAAAGCACCTTGTGACTCACAAAAATATTAGAGAATGTCTTGTTATGACCTGTGGTTACAACAATAAACTTCACTACTACTATTAGAGAATGTGAACTCACATGCTAAGAAACCAAAATAAATTCATTCATTAGCATATTAGGTATAGATTAGAGTCGTTTGGGGGAGATGGGCGGTGATAGAAATTTAATAAATAAATAAATAAATAAATAAATAAATAAATAAATAAATAATCACTAAACTAAAATCTGGTTTTCTTAGAAACTTATCCATAATTATGACCATCTAACAAGTAGCTTCATTTTCTGTAACATTTTTCAAGCTATAGAAGTATGGCGCTCTCAAACAGTGTACATTTGCTCAGAGATACAATCATATCAGGATTTGAAAAGTGTTATCTTCCATTTGAAAACACCTCCAAATTCAATGAAAACAGGTATTTTGCTTTAAATATACACAAATATATACTGAATGTTCTTAACTTAAAAGTTAGTAGCTATTTTCCAGCTCTTTTGGATTTATTATGGATCCTTCCTTTAGATTCTTTCCAGACACAAAATATTTCAATTCAAATAAAATAAAAAGTGGAAGAATTTCAATTAATAAAAAACTATTTTATTTGCCAGTGTGAAAATAAAGTACAGTATAGTAACTTTACAATATAAAATGTGCTTACTTTGGCATAGAAATGTGAGTTACCGCATTTTTCAGACAATGGATTTTCATAGCTTCTAAGCTCTTCCGTAAATTGTCATATGTAGGCTTATGAAAATATTTGTTCTTTGAGATCTAAAAGGTGGTAAAAAATGTGGATTAGATATATTTTAGATTTGATGAGAATTATTTGTCAAGAATCCTTGACAAATATTGACATTCTGTAGCTAAATCCTCAAGATGTACAAATCATTTAAATAAATAGAGAAATAAAAAGATTATTTTGTATTATACAGTAATACTGACACTGAACTCTATCTTCTGATATGATTTATACATATCAGTTCAGGGGAATTTATTAAAATAAAGCAACCGTATTTCAGATTATAATTCCATTCATAAACAATGTAGCAGATTTTTCATCACAAGACTGTTTTGAAGAATATGACCCAACCAAATAATACATATAAAATGTCACCCTGCTAACTCATCAGGAACTCCTAAGGTGTTGTAATGTGTGCTGTCTAATTAAAAAAAATAGCAGAAGTAGAATAGAATAAATTCTAAAATGTCTTTTTAGATATTTAAGGGCAATGACAAATGAATCAAATGTAATTAAAATCCTTCAGCAACATTCACTGCTTGCTTTCAGATAGATATAACAGGAATAATGATAAACACTATTTAGAAGAAACCTAACTGATTTTAGAATGTTATTACTAAGTAAATGATTTGGACTTAATGTGCAAAGCTTGAAATAAAACTTATTGAATCAGTTTTTTATTACAATTGAAACAAAGATGCTACGTATCACAGTAACAACATGAGTATCTGATTATATCAATTGGGAACTTATGACATAGTCAATCAGCCCTTAAGTAGCAAACACTGCATTTGTATAGCCATTCCTTCAGAGAAGCTGTTATTAAAAGTTTCAGCAGTATTTGTCAATGAAGAGGGTGCTTAAGTTTGCCAATCATAAATCTTGATGCATTAATCCTATATTTATCTCTGCTAGAATCAATAAATGTGCCCAAAGTCATACCAAGTAGTACACATATCTAGTTTCCCTCTTCAGAACAGCTACATCTCCAGTCTTCTTGTCTATGACAGAATTTAAAAAAATGATCAGTTAAATTCCTCATCTCCAAAGCACTGAGAGTATGTTTATTATTTTTCAAAACTACTGCAACAAACAAGGATATAATAGACTACTATAGTCATCCCCATTATCTCATGTTTTAAAAAAGAAAAACTAAACATTAAATTGCATATATGTGAAAAACTTACAGTACAGAATTCAGTGACCTGTAGATGAACTGTTACTTAATCAAGTGTAGGTAAAAGTTAATTAGATAAGTGCTTATTGAAGATTCATTCTAAAATGGTGAAGTAATATGATCAGTATGTCATATTTCTAACATTTCTAAGTTACAGTTGCACATTAGAATAGGCAAGACAACTGAATAAACTGATAACAAGTGTATTAATAGTCTAAATTAATATAGGGTGCACACCATAAACATTTTTAAAAACTATAGTGTACTGATAGATTCCTGCCCCATCAATACAGTCTCTGGTCATAGACACAGAGAAGAGCTAACACACAAGATAAGCACCTAAATCACCAAGTGGTTCTATTTATTTTTTTTCTCCTAACACAGGCCCTGTTTAGATACTTCTTAAACAAGATAATGTAGAGGACTGCTGGCTGCTGGTCACCCAAGGCATATGAAGAAAATCAATAGCTCCACTTGAAATAGTCATACAGCTGCAGCAAGTCAAGCCTGTTCTGAAGCAAGCTTGACTCCTGATTATATCCTGGACATGTTTATGTTGTTTACTTAGCAACAATACAAAAGTAGTTTGCCACTGCCTACTTTTTTTCTGAGATTTTCTGGTGGTCTTCCATCCAGGGGTTACCCAAGTCTGATCTTGTTTAATCTTTTTGGGATTACAAAAGGAGAATTTTAGAAAGCTGAGCATCTAAAACATCTACCCCATGGAAACACTAGTTCATACAGTATTTTCATTTATTCTAATTGGCCACAAGCCTACTAGTGTTCCATATCATTTGTAAATCAGAGAGAAAGTGAACCAGGGCAGCACTATAACACTTTTATTAAAATCAGTGGGAGTTCCTGAATAAATATACTTGCAAAATCAGAAATTCACCTTTACAGATAATAGGTATTTTGAATTTTCCAGGATCCTACAGCAGGGCTCATATTATTTAATAATTGTATTATTTTTGTTACTGTTGACTATGTTTATGCTTGTTTTAAATTGTTTCTAATCTCTGTACGCCATCTAGAGTTGCACTGGCAATTCAGGCAATTAATAAATTAAGGTACCGCAGGGTTCCGTACTCTCTCCGCTCCTTTTTAACATCTACATGAAACCGCTGGGTGAGATAATCCGTCACCAAGGGATGAGGTATCATCAATATGCTGACGATACCCAATTATACATCTCCATCCCGGGTGACTTAAGTAAAGCTGTGACCACCCTCTCTTGGTGCCTGGAGGCTGTAGGGGCCTGGATGGGGAACAACAGGCTTCAACTGAACCCTGGTAAGATGGAGTGGCTGTGGGCTGTGGGTTGTGGGCCCCTCAGTATCCAGGAAATTACCATCTTTGGTGCTGGATGGGGTTGCACTGCCCCAGACAGACCCGGTACGGAACCTGGGGGTTCTCCTGGACTCACAACTCCTGCTCGAAGAAGAGGTGGCAGCCGTGGCCAGGAGGGCCTTTGCACAACTTTGTGTTGAGTGCCAGTTATGCCCCTTCCTGGATTGGGAGGCCCTCCAGTCAGTCACTCATGCCCTAGTCCAAGGGTCGTAAATGGCGGCTCGCGAGCCAAATGCGGCTCTTTGGCCCCTTGAGTGTGGCTCTTCCGCAGGCAGGCGTGGCGGGGGCAGGTGCGGCAGCAAGTGTGGCGGGGGCAGGCGCGGCAGCGAGTGTGGCGGGGCAGGCGCGGCAGCGGGCATGGTGTGCGTGGCTGTGGGCATACCCCTGGCAACCGCCTAGGCCCAGCCTCTCTTTTTCCTCCGGGGACGGGCTTCACACAGTCTCGCGAGAGTTTGGAAGCCTCCGTCTCCAGCAGCCATCTTGACGACGGGCACTTGCCCATCGCCTTAACCCAGGGCTTTCCAAACTGTGTGTCGACACAATACTGTGTCGCCGGGGCCCCCAAGTGTGTCGCGTGACAAGCCGGAAGCGCTGATGAAAATGCCCTCGGTTCTGGCAGGGAGGTGAAAATCGCGTGCGCTGCCAGGCCACCCGGAGTGGAAATTCTCTGTGCTGATCAGCTGTGCGTCGGGAAGCCCGGCAGCCTGCACGCGCGATTTTTGCCTCCCTGCCGGAACCGAGGGCATTTTCGGGGTCCCGGAGTCTGCCCTTTCGAAGGGGCAGCGGCGGTGGTGGGCCATCAGTGCTTCCGGGTTCCAGGACGCCGCTGCTGCCGCTGCCCCTTTGGAAGAGCAGGCTCTGGGGACCCCGAAAATGCCCTCGGTTCCAGCATGGAGGCAAAAATCGCGCGCGCGTGGGGCTTCCCGGCGCACAGCTGATCAGCACAGAGAATTTCCACCCCGTCCCCCCCCCGCGCCAATCAGCTGTGCGTTGGGAAGCCCGGCAGCCTGCACGCGCGATTTTTGCCTCCCTGCCGGAACCGAGGGCATTTTCGGGGTCCCGGAGTCTGCCCTTTCGAAGGGGCAGCAGCGGTGGTGGGCCATCAGTGCTTCCGGGTTCCAGGATGCCGCTGCTGCCGCTGCCCCTTTGGAAGAGCAGGCTCTGGGGACCCCGAAAATGCCCTCGGTTCCAGCATGGAGGCAAAAATTGCGCGCGCGCGGGGCTTCCCGGCGCACAGCTGATCAGCACAGAGAATTTCCACCCCGCGCCAATCAGCTGTGCGTCGGGAAGCCCGGCAGCCTGCATGCGCGATTTTTGCCTCCCTGCCGGAACCGAGGGCATTTTCGGGGTCCCCGGAGCCTGCCCTTTCGAAGGGGCAGCCGTTGCCGCCGCAGCGACAACCTGGAAGCACCGCCGCCGGTGCTTCCAGGTTTTTGTGGGCTGGCCGTTGGTGTGTCGCCAACGGCAAAAGTTTGGAAAGCCCTGCCTTAACCTCTTCGTTGCTGCTCTGCTTACTCTTTTTCTCCGTGCAAAAGCAGCACATTTCCACCCCACAGCCCTAAGTGTGCGCAATTGGCTCCCGCCCGCAAACCCCGCTCCCGCGCTGGATTCCCCACCAGCTTTACTTTGCCTGGACTGGGGGCGTGAGCGGCTCCGGAAGAGAAGCGACTGGAGCAGTCGAGCCTCTCTTTCCCTTCTTCTTCCAAACCTCCCCTGCCCCCTTCCAGAGCAATTTGTCGAAGACGCCCGCTTGCTGCTGCTGCGTGGCTGCTGCTCAACTGATCATGAAGGAACCAGGATGTTTACGCAAGTGTGCTTTACCTACCCACTTTTTAACATATTTGGTTCTGCTGGGGGCGGGGAAGGGATCTTGACCGGCCAGGGAAGGCGCGCGGGCGGAGCTGCCTGCCTGGCACTCGGGCGCTCCGGCTGAGGTGCAGCGGGACGGGAGCATCGCCGGCGGCCTGCGAGGACCGGCCAGGGAAGGCACGTGGGCGGAGCTGCCTGCCTGGCACTCGGGCGCTCCGGCTGGGGTGCAGCGGGACGGGAGCTCCGCCCGCGCGCCTTCCCTGGCTGGTCCTCGCGGGCCGCCGGCGATGCTCCCATCCCGCTGCACCCCAGCCGGAGCGCCCGAGTGCCAGGCAGGCAGCTACGCCTGCGCAGTCGTGGCAGCGGGCATGGCGGCGGCGGCGGGCACTGCAGTGGGCATGGCGGCAGCAGGCCCTAAGTGTGCGCGATTGGCCCCCACCCGCAAACCCCTCCCGCTTCGACGCGATTGGCTCCCGCCCGCAAACCCCTCCCCCTTCCACGCAATTGGCCCCCGCCCGCAAACCCCGCCCCCTGGCTCTCGAGCACTTCAAAATGTGCACGAGCATGTCAAAATGGCTCCCGGCAAAAAAAGTTTGCCGACCCCTGCCCTAGTCATCTCCCGTATAGACTATTGCAACGCATTCTACATGGGGCTACCCTTGAAGAGCATCCAGAAGCTACAGCTGGTGCAGAATGCGGCCATGTGAGCAGTTTTAGGAGCCCCAAGGATGGTGTGTATAACACCTTTGCTGCACAAGCTGCATTAGGTGCCAGTTTGCTTCCGGGTCCAATTCAAGGTGTTGGTTATCACCTTTAAAGCCTTACATGGCATGGGACCAGAGTATCTGAGGGACTGCCTCACCCCCATTGCATCGATCCGTCCCACCCGGTCAGGCAGAGAGGGCATGCTACGGACCCTGTCCATGAGAGCTTGTTGATTGGCAGGGTCCAGGAGGAGGGCCTTCTCTGCCGTGGCCCCCGCCCTTTGGAATAAGTTACCCCCAGAGGTGAGGCAGGCCCCCACTCTCCCAGCCTTCCAAAAGGGAGTGAAAACCTGGCTTTGCCACCTCGCTTGGGATGGGAGAGGGCATAGTCAATCATGGGGGTGGTTGGCGCTGTGATGTGGCCCCGAAGAATTTATATTTTATATAAATTTTAAATATTTTCTATATTTTATATTTATATTTTTATGATGTACTTGTTTCTATGATTCTAATCTCGTTATTTTAATTGAATTGTAAATCTCCCAGAGTTGCTTGCGAGATGGGCAGTGCAGAAATGTGAGAAATAAATAAATAAATACAAATAATCTTTTCCTTGAAAATAACACGGCCCATAACAGTAGTCCCTTGCAATGTATTTTTGATATTGGAATTAGGTAAGATTTGACTGCTGGATATAATCCACAAGATTAGATGATGTGATAATTTAGAATGAAATCTAATGAAGAGTTTTCTGCTGCCAATGGAATAAGAAAGGGCAATTGTCCCTTACCTCCAAATGTCCTCAAATGCTAGTACAGAAGCCCCCCAATCCTTTGGGGCAGACTTTAAAGGTATGAATGGAACAGGACAGAAAAATCAGTCTCATCCACAAGCAGAAATCTACTTACATAACACTCACTTTCACTCTATAGTAAGTACCTAGATTCTGTGGTTTTATAAATTGTTCTACCTTGTCCCTTTACTTACGTTGGTTCAAAAGGTCCTGAACGCCCCCAAACATCTTCTTAAAAATAGCAGCTATGCCAGCACTCATGTGACAATCCTCACTAATACAGTGAGCCAAGGAATCTGTTTCTGGACAAGTAAAAAGGTCTCCCTGTACATATTTAATCTGAGTAAAAATGAAACAGAAGACACAATACATGAGACATAATTTTGGAGCTAGAATGACATAAGGCAACATATAAAGAGAATATCATAGCTTAAGCTGCTGACAGCCTCACATAAAAGAGACTCTTAATACTATGAACCTATATGCATTTGCTCAAATGCCCATTATATAAAATAGGACTTATTTTGAGATATGCACAAAATAAAACAATGAAACATAATGGAATTTATTTCCAAGAAAAATATTGTTATTGTGCTCTAAGTAACATATTGTTGTTAGCATCCATAAATTGAGCTTAACTCCTGGTGACTTCATAGAATTCATATAGTTTTCTTGGCAATAGTACTGCACTGGTTTGCCACTGCCACCTTCTCAAACATTTTCTTGATTTCCTATAGCCCTGGGATTTCTTGGCAAACTCTTATCCAAGTAGTAATCAGTTCAATGTTGTTTAGCATTTTTTTTAATTCAGCCACAGCCAGTTAGGTATTATCATCCAAATTGGGCATCAGTGTCTACAGTATCAAACAAGCTTCTCTAATATCTGAACTTTTCCTGGTATATACAGTATCCTCTCAAGCATTAAAGTCTCTGTCTCTTTCACAGTTGTACATCGTGCAGAGAAACAGGAGCAGCTCTTCTAAATGTTAACACCTAGATTCAGGATCCTCCTCCTCTTGGAGATTTGATACTATGTTGGCTTTATTTTAGTGTCAGCTTCTGACCTGGCTGTTTTTGACAGCTCTGTATATTTCGGATTACTGACTTGTTCTGTTCTAATGAGATGTTTGTTATCTCAATACTTTTTATTTCTTGAAGGTATGCTTGTCAACTGCCTTTCTTACCTTTAAATTTGTATTAGGACAATTGAAATTTTAATTTTTGTTTTGAAGCATGATCATTAACCCTTTTTCTTCGAAAGAAACTTCCATTGAGTTAAGGCTAAGCAATAATTTTCTTTAAGTCTTCACTAGAATCACTAGACTGACTTACAGGCAACTATAGTTAAAACAGGAACAACTGGTTAACTTATTTTGGAAACAAAGTTCTACAGCTGCTGAGTTAGGGTATTTGTGGACTCTGTGAATGACACAAAGGGAATTTATAAAATGGGGGATTATCCCACCAGTACTTTCTAGAGGTGCCACTGAATATTTTCCTATTCTTTTGTACATAGTAGAATCTGTTGTGTTTACATTAAGAAAACATACTTCATTGTAAATATATCAGGGAAATCATAATTATAAACCTTTAGGGGAGTAATTATTTTACCTCATGCTAAAGAGCTCTAAGGCTTCACACCATACAAAAATAGATTTTGAGATAACAGGAAGCCTCCTTGTATAGGCTCATGCTGCACTCTGCTCTGGGAGCTGCACGTTGTAGCGTAAAATCAATGTAAGTATTCCATGCTAACAATCAGTAGCCAATTTATGCTGTAAACATTAGGATGCTAGAAAAATCTTCAATTCTTTCTAAAGTTACCACAGCGTCTCTTATTGCAGAACTATAGGCACAGTTTCTGTCTTAATGACCTACTGTAGTACTGGATTAAGGGCAAACTACCTGTGATTGAATAAAAACAATTATTAAATCTCCCTTATCTGTACCTATACTAAAAAGTAGTAATACAAAAGTTCAAAGAAAGGCAAATGAGCAATCCTTCACCTTGTATAATTATTTCCTCTTAGCATCCTACAAGGAAATATTTGGGAGTTTTTGTCCTTACTACAGAAAAGTGATCTTGTTCACAAAATACACCTAAGTGAAGCTCAACGAGACCACATTAAATTTCTTATAATTTGGAATTTCATGTCACTGTGATTTTCAAGCATGATTTATGACTTGCAAACACAGCCTCTGAGCAACATGCTTAAACCCATAGCCTGTAAGAGACAATGCAGTATGCATGGAAGCCAATATACATCGACATTTCCATTGATGCCCATTAAGCTCCCTACCTCACCTTTCTTTTAACATCATATTTTTTTGCAGCTGTGCCTCTTGGCCCCACAAAGTTTCTACTAGATCAGAGCTTTCCAAACTTTTCATGTTGGTGACACACTTTTTAGACATGCATCATTTCGCGACACACTCTTACAGCAGGGCACAAGGCAGGCACTAGGACCTGCACAGAATCACAGCAGATTTGGAGGCAGCAAGGCACAAGGCAGGCACTAGGACCTCTGTGGAATCCTGGCAGGGCAGGTTTGGAGGCGGCAGCAGCAGCCGCGACACACCCAGACACTGCAGCCAACACACTAAAGCACAGCTTTCCAAACTGTGTGTCGCAACATTTTAGTGTGTCGCAACACAGAGTCTGGTGTGTCGCCACACAACCCGGAAGCGGCAGCGGGGGCGTGCACGGCGACGGCACGGGGGGGCGCACGGGGGCGGGGGTGTGCACGGCGGCAGCCTCTGCTAAAACACATAAGCTCTGATGGCACGCCGCTGCTGCCGCACACCCCACCCCCGCGCGCCCCCCGCACCGCCGCCGTGCACGCCCCCGCGCATGCCGCCACTGCCGTTGGTGTGTCGCCAACAGCGGCACTTTAGAAAGCACTGCACTAACGTGTCCTGACACACAGTTTGGAAAGCTATGTACTAGATCAGGGCTTTCCAAAGTTTTCCCGCGGAAAACCCACAAGTGCTGCCGTTGCAGCAGCGCGCAAAAGCCCGGAAGCGCTGCTGCCACTTTCAGTTTTTGCGCGCTGCCGTGGCTGTGACGCTTTCGGATTTTCGCGCGTCGCCGTTTTGACGCGACACATCTGGGCCCCACAGGCGACACACTTTTGTGTCGCGACACACAGTTTGGAAAGCTCTGTACTAGATAGTAGCCACTTTGTTAAAAGGAAAGTCTCTTACGGTAGCCATTTCGTGAGTGCATCAATCACAAAAGCACTCTTAGCATAAAAAGGCTGGCTATTCCTGGTCTATAGAAATGATTATTGGTATAGACTAACTTTGAGATTTTTATACAAAACAGGAGAAGGTACTGATTTATATCATCATACTTTAAAGTTTTCTAACTACTGCTTTGGGAAATTGCCAAATGACTTGGGATCAATTTTCTTATGACTCCATTCGAGTTGCGAGTATTCTTTTTTTTTTTTACTACAATGTTTTACAACCTGAGCATTCAGCCTGTCCAAGAAAGGAGATGTAGCTGGGTGAGGGAAAGGTAGAACTGCCAACAGCACTGGCTTACAGACATTGCAGAATGTATTGGAGCAGTGCTTTCCAAAGTCCCACCATTGGCAACAAACCGGCGGTGGCGGCGCACGGGGCGGTAGCGGCGTGCACGGCGGCCTCGTGTTTCACGCTAAAACCTGGAAGCGCTGATGGCGTGCCGCTGCCGTCGCCGCTGCGACGCGCCATCAGCACTTCCCTGGTTTTGTCACGACACACAGTTTGGAAAGCTATGTATTAGAGGATAGGTAAAATATGAAAATTAGTATTGAAAATGGATTGTACTGTAAACCATTTTGCAGAACTATATTGGTGGCATACTAAGCTGAAATTAAACCTATGGAAAAATTTATTCTAGTAAAGTTCTACAAATATGATTCAGGATTTTTTTTTCCGCACAAACAAAACCCAAAATCAATCCTCCATAGCTAGATTTTAAAAAAATGAGATACAATCTAATTTCTACTATGATAAAACTATCTTTACAATTTAAAACTAAATTGCAACATATTAAAATAAACTCCACTACGAACCCTTTCTTCATTTCCAGAAATCCGTCTGTTAGCCATAACAGGGTAGATCTCGGTGTTTTTTTTCCAGCTATAAGGACTAGAAAGGAATAGTTTTCATATTCATGGCGGGAAAAGCAAGCAAAGAGAAATGACTACTAAAAAAACCATAAAATTGCTGTAGACCCAAAACCACTAAATACGAATCAGAGCACTAGTCACATAGAGATAACCTTGCCCCCGCCCCAAAGTTTTGTTTTGTTTGCAGTCTCTGAGCCTTTCTTTTTAACACATCCCTCGCCCTCTGCGTGTGACAGAGGGAGAGGAAATGGATCGCAGTCCTCACAGCACAGGCCCTATAAAGGGCCACGAGATCGTTGCTTTTGCGACAACCGACGGACACCGCTACTCTCCGAAGCTGCACCGAAGAGCGCGCGGCTGCCTCCCGAGGCTCCTCTACGACACGACGTCGTTTTCCTTAGCCCGCCCACGTCCACCCGCGAACTCCCTATGCCAGCAATGGCGAAAGAGCAAAAAAAACGACACTGGCCACCAGCCTAGACATACAACGGCAACAACTACAGTTACACCTCCCACTGAGTTCTTAGTTCTGTTATGGTAACCCTCTTTGGGAGACGCTCTTAAACAAAAAGCACAAAATGGCAGCCTCCGCATCGGCCTTTCTAGGAAAAGGCTCTATGGCACCGGCCGAGAGGATTCGTTGCATAAAGAAGGGGGCCGTGAAGTGCTATTGAAAAAAGCTTTTGAAAAAAATTGCCCCGCACATGCGTAGAAAAGCCATCTCAAGAATAGAAGGGTTGAAAGAGAATAGAAACGGCCTAAACGCACCCGCCAGTTCGAAAGAAGCCAACGCATGCGTGAAGTTTTAAACTAGCGCAAGCATCCGCGGGAGGAACTTTTCTACGGCGCCTGCGCGAGGGCATCCTCGCCTTCTCTTTGTTGGGCTTCGGGGGTTGGGCGCCATTTTGCGCGGCGGCTGAGTGGAGGCGCTGATTGGGTTTCGGGGACCGGTGGCGGAGCCAATCAGAGCGGGACCCGAACCGGGGGAGCAAGGCACGGTGAGTTCGAGCAGCCAATATGGAGCCCCCGAGCGCCGGCCCAAGAGCCGGGATTGGCGGGGCCGAGTGGCCAGTCAGAAGGCCGCGCGCGGGCTAGGGCTGGGCGAGCGCTGGGGCAGCGAGTGGCTGTGGCCCGTTGGCGCCCAGAACCTTCATCGAAGTGGGATGTGTGGCTGACGTGGGAACGGGGAGGTCACTGTTTGGGGCAAACTCGAATAGGGTTAGTTAGTGCCGTCTTGCTCGGCCCGGTCCGCCTAGGGTGGCCGAAGGACCTTCGGAGATGCCTTTCTGCGGCCTTCGCTGGATGAAGGGAATGAGGAAAAGCCCGTGGGGCGTCTCCTGCGGTTGCTTCACGGGGCTGCTTTCGGTGGCCTGCGTAAGGGGCTCGCCATCCTGTGTTTGGCGGCCGCTGGCCCTCGAGGTCAGTTTCGCTCGCACGCCTTTCAGGGCATGGACTGTAACCGAACACCGCGGGGCTCCGCGCGCTGCGTTTCTCTGCCGCTCTGCCAAATTCTTGCCTCTAAAAAATTACCCTTCGATCAGGACCGATGTTCTCGCCGAGGAGGCCTCTTCATGGCTGATTCTTCCCATGCTGACACAAAACAAAGGGTTTCTCCTTACATATCGTGTTACGATTATGCTAAGATAATTGGAATCTGCCTCAGATGAAAGCCACTGCTGGTTGTACCCAGTATAGGCTGCTTCAAATATTACAAATGTACATTGCATAGACCCATAACCCAAGAGAGGCGCCTTTCAATGAACAGTGGATTTAAGGCATGTTTTCTTCTCTCATGTTAGAATATGCATATGGCAATATTCTATTTTTTTGTGAAGTCTTTTTATGTACTTCCTGTAAGAAAAGCCATGTTTCCCTGTTAAATGATTTAGTGGCTTTAAACATGTTTCCGTATGTAAAGAGGGATATAGCATATGGCTCCTCCTTAAATATAACGTTGGGGAATAATAGGTTTGGTTTTTTGTTTTTACTTTGGGTTTCATTAAGTTCTGTGTATATTTATATAATGTATCATTGAACATAAAATCTTAGGGAGAGTTTGCTTTGTGGTCCAGTCTAGAATTTGCAGAAAGGGAATGGATTGAATTACTGGCTTCTTTTTTAAAAAAAGTTATCAAAATGCAGGTAAGCTTGAAAATATAGTTAAAATAGAGAAAGGAAGGTGATATTTCAAATGTAAGACACCTTGAGGTACAATAGTTTTCAATTAGCTATCTAATTTGATAAATGTGCACCATCCTGCTAAAAACAAAACAAAAAGGGTAGAATTTAGTCAGTAATATGAAACCTCACAATCATATAGCATCCTACTCTCCTCCTTGGCCTCACAACTGAATTCAGAAGGAAGTCAGCCCCATTACTTCTGATTTCAGCTTAGTAGTAGGATTTGATGAAATACTGTGTCTTGTACAAATACATTTGATGAAAAACCATTCCAATTTCTTGACTAAATTAGTACTGGCAGTCTCCTGCAAAATTAATCAGGGGAATGTGTGACTATTTGAATGTTGTTTAACTACCTGGGCCATTCTAGTCCCACCCCTGCTGGTTTCAACCTACCTTGTGTTTGGCTGTGCTGGAGGAACTTCCAGTACTTCCCCAACCTTGGTTCCCTCCAGATAATCCCATAATTTATAGTTACCATACCTTTACCTATGAAGGCTGGGAGAGGCAGGCCAACACATTTAGAGCTGTTGGGTAGGAAATTGTACTGTCTGGTGTTAGTTGTTGACAGTTATAAAATCCTGTCCAAGAGGGTGTGTTTAAATGTAAACCAAAGTTTCCCACTGAACAGCTTTGGGCTTACCTTGCCTATTGTTGATGTGGGGGTAAAATGAGGAAAGGCCCTGTGTATGTTCCCTTGAGTTCTCAAGAGGATAGGCAAGATATAACTTTAATAATAAATGCAGTAAGTTCCATAGTAACTTAAAGAAATGTATTGCTCCCTGGTAAGTGGGAGGAGAGAACCCCCCCTCCCTGAACTTCTGGAGACCCAGAACTTTCACCCAGTCATCTGCCCCTAATGCCACCACTAATAGTTTCCCTTTCCAAACTCCCAATTTCTGCTTCACAGGGAAACTCATTCTTCATTTCCTAATTTCTACCACTTTGCTAAATTGCAGTTGGGCCCACTTCTTATTTACAGTGTTGGATTTCTTGAAAATCTACTGTTTACTGGTGTATTATATCTTAGAGATTTTTGCTTGTACCTGAGGGTTTATATCAGAGCTTTCCAAACTGTGTGTAGCGACACAAAAGTGTGTCGCCACACACAGTCTGGTGTGTCGCCACACAACCCGGAAGCGCTGATCATCATCAGCGCTTCCATGTTTTCCCGCGGCGACACACCAACGGCGGCGCGCAAAAATCCGAAAGCGGCAGCAGCGTTTCCGGGGTTTTGCGCGCTGCCGCAACGACAGCACTTCCGGGTTTTCCCGCGGCGACACACCAACAGACAGACAAACCAACACCACAGACAAACCAACAGTGGTTGGTGTGTCGCCGTGGGAAAACTTTGGAAAGCCCTGGTTTATATGAACACATAATTGGAAGTAGGGCCTATTGAGCTTGATGTGAGTTACTGTAGTAGAAATATACATGGGATTGAACTACATTAAAAAGTTATCAGCTATAGAACAAAAGCAACATCACAGTTTAGCCCATGTACACCAGCATCTCTTTTCTCTTACAGTTTCTGGCTGTTAAAATAAACTCATTTTTACAAAAGCTGTCCTTATTTGCTATCAAGGAAAGGATTTCTCCTAACAATAGAAAGATGAAAAATTATTCATCCAGGAAAAAAAATGTCATTCAGCAAAAATGTGGATATTTTACAGTGTAGAAAAAATATTTATTTATTTATTTATTTATTTTATTCCCCGCCCATCTCCCATGCAAGGGACTCTATATAATATAATATATTATATTTCAATATAATTGAAATTTAAACAACAAAAAAAATTTAAAACACTTCCAGTAGATTGGAATGTTCTAGTTCAACATTTTGTTTTACTTATTATAACCTGGGCAACAAAAGCCATTATAAATAGATGAGTCTTGCTTGTCTGTCTGTCTGTCTATCTATCTATCATTCATTCATTTAATTTATATGACCGCCCACTCCCCCACAGGGGACTCTGGGTGGTTTACAATAAAACCAAGGTTAAAATATAAATATAAAATTACAAATTAATTAACATAGTATAAATAAATGTAAAATCCAATCTGGCGAATTTAAATAATAGGGAGGACATTATGGTATTAACCACCCCCAGGAGGAGCTATTACTTTCCCCCTCCCATGCTAGGCGGCAGAACCAGGTTTTCAGATCTTTCCTAAAGGTTGGGAGGGAGGAAACCTGCCTCAACTCTGGGGGCAAGATATTCCAAAGGGCGGGCGCTACTACAGAGAAGGCCTAATGGGGTCCAGGAGACGGGGCTTCTCTGTAGTAGCAACTCTCTTTGCAATCTTCAGCCTCCCACTCCGATATTAAATGCGGCCTCAAAAGGTTCATCCCAATTTAGTCCATGAACACTGATACAATCTATAAAATCGTGATGATTTGGGAGGTTCCCATATGAAACTAAATTCAAGGGGAACCATTTCACTGAATCTGTTTTACCTGCATGTGCACTTTATTTTTGCACCCTGCCTGTGTGCACCTTTGCTCTACCCACAATGCTCTGGGTTTTTTTTCCTAATAGCTCCTAATAGGCTCCTTTCCTTGATAATACAGTATTGTTCCAGTCTGGGGGAAAGTTGCCTGATGAATTTCCAGTCTTCTGTTGTAGATGGGAAAGAGCCAATTTGCACTAATTAACATCAGAACAGCATAACACATGTGTAGCAATTTCACTTACAGTTTCCTAAAAAACATTGTATCTAACAAGAGCTCAGGTTAGCAAGTAACAAGCTAGACAATACCTGCTGAGGGAAGGCAAACTTGAAGTGTTATATTGGCTAACTTTATCATAAATGCAATTGTATTCTGAATTCTCTGTATTCCTGTAGAGTAGTTTAGACCTGGAGATGTAATATTACTGGCTATTATGATGCCCTTTGGAGTTCTTGTTTTACAAAGAATTCTTGCTTCAAATGTTTGGTGCATCATTTTGGAGGTAATTACGATATTCTCTGCAATAGGATATTCAATATATTAAAATGATATGTAAAATGAGATATTGGGTTTTTTTCTAGGATAGTTCTCTATATTTTCATTTTCTTTCTAATTCGTATTTTAATCAGCCACCTAAGGGTTTGCTGTCCAATTTAAATTTGCTTTAATACTGATAAGCTGTAAGAAGTTATATGAAGAAGAGAATAGGCTACTATTAAAGGCTGGTACATAACTGCTGATTTTAGGCTTTCTAAGTAGGAGTAGAGAAATAAGCAATTGCTTTAACTTTTTTCTTGATGTCCCTGATAGTTCTGAAAGGACCTGGTTGGGCTAAGCCCATAGGTACAATTTTTATAAATGGGATATTTGGAAAGGTAGGGGGATTTTATTAAGATGTCCTAACTAGGTGGATAGGGGGTTATTTTAGGGTTCCCAGATGAATTGCACTCTCAATCCATTCTGACAGTAATGTTCTATGTTTTCTTTTAGGTTTCTGATTGAGGATTGGATAAAGAATTGACACAGAAAACTATGGAGCAGTACACCACAAACAGTAGTAACTCAACTGAACAGATAGTTGTGCAGGCTGGACAGATACAGCAACAGGTGTGATATTTACTTGCAATTCAGATTTCAATACTGTATGTTGGTTCTTAACAGATTTAAGTGCCAAGAAGAATAGGTACTTCCTTACTGATTGTTAGACCTATGCAAAATATTTGGTGACCTTTTTTTGCTGCAAAAGAAGCACCACTCCTTCAAGTGTAAAGGCAATCATGTCCCTCCAAATGTCTTTGCCCAGTCATATATGTCTACAGAGGACACTTCTGCCAGGATTTCTGCCAAAGTGAACTGCACCTCTATGTGGTTTGCACAGCCCTGCAAGGACACCTATGATCTTTAAACATTAGAACATAATTATTAAAACTCAATGGTGCATCTGCTTCTTGGCCAACCCTAACACTAATGTAATTATTCATTTTCTTTGTTGGAGGTATCTGCATAAAATAATTTAATATTTCACTACAGTACTACAAAGTTAGAGATCCCCTGGATTAATGTAAATAAGGTTACAGGTGTCATACTATTTTTCTTGGTTATCTTGTCTGTGTTTTCTTAAATTTATGTGTTTTTTCTGAGAGAAATCACAGTGTAAGGGCTACACTGATTTAGGCACAATGCAGTATCAGTGTGTTTGGATTTCTTCTTCCATGTTCAGAGGCCTCAAGTCAGCCATCTGTTTGTTTCTTCTGTGTCCTTATTTAGAGCTTCCAAACTTTGCACTGAGAAGGTGTACTTTCCTTCTTTTTGACCTGAGAATTATACGCAGATTAAAGGCCACCACATTAGGAATGGACTAGCTAGTTCCTCCTTGTAGGGCCTGTTGTCCTCTCCTGGCAGTTTTAAAAGAAAAAAATCTTGTCTTGAGCTCTTCCTTTCCTCCTTGCCAAGTTTCAAGCTCTTCCTGTTCCTGTTCCCAGCAGCAGGGTGGTGTGACTGCTGTCCAGTTACAGACTGAGGCTCAGGTGGCATCTGCCTCAGGCCAGCAAGTTCAGACCCTCCAGGTAGTGGTGATCTATCTGTTGTTTTTGTGTGAGCACTGCATGAATCACCCCATCACTGCATGTTTGATGCTGTGTTTGCACTGGGGCTTGAAATGGAAACAGAAAAATAGTGGCAGTTTTAATAAAATGTAACATCTCGTGTCCCTAGATGGGATAGAATAAGCTTCTCAGCCAATTCTCATGCTGGCTCTGAGTCAAAGGAGTTATCATTCAGTATGTATGGGTGATAGCTCATTCTAGCTGTAGCAGACAACAGTCAAATTAACAAAAATGTTGGAATGGATTATCCAGTTAAAAATGCATGCAGAAAACTGACTTATCTGAAACTTCTACTACTGCAGATTATAAAAATAGGGATGGTGTGGGGGTGAGACGACTGGGCTTGCCACCCTTCATAAAGACTTTTTAATAAAGAAGAATATTTTAAAATGATCTATATGAAGGATTGTTTCCCCTTTCACCAATGAGATATTTGCAAAAAAGAATTTTTGTTTGAGAGATTTATTTAATGGATTATGTTCAGTACATAAAACAAGAGAATAATATGTTAGCTTAAAAAATATTAAAATATTGAGAAGAGAGATTTCAAACCCTGATTTGTGTTCTTGTGAAATGGTAAAAGTCATGTGAACACTCTATCATTTGTTAAGTAAGGCAAGACTACTTTTACTTTCCGTTTCTCCTGCCCTTTTTAAGTGTTAGTGTTATAAAGCACGTTAACATCCATCTTGTAATATCATCAAGGTATCTTTTTTCCTTGCTTTAATTTTGTTTGTTTGTTTGTTTTACTAAACTTTTCAAAATAATATTCAGTACAGGTAGTCCTCCCTTAACGACCATTCGTTTAGCAATGGTTCAGACTTACAACAGCACTAAAACCCGACTTACAAGTGGTCCATTCATTTAGTGACAGTTCAGACTAACAATGGCGCTAAAAACCCGACTTATGACTCGTCCTCACGCTTACAACTGTCGCAGCATCCCCGCAGTCACGTGATTGCGATTCAGGTGCTTGGCAACTGGTTTGCATTTACGACTGTTGCAGTGTCCGGTGGTCACATGACTACCATTTTTTACCTTCCCAGTCGGCTTCCAGCAAGCAAAATCAATGGGGAACCATGTGATTCGCTTAATGACCGTGTGATTCACTTAACCGCCGCAAAAATGGTCGTAAAATCGGGTCAGATTCACTTAATGACTGCATATCTTAGTGACCAAAATTCCGGTCACAATTGTGGTTGTTAGGCAAGGACTACCTGTATTTTATTACGCCTAAGAAATAATAAAATGCTGTTGACAAGTCTGTAGCTTGAATCATGTCAACTGGATTTCTATTTTCTCAGTGGAAACATTTCGCTCCTTATCCAAGGAGCTTCTTCAGTCTGAGCAAAGTTGGTAAGGGAATCCTAAATATGTTTCTAGGTAGCTGTGTGACCTTACACCTGGGGTCATGGTTATATTGAGATGTTATTTTAAGTCCTTTTATCATCTAAAGGATGATAAAACTCCTTTTTATCATCTAAAGGATGATAAAACTCCTTTAGATGATAAAAGGACTTAAAATAACATCTCAATATAACCATGACCCCAGGTGTAAGGTCACACAGCTACCTAGAAACATATTTAGGATTCCCTTACCAACTTTGCTCAGACTGAAGAGGCTCCTTGGATAAGGAGCGAAACGTTTCCACTGAGAAAATAGAAATCCAGTTGACATGATTCAAGCTACAGACAATTCCACCTGGATGACTGAGAACCTTCATAGACATATTGCTGTTGACAAGGTTTATTAGCATTGTGTTGATCTACCCTGGATTTTACATTGTGTTCTTTTTTAGCTCTTCTACTTGTTTTGTTAGCCTTTCCTAACCTAGAATTATCTAGAATTAGATTATGGATTTCAATTCCATAATCCCTTTGGTAATTATGAAAGTTAAAATCAAACATTTTGAAAGAGCTTTTATTTAGCCTGGCCTAAGCCCTGTAGAAAGCCTTCAAAAGAAGTTCATCTTCTTTTATAGATATATTTTAACATTCATGTTCTTCTTGGACTACCCTTTCAATTCTCAAATATGTCTGAATTAGTTACAAGTCCACATATTCATAAAAATGTTTGAGTTTCATTAAATTCAGGAACCTATCTTCTAAAGCTACTACTGCTACTTCTTGGTGCCTCATAGTAATAGGAGGTGATAGAGCTGTGCAACACTTTGGATTCAGTCTTGGAAAAGCGCATGGCTGCTTTGAGATGTTGCAGACAGGTGATCTGTTTGCTATCCCATGCGCCCCAAAGCATGTTTTTGAGATCAGATTCAAGGTGTTGAACAGACTTAGTAGGCAATATATATTACATGCATATCTCTCACACTTTTTTTAGAATCTTGAGAATGGAAACTTCAAGCATGTCTTCATGATCTTAATGGCATAAATGTCAAATTTTATGTACTTTGCATCTAAAAGAGATGAAGAAGGACATTGTTTTGAGTCTCATTCAGATCTCATAATTTTATGCATCTGTTTTAAAATTAATGCTACCTGGATGAAGTCTCAATTTGTGTGAAATATTTGGAAATCTCTACGTGTAACTACTGTATGTTTATCACAACTGCTCCAATACATGTCATGACACAAACACTATGTGCACATCAGGCTTTAAAGTGTCTGCTTTATGCAGTTTAAATACTTCTGCTTTCCTGGTAGAACAGCATCCTCAATTAAAAGGTATACAGAGGGGAGAGTGTAAGACTAGTGGTCATCAACAACGAACAAATGGGAAGGTGATTTTTACTTCTGTTCTGTTTCACTCAACCCTGCTATTCCCTGAGGTTGATGAACTAAGAAGCGTATGCTGAATTGGGGTGGGGGTGTCAATTTCCCAAACTTGTGTACTGCTTTGGGTTTTCTGAGTTGCCCATCAAAGTACAAATAAGATCTGACCCTACTTAGCTTTTTTAAGATCAACCAAGGTCAATGAAATGGTGTCATCTGCTGTGATAATGTAGCCATTAATAATTGATTATCTCTTAAACTTGACACATTCTATTGGGTTATAATGCAAAGCTGCAATTAAATTCTAAGAAACAAACTTATCAAACTCACCTGTGCCAGCCTGTGATGATGCATGAAATAGTCCCATTGCTGCCACACTTTGGTCGTGCTTGCCATATTTTATCTTTATCTTTTATTGATTTTATTGTAATTTCTTTATTTCATTGTTGTGAGCTACCCAGAGTTATGTTGTTGTTGTTGTTGTTGTTGTTGTTGTTGTTATTTTCTGCAGTTTCTACATAAGAAGGTTTTGATGCCTGAAGCTGAGTACTTATCTGAGCTTGTGTTTCATTGTGGTTCTCTTCCTTTCTCATTCTTTAGGTCCAGGGTCAGCCACTGATGGTACAAGTGAGTGGAGGCCAGCTAATCACATCAACTGGTCAACCAATTATGGTACAGGCTGTACCTGGCAGTCAAGGTCAAACCATTATGCAAGTCCCAGTTTCAGGATCACAAGGACTTCAGCAGGTCAGTATACCCAAATGATGTACAAACTAGTATTATGCAATGCAGTGATTCTATTAAATTGGTTTTCAATCAAATCAATTTTCCAAATTGAATTGAAAAACTAAATCAAATTAGTTGCTTCAGATTGATTCAACAATTTGGAAAAGCTTTTGTACCATTTTTCCTAATTAATTTGAAGGATCAAATCAACTTAAATTGGTTCAGATGGGAGCCAATCCATAAACTCCTAGGATAAACCAGCTCTCGCTAGGAAAATATCACAGGGAAGCTTAAACTTAGGTATAATGGAGGCAACCATCACTTGTTGCTTGTCCCCGTCATCTCGTATTCAAAGGTGTAGTATGTCTGAATACACAGGTCCTCTTCTGAGTTGTTTTTGCTAATAGATCTAAATTAATTATTTCAGTAAATTAGTTTAATTCTTTTTTAAAAACATATTTCTGTGAAGAAATTTCTTGCATTTTTATTCTGTGAAATAAAATAATTTTTGTCTGTCAGACAAAAAGAAAATCAGTTCCAGAGGAAGAAACATTTACCATCTTTATTGTAATAGGGCCTGTCAACTTAATCTTATTGGTGCTTCCCAAAATAATTATTACTGATGGGTAAGCTATCTGTGATTCTCCAGATGTTGCTCGACTACTGCTTGCATCATTTGTGATTATTGCCTGCCCTTCCTCTTTGAATGAAAAGCCTTATAAAAATAAACTAAATATAATCTGCTGCCTGAGGGTGATGGAATTCCTACCAGATTTTGTAACCTCTTTTACAAAATCACTGTAATGTTGTTATTACTTGGATTCATAATGAACATCGTGCAAGAATGCTCCCCTACTTGATGAAGAAGAGCTATGTTATTATATATTTGAACACTTATTGCTTAAGACTTCATATTCTTTTGAATTGTGAAAAATGTCTCCTAGGAGTTTTAAAGTTTTTTTTCTCCTATCCCTGCTCTTTAACACTCTTGTGGTAGACAGTGTATATACTGGTGCAGACAGCTGTCCCTTCATCATTGTTTTATCTTTGCTTTTGTTATTCAATATAAGTAATTTCTTTTTCCTCCAGCTTTTGTTTGGTTAACAAATCATCTCAGAATAATTTGATAAAGTCATGATTAGGAATAGTAGTTAACAGCATCTTACTCTATTTTATATTTCCACAGATTCAGTTGGTCCAGCCCAGTCAGATTCAGATTCAAGGTGGGCAAGCTGTACAAGTTCAGGGCCAGCAGGGCCAGACACAGCAAATCATCATCCAGCAGCCACAGACAGCAGTTACTGCTGGCCAAACACAGGTAGCATATTAAAAGGGGGAAGAAATTGGAGAGTGGGTTCAACTTAGAGGAGGAAGGTGAATGGAACATGCAGGAGAATTGGTCTTGGCATAGTGTTTTATATGAAACCATGGAATAACCCAATACATAATAGTTTTATGTTGCTCACTGTTTTCATCTCGTGGGACGTTTGCTTTTGCAGACCCAGCCACAGATTGCAGTCCAAGGACAGCAGGTAGCTCAGACAGCAGAAGGTCAGACAATTGTCTATCAACCAGTTAATGCTGATGGAACAATCCTTCAACAAGGTAGGAATTCTACATGCTGCAGCCATTTTCCAAGTTATATAAACTGTTTCAGAATTACATGCACTCTGTTTTTTTTAATCTCTGGAACATGAGTGGGTGGCTAATAAGCCCCATGTAGTCCTTGGCAGCCTCTTGTGCTCTCTACCATGTGCCCTTTAACAAGCATTTTCCTGCTGTATCTGCTCTTCTGGTAGCCTGCCAGTCTCCTGCTTGATGAGCTAGAGGGGAGCACTAGAGAGTGCTCCCTTCCCCAGAACACCAGTGTTTTCCTACTGACATCTGATTGGTATACTCTTTCCTGATCACCTCAGAGCTGTACTATTATCTCTCTCCTTCACTTCAGTGTTTTAACAGACATACTTTGGTAGAGGTTTGTCTGTATGTACTCCCAGCAGCCTGCTGGTCAGATGTAGGTGTGCAGGCCTACATCTGACCAGCAGGCTGCTGGGAGTACATACAGACATACCTCTACCAAAGTATGTCTGTTAAAACACTTAAGTGAAGGAGAGAGATAACAGTACTGCTCTGAGGTGATCAGGGAATAGTATACCAATATAGGTATGAGAGTGAATATTTTTAATCCTACTTTGTCAGAATTGTAGGGTGTTGGTATTAAAATATTGGTAGTTATGAGTTTTCTACAGTGATGGATTAACATGGCCATTACTAATGGTGATATGATACTTGCCATGGTGACAGTGCTTTGGTTTCAGACCTGAAACTTCTGGTTTCTTGAAAACTACATTTCTTTTTTGGAATGTCAACTGATCATTCTAGAATTCCAGCAAGAACACAAGGATTCAAGGAATCTATGGATGTACAACTTGGAAATCATAGTCACTCACTCCTTAAACATGCAACATGCACTACAAAATATACATTTTCATGGACTATAGGGATACAGGTGGTTGGTGTTTGTTTTTGTTTTTTAAATACAATTTAGAAGTACTTACTGTATTGTTGAAAATTACTTGCTATAGAGATTGTAGACTAGGTTACACTCAGCAAGGATAAATATAGGAACCTTTGGCACTATTATATATGCAGTGCATCCCTGAAATACAATATTTTAAAATGCATTAAAATGTATCAAAATCATTCTGTGGCAAGTAAGTAATTACAAGATTCATCCATATTTTGTAAGGTGTTATACAGAAGCTTTGTAAGACTCCTCATTGATCTTTGGGAGGTGCTGCTCAGCTTTTATCTTTCCCATAACTTCCAAATTTCATGTGGCATGGTTTATTTATTATTTATTTTTACTGATCGCTCTTGTGTACCAACATTCATTTGGTACATCTCATTTCATTGAGACTCCTGGCAACTCCCTGGCAACACAACATAAATACACAATGAGCCCTCCACAGTAAACCAAGTAAAATTAAATCAAAACCTCCACAGCAGAACATAAACCAGTTAATTAACATCATTCCTAAAAATATAACTCAAGCCTTCATACCACAGCTAAAGAAGTAGTGTCTCCTATTGACCATCAAAAGCTCTTTGGAAGAGCTCCATCTTTATCAACTTCTAGAAAGTGATCAGCAGCAGAGCAACATTAATTTCTGAGGAGGTGCTGTTCTGCAATGCTAAAGTAAGGAGGAGTGAAAATGTTCCACTTGTAATATTTTGCAAACTGCATCACTTTCTCAGACTATTAAGAAGTCCATTACATCTGATTTGTTTCATTGAATTAGAACTCAGGTCTCTTTTATGGTTTTCAGATGGAAATTGTTAGTTCTTCAGATTCAGTTCTGTGAAATTGCTTTAAAATATGCAGGAATGAAATGCAGCATCTGCCAGTGCAGCATCTGTGCAATCCTGGATAAAGATGTTTCTGTTTTAATAGATTGCCAACAGATGCTGCATTTGCATTTCACCTCAAAGGACTTTTTTGGAACCAAATCTGAAACACTACACAGCCTTAATTATGCCAGAAGCTAACGTGTAATATGTATTTTCTGTTACTTATGGGAAAGATATTAAAATGACAGACATCTCTGTTGTCAGATACTCAGAAATACATTGCCATAGAACTGGAAGGTCCTTTAGCACTTCTTATCTATAGCACTCAATAAACCTATGCTCCGTGAGCTTATTTAAGCCTATATGAAGCTTAGGGGACATTATTATATCTTTGTGGGAATGATGCCCATTATAGTTCAGTTAGCAACAAATGAAAAGTAAGCTATCCCTTGTATACTAGCATTTATTGCCTTAACGGTAAGCCATTTGGCATGAATCTTAAATTTCATGCTGATTTAGCTCTGTTTAGAAATAGCTGCTAAACTCACATGTGGATGGGTCAATTCAGATCTCTGCAAAAATCACATTTAAAAACATCCATAAGCATGACTCAGAATGAGGGAATAACATTTGAAATGGGACTAAATTTGTTCCCTCATTTTTTGTTTTGTTTTGTTTATGTGTTCTGTTCAAGTTACAGTCCCTGTTACAGGCATGATCACCATCCCAGCAGCCAGTTTGGCTGGAGCACAGATAGTTCAGACTGGAGCCAACACTAATACAACTAGCAGTGGACAAGGGACGGTAACAGTGACTCTGCCTGTTGCTGGAAATGTGGTTAACTCCGGTGGAATGGTCATGGTGTGTATTGCATTCTACTCCCCCTTCTCTTACTGGGTTTTAATGTATGCCACAAGTGGGCAAACTCTGGGGCCTCCAGGAACATTGTCTATTTTTTCTCATGGCTCTTCTTTCAGTAAACTTCCGTACAATCACTAATTTTCCTCAACCTTAGCAGCAGGAGAAGGAAACAAAAAATGTACAGCAGGATCATTGGACAGGAGAGTACCATATATACTTGCGTATAAGCCCATCTGAGATAAACCGACCTTCAAATTCTTAACCAAAATACCATGAAAAATGCACCACCCGCGGATAAGCCAACCCACATTTTTCATGGTATTTTGGTTAAAAATTCGAGGGCCTGCTTATCCACAGATGGGCTTATCTGCAAGTATATACTGGAAATACAGGTACTTTTAAAAAAAGTATTACCATATATACTCACGGATAAGCCCATCCATGGATAAGCCAAATCTGATTTTTTAGGTGCATTTTGGCTTATCCGTGAGTATATACAGTAATGAGATTTCCCTCCACCCCAGTGATGGAATGTTTTATGGGTATGTGTGGTATACCTGAATGAGTACTTTTCAATGATTGCAAAGCCCCTTCCCAGAAACATACATGACCCACAGGACCAAAAAGGTTGCCAGCCTGATTTATAGACTAGATCATTCTTTTTTTTAGTTTGATATCCCTTTCCTTTATTTTCTTTTTAAAGAAATTTGCTTTGATCTTTGATTTGTTGTGACACATATTTGGAATATAATTGATGTAATAGAAATATTCAAGCTACAGGATGCTTTTATGTTAATTTCTATGAGATTTGAAGAAATGCAGAATTTCAATAATATTTTTCAGGGAATGGTTTGAATTCTGAATTCTAGGAGTCCCTTGCGTTCGTTTCCCACTCCTACCTGGTCTTTCTGTGCCTCTTTGGCGAGATAGCAGTTCATTTAATCAGTGCACTTCCCTGCTTTGATGTAGATGGTCCCAGGTGCTGGATCAGTGCCAGCAATCCAAAGGATACCTTTGCCTGGGGCCGAGATGCTGGAGGAAGAGCCCCTGTACGTGAATGCGAAACAGTATCACCGGATTCTGAAGAGAAGGCAAGCAAGAGCCAAGCTGGAAGCAGAAGGGAAAATCCCTAAAGAGAGGCGGGTGAGATTATAACGATCAGTTACTATTATCATTCATGAGACGCAGAAGATAAGTAGCAGCTCTGCGTCATAAAAGTTCCCCACATCCATCTGTAGGGTTCTTTTCCCATAGCATTATATAAGGTATGCTTTCATCTCTACAATTTTGTAATTGTATATACAGAAATATCTTCATGAGTCCCGACACCGACATGCGATGGCAAGGAAACGAGGAGAAGGTGGACGCTTCTTTTCTCCAAAAGAAAAAGATAGTCCCCATATGCAGGTAAATGAATATTTGCTTGCTTGCTTGACTTACTTTACTTGCTTACTTACTTATTTACTTATTTATTTACTGACTTAAGCTGGCCTTCATAGATAGGTGCTCCCAATTTACCACTTAAGATCAGCCAGAAATAAATTCAGAGTTCTTGGTATTTTTTTCTCACTTTACAAAGCATGCAAATTTGGATCACTTTTGACATTTTCACCTAGCTCAGTTATTATGAGTTACCAAAAACTATGGAAAATGTAAGTAATATACCTGAGAAAACAGTCATCTCCAGGTAAAAGCTGGATTAGAGAAAGTCAGTGTCTCAACTTCAAAAGTTAAACTCTCTGGAAAATGCCCTTTGTGATGGTTGATGTTTGCCACATAACCATTAAAATGAGTACATATATTTGGCACACTTTAATTTTCTTATATTTGTTTAAATTTTTAAATAAAAATAAAGTTTATATTGTTAGGGCATCATTGTAGAGGCAATTTCAAAAGCAGTGCCATCGGGCATTTTGCAACTGGTTTTGACAGAAATCATCCTTAATTGTAAGGGTGATCTGATTTGCTTTGCTTTATAGAATAGCTTAAAAATTTAAGGTTCTGTTATTCACAGTGTAATCCTGCTAATTACATTAGGAACCATAAACACTATTTGTTTCTGAACTTTGAGTAGTTGGACGATCTTAAAAGATCAGTGACAGGCATGCAGAAATAGGTTTTGTTTCAAGCCTGAAGCAAATACATTGTGGTTCAGGAGTTTGGCTGAACCATTTTTGGTAGGTTACAGTCTGGGCAATCCCAGAACAAATCTGGAGGGATGTTATAGGGTGAGTAGGGCAATACATCTCACCCCTGTCTCTCCTCCTCCTCTGTATGGCTTCCATGCCAGTCTGTTCTCCCACTGATCTTTCCAGTGCCTTCTGTTCCCCACCTCCATAGCCCTTGACTTCAAGCGGGGCATGTTCAAAAGTGGCTGTTCTGTGCACAGGACATTTTATTTATTTATTTATTTTATTTTATTTTATTATTCAAATTTATTCCCCGCCCATCTCCCATGCAAGGGACTCTTTTTTGCCCCCTGCTCATTGGGTTTAAGTCAGTTAAGTAGGCTTAGGTGCTTCTGAGGATTGGGTTCTGCAGTTAGCAGCATCTGCAGTGTTCTATCATTCTCTGAAATACTTTTCATACTGTATCTTACGATCTAGAAAGATTGTGGTACTTCAGATCATGCTCATTCATAACAGATTGCAGGTACAGAAGATCCAGTTCTAGTTACTTTGTATTTGATACTGAGGCAAAATAAATATTGCATTTCCCATTTTGCTTGAAAAGCTGTCTGTCTTTATTTTTCCAGAATAGCAAACAAGCAATGCCATTTTTTTTATTTTTTTGAGAAATAGAACCATCAGTTTAAACAAGTACCCACACAATAAGCCAGTCCTTCACTCTGACACCATAGCTTCCTTAGTGGGTTCTCTGCCAAACACTGATATGGCCTTCTTTCCCACGTTCCATTATTACAAAGCAAGTTAGAATTGTCTGCTGGAAGATGCTGCCTTGTGTGCAGGAATCTAAAGAACGAACCTCCCCTTAGAATGACAGGGCTGTAGACATTGCAGCTAGTTGAACAAGTGAATTGCAGCAGTCTGCCACCTCTGTCTAGAATATTATTGTTTATATAAACAGCAAAGAATACCAAGCGAGAATCTATGGGGAGCAGAATCTATCTTGGGGAGTGGAGGGCAGATGCTGCCTGTCTCCTGCCAACTGGCCATCCCTTAAACATACTGTATCCTACCTTGCTAGATGTTGAAAAATACATTTGTTTGTTTGTTTATTTATCAATCAAATTTAATCACCACCCATCTCACTCAGAGAGCGACTTCATACTGTCCAAATAGTAAGCTAAGATCTAGCTGGATCAGTGTGAGTACCACATTCCAAGTAGAAACTGTATAATGAATCCTTCTCTAAATAGTGGGTCTCCCTGAGGCAAGTTTCTGTCACTTCTGGTTTGTGCTATAGCAACATAATGTCTTCCTTTAAATAGCATGTGGCTCTTGCTTGTGTTTAGATACTTTGAAGTAGATAATAGAGGTTACAAAGCCTTTTTTTTTCCTGTACAGGATCCTGGCCAGGCAAACGAAGAAGCTATGACACAGATGATTAGAGTATCCTAACAACCAACTAAATAACAAAACGTCTGGACATCTTGTGTCTCTGCAATTGTTCCCTCTCCTTCCTGTCAAATCAACTTCTGAATGGGAAAAGTTGCTATATGCACAACCTTGTTCTTTTTCAGAACAAATACTACACTCGCAGTGAGTGATTTGTTTTAGGCTTTTAAATGCAGTGGACTCAATCAACTGAAATACTAATGGACTGTCCATTCACCCTCCTCAGACCAGGGATTGAAAAGTCTGGCCCAAGGGCCTTTAACATTCTTGGCAGGACAATGGCCCAGCTTGAAATTGCCACTGCCTTAGCAATAACTGACTTGTTGACATAGGACAGCTATACTGTTTGGAAACCATGGGATTTGAACCACGCAGAAATACTAATGTTTGGAACAGCCAGAGCTGACATGCTTTGTTTTCTCAGTGTGATTTTCTGGTCTCTCACAGACTCAGCTTTTTATTAGGATTGTTATTACTTTTTGGCAGCATAACTTTCCATTGTTGAAGCATAATCTCATAAAATCTTGACAAGTTGCTGAAAGTTTTCCTTGAAATACTGCCCACCATGTATGCATCTGGGACAAAATTAATCTCTTCTCTCAAAAGTATTAGGAAAGTTAGTTGTAAAGCCTTAGGAAATGTAAGCTTATTCCACTGGCTAGAGAGATTGCATACTTGCACAGAGAATGGCCATGGGGCGGAGGGGGGGGCAGGGAGTGGGCTGACTTTGTGGCTAGCAAAGTGTTTTGTTTTGTAGTTGAATTGTGCTTTTGACAGTTAAAGCTCACTAACTTGCTCTCCTAGCAACTGGTTGTGCAGGCTGTGGATGTCTCCAGTTATGCAAACTAGTCCTCTGCCTGGATCCATTGATTTCCTGTGATCAAAGGATTAGATGCAGTACTGAATTGTGAACATCAGTCAGTTTGTAAGGACCATATCATTCCTCTAACCAAACCATAACTCTATATACCCTGTTGAAGTTCAGGCTGTTTTGGATATGAGAATATGAACTGTCCTTTCCAATTTTATATATAATGCACTTTGTAAATCTAGCATTTCATTCAGAATCCATTATTTCCTGTTGTGAAGAGCTCTTTCTTCCCCTTGGTCCTGTCCATAATAGGTTTATGATTCATCCTTATGCAAAAAGCCAAAACCATATTTGTTTTTTGCAATCTCACTTGATCATTCAGACTTTGGCATCAGATCTGAGATTCATTCTGTCAAGTATTGCCTTGTTTCCTTTGTATATCTTTCATTACTTATTTTGGTAAATGCCAAGAGGTCTGCTTTTGTATGTTCATAGGCTTCTGTTCAGCCCTTCAGTTGCTCAGCAAAACTCAGAATGGAGGAGTATTGGAGCAGGTCTGTTATGGAAAACAGAGCAGTGAGTTTCACACAAGTGCTGCATGTAAAAAGTGGCCTGGAAGTTGACTATTACATTTTTAAAGGGGGTCTTGCAGTTTTGGAAGAAGTGGTTCTTTACTGCAGAAAGTAGACATTGGTCCTCACTTAATCTTGTTATGGCCTGGAGAACTCTTCCTTCACAAAATTCCTTTTTTATTACTTGAAATAGAAAACAGTTCAGGAGGGATGAAGAGAGAATGTGTAAATGCAAACTATTGCTAAGTGAAAAATTCAAACAACTGATATTCAACAGTGATGCAAACCTTTGGAATTAGTCTTACCAAATTTCGAATTAGTCTTGCCAAATTTCAACTTGAATTTGGGTGTGGACCGAATTTTATGCAGTTGCTGTTCACATGGAGTTCAGTTCTCTACCTTAAGCTTTTGGCAGCAAAGAGAGATTTGTTTCATTTGTTATCTGTAAAGTCCTGTTTAAGCCTGCATTGTAGGTTGTACATTTATAAATGTGTTCATTTTATTCAGTCGTTCTGTTCTGTTCTTCAGCTGGCTGCTTCAGCATGTAACATTTCTCTTCACTGATTTACATAATAAATATTTGATTCGGATTTAAGTGATGGTATTAGTGAAGGAACAATGAATACTTTGTGGGTGGGGAATGGATTTTCTTTTCTACCATTGCTGTATATTGGCCTTCCTACACCTTGTGCCCTCCAGATGTGTTGGGTCTACAGCTCCCACAATTCCAATTGACAATTTCCAAAGGCTATGCTTTCTGGGAATTCTTGGGATTCTGGTCCCAAAATATCTGTAGGACATCAAGTTCAGGGAGGTTGCTGTAAATATTAAAAGCACTGATGCATTCTGAAATAATGCTGAGTGAGGGAAAGATACTGTATAGTTTGGGTTAGAGATTTTTCTCCCCATACATTCCTCTTTTCAGCTGTCATTTTATTACTGCATATTGGGGTATTAAGAGAATCAAGGTTCTCCTAATTCTTATGTATATTTAAAACATAACAATACATTTGCAACTTAAAACTATTTAGCCATTACAACCTTTCCATTTATTGAAAAATACAAACAGAATTGGTCTTTGTGATATCTGTATGTAGATGATGCAGAAACCTATTTAATTTTTGGTCTTTAGAAAATTCCTATAGTTAGTTTTTTCTGTAATGGTGTAAATTACCTGATAGAATCTATTATTCCAATGGCTTAGATTTCATGTGTGTAAGACAAATTTATTTCAAACTATTTTTTAATCTTGGGAATCTCAAACTACAAGATGATGCAAAATGGTTTGTTCTCAAGTAAAAATTAAAGTAGAAGTAATACCAAATATAAATTTTTAATTAGAAGAGAAAAGTCAGACCATGAAATGCTTAATTGGGAGTAGATTTAAGGATAAAGCTGTAGTGGGTTTGAGGAAAGTGTGAATTTTTTCTTTTGAATTAGAAAGCACTGGAACATTGAGCCTATATAAAGTGGCTTGGTACTTAGGGGTGGAATAGTAACCCCCAATTGATGCTTTTTCCAATATTTTGCATGTAAAAATCTTTTTTTCTTTTTCTTTTCTTTTTTGGTTGTGAATGGAGCTGGGGCATTGATATTTGTGAAATTGTACGGCAAAGTTTGTATATAGTTCAAAAGTTTATAATTTTTTATTCTGCATTTTGAAGTGTATTTTGTCTTTAATAGATACAACTGTAAGTACTGTGTACACTATTAAACCAATAAAATGTTTATAAAATATGCTGTTGACTAGCTTTCATTGCAGTCACACTTTATTTTGAATTACAGTTCCAAATAGCTGGAAAGATCCTTTAAAAGTTCGAAGTTAGAGAAACATTTTCTCAGCAGCAAACTTTAAAAGCCCTTATCTTCACTGCATTAAGTCTGATGTAAGTCTACTGCCACAGTAACTGCTGATTCAGTCCCTTGTCCATAAACTTTCCGTACTGAAATTTAAGTTACAATTTGCTTTGGCTTTAAAGAGAATGTACAATTTTCCTCCATTTTGAATTAATTTCATGGAAATTTGCACAAATTAATCCGGAACAATTACTCTCTGTTTTGGACATAGGAAAATTATGAAAAAGTTAAGAGCCTGCCAAGGTTAAGACATGGGTTGGACATTTCTTAATCTTACCCACAGTTACAGACAGTTAAGATGACGCCGTCTGAACGCTCACCTCTTTTTGGAAGTCTTTTCCCATAGAAAAATGGCAATTTAGCACATTTTATGCTATAGTCCAGAAATGTATCACATAGTTCTTAGATATTAAGTAACAATTTGAACAGGTCTCAGGCTTTGACACTTGTGTTGCACTGTAACATATACTCGGAGGAGAGAATAATGGCTGCTTCTCTTTTAAAGCACAAGTATATCAAAACTTGTATTGATTGGGATTTGCCAATAGTTCTTCTTTTAATATACTGTAGTTTCTGTTACTTTCAGCAACCCGTTAACTGAACTTGTCTTTCCTTGTGTCTTTAACTACTTGAAAAATGCTGCAATTGTGAGGGTATAATCATTTTATAGAATATTGCAACCTGGCCTAATGTATCTCAAAAACCAACATAAACTGCAGGCTTTTTTTAAAAAAAAACGTGTAAAAAGTATTGTTGGATTTCAGAATTTTAAAAAGTTTGGTTTTGGAGTGAAGGGTTTGTCCATGGTTGAGCTTGGTGGCACTCAGTATCTGTAAGAAGTCACAGCAATGTCAAAATGATGGCACATATGTTATGATGTTACCATGCAAATGGTGCAGTTCTGTACTAACGTCATGAAATCTGACACAGGTACATAAGTTGCATCGTGCAGGCTGATGTCATGATGTTTGTGTCATTTGCCCCCTTGCCTTTCCCCCAGATGCTGGTAATGCCACTCAAATGTGTCATTTCTTTCAAAAGTATGCCACTTAAGAAATGTGGCTCCTCTCTGTTACTAAGATTATGAACCAGCAGAAGAAAGTATGACTCTCTAATTACTGTAAAAAAGTGCTAGTGGCATCAGTTCAAATATAATGGAGGACAACGCTCTTTCATCAATACTGCAGCAAGATTCAACTGGTAGTTTATGTCAACATCCAACACCTGCTGTGCTTCAAGGCCATAAAGTGGAGAGCAATCTAATTCTCTTGTGCTGATGGTGGATAATCAATATGCCTTCACTCTTGCAGTAAAGATTCTTATAGCCGCCACATCATGCCATATGTCAGAAAGACTTCAGCCGAGTCGAGGTCTAGCTGCCAAAAAGTTGTGTGAAGTCGAAAGACAGATTTTTTAAAGAGTCTTGGCTAGGGAGTTGCACAGGGCTCTCTGTGAAAATCTGCAAAGTAGATCAGTAAGGCTGCTCCACCACAAAGAGCCCACCTAAAATCTAACCCTTTACTTGTGTTTCCTACACATATGGGCCAAAGTGCACAGTCATTAATCTCCAAAGTTGAACTAGTCCCTGTATCTAGCAGAATAAAGGCAATGTCTCATATGTATATGAGCAGTATGATTCAGCATCAAGATCTAAATCAGGCCTGCACAATGTATGGCCCAGAGACTGCACGTGGCCTGCCGGGCAGTCTTGTGCAGCCCGGCATTTTTTAAAAACAATACATTCACCACTGCTAAACATCACCAGCACCAGGAAAGAGGCATCACCACCCTGAAAGACGTGCTGCCAAGCGCCTCCAAGCTTCGCAGACGCTGCTAGCTCCAAAGCTGCTGCCTCTAGCCACCAAGCAGCTGATGGGCGCACCAGGTATTTCTTTGTGGCCCACAATTATTTCTAATTTATCAATGTGGCCCTTTCTCCTCTACAAGCCGTGCAGGCCTGACCTCTATACATCTGCCACGTACAGTTAAGCGATTAGTATTGATGTTGCCTCTTCTGTGAATGTACCTTCATGCCTAAGTAGAGTGAGACTTACTGCTCACAACCAGAGCTAAATCACAGTCAAAGGCCATGACGTAACATGAAAACTATCCCACCTGGACATGAAAAGTTTGACAAAGATCAACAAAAGACTCAACAGAACAAAAAACACAATGGGCTCAGACTTTCCTCTCGTGTTGATGTGATCGGCACACAGACATTTCTGCAACCCATCAATGAAAGGTAATGTTTTGTGTTTGCATACCTGGGGTGAAATTTTTGTTCCCGTACCAGGGATAATAAAAGAATATTTTACCAATCGAAGAGAATATTTGTAGCTCAGGGTTGAACTGTGGAGTCCTTGGTGCTCTCTGAGCCTTGTTTTCTTGCAGACGTTTCATTGCCAGACTAGGCAACATCTTCAGTGTGAAAAGGAAGTGGGACTTGCTCTCTGTTTATATACCATGGCTCCGTCCTGCAGGCAAGAACACCTTGCCAGAAATCAACACCCAGATATGCAAAGATTAACACCTGGATTAGCACCAGAGGAACAATCAAACACAATATACCCTAATCAAGGAACTATTAACTCAGTCAATCAACCAAGCAGCAAACAACAGCCCAATCAAGGAACTCCTAAAGCATAGCTTTCCAAACTGTATCGCAACACTTTAGTGTGTCGCAACACAGTTTAGTGTGTCACGAAGCGGTGTGGGGGCATGCGCAGCGGTGGCACGGCGGCGGCAGTGTGCATGGCAGCAGCAGCGACGACGGCAGCGGTGCGCCATCATCGCTTCCGCGTTTTAGCGAGGCCGCCGCACACACCCCCGCGCCGCCGCCATGCACGTGCACGCCCCCGCCGCTGCCGCCGTTGGTGTGTTGCCAACAGCGGCACTTTGGAAAGCACTGTCCTAAAGGGAGAACAACACCTCCACCAACACAAGCAGGACAAGCCAGGCTATATAAACAGAGAGCAAGTCCCACTCCCTTTTCGCACTGAAGATGTTGCCTAGCCTGGCAATGAAACGTCTGCAAGGCTCAGAGAGCACCAAGGACTCCACAGAATATTTTACCTCAGATTCCATTTATCTCTTCTAAAAACACAAACAAAATAGAAACTTCATAGTACAAGATAAAAACTATTTATTAAATATAATTACTTTGATTTTGATCTATAAAAGTAGTTGGCAGAAGATCAGCATCCAGTGAGGTAACAAGCCAGCCTACGTTATCTGTAAGAGAACTGGGCAAACTTTTAACTGTGAAGGCGGCATCAGAAGATGGATTTGTAATGGGTGATCAATTCATTTAACCCCCATCTTTCTCCCAGTGACCTTGGGTGGAGTTCCTGGGAGATGATGAGATGCTGGCACACTTCTCCCCATTCCCTCTCCCATAAAACCCTTCTTTACAACTCAGTTTTTCTGTTGCTGGAAAGCTTTCCTTCCCTTTCCTACCAAGTCTGCTAACAGCAATGGGAAGCCAGCAATCAGGAAACGGTTGCTGGAAGAATCAGGAAAAATTTAACTGTACACAGTTTACACCTAGGTTTGTAAGTTTTGGGTAGTTTTAGTTCTAAGGAGAAAATTATTTCTATTTTTAAAAGTAGGCAGAGTAAAAGTCAAATTAATCCCATAACTGACTTTGGTAGTGATTGCATATTGCCAATCAAGTCTTTATCTGGATTCACGTAACTATTAAGCCATGGTTTATTTTAATCCTCATTTGTTGAAGCACACAGTGGCCCAGGGATCTCAAACTCTGTATCGCCCCCCTGCCTGCTGACATTCCATAGTGTATGCCCGCCCGCAGCCCTTGCCAGCCTGCCCGCAGCGCCTGCTGGCCCACCCACACCCCCTTGCACCTGCCCACGCCACCCACACACCCCCTCATGCTCTTGCCTGGGACTCCCGCTTCTTCCCACTTCAAGACCCGCACCGTCCTGGGGTTACAATGGCAACCGGGACTGCCAGGATTGCCGTCACTAAGTGATGCAGTCATGTGACGTCACACTTTTCGACCGCATTGCTTAGCGATGAAAATTCTGGTCCCAATTGCCGTTGTAACCCAAGACTACCTGTAAACCCTGGTTAAGTAATGCTTTATAAATCAGAATGGATGTGAATTCCTTGCACTGAGCCATAATGTGGTTTTAATTGTTGCATGAACTGAACAAGTTACTGTATAGCCTATCCAACAAAGTATGATTAGATTAGCCATAGCTCAGTGTGCTGGATGAACCAGATTATACTGTGTTTTGACTGCCTGTCTTGATCCTGCCTTAGCGCTCCTGGCATAAAACATTGATCAGTTTGCAAATGTGTGTTTTTGTTGTTGTTTTTTACTGTTGAAAAACTGCTTAATTTCTGATGAGATATTTTTATATGGGGGGGAGGGTATCTTTGAGAATAGCTAAGAAATTCTACACCAATGTGATTGGCAGAGGAACTAGAACTGATTTGAGGATTCTGTTTTTGAACATAAGAACTTTCTGTTTTGTACAAATGCTTCTATTCAGTTTGACAGCAGAAGTCCTGTGGATTCGTTCTTTGCATTTCATTTACAGGATGGACAATGCTCCAAGGCCTTTTTCCTTTCTGGCTTCATATAGACATCAAACATTTTGCTATTGATTAACACAAGCTCTTGATGTCACTATGACTTGGCAAATGTCTAGAGTGAGATTTCCGATAAAACTTTCCAGTCCTCCCCTTTCTGCTCTTCATTGTTCAGCTACTTCAATTTACTGGCGGTATACTGTTTTATTTCTCCAGGAATTTTTAGGAATCTGGAATTAAGCATTAAAAAAAAGTATTCAACTTTTTTTCTGATGATCCAAAACCCATTCTATCCCTCCCTCCCTCCCTCTCTCTTAGTAATACACAAACAGATACACACACACACACAAACACATAATTCAGGGAGGGAGGGGAATGGATCCATATCTATTAAAATATTTATATTAATTCTACAAGTCAGACAGTGCTGTACTGGATATGCTAATGTCCCTGCTTTGTTATATGAAAAGTAAAGATATTTAACTCCTTGTATAGCATAGAAAAGGGGTGTGGTGGCTCAGCGGGTAAGACACCAGGCTTGTCGATCAGAAGATCGTGAGTTCAGAGGTTCAAATCCCTAGTCCCACATGATGGAGTGAGCTCCCGCACTCGCCCCAGCTCTTGCCAACCTAGCAATTCGAAACCATGCAAATGCAAGTAGATGAATAGGTACCACTTCGGTGGGATGGTAACAGCATTCCACGTTTGTCATGCCGGCCACATGACTGTAGAAGCGTCTTCGGACAACACTGGCTCTTCAGCTAACAAACGGAGATGAGCACCGGCCCCTAGAGTCGGACACGACTGCACAAATGTGCGGGGGGAACCTTTACCTTTTTATAGCATAGAAAACATGTTCCAAATTGCTTTAATTTACAGGTAGTCCTTGCTTAACTATGGTAATTGGGACCGAAATTTCCGTCGCTGACCACATCGCTTAGCAACATCAATGCCAGCAGTCCTGGTTGCCGTTGCTAAGCAAGGATCTTAAATGAGGATCATGGGTCATTATGCAAGGATCTCACGTGACCATGACTTGCAACTTCCTGCCAGCTTCCAACAAGCAAAGTCAGTGCAGCAGGAAGTTGCAAGTGGGAAATGTAGGGGGAGGGCTTAGGGACCCATCTTGACCTCACCTGAATAACAATTTCTGTCCAGTTTCTTTTTTGATGATGTTGAGTTTATAGTAATGCCTCAAAGCTCTTGACATCTTCTCATATGTCATATTCTTTCGGTTCTGAAAATTGTTTAAAAATTGTGACTGTAAAAACATCAGTTTGCTTTCTCTTGCCTATCATTTCAGGAGTTTGGATTAGAAAGGGGCTGTCAAGGAACCTGCATGCATAGCCCCTTTCAGTGGAGGTAGACTGGGAATTATACATCCAAACATACTGTAAATGCCAACAAAGGCTTTGTTTTAAATGCAGTTAAACAACTACTGGCTTCACAAATTAATTTGGATTTGTTTTAATCTGTTCAATCATGTTTGATTCTCGGAGCCTGCCTGAACCACTCCCTGCAGTTTTCTTGGCAAGTTTTTTCAGAAGTGGTTTGCCATTGCCTCCTTCCTAGGGCTGAGCGAGAGCGACTGGTCCAAGGTCACCAAGCTGGCTTTGTGCCTAAGGTGGGACTAGAACTCCCGGTCTCTTGGTTTCTAGCCTGGTGCCTTAACCACCACACAAAACTGGCTCTCTAATTTGGAATGAAAAGAATGTAAAAGGGACCCAGTGTGGTGTAGTGTTAAGACAGCAGACTAAGACCCAGGAAACCCAGATTCAAATCCCCTTTCAATCTCTAGGTGACTCTGGGCCAGTCATGATATTTCAGCCCAACCTATGATACCAAGCTCTTCTGAGGATTAAATGAGGAATCCCTGTGCATGCTACCTTGAATTCTTACAGGAAAGTCAAGGTAGAAATATAATAAATCCACACATGTACTCCCTTTGCCCCAGACTGTATCAGATCATCTTACGTGCACTCCCTTCATCTAAATCCTTCTAAATGCCCTAGAATCACAAAACCTCAAGCCCCAGGTGATGGAGGTTGTACTTCAACATTACCAGAGCCAGGTTAGGAAAGTCTGGAACCACAGCTGTTGGGATACTCCAACTGGCCGTAGCTCATTAGGAGATCAGGAGCAGGATATTCCCAGCCCTGCTTTTAGCAAGACTGACCAAGCTTATGGCAAAGGAAGAGGCACATTTGCCCACATGTAGGGAATGTAACTGTGTTAAATTATCTCGAAAGAATATTGGGGGACTACAGGAGATACACATATTGGTGCCCTCCAGGTATGCTGAGTGTGATACTCCCTGAATTCCTAGTCTGCACAGCTGAACAGAAATTGATCTCTATTTATGGAGCTTAGAGCGATCGCCTTATTTAGTACCTTCTGATTTCCCCAGAGTCCAGCAAGGCCATTGGGATCTACCACCCGAAAGATCCTGGTTTCTTTGTCTTCCCATCTGATAAATGATTCATACCGGCTGTCAGAGAGGAGCTGGTAGATGTAATCCAAAAGTAACCTGCAGTCTGAGAATTAGTTACATTGAGAGAAATGTTGTTCAAGTGAGGATAACACGAGTTAGCTCCTACTCTGCTGAATCACTGTTAAGGAGAGCTGTTGGATGCATTTGCAGGTGGCCATTGCTGAGCAAAGAATAAAGTTGGATTCACGGGCTGCCAAGTCTGTGCTGTTCACCAGTGGGGGGAGTGGGACACGTTCAGCAAGTGCTCTCGATTAAAAAAACAGGTAAGCATTCTTGACAACCACATAGCAAAAGAGTAACAGATCTTGGTGGCATTACACTTACCTGCTATTTTACCACTGACTGGGGCAGATGTTTTTACAGGAAAAGAGCAAACATTTCCCCTGTGACCGATCTCTGGGTTGCAATAAGCAAGAAGTGTCACCCTAGGAGTAGAGAGAGTCTTGGTGGAAGACTGAGATGGGTCCAAACAGCGTGCATGACTAGTGATGATGATTGGATGTTCTGAAGGCAATGCAGGGGCCTTTGCTGGGAAATCTTCTAGGTTGCATTTGGGACCTGTGAGAAGAGACCAGATGGGGAGATTCAAAACAGAGCTTCTGCCCTTTCCTAAGCCAGCCATCCTCAATCTGGAGCCCACTAAGTATAGCCATCTGAAAAATACCTGGTTGGGAAAGGCAGATCTACACCTAATCAACTGGAAATTGATGCAACAGAAGGTGCTGCAACCAGATACATGAACTGTGGTTGTCTTTCTATGAACATGGTCATCTTTGAAGTCTGTTTGGTCATAACTTTTTTATTTGAAGAAAAACCCCTATGAGGTTTGTTCCAGGCTATCCATGCCTAGACCATTTCTTGAACATTTTTGGAAATGCTTATGGTAGAGATCCATACAAATTCATTCTTCATTTACCTAAATGAGTAGGTAGACAGATAGGCAGCAGACCAACAGATTCAACTGATTCTGAGTCAGAACACTGGTTTGCTTAGCTAATGCCATCCTAACTGGATGTAGTAGCGGAAAAGACAAATAGCAGGAGCCACTTCCTGTGGCTCTGCTGAAAGGGCAACTCTCTTGAGGTTCTTCTCTCTGTGAATTCCTTCCTTTCAAGCTAATTTTAAGAATTATGTAATTTGAAGAAGTGGTGGTCTGAGAATGGTAACCAATACACTGATGAGCAGTAACACTCCAAGATCTCAGGAAATGAGCTGCTGAGGATTGTATATGGAACCATCTGGAGGATCAGCATGCATTTTGCCTGTGTATCCTCCTGTACAGGTACTGGCCCAAAATGTGAGCCAATTACCTACCATGATACATGTAACCACTGTTCCACAGCACTCACCTTCTGCAGTGCTCTGGGTCAGGTTATGTTCTGTATCCCAAAAGGGAATATTAAAGAGAGGGCTACACACAAGGGCTCTTCTCTGGGTCTTTATGTATTGGAGTAATTCATACAACACATCTCCTATGAGAAAAGAAACAGAAATACCAGTAACACTTCATTGGTATCAATATCAACTGGTAACAAAAATGATGCCATTTCTTCTTGGAAGAACCCCCCTCCACAATCTGCTGCTTATTTCAGAAGGGCTACTTTCGACTTTGGGAATTTCCAACTTTTGCAAACCAGAAATATAGTTCCCTTGCACACATTTGTGGTAATCTGAAATCCTCTGTTAAAATTTGCAATGCATTCAGCCCATTCAGTGTGGATTAATTTGTTCTCTCCTGCTCTAGGGAAGCACCTTTTGAAAAATGTACTAACATGAAGGTGACCAAACAGCCACTGGAGTAAACTCGTTCTTTCCATCACAGACATCTATCACATTGTAAAGCTGCTCATTCCATGGGCTTTGGTTGAACCAACAAGAGCCTGTCTACAAAAGACAATTTGGAAGGCACATCTATTTCAAAGGAGATCAGAGAGACTTGATGCACCTCAGAGTCTTCGAGGTATTCCTCATTTGTACTTGCTGCATGGGATAATTCTGAGATAAGAACGCAGGCACCCAGAGCCTTGACCAATGAGCACAACACTTCTAACCTGAATTAGGAGCCCGAAATTTGAAATCTTCCTTGGTGAGAATACAAAGGGCTTTTCCATTCATTTCAAAGTTACTGTCATCAGATTTCCTAAGTGAATATTCTTTTTCAGCCCATCTTAGCCAGTGAAGCACATCATCTTTGCTCCATAGAAAGGGTTGGATTCCTGAAATCAGACCAGGTTATATGTAAATTAACATAAGACCACCTGTTATCTACCCAGTCAGTTTTTTGCCCTTCTTTTGGACAAAGCATAAAATGTCTCAGAAAGCAAGTAAAGGACACCTCAGCAATTATTATTACTCATTCCTTCCCACTAATATCACTCTCCAGCAGTTTTAAAGATAGCTCATGATAAATTTTCAAAAGGTGATTTAAAAAAAATTATTTCTGTGATAGGAAGCAACTTTACACCAGGTCCAACTAATTGATCATTTATTCAATATTATCTACTCCTGGTTTCCTCAACCAGATGTCTTCAAGATATATCAGACTAGAACTCCCACCAACTTCAGGCAATGCCTTTCCTTTTCCAGATCTGATGGACTACAACTCAAGATGTGCTGGACTATAACTGTAGCTGGGGAATACTGGGAGTTGAAGTCCAAACCCATCTAATTTGTACAGTGTTGGTCCTTAAATTAGGGGCAGGTAACATTTTATAAGCCAAGATTGCTTGACCACAGAATGGTATAGAACAGTGTTTCTCAACCTTGGCAACTTTCAGATGTGTGGACTTCAACTCCCAGAATTCTCCAGCCAGCCTTGTGGAGTTGAAATCCACACATCTGAAAGTTGCCAAGGTTGAGAAACACTGGTACAGAAGTACTGCACTCCAAAAAGTAGGAGAACCAGGCTAACATTTAAATTGGATCTAATTTAAATGTCATCAAAATGAAAATAAATGCATTAAATACAGTCAATAAGAAAATGTATATGTAAGCCTTCTGCTTAATGTCACATTAAAAATTACAATTTGGTGGCCCTGCTTGGAGAAGCCTGTAGAGCACAGACCCAAGGCTTTGGAGAACCACCTTTGGAAAGCTGCCTTAAATAATACCTCTTCTACTCACTGAGTCGGCCTGGCAATGCGCAGATTTGTCCACCATAGAGCGACTGTACTGATGTCTCCAAAGTGGGGGGCAAGGGCAAGGGCAAAGCTGCTGTGGCCACAGGAGTCAGAGAGCTAGCTGCCACTTCAACCTTAAGGGAGGAGAAAGATACTGAAGATATCCCTACAGGATAGATTCCCTACAGGAAATCAGCTGTATTTCCCTAGTGCCTCTTCTGTCACTGTGTACTGCCTAGAAGCCAGGTAAATGAGAATCTATGACAGAAAACCTTTGTAAGGTAATTAGAACCAGAGAGCCAATATGCTTCAGCAGAAATTCTGCTGGATAGACAGGAGAGACTCAATTAGTTCTCGTGGGAGAACTTAGATCAACAATTGTCTCCAAAGCTAAACTACATCCCAGAATCGCTGTGCAGATACAATGGAACAATTACACAGAGAAAGGATGGAATAAAAGGGAGTAAGAGGCCTCTGTTCCTAGCAGCAGTTGAGCTAGTAGAATGCACACACGTTAATCATAACTGTGTGGAAAACAGTGTTGATTGTTCATTCTGAGCAGCTCGTATCGTTATCCTGTCAGCAGTGGAACGTGCACAGATGTATTCCAATTACTGAAGGAGGGTTATTTAAGCTGGTTCCATGTAAGTCAGGGCTTTCCAAAGTTTTCCCACGGCGACACACCAACCGCCGTTGGTGTGTCGCCGCGGGAAAACCTGGAAGTGTCGCCGTTGCGGCAGCGTGCAAAAACCCAGAAGCGCTGCTGCCGCTTTCAGTTTTGCGTGCCACCGTTGGTGTGTCGCTGCGGGAAAACCCGGAAGCGCTGATGATGATCAGCGCTTCCGGGTTGTGTGGCGACACACCAGACTGTGTGTGGCGACACACTTTTGTGTCGCGACACACAGTTTGGAAAGCTCTGATGTAAGTAATGGATGGCTATAGGAAGTGATGGCTTCCCCTAGCCAGGGACAGGAAATTGTCCCACCTCCTCCTTTGCTTTCTGGGCAGAGGAAAATGGCACCCTGCCTCATGCTGGGCTGGCATCACCAGGCACCTTCATTAGAGCTCAGCTGCTGCTATTTTGCCCTTCTAAGCATACCACTCACCATAACCCACCAAAGGCCAAGTGCCCCATCCTAGAAAAAAATAACAACCAGTTCCCACAAACCAGACTGACCACCTAGACCACATTGGGGTGAAATTTCCAATCATTCTGGAAACCCTCTGTGAGATTGCTGTTGACCATCCTTTGTGTGTGCCTCTTCTAATTCAGGGACTAAAGTAATGATCCTCATGGCACTGAATATCACTGTAAATCGAGAAGAACACATCTGTGTGCGTGTCTGGAAAGTTCCTGTCCCCTTTCCCCACCCTCCACAAGGGGATACATTTGAAAGCAAGATGTTCTCCCCCCAAAAGTAGAAATTAGGAACTGAGATTAAGCATATCCAGTGGCAGCTCTCGGGTAACTAAGCTGGAGCTGATTAGTGTTTGCAAGGAAGATCACCACTAAATCCCAGGGCTGTTGAGTCTGGGAAGTTCAACCAACCAACTAACCAACAAACACTCCCGGCAGAGGTGTTCGCAAGGTATGGTAGAAAAAGTCAAGATGGTGGCTGTGATGGTGAGAGCGAAGCTCCACCTAATTTCTATGTGCGTCACATCTCACCACTGAAGCCACCATCTTGACTTCTTTGACCACATCCTGCAGGCACTCCTGAAATCTGGAAAGAGAGCAGCTGTAGAAAACACACCAGAGTTTTCTGAGATTGTTAAAAACTCACAAATTAATAAAGAGCTAAGTTTTCAAAGACTAGAGTTCACCAAACGTTTGATGAAGTAAACTCTAATCCATGAATGTAGATGCCATAATAAACAAATTACTCTTTTATTTATTTATTTATTTATTTATTTATGCATGCATGCATGCATGCATGCATGCATGCATGCTTCAACTTGTATACCGCTCCATCTCCCCACAAGGGAACTCTGGGCGGTTTACAGGATACAACAATTAAAATTTAACAGTTAAAACAGCATAATAAAATACTCTCCTATAATAAAATTAAATTTACTCTTCATCATATCACAAGACTTATTGTTGATTTTGCAGCTGTAATTCTGTTTTAGCACTGCACAAATGTCATATACAAATGTACTTTAAAAAAAAGTTTCAGATTCATTCTTAAACACCAGACTACAGAGAAACTAAAAGTGAAAGATGCCTACATGTTTTCATTTCAGTTTTGTTCTGGTAGGTCTTGAAAAAAACAATTTTTGGTACTTTAGTTATAATGGTATGGAGTATGGGGTGCCATTTTTACTTGTTTGATATTTTATATCTATCTCTATACACGCACACACTTTTAATTTGACTGTAAATTGCTCTAAGACCTGCCAAGCAGTATATTAATTAATTCATGCATGCTTGCATGTAAATAAAGAAATGATTTCCAAAGCTCTTTCTTTTAAAACAAAGAATAGCATATCATCTCTCTTTTAGCAACAATGACACTTGGTTTAAACAAGTGTTCCCACAGATAGTGTTCAGTTATCCTTCTCTTTCTCTGTTTGAGGAGAAATATCTTTTGACCTGACAGCTTCTGATACAGGAATGCATAACCCACATGGTCTGTACCAGTGTTTTTCAGACTTGGCAACTTTTAAGATGTGTGGACTTCAACTCCCAGAATTCCGTAGCCAACATGCTGGCTGGGGAATTTTGGAGTTGAAGTCCACTCATCTTAAAGTTGCCAAGTCTGAAAAACACTGGTCTAGACTAAAGCAGAGGGCAAATTGGGCAAGAAAGGGAACACATGGGGAGGAGGGGTAAGGTTGCCCATCCCTGGTCTGAAGTAAATTTTCCCAAACAGGCATCACCATTTCTGTTAAAGTATAATACCCATAATCCCCCGTCAACATGCCCCAAAGTAATGCTGACTGGGAATGTCTGTAGCTTGAATCATGTCAACTGGATTTCTATTTTCTCAGTGGAAACGTTTCGCTCCCTATCCAAGGAGCTTCTTCAGTCTGAGCAAAGTTGGTAAGGGAATCCTAAATATGTTTCTAGGTAGCTGTTGGTAATATTTAGGATTCCCTTACCAACTTTGCTCAGACTGAAGAAGCTCCTTGGATAAGGAGCGGAACGTTTCCACTGAGAAAATAGAAATCCAGTTGACATGATTCAAGCTACAGACAATTCCACCTGGATGACTGAGAACCTTCATCGACATGCTGACTGGGAATCACAGCAGCACAACTGAGGACCCCAGGTTGAGGAAGGCTGGTTGAAAATGTACTTAAAATAGTTCCCTTCCACTTTCTAGACCAGCGAAAGATACGGTCCAGATTAAAAAAAAAAGTGCCTAAGCCTTGTTTGCATGGATTTAGCCTTAAACTAAGCGATCCAAGGTGTTAAATTTCAGCTCACAATTTTCCCATTTGAAACAGCTCATTAACTCCCTCCCAGGTTAATTTCGTCCGACAAAACATGGTTTCTCAAAGAAAACTGTCAGCTGCTTAATGTCTCCTTTTTCTCGTGAGAGGTCTGGGGAATTCCAGACTTCGTCCATTCTGAAATGATTTTCTTTTAAACCACCAGAAAAATGATTTCAGGGGATTCAGCCTAGTCCAGAGAACCCACTGGTTTCTGAAGCGGGAGAAGCACCCATGCCCGGACGCTGCCCTCCACATGCCTCAGTTTATGCATCCCACGATTTCCAGCCCATTCGAAGCCCAGGAGGGCGCTGCGAGAATCGAGGAAGCCGCCTGGCGAAAAGGCGGCGGCGGCGGCGGCTGGGCTGGACGGGTCGGACCTTGGGATGCATCAAGCGGGAGGAGGGGAAGGACGCGTTGGCAGGATTGTAGGCGTGCGGGAATCTACGGCGCTGGGGCAGGAAGGCAAAAAAGGCAGGGAGACCCCGGGAAGATCGAGGGGGCAGAGCGCCTGCCGCCCCGCCCCCCCAAAACCCTTACCTGCATTACAAGGGGAGGCGAGAGGGGGAACCGCGGGGCCGGGATCGTCTGGATGCGCGGGGGCTCCTACCCAATTCCCCACCAGCCCTCTCCCCGCCCGGGCGCTGCTCGCTGTCCTTCCGGAAAACGAAAACGAAAGGCGCCGGCTCCGAAAGGTGCTGGAGTTTGGCCCGGGAAAGAGCGTCCACGCCAGGCGGCGTCCCTGGAGTCTCTCGCCCCTGCGCCGGCTTCGGCCGCCCCTTGGCAAGCCGCCCGCGGGGACTGGACTGGCGGCGCTTCCCAAGACCGGCGCTGCGTGCCCACGACGCCTTCCCCCTCGCCCGATGCTGCTGGGCTCCTCGGACCGTTAACTGCCCAGGTGGGTTGGGTTGGCCCCTCGTGCCCGCTCGATGGATCGGGGTCGGGATTTCGCACCCGAAAAACGAGGGCCATCGACCCAGAAGGCAGGAAAGCCGAAGCGTAGCCGCGCGGGCGGAAAGGGACCTTCCGCGGGAAAGCTGATCGCCACGGCGCAGCCCCCGAAACGCTCCCGGGGAAAGCGAAGGCGGCGCTGGCGGGCCCTCGCTGAACCCCAGGCCAGCCTTTCCACCCGGGCCCTCCGGATGCTTTGGCTTTGCCATCCATCTATTCAACTGGAGCAAAGAATGCAAGCATTCGCCTTCCTTTGAGAAACGCCGGTGCGGTTAACAAGTAGCCCAGGGCCAGGACTTTTCAGCCAAGAGTGGCCGGAAAAGACACAATACCCTGATCCCGCACAACGGGTGAGTTCATCTATTTATTTCCTTAGAAAACGTACATGGACCTTCCCATCACACTAAACCAAAAAGAAACAAGCCACATTTTGGCTTACTGTGTGGAGTCAACCAGGCCAGCATGCCAATATTTGCTGTATTTAATTAAAAGGAACATTTGCAATATCAACTGGTGCCTCTCAACAAACTGTGGGTCCATATGCAGGTTGTGTCCAGAGTCCCACATGCAAATGAATTAGTGTATTTAGATAAATCCTGTATGAAGATCATGCATCAAAGTACTCCTGAAAAGTGTTACAAAGAGAGGAGGAAGTGGTATTTTGCTTCCCCCCAGGAGTTACGCAAGCATAATTCTGAGACATTCAAGTCAGGCCAGCCCCAGGGCAGGCCTGCACAACTTTTTTTCCAGCTGAGGGTGTGTCAGATCCTTTTCACTTTTTAAAAATTAGTTGAGGCAGGGACAAACGTGGATGAGACCAGGACAAATCTAAGCTTAAAAGAATTAAAATCACATTACATTAGTTAAACTCACTATAATTAGTCCTCAAGTTTCCAAAAGTATTCTTCTATCCCATTTAAAACTAGAAATGGCTGGCAAGTTTTGGAAGCATTTCAGGGACCTCATCACACCTCAGGTGGAACTTGTTGGGGAGGCAATTCTCGACTTCCGATACATTAAGGCAATCATGCTAGAATGCTTGAGTTAATACTGTTCCATGCTGCTAGTAGCGATGGCCTTGACAGTAAAATGTGATAATATGTCTATGAAGGTTCTCAGTCATCCAGGTGGAATTGTCTGTAGCTTGAATCATGTCAACTGGATTTCTATTTTCTCAGTGGAAACGTTTCGCTCCTTATCCAAGGAGCTTCTTCAGTCTGAGCAAAGTTGGTAAGGGAATCCTAAATATGTTTCTAGGTAGCTGTGTGACCTTACACCTGGGGCTAGGTCATGGTTATATTGAGATGTTATTTTAAGTCCTTTTATCATCTAAAGGAGGATCGTTAAGATCACCATGCTGCTGTTGAGCTTGTGAAATGGTCTTAATCTTCCTAGGCACAGAAGACAAAGCAGGGAGGAAGATGGGGGAGAGATTGTGCCTGAGGCCCCCACCTCTATTCAAGGAAGGATTTTCCAAGTTGGCATAAATGGATTCCTTGACCCAGACTGAAGAAGCTCCTTGGATAAGGAGCAAAACGTTTCCACTGAGAAAATAGAAATCCAGTTGACATGATTCAAGCTACAGATAAAATGTGATAAGTTTTGAACAACCAATTTGCTTTTGCTTTTCTTGCTGTAAACTGTCCAGCAGCCTTGGGTGGTATACAAATTCATGTAAAGAAATAAAGAACCACCCAATGCACTACTTGAATGAAAGGGTAAGGTTCCCGGATCTTTGCTGTCCAAATCTCATTATCAACCTGAGCCTAGACCAGTCAATACAACTGATTAACTTTCTGGGCATCAGCTAATATAGGAAACCAAGTGACTGCATACCTACCACCAGTTTACATTCAGAACACACTATTATTGGATTGTAGGATTACCAGATCTAGGATGCAAAAATCTGGATGATCCCTAGATGTCAGCAAAGAGTTAACATTGTCTGAATATCTTTTCTGCCTTCTAGTGGGTGTCCGGAGTTTTGTAGCCCAGGTCTGGCAACCCTAGTAAAAGTTAATTGCATTATGATGGCAGTGGTCACACTTGTTGATGACCTTTGGCAGAGCTGGTATGGGGTGGTGCATCTATCTTGTGCTCCGTCTCTCAGTGGCTTTTGATGCATCATTCAGAGTATCCTTCTGGACTAACTGCAGGGACTGAGAGTGGAGGATGCCATGTTACAGGGGCATGATGTAGGGGCTTGACACTTTCCCCCTCCTGTTCAACATCTACAGTACATGAAACCACTGGTTGAGGTCATGCATTGATTCGGGGTTCAGTATCATCAATATGCTGATACTGTTCAATTGTACATCTTGATCCCGGACCATCCAAGTGTTGCTGTCAGTGTTCTGTCCCACTGTCTAGAGGCTGTGCAAATTTGATCCTGGGGAGCTTCCATCTCTAGTCTTGGATAAGGCAGCACCCCCCCCCTTTGAGATGAATGTGCAATCTGGGGGTTGCCTTGGACTTGAGCAGATAGCAGCTGTTGCCAAGAGGGTCTTCACACGGATCCATCTAATGTGCTAGTTGTGCCTGTTCCTGGATTGGGAGGCCCTCCAGATTGTTACTCATGGCCTAACCACCTCGTGAACCGACTACTGTATTGTGCTCTATATGGGTCTGCCCTTGAAAACCATTTCGAAGCTACAATTGGTCCACAATGTGGCAGCTTAGGCAGTAATTAGCATGCCACAGTATGCTCATGTCACACCAATGCTCCATGAGCTGCACTGGTTGCCGGTTAGCTTCCAAGTGCACTTCAAGGTGCTGGTTACCACCTATAAAGCCCTTCATGGAATAGGGCCTGGCTACTTGAGGGGCCAACTCTCTCTATCATTTCTGTATATCCAGTAAGATCTGACAAAATGGCTGTGCTTCGGGTCCCCTCTATTAAACCATGTCATCTATCAGGGCCTTGGAGGCATATTTTTTCTGTCATGACGCTTGCCCTCTGGAACAGTATTCCCCCAGTGATCCATATGACTCCCACCCTGATGTTCTGTAAGGCACTGAAAACCTGGCTATTTCCCTGGGCCTTGGGACAGGGTGGTAGGTGAGCCCTGTAAGATTTTGTTTAGTATTATTTGGTTCTACAGGTAGTCCTTGGCTTATGATGGCAATTGGGACCAGAAATGCCGTCGCTAACTGACACGGTCATAAAGCATGACGTCATGTGACCGGGTCATTTAGCAATGGCAATTCCAGAGTCCCGGTTGCTGTCATTAAGCAAGGACCTCACGTGACCGCGACTTCTGACTCCTCCTGGCTTCCCCATTGACTTTGTTTGTGGGAAGCCAGCAGGGAATGTCGGAAATCGTGATCATGTGTCTGCAACTCGCTGCGATGCTGTAATCGTGAGCTGGGTGCCAAGTGCCCAGATCACAATCACATGTCCGCGGGAATGCTGCAACAGCTGGAACTCCAAGGGCTCCTCGTAAGTACCATTTGTTCAGTGCCGTTGCAACTTTGAATGGTCGCTGAACGAATGGTCGTAACCCAAGGACTACCTGTATCGTATACGGTCTTTCTGGATGCATATCATCTGTTTCTTTTTATTGTTCCAGCTTTTTTATTATGTTAAGCACCCTGAATCATTTGGAGTCAGGCATGTTTACAATCTATGCATGCAAATAAATAAATAGCAAGCCAATTCTAAAAGTCCCATATTTCAAACCATGAACATTAATGATTTAAAATGTATGTTTGTAAAGCAGACGTACCCATGGTTAAAAATGCTTGTTTAGTCTGAAATGTGCTAAGTTAGGTGTGTGATTCAGTGTGGTGCAAACATAGGCAGGCGTTGAATTCAGACCATTCTCTCACAAGAGAGCTGTAGCACCATTATAGCATTAGCCAGCCACTGTGGCCATGCAAACCTGTCTTCGTTCTTGTTAACATAGGCACAGCAATGCTTGAGTGATGCTATGACTTGTTAGTGAGAAAGAGGCCAGAGACTGGGAAGACCTAGGTTCAAGTTCAAGTTCACCCATGGAAATTTCCTGGGGGATTTTGGATTAGACACTCTCTCAAATCAGCCTACTTCACAGGATTGTGAGGAAAAATTGAGGAAGCAATACTATGCATTCACCTTCACCTCCTGGAGTTGAGACAGGTAACAAATCTCTCACTAATAAAGGGGACCCTCAGGAGCAGCTGATGAGCATTAGGGGTAGGCAAGCTGGAGAGGGAAGAGGAATGCCATTGCTTATTCCATGAGCTGACACAGCTTCTGCCAACAAACTTACATTTGGTGTTGTACATAACTAATCACAAGGAGAGGTTTAACTGTTGATAGTGATATGTTAAAAGGTAACGGTTACCCCCGCGCATTTGTGCAGTCGTGTCCGACTCCAGGGGCCAGTGCTCATCTCCGTTTCTTAGCCGAAGAGCCAGCGTTGTCCGAAGACGCTTCCACGGTCATGTGGCTGGCATGACGCACGCGAAACGCTGTTACCCACCCACCAAAGTGGTACCTATTAATCTACTTGCATTTGCATGCTTTCGAATTGCTAGGTTGACAAGAGCTGGGGCGAGTGTGGGAGCTCACTCCATCACGTGGGACTAGGGATTTGAACCTCCAAACTTGCGACCTTCCGATTGACAAGCCTGCTGTCTTACCCGCTGAGCCACCACGCCCCTGTATTGTTATATGTATATAACTGTAGTGATATGTTAATAATGCACAATTCTTTAAAGAAAAATAATTGTGGGCTGTGTAATGGGATTGTCCTTCTGAATGTTTGAAGATGGCATCCAAATGGGTTGCATTCCTCCTAAAGGTCCAGGGGATACTGAGCAATTGTCAACTGCTATATGTCATAGTTACCGTTATTCTCTTTTCCCATTGTGGCATCCATTCTGGATCTGATTATCCCACTGCTCATTGTGCCACTGCCTGACTACTTAGAACAGTAGTTCCTAAACTGGAGGCATGAAGGTATGATTTTTTAACGATAAATTTTCAGTGTAAAAGAAAAAGAAAATTACTATTCAAATGAAGAATCTACCAGACTGGAAAGTTTGTTGAGGGTTGGGGGAGGGTTGGTGCCTTCAAGTCAGTCTTTGACTCCAGGCAACTGCCTGGACAAGTCCCTGCAGTTTTCTTGGCAAGATTTCGGAAGTGGTTTGCCATTGCCTGCTTCCTAGGGCTGAGGGAGAGTGGCTGGCCCAAGGTCACCCAGCTGGCTTTGTGCCTAAGGCGGGCCTAGAACTCACAGTCTCCTGGTTGCTAGCCTGGTGCCTTGACCACTACACCAAGTAGCTCTCTTGTTGTGGGTAGGCAGGCTAATAAGGAGGAGGGAGGTAAGGCAAAGTAATTTTATCTCTGCTCTTATAATGTTAATTTTGTTTAATCGTTTTTTTTAAAAAGCCAGCTATTATCTCTCTTCACATTCCCTTCAGTTAGCATTTTCCCAGGCAAAAGAAGAAGGGTGCACTTGTATGTGAATTCAAGGAGGATGAAACAAAAGCTTCCAATAGCAGTTTTCGATAATATTAAAAGATTAATATTAATATTAAAAAAGAAAAATTCTCAGTCAATTTTTCTGCAAGCTGTCTCACTGGTAGCACTTGACGTAAACTGCTCTCTTATCTATTCTTGTGATCCTGGAGCATGAAGCCTTTTGTGTGTGTTTTTTCCCCATTGTTTCCCATGCCTGAAATGTTTTGGGTTTAGTTTCAGTGGAACACAGAACTGGCTTGAGTTTGTTCTGTCAAAATGTAGCCAGCAGAGACTTTTTTGATGAAACATTTTGGGTGAGATGTTTTGTTTCAAGCTCAAAACTAAGCATTTCCCATTTCATGCATGGCCGTAATTACTAGATCGTTTTAATTAAATAAATAAATGGGAATCTGGCTGGTAGCAAAGCAGAACACCGGCCTCAACCACCATCCTTATTTCCACAAAGGTCGGTGGGTTCTACATACATCCCAGTTCCCAGAGACATGCTTAGAATGTAAACATTACGGGGGACTAAAGCTCAGGGCTTTCTTTGGAAAATAAAAATAGATTGAGCTAATAGAGAGCATCTTGGGAGGCAGAGTGGGTAGCAGGAAGTAATCTCACCAGATTGTTTGTTTGTAATCTTACCAGTTTGTGACCAACCATTGGTGCGCATGCTTATTGTTGGAAATTACTGTGGGGAATTTCCTGTTTAGTTTGCATCTAGCACATTCCTAGTCATTCCGTCTATCCATATCAGAGCAAGCAGACAAGCCACTCAGTTTGGCTAGCAAAAATTCTAGCTTGATATTTATTTATTAAATATCAGCAAACATCAAAAAGAGTTAACTGGCAAAACCAGGAAAAAAGGCAGGAAAAAACAGACAGCAAGATATGAGCAACAGGCAACAGTTTATATTATCTATATACAGTATCTATGTATATCTGTCAAAAGGCACAGAACTTTCAAGAGCCAGTGGAAATAATACTGTGGAGATTAGCATGAAGAATCCCAAAGGAAACCGCCTTTGCTTATTCTGGCTTTAATCTTTTTATGTACATAACAGTAGCAGAGTAAAGATGGAAAATAGGAAACCAGATGATCCCTCTATTCTGAGCCATGAAAGAAACAATGTGGTGAATGGGATGATGTATCCAACACTTAAGACATTTTCTCAACATTTCAAATGTGTCTACTGACTCCAAAAATGTTGAGGGGGGAGAAAAATCTATATTCAGTGGTGTTCATGGGGATATGTCAACATTTGCAAAATGGCGGGCATGGTATCATGACCTTTTGTATGTGCTTCTGCAGTTTCAGAGACCTCCTGGTCTCTTTCTTATTATCCTTTAAATGAATGTTATTCACCTTCAAAGCTTGAGATCCCTGCACACTTGAAAAATCAATATTTTTCCTATGGAGGTTCGTCTAGCTCTTATTTTCATTATTTCACAGAGGCACTAAATGTCTTTGTGTTCCCTCAGAATGACATATACAGTCCACTGTCCTTTAAGCTCTTAGACCTTCCCTCCAAGGGGGGGATTTCTCTTTTTTACACAGTGCATATCCCATGAGGTGTTTTCAGTTACATAGGCCACCAGGAGGCCGACACTATGTGACTGGTCTTGTCCTATTGGGGACACATCAGACATAGTTAGTTAGAGGTTATTCTATGGGGTTTGAACCCTAGGGCTTGAGACAACCCCAGTAGGACGAAACCGGGAACTGGAAACACTCTGTCTTCTCTCAGGCTTTTTAATGTGTTCATGGTAATAGCTTTAATGTTGTTGCTATCTTGCTACTTTTCATTTGTTTAACTTCTTTGTTCTTGTTCTTAGATGTTTTTATCATCTCAGAAATATACAAGTCAATCAATCAGCACTTTTCTAAGACAGACTTCCTTCCTCAGTAGATTGCCTGAGTTCACACATTGTGCTAGGCCATGGTTTAGCCATGATTTATTAAATAAACCACAAATAGCTGGGTTCACACCCCATTAAACAAACTTTGGTTCACAGACCATTACTGCTGGATTGCCTTCCCCTAATAAGCAAAACCAAACAAATCACTCAGCTTGTTGTATGGTGGTATGTGTTTGGTATCATACAGATACATTTTAATGAAATCTTATTTGGTTAAAAGGCAAATTGTTAAATTTTTATTATGTGGACATCTAAGTAGTAATAACCCACATGGAAATATATTAGAACAGCATAAAAATGGAAAGAAGTATGCTCTGGACCCAGAGAATCAGTGCAGTTCATCAAGAGTACATAGAATTTAGAGAAGCTACCAACAAGTGGGTAGAGAGCAGTTACCCAAGGCCAGGGAAAGATGCAGCTGCTCTTTTAAGATGCTCCCAATAGGTCAGGGGTGGGCAACGTCAGGCCCGCGGGCCATATAAGGCCCGCGGGGCTCCCACCTAAGGCCCGTGGGGCTCCCGCCCGCAAACCCTGCCCCTTCCACGTGATTGGCTCCCGCCCGCAAACCTCGCCCCCCAGTGCTTGTGATTGGCTCCCGCCCGCAAACTCCGGCCCCCGGTCCGCGGAAATCCAGAAACCCCACCCCCCACCCTCCCGGTCCCCGGTTATAAATATCCAAATGGCCCTTGGCAGAAAAAAGGTTCCCCACCCCTGCAATAGGTGCTCTAGGTGTGCACACCAGGGGCATTTGTACAGTTGAAGCCCTGCCCCATTTTTACGTGTGTTGCAACACACATAAAAAAGGGTGGGGCCTTGATCATGCAGTCACAGCCTCCATCTTAGCTTTATGGACTCCTCTCCCTCTTCTGCAGACACCCCTGGTCCACACACACTCCAAACCATATTTTGCCCTTTGAATCCAGACCTCTGCATATCCCTACCAGCAAGGCAAACATTATCTCCAAGAAAGCCTGGAGATTAGGGAAAACATCATCTCATTGGAAGTATAGGTCTCCACAGGGGAGGGAAAGAGGGAGAGTGACAAACCGTGCACTGTTCTGTCATGATGCAAGTGTGAAAGGAGGAGTTTGCATTGTGATGTCACTATGGGTGCTTGGGCATCATCATGGGTAAGAACCAATGCCTATACTGGAGGCTGGCAAATGTCTTTATTTTCAGAAAAGAGGGCCCAGGAAACATAAATTAGCCTGGCATTGCTACCTGGGAACATTCTAGAGTTGTGTTTTCCAACCTTGGCAACTTTAAGAGGTGTGACTTCAATTCCCAGAATTCCCCAGCCAGCCCCATGGAAATTATGTATAAGATACTGTAGACCTCCAATACCTATCTCACTATGTATATGGGCTGCAGGGGTCTGCCGCAGAATCAGATTTAGAAGTGGCCACTTAGTTATTGAATCTACCCCCTGCAAGTGTCATGCTGGCTGGAGAATTCTGGGAGTTGAAGTCCACACATCTTCAAGTTGCCAAGGTTGAAAAACACTGGTCTAAAGCAGATCATGAAGCGATCACACTGTGGCAGGTACTCTTTCCCTGGATATGTCGCTGCTTTAACTTTTATTCTTGCACTTCTAACTCTGATTCTGTGGCAGACCCATGCAGCTGTTATTTATTTATTTATTTACTTACTTACTTACTTACTTATTTTCTATCCCGCCTTTATTATTTTTATAAATAACTCAAGGCGGTGAACATACCTAATGCTCCTTCCTCCTCCTATTTTCCCCACAACAGCAACCCTGTGAGGTGAGTTGGGCTGAGAGAGAGTGACTGGCCCAAGGTCACCCAGCCGGCTTTCATGCCTGAGGCGGGACTAGAACTCACAGCCTCCTGGTTTCTAGCCCAGTTCCTTAACCACTAGACCAAACTGGCTCTCACTATATACATACATACATACACACACAGTGATATTGGAGGTCTATCTTATACATAGTTTCCATAATGGAACTATTTCTGTTCAAAAAAGATCTTCAGGGAAGTTCAGAATGGGTATGTTGCTGCTGGCTGTTTCCATGTATATTCACATCACATCATTCTCATCTGTATTTGCAATTGTGACTACAGAGCTTTGGGGGGGGCAGTTATTCCTAGTTAGTTGATCTTGAATTAAAAGGTTGCATGTGGTCTTTATTATGTATGTACATCCTGTGGGCATAGTCAAGAGGATGAATTCCAAAAAACAACAGGATGTCAGAAGTTCCATGGTGTCACCAAATTAGCATGCATTCATTACCTGAATTGGCCTTCTTTATTTGAATGTTTGATTTCCTTTTCCTTTCTGAAACTCCTTATTTATTGTTTACTGTGTGTCTGTTTAGGAGACTGTGTGGTTCAATTAGAAGGGTTTCCCAAACTGCGAGGTGTACCTCCCTTGGGGAGGCACAGACAGTCCAGGGGAGATGTGAAGAACCTTTTAACGACATTGTTACAATAAATCCACCTTTCCCAATACTTTCATTGTATTGTTTTCATTGTTTGTGCTCATTTTGGTGTTTGGATTTTTAGGGGAGGTGTGTACATTAAGATTACACTATAGCAGTGCTTCTGGGAATTCTGGGAGTTGAACTCCACACATCTTAAAGTTGCCAAAGTAGAGGTGTGATGGCAAAAAGTTTAGGAACCCCTCAATTATAGATTTGGAATTAAAGTACTCTGGCAGTAAAGGGTTAACAGAGCAATAGAAGATGGGGGAATAAAAGTGTGGTTGCTGCCATTTTTTAAGGCATGCAGTTTGAACTCATATCCTTTGTAGGGCAGTATTCCAAGAAGATCAAAGGTGCTGAGTGCTATACAGTATAGGCATGTTCCCTCTTGTTTTCCTATGTGCTGGGCAGGGACTCTTAATTTGAAACAATGCTCATGAATAATCATTTGGGTTTAGAAGGGGTGGGGATTGCTACTACAGCACAAACGCTTTAAATATCAGCTCTTCTGCTGCTTGGATTTATCCAGATCCTCGTTATTAAAAGTAGATTTCAAGGCTGCAGCGCTGATTCATTAGCTGAGATCTTGCAGGTAAGTAGATGACATTAATTTGCCCTCTACATTTTTTTGTATGAACTTGAGTCCGGAATAGAATGTAATGTTGAGCAGACCAAAGTTTTCCACGCATATATTTGATTACGGCCTGAAAGAAACAGAAAGTGTTTTTCAACCGTGTGGAGATTTCTGGCCCTTTAAAGGTAGATTACGTAATTGAGACATGGAAAAAGTATCGGCGGAAAGGCTAAACATTACAATTTAGAAATCTTCCCAGTATGGTTAAAACCGGCCATGAGAAAGCAAAAAAAATCTTGATGGGGAAAAAATCCTCATGGTTTTGTGTTGGAAGGATTCCTTTGCAGGTTTCGTGCAGGGGGCCTTCAGGAGGAGCGCAAAACGAGCAGGGACCTTGTGCACGTTTCCTTGTGATCCTTCCTTAAAAGATCCCAGGGCTGGGGTTGAGATGCTGGACTCAGCAAGAGCGTCCCTTGTTCCAGGGCGATGCTCCTCCATTAAGAAAGAAAGCCGTTCCCAAGGTTAATGGTATTGTAGATTGCAGCTTTCTTAGTGTCAGAGGTATTTAATTCCCAGATTCAGCAAAAAATAATTCGGATCCCATGGATTGATTCGTTTTTCTAGGGCAATTTATCTGTCAATTTGGCCCTGTTACTCAACCAACATTCAGGAAAACTGTTTTGGATATTGGATTTTTTTTTTTTTAGTAGTGAGCAAATACAATTTTAGTTGAGATCGAGGTTTCTCAACACAAAAGTGTTAATTAATTTACTCAACAGTGTTAATTAATTTACATTAAATACATAAACATGTGAGAACATTTTAAAATATGTGTCTTTTCTGTTATGTGAACATAAGTTAGCTGATGCATGGCCTGACAAAACAAAAGATAAAAACATTTATAAAAGCTAAAGTAACCTCTGTTTTTTTAAAACAATCAACAATGCAGAACAAGGAATAGTAGCAGAATCTGCTGTGTTGTGATATACTGAGTGTGCCCTATTCCCAAATATCTTGATGCTGTGAAATCTGAGCAGTAATGCAGATAAATCAGATTTCAGAGAGAAAATTCAGGAAATTTGGAGGAGCAAACACTTCAAAGGTGGTGCCTGGTACATTTATCTGCTTTCTGTCACCAGAGCAGGGCTGTGCCTCAAAGTCCTGAATTAACAAGTAGATTGAAGGATTCATTCCTTAATGTCTCCTGTATCGATGAGGACGAGAAGGTTGCATTTTTTCCTGAAGCAATCTTCCGTCCACTTTTTCATCCAAGTCTTTAATTAAAAATTTGAAGAGTGCAGGCCTAACATTATACTTTGCGACATCTACTTATTACCCCACAAAATGACAGAACACTGCCATATGACATTTTAATAGAACTGGAGTGGGTTGTGTTTTTTTTTTTTTGTTAAAATACAAAGATGGGTTTCCCTTTATTAGATGTGCTCAAGCAGAGGCCAGAGAGCCATCTGTTGTGCCTGTTTTCATAGAACCATAGAATTAAATGGTTGGAATAGACCTTGGAGATGATCTAGTCCACCTGCTATAGAAAATAACTTCTGTCCAAAAGGAAGTGCAGCATCACACATCACCATATGAATCAGTGTTAATGAATTGGTTGTAGTTTTAAAGCCTGTGTGTGTGTATTATGAACGATAAATAAGTGCCAAGATAGTCATCTATTGATGTTCATGTACTAGACATTGCCATTTCTTTTTCCTTAGAAATAATCCTTAGATTATTGGGCATCTGATTTTGCATATTCCAAAAAGGGTTTATAAATTGCTCTTATATGCATTTGTAAAGAACAGTTGAAAAGGATCTTCTAGCACTAGAGAGGATTCTGAAGCGCTTAGAGCTGCCAACTCACACTAAGATAAAAAGGTAAAGGTTTCCCCCGCACATTTGTGCAGTCCTGTCCGACTCTAGGGGCCGGTGCTCATCTCCGTTTGTCAGCTGAAGAGCCAGCGTTGTCCGAAGACGCTTCCACAGTCATGTGGCCGCATGATGCACGCAGAACGCTGTTACCTACCCACCGAAGTGGTACCTATTCATCTACTTGCATTTGCATGCTTTCGAATTGCTAGGTTGGCAAGAGCTGGGGCTAGTGCGGGAGCTCACTCCGTCATGCAGGGCTAGGGATTCGAACCTCCGAACTTGCAATCTTCTGATCGAGAAGCCTGGCGTCTTACCCGCTGAGCCACCATGCCCCTTCACACTAAGATATCACATGCTAATTTGACTGAGAATATTGCCACTCTACAGTGATGTTTACATTACAAACGACAACAATTTTATCATTTGTTCCAATTAATAGATTTTAGATACTCACTTCATAGCCCGCTCAAGTTCTCAAATAAAAGCACTGTCTTGCTATTTTGGGGTTCGGATTCTCCGTAGGTTAATCTAGTGTGACTTTAAGGATCAAATACCAGCTGCATGCCACACCTCCCTAATCAATTAATGAAGCATTAATTTACATTTTAATTCACAAAGGGGAAACATCACACTTTCCAAGTTATAAGGATTAGCAAATATACTACTTTCCAATAGTCAAAACTTGCCATTCATTAATCTGAAAAAGAGGAAGTTAACAGATTTTGGCCTCTGACAGTTAAAAGTTGCTAGCTGAAAAATGAGTTTTCCCTCAAACCTCCTTGTTTCCAAATAAATATTAAAAAGCATTAAATGTCTGGAAATATGTTTGTCATGCTTCAAGTTACTTGAAGCAAAGTAATTTTTCTCCAGATGTTTTTTTACCTATCCAACTCTGCTGCTATTTCTCATAACACAACATTTAAATATTCATGTTGTTCTGGAAGAGTTGCTGGTTTTGTAGGTCTCTTTCTTTTAATTATATATCAACCGTATGGAAAATAGCAGGAGAACAAAGGAAATAACCTTCTGTGGTTGCAGAGTGAGTAATGCTAGAAAGCTAGAAGTGCAGGCATTATCCATCAATTATACATTGCCCTGAATCGCTTACCTCTCTTTCTATATTTAGATGAGCATTGTATTTCTAGTTTTTTCTTTTTATTCTTTTAGGGTTTTTTTGAGTTTGTATTAGTTTTTATCTTTTTAATTGTAATGTTTAATAAAATTACTATTAAAAAATCTTAATGCACCAAGAAAACATTTTTCCAATATAAACAGTTCCCATCTGCAGAGGGGCCTTCTTGGAAGAGCCAGCTCTAGATGGCTTTCTTGAATTGCAAAAGATTGGAGCTTCCGTGGTGGCCTAGCGGGTAAGACGCCAGGCTTGTCGATCGGAAGACCGCAAGTTCGGAGGTTCGAATCCCTAGCCCTGCGTGACGGAGTGAGCTCCCGCACTAGCTCCAGCTCTTGCCAACCTAGCAATTCGAAAGCATGCAAATGCAAGTAGATTAATAGGTACCACTTCGGTGGGTAGGTAACAGCGTTCCGTGCGTGTCATGCGGCCACATGACTGTGGAAGCGTCTTCGGACAATGCTGGCTCTTCGGCTAAGGAACGGAGATGAGCACCACCCCCCTAGAGTTGGACACGACTGCACAAATGTGCGGGGGGAACCTTTACCTTTTTTTTTTATACCTTTAATATTTCCATATTGGGAGAAAGTGTTGTAATATGAGAGGGCAAGCAAATAAATCCCATTGGGTTTTGTGGTAATACTTAGAACTGTGTGCGCTTCAAAAATGATGCAGGATGATTTCAGGGTTCCGTGCAAGTTCCCCCAAAAGGTGCCATTGCTTTAAGAGCTGTGTTAACTTTAATAGTAGATATTTTGAAACATCTGCATTTTTTTCAGGCTTGTGCATGTTCCAAAACACTTCTTTCAAATCATTTTTTGAAGCATGTGCAGCCCGAGTAACCTTACCCCTGTATTCACAGTCCAAGCTAAGCTGTGACATGCCTTGTTTTGATTTTGGTTTAGCTTGTTGTTCAAATATAGCAATTGTGGTTTATCAATAAACCATAGTTAAATCAAGGCTTGGCCCTATGTGTGAACCCAGGCACTATTGTATATCCATACAAAGACTGAAGGTAATATGTTAATCGTAAGAAGAATTCCAAAATATATGAAGGGCACATACCTTCCTTAAGTCAAGTTGCAAAAAAATGGAAGGTTTTGAGTTTGTTGGAACTCTACAAGCAAGATGAAGGATTCATTGAACAAGAATATCTCTCAACTTGCGTAGTTGGCTAAGCCATAATCTGATGATGATTTTAAGTAGGAAGATGAAGAGACAGAAAGGCAGATCCCTGGAACAAAAATCTGCTCTTAAGTTGCATGTTGCTTCTGAGACCTGCAGTGAAATGAGCTCTGTTGAGAAGAGAAATTAAACACATTCATATGTCAGCCACTATCTCATGATCCTGTTTACAGAACTGGATTTATTTTTAAATGTCAGTTGGATAGTTTTGGTTTGCTAATAAAAAATGGCTAAATGGAGGATTGGAAAAACAAATGGGTATTTCATTAGATTTACAGTGTGACTTTAAAGATTGTTCAGTAGTATTGCAGGTTATATTAGCTACTAATTTAGAAAATCTTAGATGCTGTTTGATGTAGTGGTTAAGAGAGCCAGCTTAGTGTAGTGGTTGAAGCATCAGGCTAGAAACCTGCCGTTTCTATGTTAAAATTTTGATAGTGGAATTAAGGGATACAAAGTGAGTAGGAACATATCGCACATGGTTAGAGAGTTTTAGGCTTTGTCTTTGTTTTTAAGGGTGATAGGGCTATTCTAGGGCTTATACTACAGTTTTCATATACTCTTAAGTGGTGAGAAAGCATGCAGAAGGGCCTTCAAAGGCTGCCTATGGCCCTGGCATCTGCATGTTGCTCACTCCTGATGTGGGGAAAGAATAGACTGAGAGGTTTTGCCTTGATGTAAATCTTTTTCTTGTAGGACTACTTTTCCAGTTAAGCAGTCAGTTTGCAATACAGATGTCTCTAGACGAATATTAATCATGCCACTGGAATGGAGAGATTGAGCAATCAAGAGCTTGAAAACTTAGCTTCTTCAACCCATAATCAGGACAAAGGCAGTGTGAAACAGGGCAGTCACAGCATTAACATGTTTCCTTTGTGCAGAAATCATGGTAAGGACAAAAAGTTTTTAATTTTTTTAAAAAAATGTACCACAAAACATGGTCTTGTGTATCTCTTTGGGATTGAGCTACTTAATAGCTGCTTTTTCATGGACTGGGTAAGCCAATTGCTATCATACTGTGAATATGATGCACTGTGATGTGCATAGCCCATTAGGTTATACTTGTCTCTTCTTGATAGTGTAAAAACCTAAATAAATCAATTGTAATCAAGTGAAATGAATCAGTTGTAACCATGTGGAATGAGCCAAGTGTGAAAACAAAGGCACTCCAATTCTATCCCTAGATAAATTCATACCAGCTGTGTCAGAACTCAAGTATAGACACATGAATGCATTATCAACAATTGTTTACAAAGTTTGGATCAGTCCTCTGTGTGATCAGACTGCTAAGGATCCTTCCACGCAATACTTTTATTATGTAATCACCCTGCCTAGGACATGGGCCTTTACTAGGGGTCAAGCCAATGACAATTTCCATCTGGACCCTTCCTGTATTTTCTTACCACTTCTTCCATCTTTTTCCTACCACAAGAAGGTAGGGTGGAATAATTGTGCATTGTTTTTTATTGATTCATCTAGAAGAGTCTGTCTATATGTATTCTAAACTAGTGATGCCCTTTCTTTTGACATTGGAGCCATTTGTGTATTTGTAACTCAATTCATTTTGAGTTACAGGTGAAGTTTTTAACTCTAGTGATTGATGCCAGTTACTCAGATGCTGCTCATATCTGATGTGTTTAGGAGGAGAGCTCAGATCTGCTTTTCACCCAGCAAGTTCTCTGTGTTCTGATGTCTTTGAAGATGCCAATATTATTTTCTTCCCAGCAGGGGGTAAACGAAATCAAGGCTACTACGCTACACAAGAACAGTTTGGAAACAGTACTAAAAACTTGAGCAACAGTCCACAAGTCCAAGCACCAGAGAAAGTGACTCTTGTTGTAGATGGAACAAGATTTGTTGTAAATCCACAAATTTTCATAGCCCATCCTGATACAATGCTGGGAAGGTAAGTGATTCCGAGCTGGAAAGAATCCCAGAAGCTGTGCTCTGCATTCTTTCCTATCTTAGAGATTTGGCCAGGTTAAGCATGAGTCTGAATTGTATGTGTAAAGTTATATCTAGTGAATAGATTCAGGTTTCCTATTCTATCTTAGCAATTCAACCATTAATTTCTAGGCTTCAAAAAGTGAAAACCTTTTAAAACCTGGATGGTTCTCCTGATAGTCCCAAATAACAGCTTGCTGTTGTAGAAATTATTCTTTGCTTGAATGGTCTTAATCTGATCCACCTACTTTGATTTCTTTCTGCTTTTCAGAATGTTTGGACCAGGACGAGAATATAACTTCACTCGTCCAAATGAGAACGGCGAATATGAAATTGCAGAAGGCATCGGCTCTGCTGTTTTCCGGATTGTGCTGGTGAGGAATTCCATGATGTCTCAGAAGCAGGGCTGTTCCTCCGGTTTGCAAAGTCCCTATTTTTGCCTTCAGCTTCAAGGGAATTCTGAATTTCTTGATAAGCACTTTCGATTCTGTTTGTAGACTTCAGATTTTTCTCTCTCATTTCACCCCATGTTGTTCTTTTAAGGTAAAAGGTAAAGGTAAAGGTTCCCCCCGCACAGTTGTGCAGTCGTGTCCGACTCTAGGGGCCGGTGCTCATCTCCGTTTGTTAGCCGAAGAGCCAGCGCTGTCCGAAGACGCTTCCACGGTCATGTGGCCGCATGACGTGCGCGGAACGCTGTTACCTACCCACTGAAGTGGTACCTATTCATCTACTTGCATTTGCATGCTTTCGAATTGCTAGGTTGGCAAGAGCTGGGGCTAGTGCGGGAGCTCACTCCGCACACGGGACTAGGGATTCGAACCTCCAAACTTGCGACCTTCCGATCGACAAGCCTGGCGTCTTACCCGCTGAGCCACCACGCCCCTTTTAAGGTAGTCCATACTATTTTGTTTATTTGTTAGATTTATATCCCCTCTTCCCTCCAAGAGCTTACATGGGGATCTTGGTTCATTTTTATCCCCACAGCAGCAACCCTGTGAGGTAGTTGTCGAAGGCTTTCACGGCCGGAGTTCGATGGCTGTTGTGGGTCTTCCGGGCTGTGTGACCGTGTTCTGGAAGTTGTGGTTCCTAACGTTTCGCCAGCATCTGTGGCCGGCATCTTCAGAGGGCAGGAGCACAGACAGAACCTGGGTACAGAGAGATTGCTTCTGTCTGTGCTCCTGCCCTCTGAAGATGCCGGCCACAGATGCTGGCGAAACGTTAGGAACCACAACTTCCAGAACACGGCCACACAGCCCGGAAGACCCACAACAGCCACCCTGTGAGGTAGGTTAGGCTGAGAGAGTGACTGGTCCAAAGTCACCCAGTGAGTTACAGTGGCTAAGAGCAGATCTGACCCTGGGTCTCCTGCTCCTAGTCCAGCCCCTTAGCCCCTACACCACCTTAGATGTATTGCTCTCTAAGTTAGATTGGGTTTGAATCCCAAATCCACATGGGAAAAGACTTCGAATTCTGGAAGTTGAATTCAACTCATCTAGCAGACACCAAGGTGAGGATGGTTGATTTACATCACGTTTTTATCATACAGTTTATTCTCTGTTCCTTACTCAGGTAGGAAGGAAGAATATAACACTAACTATTAATGGTCAGCTTTTAAAAATAATATAGAACAATTTGTAATTATGTGCAAACTATTAGTAAAGTATAACAATATGCCTAAACGATTACTAGATGATAGATTGCCTATGCATGATATTTTGAACGTTTTTGATGGAGAAACCTACTACTACTACTACTACTACTACTACTATTTTATCACTTGACGTTTCAGGATTATTACAAAACTGGAATCATTCATTGTCCTGATGGAATTTCTATTCCTGATCTCAGAGATACTTGTGACTATCTTTGCATCAATTTTGATTGCAACACAATCAAGTGTCAAGATTTAAGTAAGTATAACAGTATTTATAGCAGCCTTCCTGAAACGGGTGCCCTCCAGATGTGCTTTTCTTCAATTCCAGAATCTTACAGCTATCATGGGACCATTGGTCATGCTGGCTAGTATTTTGAGAGTTGAAGCCCAGCTCCTTTTGGAGAGATTTAGACTAAGGAACACTCACTTAAAGGAGAAATGTATCAATGCTCTATATGTTTATATGCCTTTATATTTTGTGCCAGATCCTGCTGTTGAGACGATATGAGACTGATAGAGTTAGATCTGTAACATCCAACCATATTCAGGAGAGCCATATATTGTTTATTTCCTTAGGTGCATTATTGCATGAACTGTCCAATGATGGGGCTCACAGGCAGTTTGACAGCTATCTGGAAGAGCTAATCCTGCCAATAATGGTTGGTAGTGCCAAGAAAGGGGAGCGTGAATGTCATATTGTCGTATTAACAGATGAAGACATAGTGGACTGGGATGAAGACTATCCACCCCCAATGGGGGAAGAATATTCACAAAGTAAGTATTTTTTAAATGTTACAGAAAGATACTTTTAAAGTAAAAATCTCGCACTTTTGTAAAGAAGATCTCTATCAGTATCTTGTGCAAATGTCAATTTCCAAGGATCTTTGCATCCCAATATACAGTTAAGAATATAAAAGTCATATTGATTGTGACACACACTGCATTGCTGAATGTAAAATTGTATGCTTAAGGCCTTATATAATTATAAATTATATAATATAATTTATTCTTGCAATAAATGTACAATTTTAGTTCATTAATTGCTTGGGAGATAGATAGCTTCCTTGTTGCAGCAGGAATATTGCACTGTTTCTTTTAACAGCAGTATTTTTCCATGGGGAAAAATGCAGTGTTTCCTGAAGTTTATGCATTGGTATTTTGAATGCTTTGTAGCAGGGGTCCCCAACCTGTGGGCCGTGGCCTGTTAGGAAGTGGGCCGCACAGCAGGAGGTGAGCGGTGGTGTCAGGAACGAGCCTGTCCCTGCCGCCATGAGTCTGAGGAAGAGCAGCTGGTAGCAGGAAGAAGCTGGGAAGGCGCAGAGCCTGAGCCGGAGCAGCTGATTGGTGGGGACCCTGAAGGGGAAACACCTCCACCTATCAGCGTGTGCAAAGAAGGGCAGAGAGGCGGGCCGAGGAGCATGAGGCCCAATTGGCCCCCACTCGCAAACCCCGCCCGCGAGATTGGCTCCCGCCTGCAAACCCCGCCCTCATCCACGCGATTGGCTCCCGCCTGCAAACCCCACCCCCGGTCCGTGGAAAAATTGTCTTCCACGGAACCAGTCCCTGGTGCCAAAAAGGTTGGGGACCGCTGCTTTGTAGAATATGATTGTGAAAAGTGATATGGATATGAAATGCATGACATCACTAATGGCAAGTCATACAATTCTGTCCTTCCACATGCCCTTGTGATTCACACAGCAGGATCTTGTGCTTGGACAGAGCTATACAATCCAACAGACTTCTTCAGCACACCTACCCACTCCAGGGATGTGGGTCTTACACTGTGGCCAAGGCATAAAGAAGTTGCTCAGTCATGCCTTTATAAACTATATATGACTTTCTGCTGATTATAAAGTTTCCTAATTGACCATTTATAAAGGCATGACTGAGGCCATTGCTGCAATAGGGCACATGACAAAAAGCTAATTCTGAATTGTCATCTAATCAACTTTTTCATGCACTGTTATAATTTTTCAGGATATGCCATTATCAAAGGCATTTCTGCTTTTGAATGATGTAAATTTTCTTGGTCATTTCCTAGTTTTCCAAGGTGTTTTCTAATCCCTTCCAGAGCATCAGCCTTTCATTTTCCAAACTTTCACAACCCAGCTTAAATGAACATCAGTTTTCTTCTTCTTTCTTCTTAGTTTTTAAAAAAATCTTTTTAACTTGCAAGCACATTGATATAGACTTCGGTGAGTCTAGCGCTTCTACTGAAAAATGCAGTCAGTCATTGATCTCCCTTTATCCTTTGCTTCCTAAAAGTAGGCCAACAGCTGACTGTCTCCCCTTCAGAGCTTCCATCCATCATGAATTACCAAAGATCTCTTTACTAAAATGAAATAAATTGCTTGCATTTCCCTTCCCCCTCCCTCCAATTTAGTACATTTGCCTGATGATTTCCAGAAACATTCCTACATTTCTTCAAAGAGCCATATCTGAGCAGGGCAGTGAAGAAATATGAATATGTAAATCAATGCACTGAAAGTGAGTATCGTGCCATGTCTGCATTGCCTTCCAAATCCAACAGCAGGGTGGCATTTCTCTGTTCAGATGCATTTCCAGATGTGACCTTGGCAGAAAGTTACTACACCACTGAATGGTGGATGGGGAATGAAGGAAGAGAGATTCTGAGGAACATCGGAAGCTTCACAAACAAGATGCTAAACCTCTTTGGGGGATTAAAGAAAGATATGTTCTAAGTAACACATTCACAAACAAAGGATATTAGAAGCTCCATGAGCAAGATGCAGAATCAATGGGATGGGGAGGGAATGAGGGGGAAGCTGCATTGGGGCTGCAGCATTGATTGGCAGAGCCGGGGGCAGGTGAAGCAAGAATTTGCTCCAGTGGGAAAATAGATCACACAGTGGCTGCCAAACCACAGCAAGAACTTGCTGAGAAAAGCAGGAACATCCTGATTTAAGGGAAAGAAGTAAAAATTTCTGCTTTTGCAGAAATAAGAGGAAGGGAAGAAATAGAAATTGTATCTGAGATGTGACCCTTTTGACATTATAAAACTGCCAGTCTTCCTTGCAGGTTAGTATACATCTGTGGAAATTCCCCCTTTTTTCAGCTGAATTATTATTATTATTATTTTTTTTTAAAATGCCCAATTATTGCTTGTCTCGGCAATTTAAGAATGGCAAGGCTGCTGTAGTCATATCAATTAATTTGGCTTTTTTTTTTCTCACCTCCAAGTTCTGTATAGTTCTAAGCTCTACAGATTCTTCAAGTACATTGAGAATCGGGATGTTGCAAAAACTGTTTTGAAAGAACGTGGCCTCAAAAATATAAGAATTGGCATTGAAGGTATGTACAGTGTTTCCTAAGTAATACAAGCTGTCAAAAAGGAAACTTGCTGCAGTTTCCTTTTTGAAACATCCACTTACTGATTTTATTAGTCAGCCCTATGTAGTTTTGCTGATCCTTTAAATGATAAATTTTGTCCAGGTCCTTGGAATGACCTACCCAGTGATTTCCTGAGTAACCTTTATGCTTAATGTATTGTCGAAGGCTTTCACGGCCGGAGTTTGATGGCTGTTGTGGGTCTTCCGGGCTGTGTGGCCGTGTTCTGGAAGTTGTGGTTCCTAACGTTTCGCCAGCATCTGTGGCCAGCATCTTCAGAGGGCAGGAGCACAGACAGAAGCAAAATCTCTGTGCCCAGGTAGAGTGGCAATGTTTTGTTTGTTTTCTATTTATAGAGCTAAGTTATAGGAGATTTGGTGGTTTTTTTTGTTGTGTTGAAATGTTAACGAGTGGCTGATGAGCGTGATTAGCATGTTCATTGTGAGAAGTATTCCCATGTCCTGGGACTCAGTCCAACCACCAGGACATGGGAATACTTCTCACAATGAACATGCTAATCACGCTCATCAGCCACTCGTTAACATTTCAACACAACAAAAAACCCCACCTAATCTCCTATAACTTAGCTCTATAAATAGAAAACAAACAAAACATTGCCACTCTACCTGGGCACAGAGATTTCGCTTCTGTCTGTGCTCCTGCCCTCTGAAGATGCTGGCCACAGATGCCGGCGAAACGTTAGGAACCATAACTTCCAGAACACGGCCACACAGCCCGGAAGACCCACAACAGCCATCTTTATGCTTAACTTTCCCTGAGCTTTGCCTGTTTCTGATGTTCTCCATTGGAGTGGGGTGGGTGGGTATTATTTAAAATCTCCTCCTCCCTTCTGAAATTAGCAGCAGCAACCAGACTCAGGGCCAAGCTAGACGTAACAGTTCAGCTTTGTGTACTAAACACATGAGTCAGTTCCATTTATATTTGCAGTGCAGAGGAAGCCTCTTCTTTGTATCAGTCTTTTTCAATGTAGTCTCTGCCTCAAGATGTGTTGGGATCAGACCTCCCAGGCCAAATAGTCTCCTTTTAGGAAGATGTTATCCTTTTAGGAATATGTATTACTTGAACAAGTAATAAGGCTATTCATAGGGCCTGGAGTTGGTTTGGGAAGATAATTATACCAGAATAACTATGTTTCAGGTTATCCCACTTGTAAAGAGAAAGTGAAAAAGAGGCCTGGAGGACGCTCTGAAGTTATCTATAACTATGTTCAACGCCCATTCATCCAGATGTCTTGGGAAAAGGAAGAAGGGAAAAGTCGGCATGTTGATTTCCAGTGTGTTAGAAGCAAATCTCTGACAAACCTTGTGATGGTGGGTGAAGACATAGCAGAAGATCAAGCAATTATGCTGCACCACCCTCCCCAGGTAGATGAGCTTGATCGATTAAATGCACCATACTCTCAAATGGATGCTAATGATCTGCCAGATTAATTAAGCGGCACAAATGGCTCTCAAATGGACTTGGTTGAGCTTTTGGATGGGGACTAAATGCCCAGCTCACAACAGGATTTTGTCGTCATAGTTGCTATATTCTCTAAATATCGCGTCTTCAAGCCCAGAGGACTAATTCTATCAAATTTGCTTCTGAGGGCTCCCAAGCATTCTCTTAGGAAAACCAGGAACCTGAGGATTGAGTTAACATTTATCCCTCTGGGCAGATAATTGAACTGGAAGTAAAACAATGGAAAAGTATTTTCAACTGACTTGAATTGAAAGGATTGATTATGTGCTATCAAGTCATTTTCGACTCCGAGCGACCACATAGATAGATTTTCTCCATGACAATCTATCCGTAACCTGTTCTTTCAAGTCTCCCAATAGTGCACCTATTGCCACTGTAACTGAGTCCATCCACCTTGCTGCTGGTCATCTTCTCTTTCCTTCCACCTTTCCCAGCATTAGAGCCTTTTCCAGAGAGCTGGGTCTTTGCATAATGTGTCCAAAGGAGGATAATTTGAGCCTGGTCATTTGTGCCTTGAGTAAGAACTCTGCATTGATTTGTTTGATGATCCATCGAATTGGAAGGAATACGACATCAAAATGTGTTGAAGACTTTGTTAACACTAGTCTACAGTGACTCCGTTATAAAAAGTACCATATCATGAAGGATTCCATTGTGGTATTGCAACCATTATCAGTAGCAGTAGGAGTCAGCTTGGTATCATTCATTCCCCATGACCTGGCTGAAGTAGATTTTTACACAGGAAACATCACACCTAGAGTGCATGCACCCTTTCTCACCTTTCTTTGTTTTCCTATCCCAACACTGGCATAGCAGCTCAGAAGGGAAGATCAGAAGCACCTACCAAGGTAAGCATCTGAAGAGAGAAATTGGGTTCTGTGAATGCCCAGAAGACCACTCAAATTAGTTACAAGTAAAGAACCTGTCCTACTTTACACATATGGCTAAGTAGTGTTTACTTACTGGAAGTAAGCTAGTGGAATACAAAGGAAAGTACCACTTGGAAAAACAATGCATCATCTTCGGCTCAAACATTGAGGCAGTAATACTGGATGAATGAAGATGGCTGAACATCCCCCTCAAAGCAAAGGCTGAAAAGCAGCATCCCTTGAAGGCAAAGAACTTCCTTGTGGGGAAGGATTCCACAGCATTTTAAAGAAAGTGACTGTCTCTTGTGGGAAAGCTTACATTGCAGCAGCTATCCTGTGAGTCTTGAGTATGGAAGGCACTTTGTGGTTGTTCCATATGAGATCTGTCCTCTTGGAAAGGCTGAGGAAATTGAAATTTGACAGTAGCAAGAATGTCAAGAGTCCTGCCATTGCTTCTCAGCCTTTTGGCTAAGATCAAGTGTTTGGTGGGCTAAATTTCATAGCTGTCTCAGCCACCTTGGAACAATCAGGATGCCTGAGGATGGCCCTTGAAATAGTCAATTAGGAAACTTTATAATCGGCAGAAAGTCATATATAGCAGGGCTTCTCAAACTCGTACACCGCAATCCACAAAAATGATAAAATGAATTTGTGTGATTGGGCAATAAATAATATACCATTAACTTTTAATAATTTAAATTGAATTCATGTAACAAATACAACAAGGGGCGCAATGGCTCAGTGGTTAAGACGCCAGGCTTGTCGATCGGAAGGTCGGCGGTTTGAGACCCGAGTGCTGCGTGACGGAGTGAGCTCCCGCACTCGCCCCAGCTCTTGCCAACCTAGCAATTCGAAAGCGTGCAAATGCAAGTAGATAAATATGTACCACTTTGGTGGGATGGTAACAGCGTTCCGCGCACGTCATGCTGGCCACATGACCGCGGAAGCGTCTTCGGACAGTGCTGGCTCTTCGGCTAAGAAACGGAGATGAGCACCACCCCCTAGAGTCGGACATGACTGTGCAGGGGAAAACCTTAACCTTTACCTTTACCTAACAAATACAACGATAGGACCTTAAACGTTTATACTCAAAAACAAAACCAGTAAAATAAAAAGCTTACATTTTTAGTGAGAAGGATGACCTTACTTACTTTTGTATAATTCCTGAAATCTGGGTTTCATTCTAAAGACAGCTGTTTTCATTCCAGTAAAGTTGGGGGTGGGAGGCGGGGAGAAAAGAAAGCCTAAAGTGCTGCAGATTGGAAAACACTGGCAGGCTGTAAGTTGCTTTTAGCAGTGGCGTTCTCCCTGCACTGCCCCCTGAGGTAATAGTCACAGCCCATATTCTTTCTCTTTCCTCCTCCCTTCCTCTTTGTTGTAACTCTCAGTAGGTGAGATGGCATTAGATGCTTTGTGTCCTCCAGGCATGATTGATCCTCCATTGAAAGGGAAATGCAGTATGTTAAAACAAAAAGAACACTCATTTAAGGAGCTTTCAGGATACTATTGCATCAAACCTGTAAGCCTGCTCAGAAAGGAGCACAAGGAAGCATTCCAGGCAACCCACCCTGTATTATTTCATGACCCTCTTAGAGATTGTGACTCACACTTTGAGAAATGCTGGTGTATAGGAACATCTCAGGTTAGGGAAGGCATCTACTAGTGACTATGCCCATTCTGGAACATAATTTTGGACAATTTGCATTGATAGAAGAAGAGAGCAGGCACTTTCCCTGATAAAACAGCTTATATATCTAAGGATGACTTAGACCTGTTTTGCTCATGGACTGTGGTTGAGATGAAGGTCATATCATGGGATACAGCAGAAAAAAGATGTCATCAGGGCATATTAGCTGCAATTAGATCTAAGTGCCGTCCCATCTGAGACTTCTGAATTTGTGTCAATTGCACAGTTGGTCATGATGGGAACTGCAGTTGTTACGGCCAAAAGAAAACACTACCCTAGCACACAGCTTTCCAAACTGTGTGTCGCGACACAAAAGTGTGTCGCCTGTGGGGCCCAGGTGTGCCGCGTCAAAACCCGGAAGCGCTGATGGCGCGCCGGCGGGCCATCAGCGCTTCTGGGTTTTCACACGACACCACTGCTGCCACCGCTGTGGCGCGCAAAAATCTGAATGCCGCAGCAGCAGTGCGCAAAAACCGAAGGTGGCAGCGGCGCTTCCGGGTTTTCTTGCGTGCCGCCGATGGTGTGTCACCGTGGGAAAAGTTTGGAAAGCCCTGCCCTAGCACCTGATGATTGTGCCCTGAACCACAATTATAAGTACCAATGGTATAGACACTCACACTGAGACTACTAAGCCAATAACTACCAAGCTTGCTCAGTGAAGGTGGAGTAGTGGAGGTGTTCTCTCTTCTATATAAGTGCAAGAGGACCAAGTCCACTGCACCTATTTCGTATACTTTAGCAAAGTGGGCAATTCTCAACAAAGTGAATGTTTCCAAGACACATCAGAGAGAATGGCCATCGCTTGGTAGCAGCCAAACTAGCAGAATGGTTTGCAAGTAGCCATGTGCTCCAGGCCAGGTATGGAAGATATGTTTAAGGCTGCTAGTTCTGGCTTTTCATCTCTTAATAATATTCATCTCTTAAGAGTAATAATATTTTTGACAGATGGGAAAGCTGTCCAAAAATCCTCAGCAATGCACAAAAGTTGCAGTGAAAAATCTACACATACTGCTCCTGTGAAGGTGAATGGAAATCTAGGGAGAAGTGTGAACTACTCTTAGGAGCCTGTGAACCGAGTGGGATGACTCCTGCCTAAATACCTACCTCAGCTTTAGGTGGTACCAAAGTGGGTCTCCATATAGATTCAAAACTATGCCTGATTCACAGACACTGTGTAGAAGTACCAGTTGTAATTTGTCTTTTCTGCCAACTAAGTTCAGCAATCAATCTGAAATGTTTTATGACGATGCCTCTCCAAATGCCAGTGTCCACTCTACCATCATCTGTTTTCCCGTGGTGCCCTAATCTTGATACCTACAGTAAAATCTCATTGCCAAAATTGATGTTTAGTGTTGTGAAATTCATTAGGCTCTTTATAATGATTACATCCCTTTTGTTTCCTGATTGTCTTCCTAATTGGAGGTACTGCTTTAACCATTGTCACTTCCATACCAATTGCATGGCTTAAGCAATTGCAGCACAAGCTTCCAGCTAGCTGACTTTCCTAGTAAAAAAAACTGGGTGAGTTGTCCAGGTATTTTTATTCACTAATCATTAAGTTGTTATGGTCCTGCAGGAAGATCAGGATGCATCTAAAATTATTCTGGCTTGAGATAGGTCAGCTGTGACCATTAGACTTATATCATTATGTGAATGGAAGTTTCCCTTATAGAAGGCTTCTAGTGAGGCTCCTTGAAGGAGGAAAGGGATGGAAGAGCACTTATAACCCTTGCATTGCCTCTCATGCCGTACCAACATTTCTTAATATTGTTCAAAAGGCACAGGGAAAAGGAGACCTCACTTTTTTGTAGTAAACTTGGAAATCCAGAAAGTATTATTTTGATTCTAACTTTATGGCTATTTTTAGTGAGCTGGAATGCACCCAGGGCAGACCAAAACTCTTTTCCTTCCTTTCAGCGTTTCATAAGCCAACTCTTTAAATCAGCATTCCTAACCTTGCCAACTTCAAGCTGTGTGAACTCCCAGAATTCCCCAGCCAGCCAACTTCAACTTCAGCTTGAAGTTGCCAAGGTTGAGAAACACTGATTTAAATGGTTGTTTCATCTGAGTGAAACACTGGCTTGCAGAACTGCAAACATCTCTGATTTGCATGTGAGAAGGTTTGAACTAATAGAGTTGGAACTCCTGTACAAGCTCCCATTAAATTTTCAAAGCTTTATTATGGGCACTTTAATGCAGACTAAGAAATATAGATTTATCAATCAGTTAGAGAAACCTCATAGATCAGTAGAAACACAGCAAGGCTACTGCTGAATTCTATTGGCTTATGAGTAAAAAAATCAAGCAGTTTATTCTCCAGAAGGGCTGTGTTAGAATTGAGTACTGCTAAACTTGGTTAGAATTTTGCTGTTTCCTTAGGACAGATTATACAACACATGGAGCTTACAAGAATTGAAATGTGTTAAGTAGGGCCCTTGCAATATATATAGTTCCAATATATTGGGCAATCAGTGTATGCAATCTCAGAATAACAACTGAGTGGAAAAATCAAGCTTCCCTATTCACTAGATATTGACAAGTGTTATGATGAGGCAAAAAAGACAAAAGAAAGTATACTTCCTACAAAAAAAGGAACTGTCTAACAGTATTAACTCCAGACAGCTTTTGGACCATTCATTAAATCTATTAATCTTTCAACTTCACTGCCAAAATAGAGTAACACATTTTGGTATTATTACATTGCAGAATCACTAGGATAAAGCACACTCAATTCCATTTCTGTACACATCTAGTCAAGAGCCAGTTTGGTGTAGTGGTTAAAGCATCAGGCTAGAAACTGGGAGACTGTGAATTCTAGTCCTGGCTTAGGCATGAAGCCAGCTGGGTGATCTTGGGCCAGTCAGTCTTTCTCACCCTAGGAAGCAGGCAATGGCAAACCACTTCTGAAATTTTGCCAAGAAAACTGCAGGGAGTTGTCCAGGCAGTCGCCAGGATTCAACACTGACTTGAAGGCACCCCCCAAAAAAAGTCAGTGGTACTTTCAGAAAGACATGAATGATTTCTGCATTGGAACTCAACAGCCAACTAGTAAGCTACATTCACATTCAGGGGTGTTCTGAAAAACCTCTGCATATCCTTCTGCAAGGATCCTACCTTTTCCTGTCAGGTAGGCAAGTCATTCTGCAGTTCCTTTAGACCTTTTTAAGATAATGATCACCAAATTATCCAGTAGAATGATTTAAGCATTGAAAGAAGCAAAAAATGTACTTAATTTTGGAAGTTGTCATATTCAAAGACAACATTAAAATGGTTAACACACTTATCTTCAACTTTGGTAAAATTCAGAATAGAATTGGAAGAATTTATTTTGATATGGCCCAACCTTCTGTTCAGGGGGCGTGGTGGCTCAGCGGGTAAGACACCAGGCTTGTCAATCGGAAGATCGCAGGTTCGAATCCCTAGTCCCGCATGACGGACTGAGCTCCCGCACTCGCCCCAGCTCTTGCCAACCTAGCAATTCGAAAGCATGCAAATGCAAGTAGATGAATAGGTACCACTTCGGTGGGAAGGTAACAGTGTTCCGCGCGCGTCATGCCGGTCACATGACCATGGAAGCATCTTCAGACAACGCTGGCTCTTCGGCTAACAAACGGAGATGAGCACCAGCCTCTAGAGTCGGACACGACTGCACAACTGTGCGGGGGGAACCTTTACCTTTAACCTTCTGTTCAGTGCAGGGATAATAAAGTATTGCCGAGATTGGACTGACTTAATAGTTTCTACTTGGATACATCCAGTGAGGAGATCCCCACTTCTATGGATAAATGTCAAAGTTCTCTTAATGTTAAGGAAAAAAGTCTTACATGTTCAATTATAATCTGCCTTCCTATAATTTAAAATGATTATACAGCATCTTGCACTCTGGGATGATGGAGAACTGGTCTTGATCTTTTCCTGTAGGACAGCCTTTCAGGTACAGTATTTGAAGAATATTGTCAATTCCCCCCGCTCCCAGCTTTTATTTTCCAAAGCTAAGCATTCCTAATTTCTAAATCATCTTTGTAATAAGACTTGGTTTCTAATCCCCTGATCATCCTCATTTCCCTTTTCTGAATCTGTTTATCTACGTAAATCTTTTTTTAAAACTGTGGTACCTAGAACTGGATGCCATAGTCAATATGGGGTCTGACCAGTGCAAAATAAAAATGGACATATTGACTCCAGTAATGAATAAACTGTCTTCCTCTTGATGCAGCCATATATTGCATTTAGTTTATGCAAGCTACGTTGTAAACTGGGTTTGAATAAGCAGTACAATCAGCTCATTCTCATACAAACAAGTTAAACATTTCCTTGTACGCCAATCATCAAGACAAAGCTTTGGCAATTTCTAAACTGGTTGACATTTTTTCCTATTGTTGAAATGCATTTTCTGAGAGTAATGTAAATTTTGTTAAGGTATCTAATGTACTCTATGGCATTTACATGTTGCTGAACTAGTGCTCAACAGTCCCAGAAAGCATGGCTGATGGTGAAGGGTGCAGGGCACCATAGTTCAACATCTGGAAGCCATAGCTTTCTTGGACACACACACAATTTTTTTTTACAGTGATTATGTTTGCCCCAGCTATGCAACTGTTTCCAACAGCAAATATCTGAAATCAGATGCATTGTGGAGTCTCAGACTAGAGTGTTATTACCATGTCCGCTATCTATGGAAATATAACTACGTAAAATTTGCTGTAGCAGATATAAGCCCAGCAATTGTGATGTTGGAACCAGGTTAAAGTCACAATTATAGGTCAGCCATGAAATACTGATTTCAGTGGGTATACTCCAAATCTGAATCTAATTCACTGGATAAAATAGAAAGTAACTTTTAAATTAGAACAATTTAATTGTATGAACTTCAGGCTCATTGTATCCCAATGAACTGAACATTACCCATTCCACATACAAAGGCACGGCAGGACTCCTGGTAGAATTACTCTGAAGAGTAAGCATTAGAGGCATTACAGTTCAGAAGTTGTTCACACAGCAGATTTACTCTAAAAATATATTGCTTATCTGATGCAGATTTCCCCCTCCCATTGCATTTGGGCAAATGGAAAATTTCAGTTCAGGAGTAATCACAGCCTTATTCTTTTATTATTGTCATTTAATTTATAAGTTAGTTCAGTGCTTCGCATTTACAAGATCATGCTGCTTCAGTAATTTTTGTAAGTTATTTTATTTTTATTTACTTATTTCCCCCCATTCTCAACTGTAACAAAAAAGGCTTATATGGACAATTTTAGTCTTCCTGTAATCCACATCCTGATGCCATGTATCCCTTTTCTTCCCACCTCCCTTTCCTAAAAGCTTGTCCAGTTTTGCAAGAATATAAATTTAGTAACTGGAACAAAACTGTGTATCAACTGCATTTGAAAAACATGCTTAACACATATATCTGGTCACATATTGATTATAAGTTTATCATGAAGCAACTTTTAGTATGTTTTCAAATTCAGAAAACCACCACAAGAAATAGCAAAACTACATTTATTGAAAATGAATTTTAAACATTTCAGAATGCAAAGATTGTTCCATATAGAATTGGTCTCCAAATAAAACCAACAAATCACATACAAAGTATACTAAATTGTACATTGCATTTAGAAACAGCCATATGCAGATACAAAATAACTGTCATCTACCAAAATAAGGCAGAACCCAGGCACAGTGGTTAGTCAGTACCTAAGTGTAGTATGACCTGCTAGGAATCATACACAACCAGCAGTGTTGCTTCTATTGATCTTAGCCAGGGGTTATTATTTTCTCCCATACCCCAGCATGCCAAAATCCAAAACTTCTGCAGCTCTGCGGATATGTGGGAGATACATCAGTATTACTTAATAATTCAGCACAGCAAAATACAGCAACTTGCGTTGAGTAGTATGATGTAATTGCTTGGCCAATTAGATCTAAAACTGCTTTCAAACAAGGAAGTGTCATCCTAGAAAAGTGACTTTCGAACAAGTACTATGAGCTTGTGCAAGATGTCAAGAGCCAGCAATATGAAAGTGGCAGCTTATGTGGATTACGTGCTTCGATGCAGCTGAATTATGGTTATGAGTTCACAATGACATTGACATTAATGGTAATTAAGGCTTAACAGTGCTCCTGTTAAGCTAGAACTTAGTATTTTTAAATTTTAGTTAACTGGGACCTTTAGTTCACTTTGAGATCAATACCAACATAGCTATGGTTAAGATGGGAAGGAATAAGGAATCAGGTTCATGTGGACCACTCTCTTAATTGTGGGTAAGGAGGAGCCAACATTACACGTTTAAATATATGGTCTGTTTGGTGAGAACCCTTGCTTTAGTATTCCAAAAAACATCATTGGAATCCAAATTATAATGCTTCTATGCAAGGGGGAAATGGCAGGGTTTTTTTTAAAGGAATGAAATAGATTTAATTTTCATAAGCTTGTTGGTACCCTATCCTTGTTTTTGAGTGTCCTGAATTCAGCCGTAGTCATAGTGGCAAACAAGCACACTAGATAATATCTGGATAGTCTACTGTGATCTTGGCCACTGTCCAGATCACAGAACTCAAGATTAGACTTTTGCTTATAGCAATATGCTTTATTCAACTTCACTAAAATAAAAAGCAATCCTTCCCGGTGTTTCCTAATTACAAAAGACAAGCAGAATTACACCTTGTACTGTAATTCAATTTACCCACATACATACTATCCTTGCATTCATAATCTATCATACTGTGACACAAAAACTTTGTGCTATATAGTCATAATGCAAAAGAAATACATTACTGTAATGAAGACAGAATGTAACAAAATGTTCTTCCCTTTGAAAAGTTATTGGCTGGTCAACTCTCTAGGCTATCTGGTTACCCTGAGGGTTTTCTACACCTCTTTTACTTAAGGCTTATTAAGCACCAGTTATATATGCTACATGTTTTCAATATTTAGCAAGCACCAGAATTTAACTTCAAATCCATCATTATCTAGCAAGTAAGCAAAATCATAGCCTCACTATGGATGAGACACGTCCAAACATGGTAACTGTAAAACTAGGCACATAGGATACATAAAAGCAGAAGCAAGTCTTACTTCCCTTTAGCTTCTCTAAGTTAAATGCAAATATTTCATTTGCTTCTTCCGCACTGAAGCTTCTGTGTAGGTTCACATCTAGAAAGCTACTCGGAGTAGCAGGGTTTCTCAGACTCTAGGAGACAGAAAGTAAAACTCGTGGCATTGAAATAAGGATGGGGAAAAGGAGAATATATTACAGCTTTATCTGGTGGAAAGGCACATGCAACACTCTCAGAGAACACGCCTGTCACTATGGCATGTATGTTGCTACACTAAAAAAAAAAAGTTTATTTTTTTAAAAGTTCAGTGGGTAAGAACAGACGAAACAGAATGAAATAATTTATGGTCAGTGAGAACGGTTGAAGCATCGCTCATTGTGATATTATTGCAAGCTGCTTCAGGGCTTTCAAAATCAACAATTGCTTTTGAATAATCCTCCTAAACTGGAACTGAAATATCCTTCCCATATTTGATCTAAGAGCAAAGTACTTCAGGTGCTCTTTGCCTATTTATGTGTAAGAAAAGTGCCAGAATATCTTAAAGCTTCATAGTTTTATTCAATTATTTGATAAAAATCTTAATGTACTTAAAAATATCCTAGGATGTAATTTTCAGGTCAATCCTCTGACTTTCCTTTGTTTCTTTCCAAATGCATTACGTATAAGTTTCTTTCTTTACAACCATTGTGCCCTGTGATTGAGAATAAATCATCCTGCACACTTAAAAGTTAAATTACAGGCACAGATCAGTAAATGAGAATGGTAAATGGTGCATTATGTAGAGAGTAGGGATTCACCTGGATAACCCGAATGTCATTATAATAGTGTCAGAGTCCAGTGTATGGAACTACTACAACCAAATCGAAACTTTGATTAACCAATACTACTTCATGTAATTCCCATTACTATAGAAGCTCTCTACAGGAAATGTCCGGGTGGTACCAAACATTCTTAGGATGAAATTCCAAATTACCCCATGTTGAAATCTTAGGATCGTTCTCTTCCTATAACAGTTTCTTGGCTTTGATAAGTAAAAAATCTGGAAGTGGGGAGGGAAGGATGACATTTTGTTTCCTACTTCCTTACAGTATTAGCTACAAAGTGCTAATATTATTACTAGTGATCTGCTTTTTACCAAATAGAAAAAATGTTATTTAAACAGGTTTTACCAGAAAGCACCCCCACTGCTCATAACATTGCTTATAGAATACATAATGTTACACATATCTGAAATTTATTAAAAGGCATAATACTTCCAGATGACTATTTTAGTACCAACAGTAAAGTGCAGCAGGTTTTGAGGCTATTATTGGATTGAAAAGATGCTATCAAAAAAACTTGAATAGCCCTGTATTTAAGGCAAAAGAGGTTTTGCCATCCTAAGGGATAAACTACTGAGAATCATCTCTCCCACCATAGTAGTTACTGCTCTGCTTCTTCTGTAATGCCTTAGCCCTTTTCAGACAGCACTTGTAAGACAGAACACATGCCATATTCGTAATTAAAAGCCTGCTCTTTTCTTTCTGTTGATGAAGTAACAGTCTTAAAAAATTTAGCTAAAGCCCAAAGAAATTAATAAAATCTGCAAATGCAGACTGTAAGTGCGATTTGTGGAATTTCTGCATTCCATCTATTGTAATGTAAACAGAGCATAAGATGTCATTTTGCACTCTTCAAACATTCACAGCCTTTGGGTAGACATTTTGAGACAAAAATAAATCGCGTAGCAAAGAGTTGTTATTTTCCTGATTTCATGTACGATGGTATTGCCCCTCGAGCAGTCAGGCCTTCAAAACGTTTGTAGGTATAATTGATAAAGACCCAGTCTTTATTCTTGTAGTCTGTTTCTGGATGGTTACCTGTGGTCGCTGGTGAAAAACAAGATTCAGAAGTGGTATTAAACAATTTAATACAGGACAGGAATTTGTTGAGAATATTATAGCGTCGCACAATGGGACACTATTGCCATTTAGCTTGAGTGTGGCTTGTTGGAATTGGAAAACTGTTATAAAGAGCTACCTTAGATATATCATCAGCATGCCATTGAAGAGCATGACATCAACTCTACCATACAGTGAGGATGCAAATTAGATCAGCTACAAACTCAGAGAACCAGTTTCTCGAAAAACATTTTCAAGCATTTAATCAAGTAAGAAATAAATGGAATTCTTGATGCATTTTGTACCAGAAAATATATTACAAAATGGTCAAGAAGGGAAAAAATACTTCAAGAGCACAAAGATGCCAGCTGATCCATTCTCACCCTACAGCCCTGGCCAGCCCTCTTTTAGTTGTGATCTTAAAATTGGACTGTATTAAGCTCCCCTAAACTTTGGGGTTCTTCTTTTTTGAGTTCCCAGTCCTCGAATTCACCCATCCTGAGTGAGATGGGCAAGGAACAAATTTCATGTATAAATAAACAACCAAACAAATAAAATCCAGGCACTAATAAGGATCATCCCTGCTTAGCTTCTGAGATCAGCCAAGATCAGCTAAGGCAAAATTAACAGCAGGGATATGCAAAACGTACAACTCCAGGAAACACTGGAACATTCTGATTTTCTTCCTGATAATGCTAATCTGGACATTTCAGGGCTGGTCTGCTAAATTTCTGGAAATAAACCTTCTGTAATGAGAAATAGTTTACTGTATTCTGCAGCTGGTGTTTGTCATGGTTCAAAAGAAAAATGGAACATTCTAGTGTTCCCAGAATCCTCTGTCTCTGGAAGCGAAACTTTTGCATACAGCTTCTTAACAGAGTAGATATGACACCCCCAAAGTAGACAGACTCTCTACCACAGATCCACCCCCCTCCCAAGCGAAGGAGCCTAGGGATTTGCAGTGGGTTTTTCTACGAAACGGCTATTTCTTGAGAGAGTCAGTGAAAGCTCAAGTCCCATTTAAGAATAAAATAAAGACAAAAAGATGAATCATTTACCTGCAGATTTAAGGATATCAGATTCTGGAAATTCATCAAAGTTTGATGTGTCATCAATACTTTTGATTTCTATGGAAATTGCTGCAGGTCTCTCCCTGGGAAAAAAAATCAGTGTTAAATAACTGGACTTGCAAGGAAAAATAATACATTCAACCCCAAATTTACACCATGAGTGCTTTTGAAACTCAATCTTGACCACACTCATAGTTAATGCAGTCTTTCCCTATTGCATAGCTTTCCAAAGTGTGTGTCGCGACACACTACTGTGTCCTGCTGTGTTGCGCAAAAACCCGGAAGTGCTGATGGGGGAACCAAAAGCGGCACCCCCGCCAATCAGCGTCGCCGCCGGCGGTGTGTGTCACCAGCGTTAAAAGTTTGGAAAGCTCTGCCCTATTGTGTTACTCAGTTAGAAAACTGAACAAAAGCTGAGAAGAAAATTCTGTACCTGATATGCTCCCAGTCAACTCCTTCAAAAAAGGGATTTGTTTTAATTTCTTCAACACCTGGGGCACCAATTCGATGTTCCCATTCACAGCAAAATCTGAAGACAAAGTCACCATGGAGAATTCAAAAGTAGGTAAATATGAACTATTGAATAGAAAAGAAAATATCTGCCGTAGAGAAATATGCTAATTCCAAGACAGCACAACTGTTTCTAAGGCAAGCCTTAATAACCTAAAAAAATTGAGAATCAGTACTGATATAGTACTACTACTACAAACAAACTGGAAAAAATGATAGGATCTTTTAACTCTCCAGGAAAGAGAAGAACTATAATGGATTGTTTTACTTCCATTTTCTTTCAGATGTTTAAGATATAAAAGCCACACTGTTTTTCCCCCCAAGTCTTGGATGTCTTATAGAACCTTTCTGTTGGACTTTCAGATACATAAAACTTTCAATTTCTAGAAAGTGAAACATACAGGAATATACTTCCTCCTCACTTTCTTCAATTCAATTCAAATCAGGGTGCGTATCTCATTGTAATATTGGCCTTTGAAGAAAACAGGAAACAATTTAAGCCCTCATACTGACCACTGGATGGTGAAGGTGGATTCAGCACAGTTCTAGGGTAAGGTATTAAGAGCCCTAGTATTCTATTTCCTTAGTCACATATAATAATCACATATTTAAGGGAATCCCACAAGTAGAGGCACAAGTGCAAATAGCATCCACCCACTCATGCTCCTCAGTAATAGTACTCAGAGGAAGACTGAATGTTATATATAATCATGATTATAGTAGCCACGTTAGCTATACGTTCCATCAATGTGTCCATTAAGTGTTAGTTATGCTGTGCACGACTCAGACTCCTGCATCTAAACTGCAACAAAATCCATGCACTGTTTGGAACAAATTTAAACACAAAAGAAAGAAAATGGTCACAAAACAAAGAAAAAGCAAGATACCATTATAAACAGCATTAGATTGTAGGTGGCTCTCTTGAATATACAGTATTTTCAGTTTATGTGGAATGTGGACCAAACCTGCCAAATCTTTTTCTTGTTTGAAGATGGAGTGTGTGTTCTGGAAAACGGCCAATGCTCTCCAGCCTCTAAGCGAGAGGAAGTAAAGGGAAAGTGCTGGGAAGACCAGATGGGGGGAGGTGGGCTGATAGCACTGGGGCAGGAGCTGAGGGGAGGGAGGGAATGGATGAGGCTGGGAAGATGAGGAGGCAGGTGGGCCAACGGAAAACACTGTGCTGGAAGTGGAACCTTGCTTGATTTGCCCCCCAATCCAGATTTTGTTTCTCCTGAAAGCTTGGACCAACCCAAATGTTTTGAATTTCATTTCTGCCAAACCATGGCTTACCCAAACAGTTCAGGAAAATGTCTAGAATATGATGGCTTGTTCCAAGCTCAAAACAAAATTATTTTTCCATTTCGTGCACACCTCTGCTTACACTCTTGAATAACAGTGCCCTACTTGGATCGTTTTCAAAACACAATTAGTTTTATAAGTTTGGAAGATGACAACCCAAATCACTGCAGACTGAATGTTAGCAAAGTTTGTAAACTGCACAATGAAAACCAAAAATAGTACTTTTATCATGGCAGAGGAGTAATTGAAACAATGGAACACATCATTTTATATTGTCCTCTCTATGCAGACGCTCACCAGGAATTATTATCTCAATTTTTTACCAAATATCCAGGTTGTTCGGATTCTTTTTACCTCAAGCTGTTTTTATCAGACCAATCTGATTTTACTTCATTGACAACAGCCAAATATTGCTCCATAATCTGTACAGCACGCCGCAATATCTTTTCTAATTTTTCTTAGATTTTTTAGAATTTTAAGTGTTTTGTCTTTTATTCTAATCAGAGGTGAATCTTCTGTTTTGTTTGCTGGTCTATGACGGAATAAAAATTGATTTGATTTGATAATATAAGTTAGCATAGCTTTACATTCTCGTAGTGTTATACAAATTCTAGTATTACTTATGCCCTTTTATACTTATTTGCCCTAGTTATTTATAGTATATAGACTATTCATTGTAAAATTAATTGTAATTTTATAGGTTTTTCTTCCCCTTTTTAATACCTGTGCTCTAATTTTACCTTAATAATTTTATCTTTACCTTATTTTATGCTATCAATATGACTTTTTATTTTTATTTCTATTTTAGCGTAATTGTTATGTTACTAGTTGTATGCTGGTCTATGACCGAAAAAAAATTGATTGATTGATACTTTCGTCATTCTTCAAGACATAAGTGTTAGCAATTATAGATTTGGGTACCTTAGAATGAGATCTTTGGCTCTCTCAGAAATAGGAACTTCTGGGGGGAATATTAAAGTCTCTTTCCAATTCATTACTTTCTTGTATGTTTCTTGAGGGGTCTCTGAACAGAAAGGAGGGTAACCTGGGAAAAATATTATAAAAGTTGTATCAGTGATTAATGAAGCCTATACTGGTTATCAATTCCTATCCCCTTACATTCCATTTCAAAGTCAAACATTACAACTTCAAATAACAATCAAGATAATGTTACATCTCAAGAAATATTCTATTTAGAAGTCAAGGGACAGATAAAGATCTGTGACCATATTATATATCTGATTTGGATCTAATATGTTATCCCTTACCAATCAGCATCTCATACATTATGACTCCAAGTGACCACCAGTCACAAAGCTTATTGTACCCTGTCTGCATGAAGACCTCTGGAGCAATATAATCTGGAGTTCCCACGGTAGAGAAGGCCTGAAATGAAACAATATATATTCAATTATTTTAGAAATAACCCATCTGTGAAAACAGGGCTGGAATAGTCAAGGAAAATTATGCAAGACATACTGCTTTTTAAATAATCCCCTGAAACAATCTTGCAAACAAATTTGTCTCTTTCTCTACTTCAAGCTGCAGAAAAAAGTGATACAGATAATCTGGCCATAAAATAATGCTCAATACTCTCTCTACTTCTGAAATGCAGTAATTTTTTTTGAATTATCTAGCACTTGAATTTTAATGTATTTGACCACATTTTAGTCAAGAAAAGCACAAAATAACATGGAACCTTTACAGGATCAGTAGAGATGTGAAAGCTGGGGATGGGGTGGAGGGGACCCCTGGCCCCAATTCTTTCATTCTTATAGCAGAACTGAAAATGTTGGGAAACTTACAACAGGTCTCTGGAATTACTGTTTCAGAGCAAATGAGTGCTTTTGAAAGTATCACTTTAAAATATCATTGCACAATCATCATACTCCAAATTTTTTGATGCAAGAACCAAAGATAGTATAATGCATACATCTGATTGGATACTATACATTAGTATGGTTTAGTGTTTGAAAAGTGATCCGCGGGAAAAGAAAACATACTATACAACATGAATTATTTAAAGTAGGAATGCAGATTCAGAATATGCTAGATATAGAGGTCACTCCTTTGGCATTTAACATGCTTCACATACTTTATATAACAAATGAAACAAGTTGATGAACTTCTGAATGCATAAACAACATTATCAAATAAATGAAAATGTGAAACACTTGAGAAGCTTTTTCATTTTATGTAAACCCTAGGTTTTCTGAAATCCATAAAGGCTAAGAAGCAGACTGTAAAGTTACAGAACTTTTAATTACAGAAATACATTTGAATTATACTTCCTAAAGGTATCTTACTGGAATTAAGTGAAAAATTGTTGCAGTTACTATGATTCTTGCAGTCTAGTCTTTTATATATCCGTAACTCAAAAGCAAGTCTTCCTAAATTCAATGGGACTTTGTGCTCAGACAAACATTAAAAAAATAGCTTATGGAGGTAGAACCAGAAATAGATGCTATTTAACAGAAACTTCAAACATCTTTTTTTCTTTTTCTTTATATTAAAAACAGATTTACACAGTGCTTCTAAACTCAGATTAAAAAATACCTTTTTCAGATTTGCTACAATACTGACTAGTATTTCTCTTTTTTCTTAATTTTCTAAACTGCTGTTACTCCCTTAGGTGCAAACTCTTAGTAAACATATGCTTCTTACTTGCAGTTAGATACCTCAGGATGCAGCAACCTACAGTGTTCTTTCTCCCTCCAATAATTATTATTTTAAGAAAAGAATCTGTACTTTTTTATGTCAACAGCATATGACATATGCAATGAGGTACTACTATATGTACCAAATTATAGAGAATGCATTTCAAGTTCCTAAGTGTTTTTTTTAAGTAGGCAAAATATTTTCTCTCACACCCAACTCAGTCTGGATGACATTTTCTTTCTAATTCAACACTTAACACAAATGTTAAACTACACGGACTGCTCACCAGAAGTGTACTTCAGACTGAATTATTTACTAATGCAAATATTATATGATACCATTTCTATCTGCTAAGTCAGTCTGGCTAAGAGTTGCAATACCTAATATCAAGTCTAACGTCAACAAATATTAAGACTGTGCAGTCATTTGGATTCCATCTCCAAAAGCTTTTTCCAAGTGCAGATGAGCACAAACCTGGCATCTGTCTGCAACACCTGAAAGCAGCTGGGTCTTTTTCCAGAATTACATAATCCTGAGAAAAGATACATTTGATTTACAATACTAAAAACAGATGATACAGTGTCACTTGTGCATGCTCTGTCACATCTTTCAAAAATCGCATCTGAAGCACTGCGCAACCTGAGTATCTGTGACATATGTACAGTATGATTTACCAATGGAGGAAATCTAATATGTTGCTGGACCATGTCTCCTATCAGTATGAGCATTTTCTTATGTGAGGACATTAGAATGCAGATTACTTTACTCCATCTCCCAATCCACTGGAGGGGTTTGTAGGATCTCACAGACTAGTCACAACCACCACTGCATTTATGTGCATTCAGCCATTACACCATCTACATATGTAAACGGTTCCTCCACACAACGGAAAAATGGATCGGATGAAAGTCCTTCCTTGCATGGAGCAGCTAAAGATTTTCTCAGACTACTGAGTCCAGGCTACTAAAAGCACTAGCAATGCTTACCACCTGTACTCTTCCTATATATAGGAGATCTGTCTAAACTGCACTAACAGAACAGAGAAAGAAATATTAATGACAGTATCAGCCCCTACCAGGAGATTAGACTGCAGGGTGTATCCTCCACCTATTTTGCTAAGACCCCAGCTCCATTCATTTTCACTTCCCTTCTCAACTGTTTCCATTTGGTTTAAGAACTAGTATCTGAGTTTGCTTTTCCCCACTCTTCCCTATCTTCTCTTTTTGATGTTGTTTTTGGTTCACATACCTATGTACAAAGATTGTCCTGTTTGTAACTAATCTTATGTAAGCCACTAAAGGAATTTTTTTCCTTGGTTAAACAGCAGGGTAAAATTGCTTCAAACAAATCAATACAAGACACATTCTCCAGAGAGCACTACCTACCAATTGTCTCCTGTTTCTTTTCCAAGTTTCTGCTTTTCTTTTGGAGTTCATATTCTGAAAAGCTGAAGATAAATAACAAAAGATAAATAACACTGACACTTTCCATTTTGAACTGTTTCATTCTACTGATACGCTGTAGAGAAGGAATATTTATAAAATGGTTAATGCCTTTTTACACATTTGCTCTGAATTCTAGTGGCCTACATTCTCTCCCCTCTCCTTTCCAAAAAATACAATGAATGAGAATAAACTAGTGCAAGAGGAAAGGGTCTGTATATGCAGTGGTGAGATATGAGAAGCACTAATCAATATATTTTTAATTTCTAAACATGCTTCTACATTTAATCAAATATATATTTAATTTTTCTTCTAACTGTAGACCATACATACTAGATGGCAGCACTTAGCTAACCTTTAGTTAAAGAGGCATGGACTTGGTTAGTACATGGATGGGAAACCAACCAGAAATACCAGGGCTGGAGAGTACACTGGGAAGTAAAACTAATCCTAGAAGGCGGCCGTGGCAAACCACTTTCAAATTATTGCCAGAAAACAACATGGCAAAATTCATGATGTCACCAAGAGTTGAGCTCAGTTCAAAGACCTTTCTTTTCTCAACAGTCTAATTTAAGCATACAGAAAAACAATACCTTTTGGCCAAGGTAACTTATATGTAAGCAGACATAATTCTATAGTACATTTGGGCTGTTATACACAGACTCCATTTTAATTGCCAACCAATAGATTTAAATATATTTCTATTTCAGTAAATCAATAGCACCCATGTTTCTTTAGGAACAAGAAGCAGCTTGATTAAATGACTTCAAGTTATTCCAAACTGTTTCATATCTTCTAGAGATGAGCCCAAGTTCTAGTAAGCTCCTTCTGAGGACTTTACAGAGCACAGGTATTTTGAAGACAGAAACAGCAAGAAGTCAAAACATGTACATAAATTCTGAGTAAGTTACCCAGCCTCACAAAAAGTATTATATGAAGGCACCACCCCACCTGCTTTACTTCTCAATCACTGCCAAAAGGGTATCTACATGCTGATCTGAAGAGTCCATCCCAAGACAAAAGCATTTCAATATCTAAGCTTAATGGTGTTGCCCTTGGGTGCAGTTTGTTAGGATACAGCTACACATGTTGTATAAAAGGCTATTAAACCATGCTCCCAAGTGCTTATATTTACTTATCTTTTATATAGATCCCAGTACTATTATGCAGCAGCCAATAATTACCCAAAGCATTTTCTTTTAAAGGAGCAGAATCCTTTTGGTTGCAAATGCATTTCTCCTATTGAGAGGGTCTATCTTTTTAGCTTTTGGAAGAGAAGAAAAGATTATGAAGGTGGTCACATCAAGCAGTACATCAAGACAGACAGCATGTCTGTTTATAAGACCTTTAGAGCTTTATGAAGCAGTGCCCAAGTTTGCTGGTTTATCTCTTTTCTAATCAGTTTCTTTTCTGTGTATATATTGTGCCTTTATAAGGGACGTGGTGGCTCAGCAGGTAGGACGCCAGGCTTGTCGATTGGAAGATGGCAAGTTCGGAGGTTCGAATCCCTAGTCCCGCGTGATGGAATGTGCTCCCGCACTCGCCCCAGCTCTTGCCAGCCTAGCAATTCGAAAGCATGCAAATGCAAGTAGATCAATAGGTACCACTTCGGTGGGAAGGTAACAGCGTTCCGCACGTGTCATGCTGGCCACATGACCGTGGAAGCGTCTTCGGACAACGCTGGCTCTTCGGCTAAGGAACGGAGATGAGCACCACCCCCCTAGAGTTGGACACGACTGCACAAATGTGCGGGGGGAACCTTTACCTTTTATTGTGCCTTTATATTGCCTGCTTGCAAGCAGAGACAGTTTTGTATGTTATTTATCTTATATAAGCTATTTTTCTGCTGAATAGCAGAGCATAAATACTTAAAATTAAGTAAGTATATGAGAGCCACCCACAAAGGAAGCAAACTTCTCTAAACATACAAACCACCAGGAAGACTCAGAGTGGATGAGAACAAAAGAATATTTGAGGGCACTAATTATTTGGGTGATTACAAGTTGTTTAAGTGATATAAAAAGGCTTACTGAAGTCACTAGGAAGATTATAGCTCAAATTTCTATAGAATTCTGTTCTGTGTGCTTTCTTCAATCCTGTGCAAAGACCAAAGTCTGACAGCTTCACATGGCCCTGAAAGTAAACAATGCAAAAATAGGAGAATTAAGTAATAGCACATAATAGTACTCAAACACTAAATATTTAATAAAATATCACACTACATTTGATTTTCTTTTTCAATGAACTTTTATTTCATTTTGAAATAAAGTAAAAGAAAAACAGAAAATTTCTGTATATCTACTCTTTGCAAATTAATCATGCAGTCAAATATGCAGACATGCAGAATAAATCAGGTGGATTCTTTAAATAAATTAGGAAAATAAGAGGTAATATAAGTAAGAATCCCAGCAGTTCTTAATCAGACCCATAATATCACACAAGGACCCAATCACATCTGTAATCTAGCTAACCAGCATCTTGTGTCAGTCAGTGGTAGGCATCCATATTTTTCCTGTTATAGTGAACAGAAGAATGTACTATGCCAAAGATAGAATAATTAAAAAAAAAAAAAAAAAGGACAGCTCCATTAGATGCCTGCTGACTATAGTTCAGGGATCTTCCCTGAGAAAAATCACATATATTTTCATTCTCAGCAATGCTAGAATGATCGTTTGCCCAGGCTGCAGAATGCCCTTTAACTGGTTTGCATCTTGGGCCATTATGACAGAATGCAAGCATGCGTGTTACATGTTCTATAATGCAGATATTTACTTAAGATATTGTGGAAGCATGCTTAACAATTATTTTAAAATAACAAGTTTGCTTGCAACCAAAAGAGAGTTAAATTGTCATGAATCCTCTTCTACATATAAAACCCCTAAGCAGCATCCCCATTTGGATATGCTCATTCTTTCTTGAAGGCAAGCAAAAAGTATAGCAGAACCTCCTAGAGACAGGATGCTAGCAGAATTACATCTTCCCCTTACTCATATATTGTGCCCACTGCATTGCCATGACAACAATATTTCTGAGTAGAAGATTCTTAAAAATGAAAGTAAGAGCAAAGTCATAGATCAGAGCTTTCCAAACTATGTGTCGGGACACGTTAGGGTGTCAGCTGTAGTGTCTGGGTGTGTCGCGGCGGCTGCTGCTGCCTCCGAGCCCTGCCAGGATTCCGCACAGGTCCTAGTGCCTGCCCTGTGCCTTGCTGCCTCCAAACCTGCTGTGATTCCGCGCAGGTCCTAGTGCCTGCCTTGTGCCCTGCTGTAAGAGTGTGTCACAAAATGATGCATGTCTAAAAAGTGTGTCACCAACATGAAAAGTTTGGAAAGCTCTGTCATAGATGCTTAGCAATAGCCTTCCAATTCAAACACCTGGAATGTTGATAATGTTATTCTGGAATGTTAAATAATTAAAATTAATAATAAAGCCACACAACGCAGCAAGCTACTGTATTTCTACTAGGAAATACTAAAAAGAGCTAGCTAATAAATAGCGCTCATACTTTACTGTCCAACAGAAGATTATCTGGCTTGATATCACGATGAATAAAACCCAGCTGATGAATTGAATCTATAGCTAATACAGTCTCTGCTATGTAAAATTGAGTCTCTTCTTCTGTTAGAGTATCTTTTTTCATTAATAATGTCATCATATCACCTGTATGCACAAAGGAAAGTAAAGGCAAGTTAATTCACCTCTTTTATAATCGTAGTATCAGTACTTCATTTAACTAAGCCTACACTGTTAGAGGTACTCTGTATTTTTTTCAAAATCTTTTTTTCTAGAACTATTTCATCTATTCCTTTATATTCCCAAATGGGACCAATTACTAATTAACTAATTATAGTTGTCTGTGATATCAACATTATCTTTTGAATATGCCCTTAATTTCCCCAAGCCTACTATTTCTTTTTAAAACAGGTTAATAACATGCTTCAGATTACTGTGTAGACAAATACAATTCTATTTATTTCTGCTATTAAGAACTCTAGTAACTGCAAGTTTGGCTACGACTCCAAAAAGATAGATACTGAGCAATAAGCTAACAGGCTTTGGTTACTCTCCCTGGTCCCCCAGCAAATATATAAAATGCAGCAAAATCTTTACTTCGGTAGGCATGCCAGCACAAGCAACAAGTTTCACAAAACTTCCTCTTGTACTACTTCATTTTGCAAGGCACCTTTCACCTATTAACAAGCACTAAATTCAGAATCAGAACTTACATCCCTAACGACTGATTCAAGTACAGCAGCTTAAAAGTAAATAGTTACAGAATAAAAGCAGCAGCTTCTTATTTTGAATAATTACCTCCAGGCAGAAACTCCATGATAAGGTAGAGGTTTAGCTTATCTTGAAAGCTATAAAACATTTTTACAACCCACAAACTATCTGCCTCCACTAGAATGTCACGTTCTGCTCGAATATGGCCAACCTGGAGATGGATATGTAAATGAATGTGTTTAGTTAAAGATACATTTTCACATATTCGTAAAAGGCATTCAGGCATTCTACTACTGTCATGATGTTTAAAATGAACTACTTTATATGAATGCTCTGCTTATACAGTAGCATGACTGCCATATGGGACACATAAGCCATCATGAAAATAAGAAACTGTGGTCTAACAGACATACTTTTCTGTATACTCATTAAACCTTTAGTGACTAGACAGGTAGCATGTGACCCTTCAGATATTGCTGAGTTACAGCAATAACAAATATCCATCATTGGCCATATTGACTGGGGTAATTGAGAGATTATTTAAGTTCAGAAGTATACCGAGGGCCACTCTACCCTCCCCTGCTTTAGCATTAGTCTTTTTAGCTTCTGAACCATAATCTTTGGCAAATGTTCTTTTCATTTTTTAATTCAGTTATTTTGTCAGTTATACCTGTCAGTTATTTTGTTAATCACTTGCATTTCCATTGTAAAAAGGGTAGTAGTTTACAAATTGCAAAATAAATATTAATGACCTATATAGCCAAATAATATTTTAAATAACATGCAGCTGGAGAATCTGCATTAGTAAGTCCTTTCTGGGGGGAAAACGTTTTCAAATTACATTTTAAAATCCTACCACCATTCAGTTCTGGTCCTGACATACCCTTCTTTCAATAAAAAGGTAAAGGTTCCCCCCGCACATTTGTGCAGTCATGTCCGACTCTAGGGGCTGGTGCTCATCTCCGTTTGTTAGCCGAAGAGCCAGCGTTGTCCGAAGACACTTCCAGAGTCATGTGGCCGGCATGACACACGCGGAATGCTGCTACCTACCCACCAAAGTGGTACCTATTAATCTACTTCCATTTGTATGCTTTCAAATTGCTAGGTTGGCAAGAGCTGGGGCTAGTGCGGGAGCTCACTCCGTCACGCAGGGCTAGGGATTTGAACCTCCGAACTTGCGATCTTCCGATCAACAAGCCTAGCGTCTTACCCGCTGAGCCACCATGCCCCTTATCTTTCAATATTACCAATTAAAAAGCCACGCAGAACAATCTCTTTAGGTTTACTACAAATGTTCAATTAAATTAAATGAGATTTATTCCCATGTAAATAGTTTTTTGTATAATGAATGTTAAAAATTCAATAATATTCAGATGAAGATGATGTTGGGGTTTGATATACCCAGGAATTTACAGCTAGATATAAATTATATTGAGAGGCTTGATATTCAGGTGAAAGGGGAAATATTCTGCAGTCACCCAATTAGCAGCCATTGTTGTAGGGATGGCTATTTTATATAATCTCTCTGTGTGTGTCTATTTACTATACAACCTAAGGATCACTGGTGTCTAGGAGAAGAAGCAGGCCACTCCATCCGCTTGCCCCGACAGGTTATGGGCCCAGAGGCGACAGAGAAGCCAGAGACGACAGAGGCTTTGGACTGGCTGTGGATCGTGGGATCATGTGCAGTCTGTGAGCTGGAAGCTTTGGAAGCCTATCTGGGCGTCGTGTGGCCATTTGGAGTGATTTGGAGCTTTAACAGGTTCCGTGCCTGCATGTTTTTTTTTCTCCTACGCTTGTTTTGCAGCTGGAGGACATTCTGATAAGGTCTGTGTCTTTAATCATCGGTGTCTGCCCAGAAGGGGCTGAAGACAGATGAGCACAGAGAAGATGTTGCCGGCAGTCGGGGGAGGTTTTCCTCTGGAAAGACTGAATGACAATAATTATTCGTCATGGGCATATAAAATGGAAATGTATCTTCGACGTGAGGGTCTTTGGAGGAGTGTACTTTGCCCTGACCCAGACCTGGATGATGAAGACGTTGTTCTACAGGATGAGAAAGCATTGGCAAGCATAATTTTATGTCTGGAGAATAGCCAATTATGTTATGTTAGAGATTGTCAGTTAGCCAATACATGTTGGGAAGCTTTAAAGTATGTTTATCTGAGAAGCACGCCGTTATGCAAGGTTTTGTTAACATGAAAACTTTATCATGCCAGATTAGGGGTATCTGATAATATTCGGGATCACCTGCATTATATGACAAGTTTGTTTCAGGAGTTGGCTCAGAGAGATATGCCATTTACAGAAGCAAATAAAGTGTATGTAATTCTCAGTTCTCTAAATGAAACGTGGGATAATTTAGCTACAAGATTCGGGTCGTTATCTGAAAGTGACTTGACCATAAATTACTTATCTGGCAGGCTCTTGGAAGAAGAGCAGAGGAGGAAACAGTGTTCTAACGTAAATAGTAATAACAGTGTGTCTGTGAAGGAATGTTATTCTGATAAGTCTGTAAAGCGAAAATGTTTTTGCTATGGATCGGAAAGGCATTTGTTGAGAGAGTGTGGTAAGAAACAGAAGCCTAAAGCCAAGCCGGGGATTTCCAAGCCGGGAGACGAAGCACAGCTGTCTCTAATTACTTCAAGTGTACAAGATTTAAAGTGGCCATGGTTAATTGACAGCGGGGCTGGTGAGCATGTATCAAATAACAGACAGATGTTTAAGAGTTTTAAGCAGGCTGAGAGAGACCATGTTAGCCTGGCAAATGGAAGCATTGCATCTGTGACTGGTAAGGGATTAGTGTATGTACCAGGATTAAATGTTGAATTATCAATGTTATGTGTACCAGAACTGGAGTACAATATTATAAGTGTTTCACAATTGGATACACTGTGTTATACTGTACAGTTTGGTAATGGTGAATGTATTGTCATGAAGAATAATAAAGTCTGTGGTAAAGGTGTTTTACAGAACAATTTATATGAAATTGTACAAACCAGGACAAGCAAAAGCCATGATGTTGCCACAATTAATAAGCCAACACATGATTCATGTGAGCACCTATGGCATAGAAGGCTGGGGCATCCGAGTTTCAAAGTGATTGAAAAGATGTCAGAAGCAAGTTCTGGAATGGAGTTGAAACAGTGCCAAGTATATTTGGATTGCACAGCTTGTAAGGTTGCAAAGTCAAAAGTATTTCCTGTGAGCAAATTTAGTGATAGGAAGTCACATGTTTTGAATTAGTTCACGCTGACTTAATTGGTCCATTACCAGGTACAATAGGGGGTGCTAAATATGTTTTAGTTATTGTAGATGATTACACCAGAATTGGGTTCTGTTACCTATTGAAAGCTAAAAGTCAAACATTTGATAAGTTTAGAAACTGGGTGCAGTTTGTGGAACGTAGATATAGCACAAAGGTGTGTAGTTTACAAACTGACCGGGGTACTGAGTTTCTGAGTGGTAGTTTTCAGCAATGGCTCGGTAGAAGGGGCATTGTGCATAGGAGAACCAACCCGCATAGTTCAGCTGAGAATGGCGTGGCTGAACGTAGGAATTTGGCATTGCAGACAGTGAAGGATTCACTTATTGCTGACTCAGGGTTATCAAGAGGATACTGGGGAGAGGCAATATTAACAGCTAATTATTTAATTAACAGGTTATGGAGTGTGTCTGTAAAGCAAACTCCATATTATATGTTATATGGCAAGAAGCCATCATTAGCTCATTTGAAAGTGTTTGGGTGCACTGCCTATGTTCACGTGCATAAGGAAGTACGCAGGAAGGGGCAGGTAAAAGCACAGATGATGACGTTTGTAGGGTATGAGCCAGGGACCAAGGGATATAGGTTCACTGATGGCAGGAAAGTTGTTATCTCTAGATCAGCAAGTTTTAGTGAGCACAGCAATTGGCAGAGATTACACGGGAGTAGTGAAGTTTTTCTTCCTAGTCAGAGAAGTTTTGAGTTCTCAGAGCGGAGAGAGTCCACTGATGTGATTAAGAAGGAAGAGGAATTAACTCCTAGTGTGCCAATGATGCAGGATGCTACAGTGTTGCGCAGATCTGAGAGAGTTAACAAGGGCATACCACCTCAACGTTATACACCAGGTGATGTAAAAGTGTGTTTTATCAATTATGAACCTCGTAAGTTTTGAAGTTGCCACAACACGAGCAGAGTAAATGGAAAGCTGCTATGGATGTGGAAATGAAAGTCATTAATTCTCATAAGGTTTTTAAATCTACCAGGTTGCCTGAGGGGCATAGAGCAGTAGGTTGCAGGTGGGTGTATAAGAAGAAAACCTTAGTGAATTGTGATATTCAGTATAAGGCTAGGTTGGTAGCACAAGGATTTTCCCAGGTAAAGAATCAGACTTATGATGAAGTTTTTGCACTAAGAGGGGAGACATTTAGGTTTGCCTTAGCAATGGCAGCAGCTGGGAATTGTGTAGTACACCATTATGATATTACAACAGCATATTTGCATGCTGATTTGAAAGAAGAAATCTATATGACTAAAGCCCCAGGTTTGAATCAAATATTGCAGGGAGCGTATACAAGTTGCAGAAAGCATTGTATGGACTCAAGCAGTCGGCACGTTGCTGGAATCTAAAGTTAGATAAGGAATTACAAAGAATGGGATTCAAGTGTAGTATAGCTGACCCATGTCTGTATGTAAAGCAATGTGAAAACGATGAACAGATTTTGCTTTTGATTTTTGTAGACGATTTGTGTTTTATAGCGAAAGATCAAAGCAGGGTAATTGAATTTACTGAAAGTCTGAAACAACAATTTGATGTCAAAGACCTGGGAGAAATTAGGAATTACCTAGGCGTAGGTATTCAGAAGGTTGATGGGGGTTATGTTCTAGAGCAGCGGAAGAAGATTGAAGCACTGCTGAGAGAGAACAATATGGAACATTGCAAGGAAGTTCCAACCCCGATGACAACAGATTTTGTTAAAACAGAGACTGGAGATGATGACCAAACTTCATGTGATCAGGAACACTATCGTTCAATAATTGGAAGTTTATTGTATATAGCACAATGGTCGTGTCCTGATATCGGGAACGCAGTAAATGTTCTGAGTAGATATGTAACCAAACCTACCCAGAGGCATTGGCAAGGTATCAAACGTGTGTTTAGGTATCTTAAGGGGACTATTGATAAATGTTTATTGATAAAACCATGTAAGCCTTTGGAATTGACATACTATGTAGATAGTGATTGGGGTAATGATATACATGACAGGAAATCAATGACAGGATTGATAATAATGTTTGGTAACACCTTAGTTGGTTGGAGGTCTCGTAAACAAAGTTCAGTCGCAGTATCAACTGCAGAGGCGGAGTACGCTGCATTATCTGATTTATGTTCAGAGTTGATTTGGTATAGGCAATTGTTAATGGATGTAAATATAACAATTGAGGGTCCTATATGTGTATATGATGATAGTGAGGCATGTATACAGATTGCAAAGAGTGATAAAATCAGAACAAGGAGCAAACATGTTGATATTAAGTATCATAATGTTAGGAATGCTGTCAAAGAGTCTCTGATAGATTTGCAATATTGTCCATCTGAGTGTAACGTAGCAGATGTGATGACAAAGCCTCTAAGCATAGACAGACATAGGATGTGTATATCTCAAATGTGTATGTCTTCTATTCTGTATATGTGAATGTAATATCTATTGTAAATTGAAGGGGTGTTGGGGTTTGATATACCCAGGAATTTACAGCTAGATATAAATTATATTGAGAGGCTTGATATTCAGGTGAAAGGGGAAATATTCTGCAGTCACCCAATTAGCAGCCATTGTTGTAGGGATGATGTGTCAGTGTGTGACTCATACAACAGGTGCTAAGAGTTAGGTTGGGTGTGGTGGATAATGAGAGTGACCTATAAGGTGATTGGTCAGTTTATATATAAATACAGAGATGTCCTGTATCTCGTTCTTCTCATTCAACCTCTATATGCTGTATCGTTGGTGTATCATTTCGTTACCCGTGTGGAAGTGATCTGTAAATACGTATGTATATAAGTAAATAGGCTATTTTATATAATATCTGTGTGAGTGTCTATTTACTATACAGCCTAAGGATCACTGGTGTCTAGGAGAAGAAGCAGGCCGCTCCATCCGCTCGCCCCGACAGATGGAAAGTTGGCCACAAATTCAAAAGAAGCTCATCTTCAAGGATACGTTTTTTGCTGGGGTAAAGTCCAAAAAATATCAGAATTATTACTCAGTGAACTTAGTGATTAAAACGACTGTTCTTGTTTCCTCAGAAAAGTATCTCTTATCTTCCAGAAATTCCAATTATTTTCAGAGAGTGGTAATTCAGGAAATCCAATTACTACTCTAAGGTTTGATCAAAAAGCATGTTTTTCAAACTTCAATAGTAAGAATTAGGTAGCATAACCATTTCAAAACAGCATTTACCTGCTCTTTTTCTAGCATGTCAGCTTTGCGTAGGATTTTCATTGCATACACATGCCCTGTGTCTTTCTTCTGAACAAGCCGCACCTAGAAGTAGGGCACTGATTAATTCCTTTTGTGTTCATTAATGCATTTCAGATATTTCAGTTTTTTCTGCTAAGGTTAATAGTCATAGAAAACAACCTCTCTCTTTATAACAGCATATCCCTCTATATCAGCAGGAAGCAATCTTGTGGCCTCCATATGTTTTCAGATGCTACTTCCATAGGTTCCAATCAACACTTCCATGAGTTATGAGACTTGAAGTCCAAAATATAATCTAGGGCACTAGATTATCTACTCCTGGTCTATCACAGTAAAGATGAATGATCACATTTTCTGTTTCCTTATCAGTGTAACAAACAACCTCAACAGCCACAGAGAAAATTGCTTTCTAATAATGAATACTGGCTAATATGGATGGTGATATTGTTTTAAGTATTTGTATAACACTTTTCAATGTAAAAAAACCTGAAGCAGTTTACAAAATTTATAAAAATTGTTATGACTTTAAAACAATTCCTTAAAAAAAACAGTTATGAGAAGTCAATGGCTGGGGACTACACATCATTTGGCAAAATACACATAATGTTAAAAATCAACTATTGCCTAGTTGTCCATTTGCTTGAGAGGATATACTGAATTATTGACATCTTTTTGTAGTCATATAGAAATGACTAGTAATCATATAACCCATGCACTAAAAATAGACTACACAGAGTTGTGGGTCTTTTTATACAAAACAGCATGATTTCTGTACAAATGGAAATGATTTGCCATTGCCTTCTTCCAGGATATTTTTTCAACTTCTCAATGTAGCCTTCAGATCTGGTACTACCACACAGACCCATCGAAGTGCTAACCAGGGCTGACCCCAATTATTTCCCAAGCCTAGAGCACATTGAATAGGCTCTGCCATCTGCTAAAACTTCAAATCATTACTCCTTCTAACGTTATTAGTCTCAGGATCTTACCTCTCCAAAAGCTCCTCTGCCTATTACTTTTAAAGACTCAAAATCTTCTAACCCAAGCCTTGTTCTTTTCAGTCGCAGAAACTCAGTTTCCTTTCGAGCATGTGCTGATCTTCTCATTCTTTTCTAATAAATTGTCAAAAGGAAAAAAACAACTAGACTCGAGTCATTCACAGCAATATTAGGATAGTTTGATACATAATCACTAACAAGTGTTAGTACATGAAATACCTCATCATCTTTTAAGCCTTCTTCTTCCATCACTTTTTCTAGCTTCTTTTGTCTAAAAAAAAAATTAAAAGTATTATGGATTAGGAAATCTCTAAATCTGTCTACACGCATACAATTTCAGTATTGAACAAAGGTGTTTCAAACAATCAGAAACTATTTGGAGAATTTGGAGTTTGTATTTTCACTACATTCCCTGATTAGGACTAAAACTTTTTTTAAATTTCAGGATGTAGATATATCTTTGCCAATAACCTGCTTTGTTATTTGATCAATAACTTTAGGTCATTTATCTTTTTTATCTATTGAAGAAGACACACCAAAGTGTGAAGAACAATGTGATTACAGGCAGACCAAGTTTTGGAAACTATCCAACCCAATTTAACTCAATTATGGAACATCTTACTACTTTGATCAATACAGGTTTGTGACAAAAAAACAGATAATTCAGGTAACTGGGAGAAAGTACAGAGGTTACCTATCAAACCCCATCTAATATCTGATCCTCAGTACACGAAATAATTTCACCATACTCCAGAGCGAATCCTACAATGTGAAAAGCAGATGCCCTATACTTCCACATTAATTGTCTACCTATAAAGGTAAACATAGTATGACAAAACAAAAGTGAAATAGCAATACAATTTGAAATAGCAGCCAAACTTCTCATATTACTTTCCTTTCTATAAAAAACAAGGTAGTTCTATCCTTATCCTAAAAATGATCTCAGTGTAGATACAAACTATTTAAAAAACCCAGTAAAATAAACATGCTTGTTGAAAAAAAAAGGAGGGTGGTTTCCATCATTCTCCAGTATATAGATCCTGTTATTAAACAAAATAACTGGTATAAAATTGTTTTCATCTGGTACTGAAAACTAGCCTAATTTCCAGTGAAAGTATGTTCCAGAGCCAAAGTACCACCCCAGGAAGGTACTGCTATAAATTCCAGAAATCTTGGCTTCATTTGATAATGGTATGAACAAATTTGCATTGCCACTACATAAACAATAATAGAGAAAACAATACAGATAAGGATACACATTTAAGAAATCAGAGTTATGTGTGTTAAAATTAATATTTTGAGCTGGGATTGATAATAAATTGGCATCCAGTTCTGCTCTTTGAAGGCTAAAGTTATGTGGACCATGCCACAGCCATTTTATATCTGCATCCTGTGCTACAGTATTTATAATCTATGGACTATTTCAAGGATACCCCATTTAGAGCACTTTAAATTTATCTAATTAGCAGGTTACTAAAGCACAGATTATTGTGCTCAGGCTATTCATACTGAGGATGACCAGACCTAACAAACTAGACAGAATAGGTAATAAGCGATTCTATGCTGCTATAGTCACTAGCCTCCAATGACAGTGTAGAGTGAAGGAATACCTTAAAAGTAAATGTGACCTCAGCCAGAACAGACTTACTTCCCTAATTCCTAGATTTAGGAATAACTAATCCACAGCACACACACACACACCCTTGTTGGTTTTCAGTTTACTGAGCCTTACTGATCCTATTACTGCCTCTAAACATCTGTACAGCTTCACCTAATCTTGATGGAAAAGAGACAGAAATTATTATCATCAGCATAATGATTGTACCTTGTCCCTTTTTACCTGTTGAGCACATCCAGTGGTTTCATATATTGAGCTACATATGGAAAAGATTATACAGGCTCCTTAAATATAACTACTAAAGGGCAGAAATTATTTTCAGAAACCAGCTCTGGAAATAAGAGCAGAGCCATTGTAATACACTGCCTCTAGCTCTCAACACACAGGAATCACTCCAGAAGGTTAAAAGCAACAAACAGATAAAAGAAAATTATAGCCCTCTCTGGCTCATATCCAGAATCAAGCTAACCAAAGTAATTTCAGTCCTAAGATAAAATCAAACTAACTACCACTCTTCCTTTTTCTAAATTAAAAGGTATCAGCTAAATATATTTGAAATTATTTCATACAATCTTTATTGGTCCTTAATTCAAGGCATACAAATGGTATGGCTAGACACTGCAGAAGAAGATTGTCCAGTACTATCTGTCTTTTAGGAAAGCCAATCGAAGAGAAAGCTTTTTCCCCATAACTGACCTTCTAACTGAAAAGATACTGGAAACCCATCCTTTAAGTGATCAGAGATTATCACAACTGCAACACCATGTCTAATTGCTAAGATGAGGAGCAGCCAACTCAAACAAACTAATAATTCCAAAAGCCTTTACATATTAGCAAAGCTAGTATGATCTAACATGGCCCTTTAAAACTAGTATAACCAGCAGAAGATCCTCACATTTTCTTCTCCAGTGGAAAGAGGCCTTCAGCAGAAACATGGCTTCGTATTCTGTTCCATTATGGGCCACAATGAGATTTCTTATCAAGGAAATGCCACCATAGCAGCAATAAGCAGCAAAAGGAAGGAAAGGGTGGGTGAACAGATAACTGCTGTTATAGGGGAGGGCTGGAAGTATCATTTTAATTTCTGACTAGAATGTTAGTTGAAACTGAGTAGTTTTACAGAAATATAGAATCTCCCTCAGGAATGAGACAAAGAAATAGTTATTTTCCAGACCAAAATTTATTAAAAAGAAGCTTGCAAGTTCTAATTATCTCTAACATGGTTTTATCTCTTTCACAGCAACCACACACTACATTGTGTTTCACTGAGCTGTCCTCCAGAATCCCAAAATCTTTTTCCTGGTCATTTACTGGTGACATAGAACACCTCAGCATTCATGTAAATTTAGGATTTTACAAAATGGACCATTTTGTACTTGTATACATTGAAAAATATTTGACACATTAATGCCCACTCCCCAAATCTGAACACAGGCTTCAGTGTAGCGAATGCAAGAGAGGTATCTATGCCAGAGTCTGAAAAACTGAGACAAATAATATGATCAAAAACAAAGAAAGAACTGGTAGCACCATGGAAAGAGTTTCCAGATGCTTCAACATTCATATTTTGCATCGGATGTATCCTATGTATCCTATACACCGTAGTGTGGCCCATGTGTGCTGGTTTGTGGTGGAAGGAAAGAGTGTGTAGCTGCATGGCCTCCAACGTTGTCTGCATCATACTTCAGTCAGAATTAATTGGATGGATATCATTTTGGCATCGACCATTAGGACTGGACTTAATGATAATCAGCTTTAAAATTCATTTTAGAATTGTGAAGATTGAACATAATGGATTAATGGGAGAAAAATGTTTTTAAAATAATACATTAATAACTTCTATAGAGCCAGTTTGGTGTAGGGGTTAAGGCACCAGGCTAGAAACCAGGAGATTGTGAGTTCTAGTCCCACCTTAGGCACAAAGGCAGCTGGGCGGCTTCAGGCCAGTCATTTTCTCTCAGCCCCAGGAAGGAGCCAATGGCAAACCACTTCCGAAATCTTGCCAAGAAAATTGCAGGGACTAGTCCAGTCAGTCACCAGGAGTCAAGAGTTGACTTGAAGGCACAAGAAAAACAGAACAAAATCTCCACAGTCATGCAGGCTTTCTACCTTCATAACTTTTATGTATGCACAGGTTCTGTTTGTTTACTTGAAAAATTAGATGATTAGTAAAAGGTAGGGAAAGATTCACTACCCTGGCTTACTCACCTTGGTAATAAACTCATTTGGATGAATAAGTTAAGAATAAAATTGAATCTATAATAATTGTGAACTGAAAGCTAAGCATAACCATTTGCTTATAAACTTTTCCATTATTTAGGTCGGCACTACAGTTCTTTTCAATTTAAACCTGGTTGTTACTTTTAGTCTCCTATTCAAAATAGCTTATCATCCACTTTCCACATACTAATGGAGAAAACAGAGCATCTTAAATTTTTGATACTGCATTCCATGTGAGTCTACAAATGTTAGTTTGTCACTAAAACCTATTATTAGCCTGCTTGATTGACTGCTACTTCACTCATTACTGGTTTTAAAATACAGAAAGAGGAAAAGAGATAGAAAATATACCAGGTGTTAAGGTTTCATTCATTGTAGACTACTAGTAATACAAGATGAAGACTTCTTTTCATGTAAACTAGGTAACTTAATTTCAGGTTGAACTAAGATGGTTGTATTATTTACAGCCATACTTGCTTTTTAAGAGAGAGTCAACCTACAACCATTTGAACTGAAGCAGGGGGGGGAAAAGAGGAAGGGAGTTATAGAGACTCAAAAGTTATTACAAAACCAACTGAGAGGTTCTTTTGGTCCAAGACACAGCTATAAAACTTTAGTCTTTCCATTATGGGAACATATTTATTTTATTAGATTTCTATTCCAGCTTCTTTTCAGGACTTCAAGTCAGTGTACAGAATACTTCCCAACAGCCCTGCCATATAGGTGGGGTTAAGAGAGACTGACTGGCCCGAAGTCATCCACTGAGCTTCTGTGACTAAATGTGGACTAGAGCAAGATCTCTACCCCTAACAGAACATCTTAACCACTACACCACTTTCAAGTTCCAAGTGGAAATGTGAGTGAGAAGTAGCCAGATAACACAGGAACTCAGAACCTGTAATGGTATGTGGGAATGACCTTGGGAGACAGGAGGAAAAGCCGCAGTCTAGACAACCATCACGTAAAAGGTATCTCAATCCACAGAAGCAAAAGGGGTGTGGGAAGCATCTCAGAAGGGACCCTCCCTAGTTTTCTGGAAAGTAAAATTAAAGGTGGTGAGAAATGCTTTCAGACTTGCAAGATTCTGTTACTGTAACCTTACAATAAAGGTAGTGGTAGTACTCATAATTTCTGCTTCTTGTCTGGACTACCTCAAAGGGCTGACAGAACCTGATCACCTCTACTTCCTACACCGAAAAATCTTTACTACCTCACACTTCAGATACAAATCTTTAACTCATTGTCTGTATGATTAACTTTTGCCAGCCTCTTTTAGAATTGAGGATAACAAGGTGGAGGTGAAATAATTAAGTATTTCCTCCTAAGAAAACTGAAGAAATGGAAAATACATGATGCATAAAGTATATTAGGAATATGTAGAAAGATGACAGTAATTATTTTGTGCTCCCTTTGCTACTGATGAAGACTGAATGGTGGGTGGGTGTGTGTCTCTGCTTATTGAAAATGTTTTCTTTTTGTTGACTGATACACATGGTATACAGCTATTGAGATAGGATTTAAAAGTTACAGTTGTTTTAAGATGCAGAGACTTGTCTTGTGTGGGACTGCAGTTCCCAAAACTTCTAGCCAACATGACATATGGAATTGTGATGCAGTATGCTGATATAAGATTGTCTTCAAGTATAAACTAAGCTAAAGGTTCCCCACGGACAGCTGTGCACTCATGTCCGACTCCAGGGGCCGGTGCCCATCTCCGCTTGTTAGCCGAAGAGCCAGCGCTGTCCGAAGACGCCTCCACGGTCATGTGGCCGCATGACGCACACGGAACGCTGTTACCTACCCACCGAAGTGGTACCTATTCATCTACTTGCATTTGCATGCTTTCGAATTGCTAGGCTGGCAAGAGTTGGGGCTAGTGCAGGAGCTCACTCCGTCACGCGGGGCTAGGGATTCGAACCTCCGAACTTGCGATCTTCCGATCGACAAGCCTGGCATCTTACCCACTGAGCCACCACGCCCCGTCTTCAAGTATACTGAGTAACAATCTAGAAAAATTATAGGAATAAGCAATATTATCTACAACCAGTGAGAGCATTCACTTTGTACATGATGTATAGCACACTTTGTATTCATGCAGAATATCTGTCTTGCAAAAGCACTCATATTATTCCAATGTAAATCTAAGCTCTGCCTCTGAAAGTTACTATATATAAAAGATAGCAAATGTAGCTATTTAAGATGAAAGAAACAAGCATTATGCCATGAGGGGCATAGAAACATGTAGTACATGTTAATAAACATACAAGAATTTAGAATTTGTCATTTTAAAGAACAGAATCCAAAAGAGTTGAGCAAAATCTGGATTTTTTTGTATTTCATTGTAAAATTAAGTGTTTTGTCTAAATTTTAAAAAAATATCAATCTGAAAATCCTAGGGCTTAGAGCAATTTTATGCACTCAGTGATTTCATAGATATTTGTACTGCCATCTCATTTTATTAAAACTCCTTCAAGTTGAGCTCAGCTTCCAATTACTTCATAGACACATTCATGGAATTTTCTTGGCAACAACATGGAAGAGGCTTGACATTGTCTTTTTCTGAAATTTTAAAAAAATTCCTGGCTGTCCTAGAATTTCCTGGTGATCACCCTTCTAAGTACTGACCAGTAATGAGCCTGTTTAATTTTCTCAAGCTCAGCCAAAGTCAGCTCCTAGGGTATGTTTTATCATAGGGCTGAAAGATTTTAAGTTGTTGACAAAGAAAAAAAATCCTTGAATAGGAATGAAAATTCAATTCTACAGAAAAACCGAGCATATATGTGTCAGTTGTACAACATGCAAACTTAATTACTATCTTGAAAGTCTTTCACATGTTTGGATCAACTTATTGAGGATAAACTTCTGTCATTCAATATTCAATTTGAAGATTCTATTTCCAATTCCACTCAAATGGCCCAGCTTCCATTAGATGATGAGCCTCTAGTTACAGCTGAAAACCCTGGAACTTTTACAAGACATCAATACTGCCTCCTTTTTGTTTCTTGGAAAGCATTTCAAAATGTACTTTTGAAAACCTTTGTAAAATCCCATTTGCATTTCTCCCATGCTCTGTTGTCTGCTGAGAGCTTATATTGTTTTGGATTATTTTACCATAGGTAGCTATCAAGCCATTTTTATTTTACCAATGGCTTGATAGCTACCTATGATTTATGAATCATGGTGGAAATACAGATACTTTCATTAACATATAAACAGAAAAAATAGATCTTATATAAAATTTATCACACAGAATTCTAGAACCCTTGTTCTATATCAACAGCAGGCCACATTACGTTTCTTAAAAATAGAACCGTAACTTTTTATCAAGTTTCTTGATTATGTTAATCAAGATTACAAATGGATTCTAGAATCCAGTGCAATTTTTAAATTATTACTCTGAACATAACACTGGTTCTGATATATATAGATTTGCAAACTGTAAAGCTAATTCTAGAAGGAAGGAAGGATTTGGATATGGTAGGAGGAAGGAGTATATGTCAAGCTCATGCAACTGGGCAAGATCAAGGAAGCAAGAACTACACAGATTTCAGTAAGATATCATTAAAGCTAATCTAGGGTAAATACAAAATCTTACTATAAGAGGAATTTCCCAGCCTCAGTTAGAGAGGGTTAATTAAAGTAGAGTCTCTCTGAATAATCTGAAACACTTCTTCCTGGTTTCTTTTCACCTGGGCTAAATTGCCATTTATGAGATAAACCATCAATTGGCTCATCCATTGCATCTTGATTGTTTATGACTAGTCTCTTTCCCAGCACCCCCACAATCTCACAGTATGAAAACCAAGTATATTACTCCTCCTCTAATAAAAGAAAAAAAAAGTACCTCAACATACATGCACCTTAAGAATTTCTCCCTTACTAGGGACTATTAAGAACTTCCTGTACGGGCCTCCCTCCCAACTTTTGGAGTGAAGGAAGCGGTGACCAAAATCACATCCAATATCATATTGACACCAAATGGAGCTTTTCATGGTTTATATTTACTTTCCAAACTACTATAAATGTTTAATATTGTGCTTCTCTACTGTTCATAGTGCACTTTTAAAATTGTTTCATAGTCTTGTTCATTTAGTTTATGTAGTCTTGTTCATTTAGTTTATATATTCTAAACTGAAAAGTGAGTTATGTACTAAATACTGCAATTGAAACAAAATGTACATATTGGAATGTTGGCTTACATAAAAGCATTGTATGACAGCTATCTAAAAAACACAGAAAGCTGCTAAGGACCTTATTCACTACTCAGAGCAGAAATAAGTATGTATTTTAATAAAAAATATATGATTTAAAGGGAATGATTTGCAGGAAATACTAAAAAAATGTTCTTGGAAAAGCTGGCTTTGATTATCATGCTCAATCAAGCCAAGCATATTACGCAACATAAGTTATGTTTATACTGGACACCCTGAAATCAAAAGAAAGAAAACATTAAGCTAAAGGGAGGAAAACAATTTTTAATCCAGGAAAAACTTTCCACTCATTTTCATAAAGAACAGGCTAGTAGGGTAGTCAAGAAATAATACTTACTGTTAGAGGACATTTTAAAGAAATGCTACAAAAAACTGTCTAGCATAATAAAAGACTAATGCACTTGAGGCATTCAAGTTTTTAATCTTGAAATTAAGAAACTACCCCATATTCATATAACAAGGATTTTACCTCATTTCTCTTTCTTCATGCTGTGCAATCAGATTACTGTAGAAGTTTTCTAATGTCACTTTTGTCATTGTAACTCGCTCCTTAGTATGGTTACTCATAGATGAACAAGGTGCTGGACCCGTCATTGCCATAATTACTTGAGGAGAAGGGAAGAAAAATAAGCAACAGACCTTGAAAGAAATCTAAGTTCTTTACATACTTAGTTTTTTAAATGAAGATTCACACTCAACATACAGAAATGCAATACGATAACAAATAGTAATCCAAACTGGAAGCACATTAGAATACCACATTGTTACAAAATAATTTCACACACTGGACTTCCTCTTTTTCTACTGGAGTTATAAACAAGGCAGAAAGAAATGCAGTATTGTCACTGAATAGTGTTTAGCTCCCTTGTACTTTCTTTAAAATACTATCAATATGGTTTTTAAAAAAATCCATGTAAAAGACTGCTCAAATTACTGGGACTTAATGGCAAGCAAAGGCAGCAGAATTGGTTGCAAAGCTGGCAATATTTAAGACACTCTCCATTTCTAAGCAGTTTTAATGGAGTTCCTGTGCCTATTTTCATGCTGCTATTACAAAAAATGATATGCAGTTGCTTATAAAGGTATCCCAATGGAAATTTCTCAATTCGACCCACAAGAGCCTGCAAAAAAGTCTTCAAAGGGACATTCAAGGACCACCAATATGTTTTTCTTGACTTTACATCTGAAAAAGTTTCCTGAACTATTGCAGCTCCTACTCAGCCGCTGTTCAAATACTGTAGCAGTCATAAAAATCATCCTTGATCATCTAAATCCCCCAAATCAAAGCCACAATGTGGCTTCTACGACCAAGCGCGCGTGCAACCATACTTGGGAATAAATGCCTACGAAGTGAATCGAATACGCTTTCCTCCTTAAAAAGTTCCGCGGAAACGAAACAAAAGACCGCAGGTGTGGACAAAGAAAACAGAAGAGCGGAGGGGAGGGGCAGGAGGGCGCCAGGTGCGACCCGCCGAAGACCGACGGGAGCAAGGCTAGAAAAGGGGGCGAAGCGGAGCCTCCGACGCCCCCTTTTCTGCGGGATACGGCCAGACCACCGGCGCGGAGAGGGAGCGAGGTGAGCCCAGCACGATGGGCACCGGAGGAGGGGTCTTAGCCTGCGGGGCAGAACTTTTTAGGGGAAAGCAGAAAGATGGACCCTGCCAGCAGAGGAAGGACAAGGAGCCGCGGGGAGAAGAGCCACTTACCGGCGCCCTTCAACCGGGGCAGCCCGGGAGTCGCAGGATGACTTCCCGCCCAGGCCCCGGACACTAAAGAGAAAGCCGCTCCAGAGGCCTAGCCCCGCCTCTCCCTCTGAAGAAAGCCGGAGCCTGCGACGGGACAACCGCCAGCTCAAAAGCCTGACCTAATCCGCATGCGCAAAAGCTCTCCAGGTTCCGCCCTCTTCGGGAGGCGGCTGGATGGGTAGTCAGGGTCTTGGCGGAGGCGGGGTCGTTCAATTTGTTTAGATGAGTGCCGAGGCGCGCATGCGCCGGTCGTCTCTTCTCTTCGGGAATCCGTGCGAAATTGCCTGTAAGTCTGTTTTTCAGCGTATAAGGAAGTTGGTGATTTCTTTTTCCTGTGTAATGCGAATCGTGCGTTCTACGTATGAGCATGTTTATACGGAACTTATACTCCAGGGCAGCACTTGCTCCTGAGTAAATGTGAATAGATTTGCAGGTTGCAGCACTAGCAATTAAACTCAATAGTGATATTAACTCCTCGGTAAGACTGTCATCCCAACTATACGTAGCTTGGCGATGCTTGAAAGTTTTGGGCAGCGGTCTGTTCCTGTGTGCGGTTACTCCAAATTGTATCTCGGTGACTTTAAGAAGACAGCGCTATCCCATACTATCAACTCAGAAGTAAAGCCTGATCAAGTCAATGAAACTGAATGCGCAGCAATGAAGAGGAAAGCACTTACGTACTACAATTTGTAGGCCGCTCCATTTCCGGAGACTGAGCGGTTTACGATATTGTAAATACCGTCTACGAAGACAACGTATGTGGGAATGAAGTGAAGCTTTTATCTGGAGACGCAACAATAAGGTGTTATTGTCCTAATTCCCAGATGAGCAGTTCTGTATTTTCTCAGAAGCAATCCCCACGGAGTACAATCTTATTACCCAGTTAGGCTTGAAAACGGGCAGCATTTAGCACTGTAAGTCAGAACAAATAGTGCAACTTGTTTTCTCTTTTCCCCCAGGGTACTTCCAAACGAATGGCTCCTAAAAATCCAAAGACATCGCAATTTTTTCATTTGTAACAGATGTTTGGTTTATCATGTGTTTGTTTATTTCTGGGGTGTCCAGAAAGGGTGATGCAGATAAGAAAGGGGCAGGGCTTCAATTGCATGGTTGTGGCCACCATCTTGACTTTTTTGACACCCTCCCATCCCCCTCTGGTTTATTTTGTGGAAAGAAAACAAAAGACCGAAATGGTGGAAAAGCATAAAAGGATGTCTGGTAAAAAGGGCTGAGCAATTTCACAAGAAAAGCCTCATCAATAGATTTCTCCAGACACATATTTGGTGAAAACTACAAAAAAAAAAAAAAAAAGTGAAACTTGAGGGAAATACAAAGAATTGTTTCCAGAGAGGTAGCCATGTTAATCTTGGGGTGCATCCAAGCATCTCCTTAACTTTGGCTTGTGGATGCCTGGCAAACTGTCCTCGAAGGACCCCTCTGCATGACACAGCCTTCCTCTCATCCCAGCCAAGGCCAGCCAGCTCCGTAATTTTTGAACTGAAGCTGAAGTGGCAACTTCAACTGGCAGAAGTGCTGCCAACTGCATGATGTGTGTCACTTCAGAGACTTTCATATTCATGTTATGGTCTGGGGGGGGGGGTATGTAGAAGGTAAGGAAGATGACCCTGAGGGAGATAAGCAGGCTCTGTTGCCTTGGCAAAAGGGCCTGCATATCTCCACCAAGCTCATTTTCCTTACTCTCTATTGGGTGGGATCTGGCCAGCTGCTCTTAGTTACTGTCAGCTCATCTGGTTGCTGGGACCAGAGCCACTGTGGCTTTTACTGCTGGACTGAGAGGACACCTGGTTTCCACAGGCAACCACCTGCTGGACTGCTTTCAGTTACTGGTGGGTGAGGGAACGCAACAGTTTGTGCTACAAGCAGCATTACAGAGTACTAGGGACAGTCGTACATCTCTCTTCCCCAAACATATTTTTGCAGATGGTTGAAAGACTGGAAATGCAACTTGTGTTTTGCCAATTATCATATATTCTCACATGTTCCCCAGCTTATTGCTGTTCTCTGACTAACCATGTGTCTCATGAACATCATCATTTGGTTCAGCAAAATGGGGTTAATGCATAGCAATGACTGCAACACTTTTCTTTCCCCTGCTGTGAGACCTGGAGAGCAGCTTCTGCTTGCAGGAAATGCTGGGAAACAACCAGTCACAGTATGAAGTGGTGGACACACAAGCACAACTGCCAAAGGAAGAAGATGATGTTGGTGATGCTGAGCAGGGAAACCTGCTAATGATGAAGTTCCATCCTTATGCAATGGTAGTTACGACTCTGATGTTCTGATTGATGCCACACTGAGGAGCTTCATAATACAGCAAGGGTACACTGCTCACTAGTATGACACCTCTTATTGCTCAGAGACAGATGATGAGCTACCTGGCAGGCAGCACAGGATAGCCAAGCGCAGGATAAGACCTAGTGGTGGAGGGAGGACAGTTCAGCAGAATGGTAAGCCGTGTGGTGTAGACCTTTGAATCTGTCATGGTAGGATTGCACTGCATATGGAATGTGTGCATAGTACCCCTAAGCTTAAAGGTGCTTGGTACACTGTCAAATGGATTGTAACAGGAAAATCCAGGCAGGCACCTGCTGCATGGCAATCGGCCATTTTATGAATGGCCTCCTTAGATACAGCTGAACCTCTGCTCATGTTTTCAACCTTCTTTCCGTAGGGACCACTGCTCCAAAGCTTGTGGGTTTGTTTCCAATTTTCAGGCTTGTGCTTCTGCAGATGAGGAAACAGTGATTTCCATGCATGGGGCAGGTGGTTCAAAGGATCTCCACACACCTTGAACAGAATCAGAGGGAGCTGATCCATCAGCTGGATGCAGCAAATGGTCACAGTGGGGCTTTGCATGAAGATGGAAATGTGAGGCATGAAGCAGCTAGGTGATCTAATTATAGGCTCTTGTGATATAAAAAAAAAATCACAGCATATTCTGGACCAGGCATTTAAATGCCTGGCCAAATTTGTGTAGCACATCTGCCCTTCTGGATCATCAGCATAAAGCAAGCCATCATCATGGGCCATCCATGGACAGAATCCTAGACAGCCTGACCTGAAAGCAATTTGCAGAGGCGTAAGTGTACCAAGGAAGCCAAGATGCATGCCACTGCCAACCCTATCAAAAGTCTTCCATAACCAATTAATTGCAGCAGGTATGCACATCAACCCCTCACCCCCACCCAAGTGCAGAGTGTCCCTGGCGGCCAGCAGGGATCTAGTTCAAAAACCAGTCCTGCACAAACAGCCCTGCCTCCAAGGGGCAAAGCGTCACCAGGGGTTGGGGAATAGCTACTGGAGGAAGGAGGGTCCAGTAATATCAGTCTCTCATGGACCACACAATTCTTGCCATGGCCTTGCCCCCTAAGGAATCATCCCCAGTACGCTTGTGCCAGACAGCCAGTCTCTGCTGCAACAGGTACAGCACAGCTCACGGGTTACAATCTACCTTCATCTGGTTGGTGGGCGGAAAATGCCTCTCTAGCAGACTGAGTCACAAAGCACACTAACACTACGTATTGTTTTCTGCCCTGACCTGTAACAGTTTGTCCTAGTCCTCAAGGACAAGTTGGCATTTTTGCAGTGTAGAACTTTCTTCAGGTAAAACAAAACAGAACAACTCCATGTGCAATAATATACCAACATACTTGCTGCCATCTGGACTTGCGTAGGTACGTAATCAAGATTTCCGCACATCTCAGTACAGGGCCAGGATGGAGATATATACCTCTGTATCCCCAACATACTGATGATACCCCAAACTGATAGATGACCTTTTCCAGTAGCTTCATGCAAATATGGAAAACCAGGGGAAAGGTAAGCACTGTGATATCCCACATGGGAGCAACCACCAAGCTAACCTTTCTTCCCCCAACTGGAACTACCCAATTATTTGAATGGTGCCTGAAAATAACACAAGTTTGTTTCCCTGTCCTGTCCTTTCACATTCAATTCAGTATTTCTATCATTGGAACATGTAAAATCATGCCTTCTTTCATGGAACTAGTCTTTAAAGCATAGCTTTCCAAAATGTGTGTCGCGACACACTACTGTGTCGCCTGCGGTGTCCTGGTGTGTCGCACGCAAACCTGGAAGCGCTGATGGGGGGAACCGGAGGGAGCGGCATCCCCGCTGGCGGCACTGATTGGCGGGGGTGCCGCTCCTTCCGGTTCCCCCCATCAGCGCTTCCGGGTTTGCGTGCGACACACCAGGACACTGCAGGCCGCGTTGCCGCCGCCATTGGTATGTGTGTCACCAACACGAAAAGTTTGGAAAGCTCTGCTTTAAAGACTCAAGAACTCTTTTGGATATAAAGTTTTTCACTTTTAACAGTTTGGAAAGTTAGAACCAATTAGTTCAAAGTAATTCTTCCACAGATATACCTGAATAGGTTTACATGGAAGTAGTTGCAATTATTGTTTCTAATTTAACTGATTATGCCAGAAGTTTATTTTATTTAAAATCTATTCAGTTTTTCTTGAGTGCATCTGGTAGATGCAACCTCTCATCAGCAGGCCCAATTTACACACACAAAGAATAGGTATATCTTACGGTATTTGTCAGCAGTCAAGTCCCAAATATACGTTCCTGGGTAGAGATGAACTGGAGTCAAAACTAGTATTTGTAAAGGGACTGAGATAGACCAAAACTAGTAGTTCTAATAACTGTTCTGCCAAACTGAAAACAGGAAGAAGGGAAACGCCCAACAAAGACTTCCTGGTTTGAGTCAATTCAAGCCAGCAGGGTTTTGAAAATAGTACAAGGTCTGTTATCAAACACCTTTAATACTTAATTTAATATATAAATTCTCATGGGGAAAATAATTAAAATTAACCTACTGTTGTTACAGTCACAGCAGGTGGCTGCATCTAACCAACCTGGACTTGTCTTAAAAATACTATGTACCGGCAGATCTGGTTAATACTTGGATGGGAGATCACCAGGAAATCCCAAAGTTGTAGACCAGACTGGGAAAGTGCAAAAAAAATCTGGAAGAAAACTGGCTAATCACTTCCAACAGTGACAAATCACTTCTGCATTTCTGCCAAGGAAAAATAATGGATGTCTCCATACAGTCACTAGGAGTTGAGTAGGAGTTGAGTTTGACTGCAAGTGTGAAAGTTCTTGTACAATCAGTAATAGCAAATAATAGCAAATCTAACCATTGCAATGGAAATTGGCTCTCCTTCGCAAGCAAGGAGGCTATGTGACTCATTACACAGAGCAGGAAAGATTTGAATATTGTTTCTATATATAGGGTTTATTCTTGAAACAACAGTTGCTAGAATTCTTTAATTATGGCTTCCTAACTTTTCTTTAATAAGAATTACTTACCAGAAGTCTTTGAATTTGGATCCATATGAGCTTGCTTTATAGGCCCCTCTCTTGCCTGTTAGATGAAGCTTGACATATGGGTGACTATTTTAATTTTCCTAATGTCAACATAGATACTCTTCCATGATGAGTTACACGCTTCATTTTAGAAGACTTTAACTTTGTGAAAGGATAACAGGAGAAAGTAACAACAATGGACTCAATATAATAGTGCTAGTTTCTCGGGCTGTAAAGGAGACAGCAGGAGAATTGTACTTTCAGATTCTGTTGTAAGATTCTGTTAATGTAGCTTTACAATAAAGTAGAATGAGCGTATCTGGTCATGTTTCCTGTCTGGTCTACCTGGTAAGGCTGACAGAAGATGAAGCAGCAATAATGATTACTGTGGTTTACATCCAGTGTGTCCATGAACAGACTTCTACTTTCCTTTGCTTTTATCTCCTTTCTTCTCTACTGCCTGCCTCTTAAATCTGCTACAGAGCAGGTTGGAGGACGCTACTATGAAGGAGAGGAGAAGTAATCCATTTGATACCACTGGATGTAACTCACTACATCCTGGCCATATTGCAAACAACCATAAAATGTTTGTTGTCCCTGGCAGGAAGATTTTGAGCCGGGTAAGTTCCCATTTCCCCATTGTCTTATATCTGAAAATGTAAAGTATTCTGGTCTTTACTGTCTGTAAAAACTGAGAAGGAGTAATAAATGGCAGAAACAAGCATATCTAATTGTAGCATAACTTTATTTCTGTCCTAAAGACATCAGTACATAACTCAAGTAATAGACACGGACAAAGAGACAGCGGCTGGGGTTAGAAATCTACATCTGAACACTAAGATTTCTTTTGCCATCTTGGCCTCCCGTTTGAAATAAGTCAGAAAGATCTTGCAGGCGCTGGTGACCTTTTCCATTCTTAAGATAGTGCAGCACACTTGCTTTTTGTAGTGTGGTAAAAGGCGTGTCCCACCCCAGTAGCCCTAGCAGTAGTGACTCCATGGTATCAGGTGTCTCTTCTCTATCCATGGTGTCATAGAGGTCCGAGAGGTCTTGCTCCTTCGAGGTCTGCAGGACGTGCACTTGGGAGAGATCTCTGCCACTAGCTGTATGCACTCCCCCCATGGCATTATGAAGCCACATGAGTCGCTTTAAACCTTGAAGGGCCCTTCCTCTGTCATTCAGCAGCTGGTGTTCCGTCACGGTTCTTTTACTGAAATATGAAAAATCAGTACCTTGAGAAGCAGAAGCACATTCAGAATGGAAGAATAAAGTGTTACCAGTCTCATTCGCTTTCTGCTACAGACTTCTTAACAAAGAAAGATGGAAAGATGAAGACTCTAAACACAGAAGAGGAGAGCGTTCCATTCTGTTGTCATATTACATCCAACTCCTTGCTCAAGCATTTAATAGTATTCCAAGGATTTCAAATGGAAATACATAGTCTGCTGTAGATTGTTTAATTCATTACTATTAGGTTGATATCCCGCCTTGCTTCTATATAACTCAAGGCATTGTACATAATGCTCTCTCCTCCTGTCTTCCCCCCCCCAAAACAACCCTGTGAGGTGGGCCAGGCTGGGACGGGCTGAGACAGAATGACTGGCCCAAAGTCACCCATCTGGATTTTGTGCCTGAGGAAGAACTAGAAATTCCCGTCTCCCAGTCCAGCCCCTTTATGGATCATGTCTAGCTGGGTCCTGAATTCAGAATGTTAAATATTAGTTTTCCGTCTGAGCCAAATTGTTCAGTATCTCTGGTTCACTTTGTGGCTTTCCAAATCCTCTTTTGAATTAAAAATGAAGTACCAAGAAGACTCTTCCATTTAGTTTTGCTATTTTGTGGCTATAGGATAACTTTGCCTTAAAATGAAAATGCCAATTTTTAAATGAAAAATAATTTTGCAAAAGATAACATTAAATCCCTGTTTCAATCTTTTCCTATTAATTACTTTAGGAAAATATCATTTTATCAGTTAATTTCACATCCAAGAGACAAATCAGGAGAAAATACGTTACATAATTAACATTATATATGAAATTAATTCTTACTTTTCTGTTTCTTGACATGTTGCAAAGCAAGCAAGAAAAAAAAATGACATAATTTTTGCCATCTGTAGGTGTTTTTCTGACAAGGGAATCTTCCTTCAGTCCTGTAAACTTTTGAATGAGATGAAATTATAACCATTGAAATGCAATTATACCATCTTTAAATTACTGCTAGTAAAAATTAAACATATCTCAGATTAATCAAAAAGATATAAAGATAATTAATCTTTCATATTGTCTTACATGTGTGTGAATCAAGCAACACAGGTACCATAAGAATTACAACATCAGTTCAATATTACAAAAGCCATCACATTTTATTGTACATGTTATTTATATTTCAAGGCAAAAAAGGCATATGTTGTTAAATAAATTCCTATTATTTCTTTCATAAAAATATTTGTGCTATATTTACTTGGTTACAGTCTTCCTCACCCATGTACTCTCCAGATTTTTTCAAATTCAGCACCCATTGCCAGGCAGCATAGTCAAATTAGGGAAGGATCATATCATAGAGGAAAGCCAAGAACATATTTCTATAAAACGATATGCTTTGGAAGCCATAAAGCAAATATAACAATTTTCACCAAAAAAAAGGTTGGCTGAAGAATACAAGGTAATAGTTCAGTTTTTAAAGAATACTAACCACTTACTGACAAATTTTGTTTAGTATGCAATACATTTAGGCTTAAAATACTGATCATTATGGGTGAATACTTTAAAAAATGTAAAAGGCATTATACTGGGTACTCACTATTATATGCCTTCCTACTGAAGTATATTCAGGCTGACCTGCTGGAGTCTCTTGCTGCTACTGGAACTCCAGTGGACTCATACTACACTGCAGAATGATTTTTCAGAGCTTCTTTTATACTTACTCTGTGGCCTCATGAACAATAGGTATGAGCCGTGCATCATATTCCGTAAGACCTCACCCCCCACTTTTATAAATGAAATATGTGCTCTGCCTGAAGTCAGTCAATCTTGAAGAAAAAAGTCTACTGTCTTACTAGTGATTAAGGCATTGGGATATCATAGGTTTGAAAACCAATATTTGAATATAGTAGTTTTCACAGGATCATAAAATAGTACAGTAAGTGTTTGAGTCAATAGCGAGTCATGGGTGATTTTTTTTAACGTGAGGTGCACAATTCAATCAAATTGAAAACTTTGTTAGACAACTTCTGACATGCATTTCAAAATCAGTATCAATGGATGCGGTAAGACATGAGTTAAGGGTAGGGACAGGCAGTCCACAGCCTCAGAGCTGCATACCTCTTGCCTTCCCATTAACTGTGCTAGTAAATTTAGTGTCACCATTGCTGAAAATCAGTGGCATGATTTTGAGATGAACAAATAGAGTAATTATAGTGTAAGCCCTACAATAGGGCTTAAATGACTTAAACCAAGGGTCGGAAATGGCGGCTCGCGAGCCAGATGCGGCTCTTTGGCCCCTTGAGTGTGGCTCTTCCGCAGCTGAACTCACCCCCGCCCCTTCCACGTGATAGGCCCCCGCCCGCAAACCCCGCCCCCTGGCTCTCGCACTGAGCGAGGCCCGGCGCGGCAGGGAGGCAGCGCCATCTCCAGCCGCAGCAGCCCCTGCGCAGAGAGAGGCAAGCAGGCAGATAAGCGGGCAGGCCTCGTTTCCCGCCCCCATCATCACCTTCGCTCAACGCGGGCGGGCGGAAACAGCCGAGGGGGGCGGGCCCGGCGGCGGAGGCCAGGGTTGCCCGCTTACCTGCCTGCCTGCTTCTCTCCGCGAGGCCCCCGATCCGGCTTGGACCCTGGGAAGGCAGCGGGGGGCCTCGCGGAGGGAGGCAAGCAGGCAGGTAAGCGGGCAGGCCTCGTTTCCCACCCTCCATCGTCTTCTTTCTTCCACGCGGTTGGGCGGAAGCGGCCGAGGGGGGCGGGCCCGGCGGCGGAGGCCAGGGCTGCCCGCTTACCTGCCTGCCTGCTTCTCTCCGCGAGGCCCCCGATCCGGCTTGGACCCTGGGAAGGCAGCGGGGGGCCTCGCGGAGGGAGGCAAGCAGGCAGGTAAGCGGGCAGGCCTCGTTTCCCACCCTCCATCGTCTTCTTTCTTCCACGCGGTTGGGCGGAAGCGGCCGAGGGGGGCGGGCCCGGCGGCGGAGGCCAGGGCTGCCCGCTTACCTGCCTGCCTGCTTCTCTCCGCGAGGCCCCCGATCCGGCTTGGACCCTGGGAAGGCAGCGGGGGGCCTCGCGGAGGGAGGCAAGCAGGCAGGTAAGCGGGCAGGCCTCGTTTCCCACCCTCCATCGTCTTCTTTCTTCCACGCGGTTGGGAGGAAGCGGCCGAGGGGGGCGGGCCCGGCGGCGGAGGCCAGGGCTGCCCGCTTACCTGCCTGCCTGCTTCTCTCCGCGAGGCCCCCGATCCGGCTTGGACCCTGGGAAGGCAGCGGGGGGCCTCGCGGAGGGAGGCAAGCAGGCAGGTAAGCGGGCAGGCCTCGTTTCCCACCCTCCATCGTCTTCTTTCTTCCACGCGGTTGGGCGGAAGCGGCCGAGGGGGGCGGGCCCGGCGGCGGAGGCCAGGGCTGCCCGCTTAACTGCCTGCCTGCTTCTCTCCGCGAGGCCCCCGATCCGGCTTGGACCCTGGGAAGGCAGCGGGGGGCCTCGCGGAGGGAGGCAAGCAGGCAGGTAAGCGGGCAGGCCTCGTTTCCCACCCTCCATCGTCTTCTTTCTTCCACGCGGGCGGGCGGAAGCGGCCGAGGGGGGCGGGCCCGGCGGCGGAGGCCAGGGCTGCCCGCTTACCTGCCTGCCTGCTTCTCTCCGCGAGGCCCCCGATCCGGCTTGGACCCCGGGAAGGCAGCGGAGGGCCTCGCGGAGGGAGGCAAGCAGGCAGGTAAGCGGGCAGGCCTCATTTCCCACCCTCCATCGTCTTCTTTGTTCAACGCGTGCGGGCGAAGAGCGGCCGTGGGGGGGGGCAGGCGGCGACGACAAGCGGCGCGCTTCAGGCTTGGAAGGCGGCCTCCTTCCAGCGCTGAAAGCCTGAAGCGTGTCGTTTGTCGTCGCCGCCCCCCCCCCCCCGGCCGCTCTTCGCCACAGATCCCGCCGGAGCTGATCTCCCTGGACCCCGGGCAGCTGGGCCGGGTGGACGCCCTCTCCCGCCCGCAAACCCCGCCCCCTTCCACGTGATTGGCCCCCGCCCGCAAACCTCGCCCCCTTCCATGCGAATGGCCCCCGCCCGCAAACCCCGCCCCCTTCCACGTGATTGGCCCCCGCCCGCAAACCCCGCCCCCTGGCTCTCGAGCATTTCAAAATGTGCACGAGCATGTCAAAATGGCTCCCGGCATAAAAAGTTTGCCGACCCCTGACTTAAACAAACAAAGAAACAAACAAACAACATGTTCCAAGGCCATGAGAGGAGGAGGAGCCAGCCTCAATCTCATTACAGCACAGAACACACACACCCCATCCAGCCACCAATCAGTTGGGTGGGTTCTTTTTAAGGTACCAATAAATAAGTGTGAGACAGCAAGAGAAAAACAGAGAGACTTGATAATGTGGCGTTTGGTCTTGGACTGTAAAGATAGATAGATAGATAGATAGATAGATAGATAGATAGATAGATAGATTACGTGATCAAAACAAGTCAGTCTCTTCTGGATGGCATGTTCACAGGTCACAGGGAAGCATCTCCACAATGAATGTTCACAATTCAGGGCTCGGTCAAAAATATGAATTAGGCTAGTAATATATTTGTGTAAGTCTCTCCTGCTAGAAATGATTTATTTCCCTTTCCCTCCTACTCTCTTTTCGATTTGCCATTAATTCCAGTCCACATGTCCTTTGCCTACAGATTTGGTCTCCAATTTGTTACATAGGAAACCATGGAAGTCTCCTTGACTAACAAAGAAGAGAATATTACAGGAGAACCAGCATCTGAGTGTGGACTTTTTATAATCAGGTATGTTAATTTGGGTCCAATGTTAAAAGTATCTAGCAACTGGACTTTTGCACTAGAAGTGTGAATATATAAAATTTGAATTTGCAATGCTCTTATTTTTAATCAAATTGACTGTAAGGTAACAAATTCCGGGTTAAATCTATCAGGCAGAACTGTAAGGTTGCAATAAAATATTATTAAAATTAAAATATGTTATTCTTTGCTATCTGAAGAGAAGTTATAGAACAATATGTATGTAAAGGATAGATTTAATTGCTAGCCTAAAGTAATGCTGTATTTTATTTTTGATTATTATAAATAATATGTCACAGTAATATAAATAGTTCAGGAAATAAAGCATAAAGGAACTAGTATGTGACTATTTGAAATTAAAACGTTTTCTTACTTATATTAATCTGGAACTCCTCCTAAGTAGGTCTGAACTTGTCAGGGGTCATCAGACACAGTCTCCGAATCTATTTTAAATACTACAGCTCAGATTTTGTCACATAATCAATATGTGATTGGGTTCACATATGACACAAAGCCATAATGTGCTTTGTCTGGTTTTGCCCTAAAGTACTATATGAACAAAGCCATTATAATTTGTAAACTGTAGTTTATAGCTTAATTTGTTGTTGAACCCAGCCAATTATTGCTTACTTAATAAACCATGTTTAAAACAAACTATAACTTCACACAGTGGATAAGTCCTCTCACTTTCTTTATGGCACAATTTAAAATTCAGATTATTTAATGGAAGAAACAAATAAAAAAGAAACAAAATAAATATCAATTTGTGTACAACTTGATATAAAAACCTTTCTTCGACTATTTGTCTAGATCTAGACAAATCTAGATAGATTTGTCTATCAGATCTGGGCTGCATAAACCCAGACAACCTCTAGATGACAGCAAAGGGATATGGAATATATAGCTTCTTGTCATCTTGTGGTTAACTGAATTTTGCAGCCCAGATCTGGTAGCCTAATCTAGATTTTTTTTTTGACATCATGCTTCTCAGCTCCACTTAAAGGTCCTAGTTTTGTAGCCCGATTTTCAGCTGTTGGCGTAAGAGCCATTTATTGAAAAGGTTAAAACCTGTAACCAATTAAACGTTAAAATAAAGGTTGCTAAATTGGTACTTTTGTGACCTCTCTTTAGTTTCCAGGATACTCATAAAGATAAATTCTTTCCTTGTGAAAGAAGAGCTACCTAGTTACAGACTAATCAGCACTAGACAAAGTCAAGTCTAAAATATCTGATCTAATTTGCTGTTCAACTTTATGACTGCCTTCATTTAATGGACATGAATTGAAAGGAAACAGCAATTATCTTAAGAACGATGTTTACGTTCATCTAAGCAAGTGAATGTCAACTAGAGAAACTGAAAGATGATGACTGAAAGACCACATCATGCATTCTATCATGGACTAAATGCACTACCGTGGTTACTGCTTTGTTGTACTTGAGAAGGTGCATCCAAGGAAAGTTCAATATGGTTCTGAATTCAGAGACTGGGTACTGTGTCCAGCATTTTTAATTTCTGCACTAAAGAAATTATGGATGCTTCAAGTTGTGGTGATACTCCTATTAGGCCAGAGAACAGCCAGGCAAAAATGGCGCCCCAATGGTTCTCAGTTTTGGCTTCCTATGCTGAACTCAAGAAAGTTCTGGGCAAAAAGTGCCTCTCTCTCTCTTCTCAGAAAAGTATTTGCCATTCATTTCTGTACATTAAAGTGGTCCAAATGAAAACATAGGGAATTGCTATTGGAAGATGTGTTAAATGGATGAACAATAAAATGGTTTTAAAACTTGATTTTTTAAATATATAATTTTAATATAATGGGGCTCACAAACCCAATTACGTTTGTCCAAATCTTATATCAGAGGTTCAGTTGGTTGCAGCCACAGGTGTAACCTTTCTGTTAGAAGTGACAGCCACATGGACTAGGTTTCTTTAAACCTGGCATTAACTTTCATAATCCACCCCAAAATCTCCATTCTGGACTTCAAAAACTAATTTCTCAGCTTTAATGTGACTGCAAGGGTAGGAGAAGGCAACCTGTGGCTTTTGAAACCTTTCTAGTTACTTCTCCAGAGTGACTAGAAATACATGTCATCAAATATCAGTGGCAAAGCATTAGAAATGTACATGTAATTTGGAGTGTGCGTTGTTTGTTTGATAACAACTTTCAATGTGCAAGCCTTTGTTTAGGCTGGATTCACCCAAAATAAATGTAAACTCCACCTAAACAAGATGGCACTGAGAGGAAAGGTAGTTAGCTGAGGAGGAAAAAGTTGAGGAAAAGTTTACTGTTATATTTGCCTTCTACTTGTGTATACACATACAAGGTCATTGATTGCCCCTGAATGTTGCTGCCTTTGTATGCTTGTTTAATGTAAAAGTCAATGTATCTAGCCACAATAGCTTAATTGCTAAGTATACATGTCACAACTACTCCTTCATGTCATATATCCTCCTGGAGTTGTAACTTTTTTTTATATCAGTGAATGGCCTTTGATTCACAAATTGTATGTCTCCATAAAGTGCAGCATTCTCAAGGATGCTGATAATAGGTATGTTTACAACTCTCCTGTTTAAAGTGAGATGCAGGGTCAAACTGTCAGGTTCTGAAGGGAAAGCAAACAGAATGGGAAGGTGAAAGGGGTGGAGTAGAAAGTGGGAGAAACAAAGAAAGAATAGAGGATGTGCGATGAACAGAGAAGTAGATGAGAGAGCTGAGGCTGTCATGACTGAGGACCCTGAACAGATGGAACATGTTGCTTAATGTGAGGCAATGGGGGCTTTTGGAGAGGTCAGCTGGGGTGGTGTGATTCAAGCCCATCCAGGTTTTGGGTTTGACATTAGCCATAGTCCCCTGGCAGGGGAGGATGGGTGGTAATTCTCACTTGGAAGGCTCTACAGGTTACCAGAGACACTATTGTGCAGGTAACTGGATATGAGTCCTTGTTTTTGAGGTTCGGCCCAAGAGACAAGCTGGGATTGGTGCTATTGTACCATTCTCCATGCTGCACAGCTTTGTCCCTACTGAAGTGGCTAGACCTCGTCATCAGGTTTGTGATGGATATAATCAGGCTTCTTGTACTGGGAACTTCAACTTTCCTTCCTTGGGGAGGGGTCAGAGGCAGTTTGTGATTTCAGGGCATGACCCACATGGATGGTCACACATTAGATCTGATTTTCATCCTAGAACAAATGAGATCTGATCTGGCCGTGGGGGGGGGGGGAAGAGATATTAATACCAGTTCCATGTCACAATCAGATGGCTTTCTACTTTCCATGGAGTTGACTAATGCCATCAACTACTGTGGGGAAGATGGATCCATTTGGTTGGTCTACCCCAGATTTCGATGGATCTGCTTGGTTTACATAGGACTTGAGGAGCTTCCTGAGGTGTTAGCAGGCAGTCCTGATGAAGTTCTAGTCAACCTCTGGAACATGGAATTGGCTACAGCTCTTGACAGGATTGCCCCAGAGCAGCCTTTCCCTGCATGCCAATTTGGGGGCTCCTTGGTACACTGAGATGCTCTGGGAGATGAAGCAGCGGAAGACATACAGTACCTACAGCAATGCTGGCAAACAATGGAGTGCAAATATGACCAAACACAAACTTCAGTATGGTTTTAAGAGTGGCAAAGCACCTATACTTCTGCACACTTATCACATCTATGAATTGGTATCCAGAGGCCTTGTTTAAGGTGACCTGGACCCTTTTAGGGAAGAATGGGTTGGAAGATTGGTTACTAAGCCTCTGTGAAGAATCTGCAGAGCACCTGGAGGATAAAATCACTCACATTTGCTCAGAGCTGCATGCTGGCTGGGCAAGTCCAAAAGAGATGACAGAGCCAACATCTCACAAGGTTATTTGGGATCAGTTTGAGTCTGTCAATCCCAAGGATAGTCTGTAGCTTGAATCATGTCAACTGGATTTCTATTTTCTCAGTGGAAACGTTTCGCTCCTTATCTAAGAAGCTTCTTCAGTCTGAGCAAAGTTAGTAAGGGAATCCTTAAATATGTTTCTAAGGTGGCTGTGGGACCTTGCACCTGGGGCTAGGTCATGGTTATAGGGACTTAGAAATTAACATCTCAAATAACCATGACCTAGCCCCAGGTGCAAGGTCCCACAGCCACCTTAGAAACATATTTAAGGATTCCCTTACTAACTTTGCTCAGACTGAAGAAGCTTCTTGGATAAGGAGCGAAACGTTTCCACTGAGAAAATAGAAATCCAGTTGACGTGATTCAAGCTACAGACAATTCCACCTGGATGACTGAGAACATTCATCGACATAATCCCAAGGATAGGATTCGTTATGATATCAGCTTTGCCACCTGCAGTTTGGAACTCTGGTGAAGGCTAGGCGACAGGAGGCTGGATGCAGGCGGTGGTTAAGGTGGTTAATACGTACTTGAGAGAGGGAGATTTGCAGCTGGCCTCTTCTTTCTTTCTTTCTTTTAATCAATTTTTATTAAAGAAGTTTTTTTGCAAAGTAAAATGATACAAATTTAAAGAAAAAAGAAAGTAAAGTAAAGTAAAATAAAATAATAAAATAAAATAAAATAAATAATAAAATAATAAAATAAAATAAAATAAAATAAAATAATAAAATAAAATAAAATAATAAAATAAAATAAAATAAAATAAAATAAAATAAAATAAAATAAAATAAAATAAAATAAAATAAATAAAATAAATAAAATAAAATAATAAAATAAAATAAAATAATAAAATAAAATAAAATAAAATAAAAGTGATAAGTAAGTAGAAAAGAAATGAAAGAAAAAAGACAAAGAAAGAGATATCTATCTATCATCTATCTATCTATCTATCTATCTATCTATCTATCTATCTATCTATCTACCGATCTTCTTTACAGCAGTTATAAATGCATTTTTATTTTATCCTCTCTCTTCTTTCCATATTCTACCCTTTCTAATCATCAAACCCATAAATCACAAGTTCATTTTTTTTCCATTTTCAGCAAATTCCATAACGAGTTTCCAGTCACTAAGAAATGTAGTTACTACTTTTTCCCTAATCAAACAAGTCAATTTTGCCATTCTACAAATTGTGTCATCTTCCCCAACCAATCCTCCATTGTGGGTATTTCAGAGTCTATCTTGCCAGCCTCCTGTTTCTTAATGAAGCTATCAAACTGTCCCAATCTATACTTTTTAGGGAAGACTGTTGAGAAAGTGGTGGGGCTGCAGTTGTGGAGGATGCTGGAAACAGATTATCTGGGTCCTTTTTAGTCAGATTTCAAGCTCTGATCAATTTTGACTACACTGAACAGTTTTGTGGATTATCTGTAGTGGGATCAGAATGGGGAAGTACAACAATCCTGGTCTTGTTGGATCTCTCACCCACTTTTGATTCTATTGATCATGGGGTATTTCAAGATCACCTGCAAGGATTGGGAGTAGGGATGCTGTTCCGCATTGGTTCTCCTTCATTCCAGTCAGGGAGAGGTTACACCCTCAGGCTCTCCTTTGTGGGGTGCCACAATGCTCAACCCTCTTTCTACTGTTTAATATCTACATGAAGCTATTAAGCTATAAGTCATCCACTACCATGGGGTGGCTATGGATTCAAGGGTTCTCTAGTTTTTCTAGTTTTAGTTCAGGATGGGGATGCACTTCCCCAAATGAAGTGGTGTGTAATTTGAGGAACTTCCTAGACTCATGACTCTTGATTGACAAGCAAGTGGCAACTGTGGCTAGGAGGGCCTTTGTGTGGATCCATTTCATAAGCCAATTACAGCCTTTTCTGGATCAGGAAACTTTTCTCATGGTCACTCACACCTTAGTTACCTTTTGGGGGGGGGGATTTGTGCAATGTGCTCTACATGTGACTGCCCTTGACAACCACTCAGAAGCTACAGTTGGTCCAAACCATGGTAGCACAGTAGTAGTTATGGGCACACCACCATTAATTCATGTGACACCTCTGCTTGTGAGTACCACTGGTTACTAGCTGGTTTCCAGGTACAATTCAAAGTGATGGTTATCATCTATAAAGCTTAGGTTTTTAAGAGACTGTCTCTCTCCAGTGATTTCTGCTCATCCTATAAGATCTGGCAGGGTTGGCATGCTCCAGGTCCAATCAACAAAATAAAATATTGTCATCTTATGGGATCTAGGAGGCATGCCTTCTCTGTTGCCACTCCTGCCCTCTGGATTGCATTCCACTCCGCCCCCTGGTCCGTGTGATTGGCTCCTGCCTGCAAACCCCGCCCCCGTCCGTGCGATTGGCTCCCGGCAGCAAACCCCGCCCCCGGTCAATGTGATTGGCTCCCGCCTGCAAACCCCGCCCCCTGTCTGTGCGATTGGCTCCCACCTGCAAACCCACCCCCGGTCCACCCAATTGGCTCCTGCCTGTAAACCCTGCCCCCGGTCCACCCAATTGGGTCCTGCCTGCAAATATTGACTGTCAAAGGGAACCTTGACCCAGACCTTGCCCTGCTGCCAATTGGTCATATGTTTCTAGTCTTGCCATATTGTCAAAGTTTGACAATATGGCAAGACTAGAAATATAGGACAAGGTCTAACTAAGGCACACTGGGGTTTGGACTGGACTAGACAGGTCTGCAGGAAGGCAGATTAGCAAGGGTCTGGATTTGGCTTGACAGCAGCAAGACAAGGCAAGGCAAGAACTTCTTGGCAACGATAGGGGGCGTGGCAAGGAGCTTCCCATAGTACCTTATTGAAGGCTGAAGGAGGCAGCGAGCTGGGGCAGAAGGACAGGCCTAAATAGTTTAGGGCTTGACTATCTGAGGGACCACCTCTTTCAATATGAACCGGTTTGGTTACTTAGATCAGCAGGGGAGACCCTTTCCAAAGATGTTCCTACAGCTAGAAGCTCACTTATAGACTATGCAGGAAACAGGCTTACTTCTGTGTGCCTCCCAGGCTCCCAAGCTTTCAACTGACACTTGATTGTAATGATACACAAGCCTGATCATGCACATGGTGACCCACCTGGAAATTAATACAGGGGGTGCAACTCAATTTTCTATTTAGTTAGTGGCAAGCTCCCTCTGTCCCGAATGAAACTGAATTTTAGAAAGTGGTCAAAACACTGCAGCCAAGTAAGTATGACAAGTTGTATATCTTTTCTTCCCTCTAGTAAATGGAATCAATTAAAACAATTAATTAAAATGCCTTGCTGAAGGATTAAGCACTCTACATTTCATTATTCCAATAACAAATTGCCTTTCTAAAATTATTGGGGGGGAAAGGAATAACAATGCCATCTATTAAGTATTTAAAAATTCTTTGTGGGAGTTCAATAACCAGTGTATAAATATTATATTTTGTAAATAAAATCATAATAAGATTAAGATTAAGCAGTTATAAATGCTGTGAAATCATATATCATCCTACATCTTTAATTATCTGCATCATTATTAGGTAATCATCACCCATAGACTTGTCATAAAACAGGCCTCCTCCCACAGTTCACAATGGAAGACAAATGTCAAAATGTGGGTTAATCTGTTGGCAATTTTTCAAGGGAAAAATGTCTTGCAAAGCTCAGCACAACTCATTTTACAGCTTTCAGATTTGGCCATCTCTGGCTTGGAGATTGCCGGGGAGCAAGAACAGAGAGAGGGAGGGAGGGAGGGAGGGTTTGTGCAGCTGGTTTATTCTAATTCATTTACTCACTGACCACCACACAAGTTACTGTAACCCTAAACATCTTAGCCTCATTGGGATATGAACCCCTCTGACCATTAAGACATGCCAGGAAGCCCTCTTAAGGAGGTGCCCATGCTCAGCAGGGCACCTGTTGGCTGCATGGGCACAGATCCTCCCTTTGTCACTGTGGCAGGCGATGCCCTTCCTTGGGAGCTTGGTGTAACCCTCATTCCTTAACCCTAAATCACTTTCCTCACCCTCTTTCCCCAGCCTTTCCCACACACACACACACACAAACACACACGCACCCCACCCCCTCTTTCCCCAGCCTCCCTGCGACCAAATGCACCCGCACAGGGAAAACAGGTGCGGGTGCATTTGGTCACAGGGAGGCTGGAGAAAGAGGGTGCGGGGTTTGTGTGTCTGCGATTACTCTGAGCAAGTAATCGCACACACACACACGCACCCCATACCCTCTTTCCCCAGCCTCCCTGCGACCAAATGCACCCGCACCAAAACAGACACAAACACACACACCCTGCACCCTCTTTCCACAACCTTCCCGTGCCTGCTTTCCACTGCTGGGCGGACAATCTCGGCTTCAGAGGAAGCAGCACTGGTAGGATCAGGTAAGGAGGCAAGAACCGGGTGGACTGTGGTGCTGTGTCTGCTGCTGGGCTCGCACGTGGCAACCGGGCTTCCAGTTGCTGCGCTGATAGGGCCTCTTCCGGGCTGCCTCCAATGGCAAGTCCGGCTCCAGTCCTCCTTCCTGTCTTCCTGTCCTCCTTCCCGCCGGGTTTAAAAAAGGGACAAAATTGAGATTTTGATCAAAACGGGACGGTTGAAAAATGCTTAAATAATGGGACGTATGGTCAGCCTACTGCTTGGGCTAGTCCCTGCAGTTTTCTTGGCAGTTTTTCCATTGCCTGCTTCAGAGGGCTGAGAGATAGTGACTGGCCCAAGGCCACCCAACTGGCTTTGTGCTGAAGGCAGGACTAGAACTTACGGCCTCCCAGTTTCTAGCCTAATGCCTTAACCACTACACCAAACTGGCTTTTTAAGAAAAGCTTTAAAAACTTGGGTTTTTCAGCAGACCCTGAGCCAGAACAATTTGTGAACCCACATTAGAGACTCAATATTTTTATTATTTTTGAATTACCCTGATGTAGTGTCTTGTTATTTTGTTTTTATTACTTTCTGTTGTATTTTGCTATTATGTGTTTTTATTTTTTATTTTTTGGAATTGGCTAGTCCTTGACATGAGTGCCTCCGAGCAGCCTCTCCTGCATGCCAATTTGAGGACTCCTTGGTACACTAAGAAGCTTTGGGAGATGAAGCAGCAGAAAACATGTCTAGAGCAAAGCTGGCAAACAGCAGTGTGCAAATTAACACCTCACATTTGGATTATTGTAATTTGTTGACATGGGGCTGTCCTTGAAGACCATTAGAAAGCAGCAGCCTGAGTAGTAACAGGCTCATCTGGGTTCACCTATGTTACTCCTCTACTATGGGGGGGCTATAAGGAGTACAAGTTGGCTTCCAGGTATGATTCAAGGTGCTGGTTATTACCTTTATGGCTTAAGACCTATGCATGAGAGTGCCTTCTCTGAATCTACCCCATCCAGTGAGCTCTGGAAGGGAAATCCTGCTGTGGGTTCCAACCTCTATGTGGTGTCATCATCACAAATCCTGAGGGTGAGCTTTCTTGTGTTGGCCCCACTCCTCTGGAACAGCCTAGGATAATTGGGCAGCCTTATCCTTATTAGTGTTCTGGAAAGCCATCAAGACCTGGCACTTTGTGGGTGGGGTGGCTTTGGGAATTAATTGCTATTTTTCTATTTTTCTGTATGCTTTTAATGTTTATGGCCAGCTGTGTATGGCTAGTGAAGCAGCAGCATTAGGGCAATATTACCAAATTCATCAAGAATCACTTCAATAAGTACTTCATTAAATTAGTAGCAAATGAAAAACCATTCCTCCAAGAGTGATGTTCAGAAACTATTTGTCCAAGTACTGTATCCCCAAGCTTGCATAGATTAAGCTTGCATTAAGTTTTTATTTTCTAATATGGACCTTTGAGTTAGAAGTCTGTCACTAACTTCTTCCAATTTATTAAATGGTCAAAAATGATAAGAGTTCTAGATGCTGACCTCAAAGGCCATCAAGTCCATTTCCTCAATGAAATAGGAAACCAACTGCTACATCATCCCTGATAGGGGGTCCACTATCTGAGGCAATCTCTTCTACTAGCAAACAGCTTATGCTGTTTAAATAAAATTCCCTTTTTAATAATTTACATCCATTAGTTCAAATCCTATTTTTCTGGATCTGAAAAAAACAAATTTGCTCCATCTTTCATGTGATAATCCTTCAAAAATCTGAAGATAGCTCCTATTTTGTTTTTTTAATCATCTTTTTTCTAGGCTAAACTTATGCAACTCTTTCAACCTTTCCATAGCTCTTAACTTTTAGGCCTTTCATTATCTTTTTTCATGCTCTTTTTAACATGTTTCAGTTTAATCATATGCTTCTTAAATTAGGCAGACTTTTCCCAGTGAAGTCACCCAGTCCTCAATCCAAGAAAATTACTTCTTATAATCTGAAAGATATATGTTTTTCATGTGTTATACATCTCAGAAACACAAAGTAATCTTTGGGGGCCGATAAATATGTTTGGATTTTTAAGACTGTGTCACAAGCACTCTCAGAAAAAGGCTGTCATGGGGGTTTACTTATTTATAAAAGTACTACCATGGTTGGGCAGTCAAAAGCATCTATTTACTGGAAGTCAGAAGAAATGAAGGCAGAGATAATGTGAGGAAGAACAGTCAATTACTTTAATTACAGATATGTAGACTTAGGTACAGTAGTAAAGGATAAAAATTACATAGTAAACCTTTAGATATTAAGAGAGGTGAATCCAGAGGAGCAAAGATCACTGGCAGGGATGTACCAGGATGTGAGTGGAAAATCAACAGAAGGCTGTGATGATAAAGATAGGAAGTGTTCGTGGGATCCATAATAGTAAAAAAAAAATGAAAGGCAGCATAATATGATTACATTAATAAGAATTGCAAATTATTTTGACAGCAGATAGAGGGGATGAAACTGAAACAACAGAGTATCACACAGAAGAAAACTGTAAGTGGAGAAGAATTTCATATGTACAAAAGTAAATTTGTTCCCCTTTGGGGGAGATGGGAAGTGATATAAAGTAAAGTAAAAGTAAAAAAGTAAAGAGCCCCTTTGGGGGAGATGGGTGGTGATATAAATATAAATAATAAATAAATAATAAATTATTTACAATCCCAGTTGACCAAATTAACAAGAAAGAAAATGGGATTATTGAAGAATACATGACAGATCTGAAGTTAATAATAACCTTATAATTTTCAGATATTGAATACAATCTGATTCAGAATGCCCTACTGCTGAAACAATTTGTGTATCTTCCTGATAATTAGACATTGCTTCAAATTCTCTGCATGAAATGAAATGAAAGGCAGCATAATATGATTACATTAATAAGAATTGCAAATTATTTTGACAGCAGATAGAGGGGATGAAACTGAAACAACAGAGTATCACACAGAAGAAAACTGTAAGTGGAGAAGAATTTCATATGTACAAAAGTAAATTTGTTCCCCTTTGGGGGAGATGGGTAGTGATATAAAGTAAATTACATAGTAAACCTTTAGATATTAAGAGAGGTGAATCCAGAGGAGCAAAGACGAGCATATGTCGATCACTTTTCTTATCTCGGCAGCCATCTATCTACAAAAGCCGACATTCACGCTGAAATTCAGCATCGCCTGAGCTCTGCGAGTGTAGCTCTCTCCCAAATGAAGCGTAGAGTGTTTGAGGATCGGGACATTCGCAGGGAGACCGAAATGCTTGTTTACAAAGCCATTGTACTACCAACCCTTCTGTACGCCTGTGAAACATGGACCCTCTACAAACGCCACCTCCAACTTCTTGAAAGATTCCATCAACGCTGCCTCCGAAAAATTCTGCAAATGACTTGGGAAGATAGGCGGACTAATGTTAGCGTATTAGAAGAAGCGAAAACCACCAGCATTGAAACAATGATCATCCAACATCAACTTCGCTGGACCGGTCATGTTGTTCGAATGCCTGACCATCGTCTTCCAAAGCAGCTACTTTACTCCCAACTTAAGAATGGAAAACGGAATATTGGTGGACAGCAAAAGAGATTCAAAGACACTCTCAAAGCTAATTTTAAAAAATGTAATATCAGCATTGAGAACTGGGAAGCCCTAACTCATGAGCGTTTCAATTGGAGGTCAGCCTTTATTAATGGCGCTATGGACTTTGAAGAAGCACGAGTACAGGGCGAAAAGGAGAAAAGAGCTAAAAGGAAGGCACGTCAGGCAAACCCTCATCATGACCGTCTCCCACCCGGAAACCTATGCCCTCATTGTGGGAGGTTGTGCGGATCCAGAATTGGCCACTTACGGATCCACCGTTAAAATTTTACCTTTGGAAGACAATCTTACTCGCCTACGAGTGATCGCCAATGATAAAGTAAAGTAAAAGTAAAAAAAGTAAAGAGTCCCCCTTTGGGGGAGATGGGTGGTGATATAAATATAAATAATAAATAAATAATAAATTATTTACAAGCCCAGTTGACCAAATTAACAAGAAAGAAAATGGGATTATTGAAGAATACATGACAGATCTGAAGTTAATAATAACCTTATAATTTTCAGATATTGAATACAATCTGATTCAGAATGCCCTACTGCTGAAACAATTTGTATATCTTCCTGATAATTAGACATTGCTTCAAATTCTCTGCATCATAAAGAATACTTAAGACACATTAACTTTCAAAGGCATTATCCCATGGCTATAAAAAGAGTAGTTCTAAAATAGCACCTTTTACCTGCAGTTTCTGCATCTACTTCTATTTAAAACCATGACAAGTCTGCTATTCAAGAAATTGGAAGAACATTTGTACTTAACCAAAATAGTTTAATATTAATAGAACAAATTAGATTTAAAATTGCAGCTGTACAGGAAAGATTTATATTCTTACTAGTGTATGGAATGACAATATGTTGGATGTGCCTGAGACACTGCTCACAAGAAAAAAAATATGTTTCAGGTCAGAAAAGAAAACAATGACTTGTAAACTGCAAAAGAGGAATTTGCAACATTGGTGGATAATGTAAAGGCAAGTGATAAATTTAGCATCTGTTCATAATATCCACAACATTTGGTATTTCTGGCTTTTAACATAATATTCATAAGCAAAACTTGTAGCCCACAAATGTCTAATACCTTTACTTTAATTCTGGAGTCTGGAGTTTTACTCAGTCATGTTTGCAAAAGAAAATACTGCTGTGGAGGTGGTAAAACACAGTGCAGCATCACTGGGGTCCCCAAACTTGTTGAACAGCTATGCAGGAAACAGCGGGGAGCAGAAATGAAACTATTATCACCAGAAAGGCAAACAGATTTACTTACTCACCGCTAGGTGGCAAAGTGCAACAATTTCACATCTATATGACACTAGGCCAAAGTATATACTGTATTCTGTACTATAAGTACTTGAGCTACTCATTTGCGTATTCCACCCCATGCTAAGCATCAGCAGCAAGGGTATCCATTGCTGGGATGCTAGGTTGGGCTGTAGACAACCACTAGATGTCAGGAAAAGATGCAGAAGACTATTTGCTGCCATCTAGTGGTAATCTGGATTTTTGCCCAGGTCCCTCCCTGGAACCAAAAAACATTGTCAATGCCAGCCTGGATGGGAAAACCACTCCAAAACCAGGATGCCATGAGACAGTCAGCATTGGAGATAAATGGAGATAATAGTGTTAATACCCCAGTGCAATGTCTGCTGTATGGTATACATGCCTAGACCAGGAAGGGGGCAAAAAACCCAGAAAAGTTTGAAATCCCAAAACAGCATAAATATGAAAAAACGCATCCCCAGTATCCATAGAATATCCATAGAATCCATAGAAAAGGGACGCGATGGCTCAGTGGTTAAGACGCCAGGCTTGTCAATCAGAAGGTCGGAAGTTCGAGACCCGAGTGCCGCGTGACGGACTGAGCTTCCACACTCGCCCCAGTTCTTGCCAACCTAGCAATTCGAAAGCATGCAAATGCAAGTAGATAAATAGGTACCACTTCAGTGGAATGGTAACAGCGTTCCGCACGCGTCATGCCGGCCACATGACCGCGGAAGCGTCTTCGGACAACGCTGGCTCTTCGGCTAAGGAACGGAGATGAGCACCGCCCCCTAGAGTTGGACACGACTGTGCAGGGGAAAACCTTTACCTTTTAGTATCCATAGAAAAGCTGCACATTGTCACCAATTTGGGGTGTGCTAAGACATTGTCCATATGCCACCCATGTCCTACTTACACTGTGGAAGCCAATTAATCCTAAAACAAGCACCAATGTACTTCTGTGAATACACCATGCACCTATATCAGAGCTTTCCAAACTGTGTGTCGGGACACGTTAGTGTGTCGGCTGCAGTGTCTGGGTGTGTCGCGGATGCTGCTGCCTCCGAGCCCTGCCAGGATTCCACATAGGTCCTAGTGCCTGCCTTGTGCCTTGCTGCCTCCAAACCTGCCGTGATTCCGCGCAGGTCCTAGTGCCTGCCTTGTGCCCTGCTGTAAGAGTGTGTCGTGAAATGATGCCCTGCTGTAAGAGTGTGTCGCGAAGTGATGCATGTCTAAAAAGTGTATCATCAACATGAAAAGTTTGGAAAGCTCTGACCTATATCAACTCCTCCTGAATTACGTTTATGTCATTTCTGACAGTCACCAGGCATTCCTCCAGAGAAATATTCAAGACACTTTGCTCCAAACCACCACTTTGGAGCAAAATATATAAAAGCAGAAGACATCACCCACATAGCTTTCTTGATAGGATATTTACAAAGAGGTCACACAGCCTCTTTTGGAACAATGGTTCAAGAGCAACCAAGAGATTTTTTTCAAACAGTAAAGCGAAGGTCCAGACCAGCAAGCTACAGGATCCAAAAAGTCATAGTGGTTTTATCTGCACATCATGCTAAATGATAAACCATGATTAATACACCACAGTGGCTGCATTCATATAACATGTCCAAAGGAAACCACATTATGTATTATGGTTAAAAAAACACTTTAAAATATAATGTATATGGCTTATTGTCGGCTCATTCATTTAAAACTATGAGTGATAGTTTGTTGTTCAGTCGTTAAGTTGTGTCCGACTCTTCGTGACCCCATGGACCATAGCACTCCAGGCCTTCCTGTCCTCCACTGTCTCCTGGAGTTGAGTGATAGTTTAACAAGTTGCATAAATGTAGGTAATGACATTAGTGTCTTCCAGAGACCTGCTGTAGGGTTCGGGAATAGGAGATAGGAGTTTATATCTTGCCAAAGGAACAAAGCAGCATGCCCCATTCACCTTTTGCAGGTTTGGGCATTAACAAATGCATCAGGCTAAAAGAAAAAGAAAGCACTCTGGGGGTTTAAATCTGCATATAAATCATTCAGATATAAAAAAAGACAGGTGAGAACACATTCTGGGCATTAGTCTTCTCCCCCACCTCAGGATAAGTACTGCAGGAAAAGCTTTTGTGGAGTGGAACAGTTTTATTATACAGGATCCAAGGCAGAGCTTACTGTAGAAAAGGTTGGAAGAGACACCCTACTGATACAATAGTCCAAACCCTCAACTCCTTCTCATAAATTAGATTGGTGTTTCTCAACCTCAGCAACTTTAAGATGTGTGGACTTCAACTCCCAGAATTCCCCAGCCAGTATGCTGGCTGGGGAATTCTGGGAGTTGAAGTCCACACATCTTAAAAGTTGCTGAGGTTGAGAAACAATTAGATGATTGATTTTCCCCACCTTGTCGCTTCTTCCACCATGCTGCCCACTTCTCCACTACTGCACCCAACTGCACCCATTATTCTAGCATGGTCCAAGATGCTCATTTCCTTACAAATCATCAAAGCTTTAATTTGTGAACATTCATTGTTTCTTTTCTGCTAGGAGACAGTTGGCACAAAAGTAAATTATTAAGATTAAAAAAAAATTATTTAGCTCTTTTTCATGTCAGCTTAGTCTGAAGATAACCAGAACAAGGTGCTTCCGTTGAAGAAAACTGCATGAACGCTTCGTTTTAGTGGAGGCTTCTGACCCCCGAAATCATTTTCATATTCTGATTTAAGAGCTCAAATATGCTAAACATTAGCACAAAATTATTTATTTATTTAATTTATCCCCGCCCATCTCCCTGAATATATAATATAATATAATATTAATAATATAATATTATGCTATTGATTGTCAATCGGAAGATCACAAGTTCGGAGGTTCGAATCCCTAGCCCTGCGTGCGGAGTGAGCTCCCGCACTAGCTCCAGCTCTTGCCAACCTAGCAATTCGAAAGCATGCAAATGCAAGTAGATGAATAGGTACCACTTCGGTGGGTAGGTAACAGCGTTCCGCGTGCGTCATGCGGCCACATGACCTCGGACAGCGCTGGCTCTTTGGCTAAAAAACGGAGATGAGCACCGGCCCCTAGAGTCAGACAAGACTGCACAAATGTGCGGGGGGGAACCTTTACCGTAACAAAATCATTTGTTTTCTTGTTTAAAGCAGTACCTTCAGCTACAAGGTCTAATAAAAAAAAAAGAGTATATAGAACGAAGTGACTTTCATTCAGCGCTGAACCAGCAGTATCCTAAAAAGAGCTGTAACATTACAAGGTTTGGAAAGCGAGGTCCGGCCAAGCCTCCCTTTCCCCCCCGTCCCTTTTCTTTTCTGCAACACAATGCAGTTTGTGGTTAAGGTTGCATTAGAGTGTCCTGGTATTCAAAAACACTCAGCAGCTGGGACACAACTGTCCCACCCAAAGAACGGAACGCAAATTTTTAAAAAAAAACATTTCCAGCCTTTATGCATTGGAAGAAAATGCCGAGCGCAAAACACGTCCGACCTACTCCCGGCCTCTTTCTGGGCCTCCACGAGGTACTGTTGGGCCCACCAATCCTTTCCTTCCCCTCCCACTTCTCTGCGGTTACTATAACGGTTGCTACGGCGAGCGGGACCTTGCCCGCCGACCAGCTCTCTGAGTCTGAGCTGTGCTCCAGGAAGAGGGTAGGGTGCAGGAGAACGTCAATCATCGGAGAGATGTTTAGTTATTGGCGAACGTTTTGGTCACGTGCTGATTGAGCAGGACATATATAAACTCAGGGCGTGGAGGTATCGTCCGCCATTTTGTCCAGTGCGGAGAAGTAAGAGAGGCAGTCGAATCGAGTCTTGGCGGGAAAAAAAGCGACTCCGACCGCGCTTGGGGGCTGCAGGACGAAGTAGAGGAGGCAAGGAAGGAAAAAGACTAGCAGCCGCTCGCGGGAGTCCTTTACGCTCCTGGCCAGGAACCCGGTGAGGGAGGGGATAGGTCGGCGTAGAAGGCCTCGCGGTTGTATTAGCGGACAAAGAGCCGCCGCCATTTTGTGTGATCGGAATAGCGTCAAAGATATTGTGCTGGGATGTTAATCACGTACGTGAGAGAGAAGATGGACTGATAGGCTGTTGTTTTCTTCTGTACTCTCACCCAAGGCGAACGAGGGATAGTCAAAGGAGGACGGGGGGGGGCGTTGAGGGAATCCCATAGATACTCAATTATGGTAAAAGCGGTTAAGGAAGGGCGCGCCATCTTCTAGGTATAACGACGTCTTTGCTTGTGGGTGGACACGAGGTTTACTTAATTGGTATGCTCATCTGGCTACCTGATGAAAGGCTTTCCCTGAGGAGGAGGATGTATATGTACCTCGAACAGCAGCGATCAGAAGAAATAAATGTAACGAAATTGAAAACGTCGGCTGCTGCTTATCCTCCAGATTTTGTGTTGAATTAGTTAATTCGGCTCTTCAAATTCAGATCCTGGGTTTCAGATTATATCAAAACAATTTTCGATAAACGTGAACATTTATGAACTCAGAAGTTGATCGTCCACAACAGTTTTTCAAAAATTTAGTGTTACCTGTAATAATGCTGTACGTTATTTGTAAGATTCTCTTCTTTGATAATCAATACGTGGATTAGCTTTCGCTGATTGTCACTTTTGCACGTATTGATTACCATTTTTGCATGAATTTCAGAGATGCATCGTGATTCGTGTCCACTGGACTGCAAGGTTTATGTGGGAAACCTTGGGAACAATGGCAACAAAACTGAATTGGAACGAGCTTTTGGCTACTATGGACCACTGCGAAGTGTGTGGGTTGCTAGAAATCCCCCTGGTTTTGCTTTTGTTGAATTTGAAGATCCACGGGATGCTGCTGATGCAGTGAGAGAACTAGATGGGAGGTAAACTACTCTGATTTTCTTGGGAAACCTGTGAGTGAACATCCTGATTAAAAATTTAATAGAAGTTAGTGGTATGAATAATGCAGAACAGCATGTTAAAATGTTTATTTAAAAGGATTTGAAGTTAAGAACTTTTTTGGGGTGGTTCTACTAAGAAATAGTACTGATTTAGAAATGGAAAGAGAAATAACTGAAATGTTATTAGATTGGGAAAGATTTTAATTTGAAAGCAACTCAAGAGAAATACAAAATAAAAAATAGTTTTTTTTATGGTTACCAGATTTTAGAAATACTATGCTACTTCTGTCACTTGGTGTTTTGATTTAGTATTCAAAATATTAAGCATTCTTAATAATGCTTAGGAATAATGACTCAATCCAATCATATTACTGGCATGTTAATTTTTTAAAAATATTAGCATTTATACTGAACACTTAAAACTGAAGATAAAAAGCATTTTTGGTTGTCATACTTGTAATGATGGCATTCTCCAATGAAATAGTTTGCATGTGAGCAGTAGGACAAAGTAAACAGGTTGGCTTGCAAGATTCTGAGTTCAGATAATTCTGATCATTGACTATGCTGATGGGAATTGTCCAAAACATTGGAAGGTCCCATGTGGTGTCTCCCAGTATAGGCAACTGTATGAGCAAATGCCCTTCAGTTGTTTGACTTAAATTGATGTATTAATACTGATCATGATCTTTCTCAGAACACTCTGTGGATGTCGTGTCAGGGTGGAACTGTCCAATGGTGAAAAACGCAGTCGGAACCGTGGCCCACCTCCCTCATGGGGTAGACGTCCTCGAGATGACTATCGCAGGAGAAGTCCTCCACCTCGCCGCAGGTATCCAGGATGAAAAAACTTTCATAGTGATGTTGGCAGTATTACCATTTTGGCAAAATAGACTTTTAAAAACATATTTGTGTCTATATCAAATCACCAAATACTAAAGCATTAAGCAGGTGTTAGAGGGATACACTTTGTTGAACACTGGCTTCTGTCCTTGGTACCTATATCAGTTGATAGTATCCTCTAACGTGGAATATCGTCTTTTCTTCTGAGGTCTATTCATCTAGTCACTTCCTTTTTCGTCCCAGTACTTCAGCTTGTTTTTTGCTTTTCTTTACTTCATTGTTGATAAACATTACGTACAACAGAACAGCTTGGATTTTTTTCACTCAGTTTGTTTTTCCTTTAGCACAAGTGATGCTAAGCAGGCAACTGTTTTAAGGATTTTGAAGCAAAGAATAGTTACTCAGCTAAATTTTGACTGTAATAAGACTGTTGAAATATAATTGCCTCATTTTAATTCTGCAGTTATGAACTCCCAAACCAGATTTTTACTTGATAATGCATCCTCTGACCTGGACAAATTGATTGAGTGTTAAATACTCACTTCAGTACTTAAAACCTGATTTCTGCAAGGGCTGATCTCAACCTATTGCAGGTGAATGAAGTCCATACAAAATAAGAATGAAACCTGTTCCCTTTCACTGTAGAACACAATAGGAGTATTTGTTAGCTAATAGATGGTTGTACTGATGGCTTGTTTTTCATTTTTTTATGCTTTTTGGTCCATCTATTAATAAAAATGAACCCGTTACAGAGTCACCATCATGTCTCTTCTCACCACCCTCTGAGTCTGCATTAGCCAGTCAACTAGCCCTTTCAGCGTCATGTGACCAGCGCGCCCCATTCAGCTTGGCTGGTGTCGTTTCACATGACCCAGGCATGGCCAGTCGTCAGGTTGCACCGCCCTTTGGTTCCCGAGCATGCTGTTTTCTCTCAGCCTTCTCTCCAACCTTAACCAAATCGGCAGCAGCCACCTCGACCGCCCACACATTCCCGGCCAATCAGCTCAGCTGTTTATTTACCAAATGTCTTCACAACAACTACAGCAGCAGCCTTCGGCTAACAAAAAAGCAGGAAAAATCCACAACACCCCCTTCGCCAACCAACTAAATACAACGCAACATCTGGCAAAACCTTTTCAGCAAATTCTTCTTGGCAGTCAGTCCGGCAGCCTCACCTCACCATTTCTAGCTTGTTGAAACCAAAAACTAGTAAGTTTTTCCTGCTTATACAGTTTACTGCTGGTTAAAATAAGGAGTAAGCGGCTTATAAGTAATTATTTTTTCTCAATCAAAGGCTGGCTGTGCATAATTTCGTGGTAACATACATATGTTGCTTGAATAAAACTTTTAAGGGTGTTAAGGAATCTAATATAAATAACTAAACTGCAGTATATTTGCATGTGAGATGGGCAAACTTAATTGCTAACTTTGTTTTTCCTTGCAAAAAACTGCCACCTTTCACCTTTAAACTGTTTTACTAACGATTTCAGAACAATTACTTTTTGGGATAAACTGGGCAAGCTAAGGTTCTTTAGACTAAACACACTATGACCGTTTAAAAATTACATTCACAGATGCAGCTCTAATGTCATTGTCACTGTGTGCATTAGTCTTTCACTTGGTACCTTATGTCTTGTTGAGGACTCTGCCTTGCATGGGTTCCAAAATACTAGTTATACCAATTTTGGAACTACTTGTGGGACTTTGGTATAGTCTTTTAGACAGTGGATTTTGTTGAGATGGAAGTGCTGCATTGGACAGGTTTGCTATTACATGGTATTAGTTAAAACAAACTCATGACTGGAAACATGCTGATCACGCGGAGTCTTTTTAATGCCTGAATCTTTCCATTTTGCTGGACGATGGGTGCCATTTATCTTGGCACATTCACTGGGCCCAACAGTGACTTGACAAGTTGGGAATTACCTCACCTCAGTAGTGTTGAATTGATGTAAAGACTCACCTTTCTTTTTTGATTGTAGATCTCCACGGAGGAGGAGTTTTTCACGTAGTCGCAGCAGGTAAATTGTTGAGGCTGATCATGCATTGCCGCAGTAGTTCACACATACAAATAAAAGTTTCCCTGTGTCATTAAACTGTTAACTCTATTACAGAACAGAAGAACAATAATACAAGTCTGAATTCACTGTCATACAAACAGACTTCCTTTGTAGATCTGGGAAGGGGAGTATAATCCACTAGTGGTCCATATACTAGATAGAAGGACATTGCTGAATATAATTCACCTATAAAAATAGTTAAACTTGAAAAATGGCCTTCTTTAATCTGTCAAGAGGGAAGATTTAATATTGAATTAGTTTATGTCTGAATTGCTATATGTTTGGTGAGTTTATTTGCAGTTTATTCTGAAGTCACCTTTGGCTTTTTCTGGTACTAAATATTCAGGTGGAATCTATTTGGAATTGCCAAGCATGAGTCTGAAGCATTGTAGGAGCTTGATACATCACAGCTCTAAGTCACTGTAGAGAACAGAGCTTGTATGTATACATTAGCCACAAATGTTAATTGAAAATTATCTAATACAATATTGCTATTCTGAGACTGACATTGATAAACACTACCTTCTAGAACATCTTGATTTTTTTATATACCTTATTTTATAGTGCTGAATATTATATATATAGTGCTGAATAAACCGCCCAGAGTTCCCCTTTTGGGGGGAGATGGGCGATGATAGAAATTGGAACAATAAATATTCCTCTCACAGGTCCCTTTCTAGAGATAGAAGGAGAGAGAGATCGCCCTCAAGGGAGAGAAATCATAAGCCTTCCCGTTCATTTTCCAGATCTCGTAGGTAAGAACATGTATGCAAATTCAGATATTGGAGCATTTCAAAGTATGTTAAAATGTAATATGTTGTCCTTAAAAATCCCTTTTACCATATACAGGCCAAGGTGAATATTCAAATGTAAATTAGAATTGTATAATAGTTACAATATTGAAGTATATTTGAAGATCGATTTATCATTGTTTGACTAAATCTTTTGTGTATACTCTAGCCGTTCCAGGTCAAATGACAGGAAATAGAACTTCAGGAAGAGTGGTGTACAGGAAGTCACATTTAGATCTGAAGACAGTATGTACAGAACATTGTTTTCTTTAAGACCTCATAAAGCTTGGTGCATTTTAAAAATGTTTTAGCTGTCAAATTTTGTTTCTCTTGTAACAGGTGACATGTAACAGTTGTGAAAATGTATATGGTTTTGAGCAGGTCATACAAAGTGTAATAAGCCTGTTGCTCTACAGTGTACCCTTAAGCATAAACTGCATTAATGTTAGCCAGTTACCTTGCATAAAACTACCAAATAATCCTCAAAAGTCCTACAGCGGCAAATGTTCATAGTCTTCTGCGTCATATTTTAGAATCTGCAGAATCTAAAATCAAAAATAAATTAACACGTGAACTTACAAATCATGAGCATTTGCTATAATTGTGAATGGACAATCTCTGCAGCGTGAAATGTGGAGGCTTAATTAGTTGGCCAGAATAAACTAATGGCAAACAAGAAGACTGAAAACTTTGTAGCTAGCCTTTTTTCTAAATCTATTTGTGAGTTCTGATTTACACCAGAATTACCTTTTTGTGTAGAGCACTACTGCTAGAACAGTTTTGTAATGTATAAGGGTACATTGTAGATAGATACTTTCCTCATTGTGCATAAGTTGTCTTGTCACTGTAAACTCTTGGAGATTAAAGTTTTTGTTACAAATCGTTCTAAGTATTTAACTCTTGTGTCTTGACAACCATTCGTGCAAAATAAAACATTTAAGTTGATTTATATATAGCTTAATTCAAATCTGTTATGAATAGTTTGCAGGCACATTCAAACTTAATTGTTAATGCTGTTAATTCCCTATTCAGATTAACTTCACATAAGTAGCAAGCTCCTTTTGAATTTTGTCTGATCTGAAGATGATTGTCTTGGTTGAGGTATAAGATAGCAACTATAATAACTTCCAAACAAATTCTAGTACTGTTTGGCTTAGCATGCTTCTTCCATGACTCTTGCATTTGAGTAATAAAGAATTCAAGCTTTAACACCAAAAGTTAGCTTGCTACCCTGCAAGTAAAAATTAAATACAGGAATTATTTTTGTTATGCTCAAAGAGCTTTAATATGCCCTCCTTTAAATATTGCGTGCATTATTTATCCACATTAGCCTTTGATGGCTTGTGATTTGAATGCCAAAATGTACGTTGATCTTGTACCCCAGATATTTATTGGACTCGTGCATTTAGATTAAATCCATGCCAGTTAAAAAATCATCTAAAGATCCTAAATGTTTAAATCCGTCTCTTAAACAGGGTCTTCAGAAGGGGGGAAAACATCAACTAGGAACTTCATAAGGCTTAATATACTCAGTCAAGTTATATCAGACATAAAGCATTCCATGCACCGCATACTATGTAGGAGCCCATGGTGGAAATAGGTGTTTAAAGGGAGCTAAACTGATAGACTCAAAACATTTCATGTACAAACATACATGGGAGAATAAATGTGATCTTGCTTATCTTGCATATAAGCCTGCTTCAATCTTAATAGACACTGAATGTCGAGTTGAAAGTAGGTAATGGTATTGTTTATTTAAGAGTAACTGGCTGATCTTGAAGAAAATCTACAGGATCTGGTTAGTATTTGGATGGGAAGCCAGTAGGTAATGCTGGGGTTTCAGGTTAGATTGGGGGTGTTGAAGAAAGTACTTCAGAAGATAGTGGCAGCCACCTTTTTATGGTTGCCAAGAACAGTCAGATCAATCCATATAGTCACCAGGAGTTGAAGTCCACTCACCTAGCATGTAGTTAGATTCATGCTCCAGTGATGAAGCAACCCAAACTCAATGCTACATTCTTTTAAGAAAAAAAGCCTCTAATAGTAACTGCTGGGTTCCACTTGGTTACTTTTACAAGAAGATGAATGGTGTATTTAAAGAGTAACAACAACAAAAAGACATACCTTTTGTTCTGCATGTTAGTTGCATACCTTTGTTAAATTTTACCCCTCTTAGTTTGCAGATCTCCCCTAAATGTGAAATTCTGAAACTTGTGTAGGAAATATACTACAGAGCCTCACTGAAACAATTGTGTAGTAAATTCTGATAATTCAGGTATCAAGTAGATAAAAGAAAACGGATATAATCTTACGCTAGCGGTATATAATTTGTTTTCTTGGCCTAAGGAGTCTCTTACCTTATTTTTGTTGTCCTAATTATAGCATTGTGATCTGTGTAAGGACTTTATCTCTTACAGTGCTGGACTTCTCTTTTCTGTGATTCCTTTCCACAGTATGTGTGTGCAATAGCTGATAGATTTTTAATTGCTAAATTAAATTCCCTTTAAATAATAGAAAAATAAGTATTAAGCAATCTCTTTTAAAAAAAAGTTTGCACTTAGAGATTGCATTATAGTAGGTTGCATATATGCTCATCAGGTATGTGGTATCCAACCCACAGAGTTCTAAAAGTTCCTTCAGTTTTAATAGGCTGTAATAGTGTAGGTGGCCACCATTACAGTTAATACGCCCGAAGTGCTGTAATGCAGTAAAGGAAATTTTGCTCTCACTTCTGTACTATAGAAAGTACACGCAGACTCAGAAAATTACATCTAACCTGTGTTGTTGTAATCAAGGCTTGTAATTTGCTTTTGATTTTACTTGTACAGAATGCAAATAAATTTAAAATTTTCACACTAGTCACACCTTGAGATTCTGGTAGCAGTGGTACCACTTAACCATTGATCAGAATCAGTTTGTGATTTTGCAGTTACCAGAGTTCCAGCCAGGAACTAGGAGGATATTCTACTCATCAGCACTTAATTAGGTAGGGCAGCATAAGCATAATCCGTATATTTCTCTTGAGAGGTTAAATCACCTTGCAGTTTGTGGGTAGGTATGTAGAAAATGACCGTTGTTCCAGTGAAATTTAAATACATGCTTAATTGAATCAATATTGTTGCTTGTTCAGTTCACTCTATATTGGGGCTGAGTGAAAGGAATTTTTTTTGGTTCATTAATTGAAAAATCTAAACTTAAATGTTAATTAAAAGATGGTTAAAGAAAAGAGGAAAACCAAAAATGCAGCATACAACAAAAATTTTTACTTTTGAACTGTATCCACATAGAAATATTTTGTGGGAATCTTGTACAAATCATTGAAGATTCAGTAAAAAAGAATGGTAAATATGACAAAATCTTTGGGAAATGACCTATACTTTATATAGAGGAGGTGAAGAACCTAGGCCCTCTAGGTCAGAGCTTTCCAAACTGTCGCGACACAAAAGTGTGTCGCCACACACAGCGTGGTGTGTCGCCACACCACCCGGAAGCGGCGGTGCGCGCGTGCACAGCGGCCGCCATACACGCGCGCCCCCCCGCCGCCACCGTGTGCATGCGCGCTGCCGCCACTGGCGTGTCACCAGCGGCGGCACTTTGGAAAACCCTGCTCTAGGTATTTCTGACTTCCAACTCGCATAATCCTTTGTTGATGATGTTGGCAACAGGTTTTCATGTTTCAACCAACAATGAATGTAGTAAATTCTTTTTCTAGTTATCTTTATATACTTGAAGATGCTTGATTCCTATGTCCTAGGTATGTGCATAAAATGCAAAATGTATTTTTTGTTTCAAACACCAAACATAAGATTACAATCCAGAGGTTCTGTCAATCCATTTTGGGCAACCCCGTTTATGAAAATTTAAGAGTTCTCAGATGGTTTGGCCATGAGAAAGAATAGTATTTAGAGCCAGAAAAGGACAACTCTTTGCTGCCACCTAGTGACCGCCTACATTTGTGCAGCCAAAATTAAGCTGCAAAATCTTAGCTTTCTTTAAGCTTAAAAGCATTTTCCCTGGAGGTACCAGCATTCGAATAGAATGTGAAGAGAGCTAAACTAGGCTGACTGCCTAATCGCTTGCATGAAGAAAGCACTTTCAATCAATCCTGTACTCCAGGGCAAGAAAATATCCTGGCAAGAAAATACTAAATTCCAATCAGATTATACGGAATGTGAATTACATTTATATTGTCAATACTCCACATACAAAACAATACTTGTATCACTCTTGCAGATAACTTATTTTTATACTTCTAAAGGGACAGAAGAACTACTGCAAACAGGTTAGGTTCAAACATGCCTTTGCAGCAAATGCACCATGAACTGCATCAACAATGCACAAGAGAAATAGTGAACACAATCCATACAGAATCATCTTTGCATTTTAAAAATACACTCAAGTTTCTATAAAAAGGGCATAAGAGAATGAGTGACACCGAAGTCCAAACTTAAGCCAATCATCCCATTACTGTGTTCTTCCCTTTCCCTTTCAAATGCACCCAGTCAAACTAAAAGAGCTGACCTGACCAAAGAAAGCCATCAGCATAGCTTTGGGGGGAAAACACAGATGGTAATAGCTTGCTGAATTTAGTTATGCATACACTTCTGGTTAATTGTGGAGCTCTCGGCATGCCTTTGAAGTTGAAGACACTGCACATATAAAGGCATTCTGAATCTCAACAGTAAACAACATGCACAGGGTGCACCATATTGTACACAAGCTCACCTAAGTAGCAGATGAACCAAGCTAATACGTACTATTTTTTGCATTGAAATCACTTGTATTTGTATTTAAACGTGGCAGTGCATGCACTAGTACACAAACATTTGATGATACCATCGTTCTGTTTTTCCTTTGAAAGCCTCACATGCTAACTTACCCATAGGAAGTTCAGCTTCCCTACAGGAATCTTGAAAAAGAAAAGGATTATCTTGACAAGCAGTCATGCAGTGGAATGATGAGTGAGGAAGAACAGCCTCCTTTGGGTTGTACGGTCTGTTGTTGGCCAGAGCATGTCCATGCTCTGTGTGTGTGTGTGTGACATACATGCATGTGGCTTCAGAACTTATACCCTGATCCAGTGGGTCAGAGATTAGGGCCCAGCAAGACAATTATTGGTCATCCGTGGGTTTGAAGAATGGTGGAAAGCCAAGGAGGCACAAATTCCACTGCAACTCAGATAGTGCAGGGACTAGATAAATCCATCTGGATTCTCTTCCACTATGAGTATTCAGTGGTTGCTGAGTGACTGAAAGGATCAATGAACCATGTGCATCTCATCCAATGTGCATCTCTCAGGTGACATAAGCCAAAGACCCATCCCACTGTGACTTCTGGTCTGTTCTGGTGAGCAAGTAACAAGTTCAGAATGTGACACGGTGAGTTGATAGAGTAGTCTGTACACTGAGATAAGGAGATAGCCCTCAGTCTTCCCTGGCTGGTTGGAGAAGTCCGCCAAAGGGAGGTTCGTCTTGAGGACAAGTCCATATCCAGATGTGAGCTGTGGGGTATCGCCACACAGGCTAGAGAGCTTCACCTTGCGCAGGACCCTAGTTGGTGAACAAGAGGGATACAGGTGGACAATCATTGCCGGATCTGGTGAGACCTTGACATCAGTTGCCCAAAACAAGCAGGTTCGACTTCTCACTTTCCTCTGCAAAGCAATTCTCTTTTCCCTGGCAATAATACCACTGAAACAGGTTGGTGTGCTAAAAACCAAAAACAATAAAGCCAAATAACCAGAAAAACCTGGCAGGACAGCCACACTCCCCTAACACAACCCATACATTTTCTCCCACTCTGAGCTCCCTTATCCCAACACTTGGGGGGGAAAAGCCACCTTTCCTTGCTTTCTGGAAGGTTAAAAGGGGGGCCTGTCAGATTTCAGGGGGGAAGGTATTCCATAGGGCAGGGGCTGCAACGGAAACATTTCGCTCCAAAAGGTCATCCCCCACCCAGCCTAAACCAATACTAGTATGGACCCAACCCTGTTCTGGTCCAGAAGGAGAACACACAAGAAGTATCCCAATTGCAACAACCAACACAGCATCCAGCCGTAACAGCTACTATAGAACCTGAGAAAAAAACTTTTTCAATCCATACTGGAAACAGCCTTCCTTCAGTCTGTGTCTGGAACAAAACATCTGAAATACACATGTTTTGGTTCAGGAGCAGACCACCCCAAATCAGCTGTTCCCTGCCTAGAACAGTTCATGCACAGAACATTTTGCATATTCCTTCCATCTCCCAATTGTTTTAATTTCAGTTTCTTCAATCTGTCTCAAGCTCAGGCAGATCCAATGTGCTAAGGCAGGAGTAAACTCTTCTGAAAATCTGGGGAGACTGATGAAACGGAGTTAAAGATAATTATTTCCATGCAAAAATATCAGCTTGCGCTTAAGGTTCAGCATCTCTTCTGTAGTTTTATTTTAGATTCAGGAACATTGATTTGTGCAACTCGGACCTGCATTACACAGGGTCAGTTGCAGTTAAACAACCTCTGCTGGTTTAAGGGGCACATCTGGTTTTGTCTGGCATGCCAAGGGCTGCACTCCAAAACTGAGTGGATCCAGGATCCATTTGAGGAGGGTTTGGGGGTCCTAAAGTATGAAATGGGTACCTTAAGCCTATGCAGAGCTTAAGACTGGCCCCCCTGCGTTCCTCCCCTGCAAAAAGGTGAAATTTGAGGGCTACAAAAGGAAGACTGGCAGGCCATGTGTCCACCTACCACTACCCTTTTTGCACCTGGCTCTGTTTTTTACCTCCAGCAAAGGAGATCGTTACCTTGTCGTGGTGCTGGAGCTTGAGCACCTCAATGAAACCATGAGCTAAACCGTGAAGGGACACCCAAGACGGGAAGGTCGTGGCAGAGAGGTCAGACTAAATACGATCCCTGGGGAAGGTAATGGCAACCCACCCCAGTATTCTTGCCATGAAAACTAAATGGATCAGTACAACCAAAGATATGTCGGTATACCATCGGAAGATGGGACTCCCAGGTCGGAAGATGGTCAAAATGCTACTGGGGAGGAACAGAGGATAAGTTCAACTAGCCCCAGATGTGATGACGCAGCTAGCTCAAAGCCGAAAGGACGGCTAGCGGCCGACGGTGCTGGTGGTGAACGATGAATCCGATGTTCTAAAGATCAACACACCATAGGAACCTGGAATGTAAGATCTATGAGCCAGGGCAAATTGGATGTGGTTATTGGTGAGATGTCAAGATTAAATATAGACATTTTAGGTGTCAGTGAACTGAAATGGACTGGGATGGGCCACTTCACATCAGATGACCACCAGATCTACTACTGTGGACAAGAGGACCACAGAAGAAATGGAGTAGCCTTCATAATTAATAATAAAGTGGCTAAAGCAGTGCTTGGATACAATCCAAAAAACGATAGAATGATCTCAATTCAAATTCAGGGTAAGCCATTTAACATCACAGTGATCCAAATATACGCCCCAACCACAGATGCTGAAGAAGCAGAAGTAGATCAGTTCTATGAGGATCTGCAGCACCTACTAGATAATACACCAAAAAGAGATGTTATTTTCATTACAGGAGACTGGAATGCTAAGGTGGGTAGTCAGATGACACCTGGAATTACAGGCAAGCATGGTCTGGGAGAACAAAATGAAGCAGGACATAGGCTGATAGAATTTTGCCAAGACAACTCACCGTGCATAACAAACACTCTCTTCCAACAACCTAAAAGACGACTTTATACATGGACTTCACCAGATGGTCGACACCGAAATCAGATTGACTACATCCTTTGCAGCCAAAGGTGGCGGACCTCTATACAGTTGGTAAAAACAAGACCTGGAGCTGACTGTAGTTCAGATCACGAACTTCTTATTGCAAAATTTAGAATCAGACTAAAGAGAATAGGGAAGACCCACAGATCAGTTAGATATGAGCTCACTAATATTCCTAAGGAATATGCAGTGGAGGTGAAGAATAGATTTAAGGGACTAGATTTAGTAGATAGGGTCCCGGAAGAACTATGGACAGAAGTTCGCAACATTGTTCAGGAGGCGGCAACAAAAAACGTCCCAAAGAAAAAGAAAACCAAGAAGGCAAGATGGCTGTCTGCTGAAACACTGGAAGTAGCCCAAGAAAGAAGGAAAGCAAAAGGCAACAGTGATAGGGGGAGATATGCCCAATTAAATGCAAAATTCCAGAGGTTAGCCAGAAGAGATAAGGAATTATTTTTAAACAAGCAATGTGCGGAAGTGGAAGAAGACAATAGAATAGGAAGGACAAGAGACCTCTTCCAGAAAATTAGAAACATCGGAGGTAAATTCCAGGCAAAAATGGGTATGATCAAAAACAAAGATGGTAAGGACCTAACAGAAGCAGAAGAGATCAAGAAAAGGTGGCAAGAATATACGGAAGATCTGTATAGGAAGGATAATAATATTGGAGATAGCTTTGACGGTGTGGTCAGTGAGTTAGAGCCAGACATCCTGAAGAGTGAGGTTGAATGGGCCTTAAGAAGCATTGCTAATAACAAGGCAGCAGGAGACGATGGTATCCCAGCTGAACTGTTTAAAATCTTGCAAGATGATGCTGTCAAGGTGATGCATGCCATATGCCATCAAATTTGGAAAACACAAGAATGGCCATCAGATTGGAAAAAATCAACTTATATCCCCATACCAAAAAAGGGAAGCACTAAAGAATGTTCAAACTATAGAACAGTGGCACTTATTTCACATGCCAGTAAGGTAATGCTCAAGATCTTGCAAGGTAGACTCCAGCAATTCATGGAGCGAGAATTGCCAGATGTACAAGCTGGGTTTAGAAAAGGCAGAGGAACTAGAGACCAAATTGCCAATATCCGCTGGATAATGGAGAAAGCCAGGGAATTTCAGAAAAACATCTATTTCTGTTTTATTGACTATTCTAAAGCCTTTGACTGTGTGGATCATAACAAATTGTGGCAAGTTCTTGGTGGTATGGGGATACCAAGTCATCTTGTCTGCCTCCTAAGGAATCTGTATAACGACCAAGTAGCAACGGTAAGAACAGAGCACGGAACAACGGACTGGTTTAAGATTGGGAAAGGAGTACGGCAGGGTTGTATACTCTCACCCTACCTATTCAACCTGTACGCAGAACACATCATGCGACATGCTGGGCTTGAGGAATCCAAGGCTGGAGTTAAAATCGCTGGAAGAAACATTAACAATCTCAGATATGCAGATGATACCACTTTGATGGCTGAAAGCAAGGAGGAGTTGAGGAGCCTTATGACGAAGGTGAAAGAAGAAAGTGCAAAAGCTGGGTTGCAGTTAAACCTCAAAAAAACCAAGATTATGGCAACGAGCTTGATTGATGACTGGCAAATAGAGGGAGAAAAAGTGGAGGCAGTGACAGACTTTGTATTTCTAGGCGCAAAGATTACTGCAGATGCTGACTGCAGCCAGGAAATCAGAAGACGTCTACTTCTTGGGAGGAGAGCAATGGCAAATCTTGATAAAATAGTTAAGAGCAGAGACATCACACTGACAACAAAGGTCCGCATAGTTAAAGCAATGGTATTTCCTGTAGTAACCTATGGCTGCGAGAGCTGGACCATAAGGAAGGCTGAGCGAAGGAAGATAGATGCTTTTGAACTGTGGTGTTGGAGGAAAATTCTGAGAGTGCCTTGGACTGCAAGAAGATCAAACCAGTCCATACTCCAGGAAATTAAGCCAGACTGCTCACTTGAGGGAATGATATTAAAGGCAAAACTGAAGTACTTTGGCCACATAATGAGAAGACAGGATACCCTGGAGAAGAAGCTGATGCTAGGAAAAGTGGAAGGCAAAAGGAAGAGGGGCCGACCAAGGGCAAGATGGATGGATGGTATTCTGGAGGCGACGGACTCAACCATTGGGGAGCTGGGGATGGTGACGGCCGACAGAAAGCTCTGGCGTGGGCTGGTCCATGAAGTCACGAAGAGTCGGAAACGACTGAACGAATAAACAACAAACTGTTTTTTACACATCCTGGCCTGTTTTCCAATAGACACCTTTAATTAGTCATCCAATTTAATGAGAGCCTAGCAGTCTCTTGACACAATTCACGGTTTCCTTATTATATGCAAAAAATAGTCCAGTGGGTGGCAGACTTTTAGTTGCCAGAAGCTGGGAAGCATAGGGCGAGGTCTTTGTAATTGAATTTCAGATGAGAAAGAACCTATTCTGGCTGCAGGATCTGGGGAATGCATGCAATATTGGAGAGAGCAAAACTGATGTGAGTTTTCTCCTCCGCCTCTGTAGCAATTGGTTGGGTTACTAGCTGCACTGCTTTTTTCTTTGCTGTAAGTTCCTTGTGGGTTCTAGCAAGCATGCAGGATTGGAAGAGGGAGTCTGGCCCAATATCTGGTTAGGAAAGATACAGCAGGAGAAATGGCAGTATCTTTCTGAATCTCCCAGGAATCCTCATCACCAGACGATGAGAGCTGTAGGTTCCAAAATAACGTATGTTCTCAGCTGAATTTATTTATTTATTATTTAAATTTATATGACCGCCCATCTCCCTGAAACGGAATGCATTCTACTCAAGTACAGAAAAAGATACAGAACATAGTAACACTTGAAATCTTAAAATCTTCTATTTTCATCCGATAAAGATAAAATCTAGACAAGTGACTAAAGCAGAGCTTTCCAAACTGTGTGTCGGGACACATTAGTGTGTCGGCTGCAGTGTCTGGGTGTGTCGCAGCTGATGTTGCCTCCGAGCCCTGCCAGGATTCCGCGCAGGTCCTAGTGCCTGCCTTGTGCCTTGCTGCCTCCAAACCTGCTGTGATTCCACACAGGTCCTAGTGCCTGCCCTGTGCCCTGCTGTAAGAGTATGTTGCGAAATGATGCCCTGCTGTAAGAGTGTGTCACGAAATGATGCATGTCTAAAAAGTGTGTCACCAACATGAAAAGTTTGGAAAGCTCTGGACAAAAGAAATTAGAATATTAAAAACGTAACCATTTACACATTCTTTCATTTAACATTTTTTCCCCAAAGGTTATTCTATTATATGGGATTGCTCAGGACAACAGGCATCTTTCCAAGCTATATTTATCCAAAGATATTGAACTCAGTGGATATGCAGAAGCTGATATAATTTAAGAGAACATCTCCATTCTGAAATCTATTATAACTATAGTTCTGATTTACTGAAAGTTTACAAGCAAAGATTATACACATCCATACATTCATCAGCCTATTCCTTTTTGGAGTAAGCAACATTATGCAAAGTCCAAAAAAGAAGTGAGAATTAGTGAGCAAAATAATTGAAAGGCAGGAGATATAGAAATATATCTAGATAAAGAAATATAAATCTAGTTCACTCCAGTGCCATTCACTATACCAGGGCTTTCCAAAGTTTTCCCGCGGCGACACACCAACCACTGTTGGTCGTGTGTCGCCGCAGGAAAACCCGGAAGCTGCTGCTTTCGGTTTTTGCGCGCCACCGTTGGTGTGTCGCTGCGGGAAAACCTGGAAGCGCTGATGATGATCAGCGCTTCTGGGTTGTGTGGTGACACACCAGACTGTGTGTGGTGACACACTTTTGTGTCGCAACACAGAGTTTGGAAAGCTCTACACTATACCTCTTCATATCTTTCTACCCTTCCAACCCAACTTTGCTTCCATCAGGTCCAGACCCCAATGTATACATGGTTATTTGTCACCTCTGTTTTGCAAATCTCATCAACTCCACCCAGATTCATTTGTTGATTCTGTTGCAATGGGTTGCTTAATCTCAAATCCAGAAACATCAATCAGTATAGAATTCAGCCACCAGGTTGGTCTCTGGCAAACCCAAAGGCCACCTGTGCTACTATGAAGCTCTGCACTGGCTGCTAATCCACCTCCAGGCAAAATGCTACGTGCTGGTCCTCTAAAGCCCTACACAGCTTGGGTCCATGTTAGCTGAAATAATTATCCTGCTGCAGAATCTACTCGGCACTGAGGTCATTGGCGAGAGTTTGGCTACAGTTGCTGAAGCTCATCTGGTGATGAAGCAGGGTGAAGCCTGCTCTATATGGTCCTGGTGTCTGGAATACACTTCCTCTTTTGTGTTTTTATTGTAACCTACTATGAACTTACAACTGCTGGTGAAATAAATAAAGCCCTTTCTGTCATTTAACTCTCCCTGCTTCAATATTGCCATGTCGCGGTGTTGCAATACTCACAGAGAAGCTGCAAGTGCCAGAATCCTCCTTTCTTTTCAGCTCTGACTAGGAACTTTTCTTAGAGATTTAAAGATAGAGCTGGCCAAAAATCTATCAAACATTCTCTAATGCACTCATATGTCATTTCATGGAGGAATAGAGTTTCAGGTCTACTAGTCTTGTTGGGTAGTGATCCCAAGGCAAAATGAGAACTAAAATCTTAAGTGGATCAGGGATCCGAGCCTATTGCGAAACGATTGGCTGGCAATCCTGTGAGTTGCAGTCCAACATGAGAGCTCCATGCTTCAGTCACTAGATTTATTTATTTATTTATTTATCAAATTTATCACCGCCCATCTCTACCGCAGTAGACTCAATTCCTCAGATGCTAGTACTGTATTCTTTTGTTCTTTTGATTAAAAAAATTGAGGTGACATAAGATTAACAATTCAGCATCTGTCCACACTTTTTATTCAAAACAGATGAGCTTAATTATTTAACATAACCAATTAAAGTAAAGATGCTATAAAACAACCAGAACAAACTGTATTGAAGTGTAAGTCAGGCTGATGCCACATTATTTCTTCCATTTATTTCCCACATTTCTTCTAAAAAGCTCAAGGTGGCATGCATGGATCACTCATGGGCCAGGTTAAGCTGAGAGAAAGTGACTGTTGAAAAGTCACTTAATTAGCTCCACAATTCAGTGGGAACTTGAACCTGGTCCCAATCCAATACTAACCACTACTCTACCCTGGCTTGAGGACAAAGCAACCTCTGTCCCCACATTGTTAATCCCTGGTGTTTCTCATCTTAATTTCCCAGAAAATTCCAGTGTATCGTTGTTGTCTGTCATTTTGTTTTCTGCAACAGCAGTACAAGCAGGGGCCAAAATGGCTGTTGGCTTCCAGAACCAGACCTCTTCCACTCCCCCATCCCAAGCAACACCAGTATCATAGTGTGCCTGATGATCAGGGAAGTTACCCCATTTGCTGAAGGAAGATGTGTGTTGATGTTGCAGTTCACTTGGTTAGAGAACTATCTTGAACTGCAATACCTAAATTAGAAACCTCCTTTTTTCTCTACCACCTGGGCAGACTCTCAGAGTTTATCTTGCACAGCAGAGGTTTTAATTCTTTCTGTAAAGACAGTTTAAAACATCCCCAGCTGTATCCTGATGGGTAGACTTGGCTGCTAATCTAGCCTAAGGCATAACATGATCCTGGAAGATAGAATTATATTGTAGGGCAAGTTCAGGCTTATCCTTGCCAAGTTATACACATCTGTGATGATTTCCAAGTGTCAGAGATTAAGAAATGACAGCCAAGAGTAAAGAAGGGTTGTGTGCAGCTGGTCCCTTAGTAACAACAGCAACTTTGGCCATAGCAGCCACAGAGTTCTAGCACGAGTACTGTATTTCTGATGTTTTTTAATGGATAGCAGCCATTATGGTCCAATAAAAACAGGATTATTATATATTTATGAGGGCTAACTAAAGTAGTGGATGTGTTTTGATTTCTACATTTGATGTTAATGAAAAAGAGAAAGAAACAGAACAATTATGAGATGGAGGTTCTTGTGATGAATCTGATACTTAATTATTAATTCAGAGTCTCTCAATCAGAAGCCATTTTAGGATGTGGAAGAAATCTTTATTAATACAGGTGATCAATACAAGGCAAAGATCAGACTGAAGAAAGGCCCGCGGAATTGCTATGATAAAATCCCCCTTTGTGCCAGCCCCTCCCTAAATGCTGAATTCTTTCTAACAGCTTCTAACTCCCAGCTGCAATTCATTCTGCTAATGCTGACCTTGGAGCTTACTCAGGGTCTCAACAATTCTAATCAACATACCAAACTGCCACTACAAGCATGCTAATACAAATACTACAATACCCATCACTACAATGCCCCTTAACTATACTGGAAGGATGCTAAATCCTGAGTTCTGGGTAAAATTAGTCCAATAGGACCTTGTGTACAACAAAGTGACTTTGCATGTAATGCAATTTAGTTAAATCTGCATAGCTCTTCTTGGACTACAACTTAAGACTGTTATAAACCATAGGTAGATTTTTTTCCCATCATACCTTTGTGGAATATTGCTTTTTAAAACTTAATTTAGATCAGAAATCTGAATGCCTTCCCTTTCTCCAAGTCTGGAAACCAAGCAGAGTGGGAAGGAAGGATTTAGACTCATTGTACAAATGTTTTATACTGCTGTGTGAACTGGCATGAAATTTAGCATGATGATTAACGTGTGCATGCATGCATGTGTAACCTATTCAAGTGTGTGCATTTTAACCATGCTTTTCCAGCAACATCCTAGAAGCAAATAACTGATTCAAAACAATAATCTGTTTTATTAAAATTAAGAGAAATGAGAAATAGACAAAGAATCAGATATTTCACATCACTTTTTGAGAAGAGGGAGGGTTTTTTTTTCATTTTTAAATATAGAATACACAAGTATCTACCAGTACCCTTTTTATTATGAGTTACTAGTTGGTTGCAGTGTATATATGTTGCCAGTGACCAGGTTATATTGCAGAAATATTTATGATGGGTGCATACAATGCATTGCTGGTTGTCTTTTTTGCATCTATGATATAGTACTGTAGATACTAACTTGCTTAAAAAAAAAGTCAAGATTGTCCATTAAGGCTCTGTTGATAGTTTTTGGCCTTATACTGATTTTATTTGGTATTAATGTCTGATCTGGTTGATAACACTGAAAATGAATAGGAAACCTTTAAAATACAAAAATAATTACATAAGTAAGCTTAGTTTCAATCCCTTTTCTATAATAATGCATCTGCTAACACTTTTGGAGATCTTTCCAGGGCAAGAATCTTACAGAATTGAGATGTTACAAGAAAGGTCTCCCTGTGTGTTCACCAGGCTTGCATTTGATATGGGATGAACACTTTTAAAAAATCCATCATTTTATGAAAGGACCAATTTAAAAGTAAACCTGGATGTGTATAGTAAGTTCCCACTTTGGTGCTGATGCAGCCAGTAACATTTAAACTAGCTTGCTACCCTCAGCCTATTAGCCCAGACAGAATCTAAGGCACGTAGATCAATGTAGCTTTTTCCTCCAATCATTTAAATGACAGTGATCTTGGGACTTAAGAACTACCAGCTTCCCCCCCCCCCACCCCAAGGCTTTTAATATTTGGATGAGTGGAAAAAAGAGAGATGCTAGACCCAGTAAAGTAGCTTTTGCTTTTCCTAGTGCCCTGGAACTGTTAAACCACTGAGCTTTTCTGGGGGTGGAGTACATTATGGGATGGTGGCTAGACTTTCTAGCACCTTTCCCAAATAAGGATAAATTCAAGGCTATTATTTCTGGTATTTTAATTTATTGAAACATAGTATGTCATTCTGAACTTGCACTATGGTTAGCATTAGGCTGAGGGCTAAAGAAAATCTAATTTGAAGACAAAAGTGAGTAGATTTTTAAAAACACTAGTTGCATTCTGCCATAACACAAAACCAAGAACGGATGGTTTGCACACAAAGTAAGCCAAAACTAAAGCACTTTATGGCTTAGTAAGAGCTATGAATGAGTTGGATTGGGAGTATTTTGGAATTAGTGGACGTAATATAAATTACAGTACTATTAACAATTTAATTAAATTTTGCTGCTTTCAGTGTTAAGCCCATTTAGATGGCAGCATCGAGACAACCTTGGTTGATTTTGAAAAACTAACTAGCATCAAGTCTTGCTACTTCATGGATGGGAGACCACCAGGAAATCTCTGGGTCATACACTTGACTGGGAAGTTGAAAAAAAATCTTGGAAGAAGGTGGTGGTAAACCATTCCTTTACTGTTGCCAATAAACTATTTCGATATGATTATGTAGTCATCAGGAATTGAGCTGATCTTGAACTGGACGTTACTGTGCTATGTTCAGTACTTCATATTCTCAGCACCTTCACTGGATAGGCAGATTTTCATTCTCATCTAATAAAACCATAAGCCAGCAATTCAATTATAAAAGTGCTGTGCTTTTATACCTCTTGCTAATAATAATAACTAAATCATCCCTCTTTTTTGGCAACTGGATAATGCAATACATATTCATGCAGAAATAAGCCCCTTTGTGTTTAACTTGCTCCCACATAAATAAAGATAGAACTGCATTAAGGTAGGAGTCCTTAAAATATAATTGCTGCAATCTACTGTTTACTTTCAAGGGGCGTGGTGGCTCAGCGGGTAAGACGCCAGGCTTGTCAATCGGAAGGTCGCAAGTTCAGAGGTTCGAATCCCTAGCCCTGTGTGCGGAGTGAGCTCCCGCACTAGCCCCAGCTCTTGCCAACCTAGCAATTCAAAAGCATGCAAATGCAAGTAGATGAATAGGTACCACTTCGGTGGGTAGGTAACAGCGTTCCGCGCGTGTCATGCCGGCCACATGACCGCGGAAGCGTCTTCGGACAGCGCTGGCTCTTCGGCTAACAAACGGAGATGAGCACCGGCCCCTAGAGTCGGACACGACTGCACAAATGTGCGGGGGGAACCTTTACCTTTACCTTTTTTTTACTGTTTACTTAGTAAAGGTAAAGGTTCCCCTCACACATTTGTGCAGTCGTGTCCGACTCTAGGGGCCAGTGCTCATCTCAGTTTCTTAGCCGAAGAGCCAGCGTTGTCCAAAGACGCTTCCACGGTCATGTGGCCGCATGACATGCGCGGAACGCTGTTACCTACCCACCGAAGTGGTACCTATTTATCTACTTGCATTTGCATGCTTTCAAATTGCTAGGTTGGCAAGAGCTGGGGCTAGTGCGGGAGCTCACTCCGTCACACGGGGCTAGGGATTCGAACCTCCGAACTTGCAATCTTCCTATCAACAAACCTGGTGTCTTACCCGCTGAGCCACCACGCCCCCCTGTTCACTTACCTCTAAGTAAATCCCATTGTTTTAATTGAAGATTTCCTGAAAAAAATGTGTACAATACAGCAGGCAAATAATGAGGCTATAGGAATGAATACACAGTTCATGCCTGCAAGAATTAGGTTCCCTGTATTCAGAAGGGAACTTAAAATTTAGTGTTTAAAACATTTAAAGGCTACTTCAAACCACACGAGCCCTCCTACAGCAGCTTGTATGGTAATGCATCATGTAATTAAGTAGGAAAAATAAGATTTAATGAACATCAGCAATTATATGAAATATCCAGACCAAACAATAATAAAATTGATTTGGTGATTTATGATAATCAGGTAAAAACCATGATCAGTCTGGTAAGAATACACTTTGGGAAAGGCCAAAGACCACAGATAATTCTTACTAACATATACTCATTGCCTTATTTTCCCTTTCAGGATAAGCAACATTTATGCTGAATTGCAAAGTGTAGAAAAAAGAATAGGAAGTAGTAATTTAAGGCATGAGAGAAGAAAACCAAAACATAGCCAAAATTAATTCACAACGATACAGTTCGCTACACCTCTCCATCTCTTTCCATCCTTGTCAACCCTCCCTGCTTCCACTGGGTTGATTCCTGACTTCATCCCTTGCCTTCAGCTTTCTTACCTCTCTAGCAGACAGCGTGCTTAGTCACAATTCAGATGCAGCCAGTGGGTAATTTAGGAAAAATAATTATTGGAAGAAAAACTCAGGTAGTCCTGGCTGTCTTCTCAGTGCAGTGCACTGGAACAATGACGTTTCTTTCCACCAGCCTAAATTCTCCACCAGACATAAGAAAATATTCCTGGAGCAATTATGTTAATGCCTTTGAATGAACTGAGAAAAAGGATGAATGAAAATGAATGGGGAGAAAGAATGAAGTGAGCAGCTCAGGGAACGCATGCATCAAGCAGACCGCCTGGATCCAGCAACGTCACCCACAGCCAAGAGAACTTGTTTCAGAAAACGTTTCATCCACACTCTGTTTGGCAAGATTGTGTTTACACACTGCTGCATTTTGGATCCCATCAAGATGCTTTCCTAAATGGAGTGGACAATGTCTGAATATGGCAGAGCGGGGAGGGAGTCAATTAAATGATCCAAATTAGTAGAGGGGCAGTGTTAATGAAGCATTCAGTGCTTTGTCGTTCTTGTCTTTCTTTCCCGGGAAAATCCTATTAGTATAAAAACACTTAATAGAGGCACTTCAAAGAGGTGGTGGGGAAACATTTTTTTCTCTCGGATGTCAGCACCATTCAGCCAAACACAGGTTTCATTTAGGCTGTTACTGAAGCATAGTTCCATTAAGGGTGTTCACGTTTCTCTGCTTTCAGAAAAGATGCTTGTCAGTGGAGATAACAAAATCCATCAGAGAATTATGGCACAATCCAGGGCATGTTTACTTGAAAGTAAGCCCTGCTGAGCACAATGGGGCCCGAATACAAATATGTGTATATATACGATTGCAACCTTAAGAGCCCAGTTTCCACTGATGACAATATCTCTTTACGTATGCATTTGGCACAATAGGTGTGAAACAGTAACTTTGCTAGTGGGAAGCCTTTCTCTCCCTCTTTGGAAAAAGATACAAGACACTCTCATGGGCATTTCAGGTCAGAACACTGAAACCTTCAGAATAAAGAGAATGTTCAGGTAATGAAACACCTATGTGGCAGGTTAAGACTTAGTAAATAGCTGTTGGCTTCCTGCAGATGATAGATCATACTGCTAGCAAGCCACAAAGTAGTGCATTGAACTTTGGTGTGGGTGTGTGTTGGGGAAGAGACTTAAAGTTTGAATAGTGCTTGGGTCAAATCTAGAACATTGCACAAGACAACATTCTGCTGGCTTTCTTCCTTAGTATGTGGAAGTGCCGTTTTTCTGTATTTGTATGAGAAAGATCTTAGGGTGGCAGAGAAGAGCTTCCAGATAAGCAAATATACGTAGGAGTCCTGGAAGCTACGTTAGTATTTTAAAGATCCAAAGGGATCTGCGACAAAGTAGTGCAGTGTGCAGCATTCCTCCTCAGAGTTCCAGCCACTGTTTGTTCTTTCAGGATGTTCTGTTCAGTTCCACCCCACCACCCCTAGTTTTACGTCTAGAAGGCAACATTTTGTGACAAGTAATTGTTGCTTCCCTTCCCCAGCCCTGGAAAAAAGCCTACCAACTTAGGGATTTACTCAAATGTGTACATGTGTCCTCTGCTTATACAGGTAGTCCTCAGTGAATGACCATACAGTAATTGGGACCGGCAACTCTGTCCCTAAGCAACACGGTTGTAAAGCGAAAAATCATGTGAACGTGTTGACTTACGACAGTAGTTCCAGCAGTTCCGGTTCCAGTGATTAAGTGAATCACGTGCAGTCATTAAGTGCGATGTCACATGATCACAAATTGCGACTTCCTGCCGCCTTCCCCGTTGCCTTTGCTTGTCAGAAGCTGGAAGCAAAGGTCGCAAATGGCGATCACGTGACCATGGGAGGCTGTGACGGTCGTAATTGCACACTGGTTGTCAAGCGCTCGAATTATGATCATGTGACCACAGGGATGCTGTGATGGCTGCAACTTCGAGGACCAGTCATAAGTCTCCTTGTTCAGCGCCGTTGAAACTTCTAATGGTTGCTGAACGAGTGGTCGCTAAGCGACGACTACCTGTCCAAAAGGTAAAAATATTCACTATTTGCATATGGATTTTGCAGAATTATTAATGCACTCCTGAATTTTTAAACGTCTCACTCTTCTAATACTTTATTTTTCTGACTAAACTGGTGAGTCACCAGTTGGTTGCCAACATAGTTTGCATAATAACCAAATGTGTCCATCTATAGCACACAGTAACCATGAACAATTGTTTCTAGTCGCTTTTATCGTAAATGGGTTTTGTTTTCAGCCTCTTCAGTCATCTATTATAAAACAGCCCCCATTCATCTGTGGTTGTAAGAATAACTCATATGTTTAGCTTTACTTCTTTGGGGAAAAAAATCTGAAAGTATTGGATATGGAATAAAGCATTGTTCTCAATTACTAATTTCCAAAAGAAGAGGTTGCTGCCTCTTTGCAAGACCAACTCCTCTCCCAGAGGTCTGGGACAGGCTGCAAATGTGTTCTCAGATGCATTTCACACACACACACACACACACACACACACACACCATGCTGTCATAACTGCACATCTTTTCATGCAGCCAATGCTCTGCTTAAAAAGGATCACCTTGGCCTGGTGTGCAGTGTTTGAACCTGATTAATCTGTGGCCCAGGAGACTACCACGTGGAGGCACTGGCAAGAAAGCTCCTATTTTAAATGGAAAGAACCATAAGAATAACATTTTTCCCCCATGTGTGGCATCGTTGAAATTTGTCATAAGCTTTGGCACTGAAAATAAATGCTTGCTTGAGAGAGAGAGGAGTCCACTTCATTATTTGCCACATGTTAATTAACATGTAGACATAATCAGGGCAGCACAGTCTCTTTCACACTATGTTTTCAACATTCATTTGTACTATTGAAGAATTATTTGCACAAGAAAACTTACATCATTCAATCAGACTTTCTCAGCTGGTGCTTTCCAGATGTATTAGACTGCAACTAGTTCAATGGGTTGCAATTCCCAACCAGTTGAACACAGCTACATATTAAGACTCAGAACATTTTTTGTACATTAGACTGACAGCATCTCTTTGTACTGATGGTCAGCATCGAGTATCCAAAATGTACCTGGGGAACTGAAAGCTGGATGCTGGACTGGAAAGTGTGATCTCTTCTCAGATTGCTCAAATTCATGCAAACTCTCTGGGGATAGCCCTTGATTGCCCTGGAACTAGTTAGTGGGATTCTAACACCTTCTATTAGGTGTAAATCGGGGTGGGTAATCCATCATGGTCCCCAGGCCATATGCAGGACCTTCCACTATTTTTTTGCAGTTCCCTGAGCCTCTCAAAGAGACATCATCCAACCAGTGCACTAAAATAGCTGGCAAGACCGGGCATGTGGTCCCCAAGTTGGTTCAAATGACAGTAGACTGGTCAGAAGTAGATCATCTTAATGACAGAGCTCCAGTTATGGAACTCTATTCCGAGGGAAGTATAACTGAACCCAACAATGTCTTCTGCTAAATGACAGTTCAAGACATGCCTGTTCACCCAGGTGTTTGGAGGATATAGCTCTGCAAGGACTGAAGTGTCTCTTAGGTAGCCTATTATTTTTCTATTCCTTTTAAAATGAATCCTGCTTTTTAGTTTATTGTTTCTAAGGATTGTCAGTTCTTGCTCTTTTGTAAGTTGTTTTGGGCTCCCGCAGAAGGAAAAGCAATACAGAAATAAAATAAAGAATAAATAGCAACAAGCTTATCATGTTATTTGTTAAAAACAGACCCCAAAGTCATGTCTCTGCCCTTTAGTTTGACCTCAGCGGGCAAAAGTAATGGAAAGAATGCAGTCCCCTGCTGCAGAACAGTCCTCACATCTGGTATCAATGAGTGATAGGATCTATCTATCATCTATCTATCTATCTATCTATCTGTCTATCTATCATCTATCTATCTATCTATCTTTTTAAATGATCCAAAGCATTGAAAGAAAAAGAAACATGTTCAGACACATCACACTGCATCTTCCTTTTCAAGTGAGTCTTCTTTCCTCTGTTACAGAACTATCCTCTCGGACCATTTTCTTGCTGAGGAACAGATTACTCATATCACAAATAGTCACCCTGCTATAAAAACGGGGAGGAATTACACTGGCATTTCATTTGGGCTTCCAGGTTGACTGGTTTGCCAACTTGTCTCCACCCTGATTGCAGAATGATTGAACACTCCAGTGAGGTCATTAACATACGGAGCCAGCCTCGTATTCAATGGCCATTTGACATCTGTTCCTAGTTGTTTGTTTTAATGGATTGAGCTTCCACATTTACTCAAAATGGTTTATCTTGTTTCTGCTGGCTTTTGTGAAGACTGACAGTGGCACTCTCTCACCTTTCTAAACTGAGGATATGGCGAAATATAACCTCAGTCATCTATTCCCCCCCCCTATCAATAGCCAGATTGCATGCATCTGACTGACACATGTAAGCACAATCCTAAAGATCCATTAGTCTGGAAGTCTGCTAATGGCCTAAACCATGTTCATGCAGCACACTAAATCCATGGTTTGCTTAATTGAATAAACCACAGTTGGCTGGGTTCACCCAGCACACTAAGCCACAAACAAGCAAACTGCTCTTCCCAAACTGGAAGTTCATTGTTGAGAAAATAGCCTATATAGAACTTGTTGTACCCTGCAGCTGTCGAATACTAGAGGCCAGTACAATACAAAAACAACAACCATGGCTTAATTCAATTACATGATAGTTTGCCAAACCACTGTCGCTGTCCAGAACCTCCAATCATATCTTCCCCTACCCATCAGTACTTGGATTTGCCTGTCATTTCTCATGACTCCATCAGTTCTTCTGAATTTGTCTGTTTCTATATCCAGCAACAGATGGATATATGCTCATGCTCAATTCAAATCTCCTAGGTCCCCTTCCCTCCTGCTTTTCCACCCTAACATCACCTTGCACATATCCAGATGAGCTGGTCCTCTGGCTACTAGCTTCTCCGACCACCCCGCATTCAATCTACACATTCACACTACAGGTTTGCATTTTCACACCTACCTCTTCAATTCCTTAACTTAAAATCGTTCAGTTTATCCCTCCCTCCCCATCCCTGCCGCCTCTTGCAGGTTGGCAAAATCAGGATTCTCTCCACCACAGCTGGTTCCCTCACTCCGGGGGCCGCCTTTTTCAGTCTGATTCTTAGCCTGCCTGGTCCAATGACAAACTGGTTGGTGTTCCTGGTCCCTGAAGCAGGACCTCTGGCTGTCCTTGGTGCCTCTTGCCCTGCTATCTGCTCTTGTCTATTGCTGGCTGTTTGGTAGCCCAGCCTTTCAACCACCTGATCACTTGCTCTTCCCATAGCCGTGGCATTTGCCCAGGCCTGAGGTTACTAAGATGGGGGAGAGACTTCTGGGCTCTTCGTCCTCCAGCCACTTTTCCACCTGGACTGTGAGCCCCCAATTTTGTCAGTCACGAACCATACATTTCTGTGCCATAACAGCTTGGCTATTAACCCTCTTCTTCTTACTCCTGTCATCTTCTCACTTCCTCTCTTTTTCTTTCTAGTTCTACCAACTCTCACCTTCTCATCTCTCCATCTGTATCTATCCTGATTCTGTTTAATCCAATTTCATTACCTCTTTGTCTCCTCTAAAATCTTGCAATGCCACCAACTCTCCTTCAGTGATTCCCAAATTACAGACAGCGGTGACATTCCAATTGATACTTTTTCTTCTGTCCATTATTATACAACTTTAGTCACTCTTCAATAGCCAGCCAATAGTTTCCAGCTCAGTTCTATTTTCTTTTGAGACTAGAGAGCCTGCTACATGGTTTGGATAACACATGGTTGCCATTTTTGGGGGATGATCACAATGTTCAACATTTCCCCTTTATTCCACCATTCATCCTTCTGGTATCTCTGGGACCTAGGATGTTGAATGCCTTTAAAGTGCCATTTTTCCAGTTCAATAGCCTGCTTCACACAATATGCTAAAACACAATGTAATTTTTTTTGGTTTTGCTGTAAGTTAAGTGAAATTAGTTTTTATGGCTTATATACCATGGTTTATAGCTTAACATCTTGGTGGTAGGAGGATACCAAGTCATCTTGTCTGCTTCCTGAGGAATCTGTATAACGACCAAGTAGCAACGGTAAGAACAGACCATGGAACAACAGACTGGTTTAAGATTGGGAAAGGAATATGGCAGGGTTTTATACTCTCACCCTACCTATTCAACTTGTACGCAGAACACATCATGTGACGTGCTGGGCTTGATGAATCCAAGGCTGGAGTTAAAATCACTGGAAGAAACATTAACAATCTCAGATATGCAGATTATACCACTTGGATGGCTGAAAGCGAGGAGGAGCTGAGGAGCCTTATGACGAAGGTGAAAGAAGAAAGTGCAAAAGCTGGGTTGCAGTTAAACCTCAAAAACACCAAGATTATGGCAACCAGCTTGATTGATAACTGGCAAATAGAGGGAGAAAACGTGGAGGCAGTGACAGACTTTGTATTTCTAGGCGCAAAGATTACTGCAGACACTGACTGCAGCCAGGGAATCAGAAGACGTCTACTTCTTGGGAGGAGAGCAATGACAAATCTTGATAAAACAGTTAAGAGCAGAGACATCACACTGACAACAAAGGTCCACATATGTCTATGAAGGTTCTCAGTCATCCAGGTGGAATTGTCTGTAGCTTGAATCATGTCAACTGGATTTCTATTTTCTCAGTGGAAATGTTTCGCTCCTTATCCAAGGAGCTTCTTCAGTCTGAGCAAAGTTGGTAAGGGAATCCTAAATATGTTTCTAGGTAGCTGTGTGACCTTACACCTGGGGCTAGGTCATGGTTATATTGGTGGTAACACCACAGGACCAGAGTCAGCAGTTTATCTTCATCTAAAGGAAAAAGGACACTCATTTGAGGACATTAATGTTCACATTTTAGACAGAGAAGATAGGTGGTTTGAGAGAGGGGTCAAGGAATCCATTTATGCCAACTTGGAAAATCCTTCCTTGAATAGAGGTGGGGGCCTCAGGCACAACCTCTCCCCCATCTTCCTCCCTGCTTTGTCTTCTGTGCCTAGGAAGATTAAGATCATTTCACAAGCTCAACAGCAGCATGTTGATCTTAACGATCCTCCTTTAGATGATAAAAGGACTTAAAATAAAAAAAATAACATCTCAATATAACCATGACCTAGCTCCAGGTGTAAGGTCACACAGCTACCTAGAAACATATTTTAGGATTCCCTTACCAACTTTGCTCAGACTGAAGAAGCTCCTTGGATAAGGAGCGAAATGTTTCCACTGAGAAAATAGAAATCCAGTTGACATGATTCAAGCTACAGACAAAGGTCTGCATAGTTAAAGCAATGGTATTCCCTGTAGTAACCTATGGCTGTGAGAGCTGGACCATAAGGAAGGCTGAGCGAAGGAAGATAGATGCTTTTGAACTGTGGTGTTGGAGGAAAATTCTGAGAGTGCCTTGGACTGCAAGAAGATCAAACCAGTCCATACTCCAGGAAATAAAGCCAGACTGCTCACTTGAGGGAATGATATTAAAGGCAAAACTGAAGTACTTTGGCCACATAATGAGAAGACAGGATACCCTGGAGAAGATGCTGATGCTAGGGAAGGTGGAAGGCAAAAGGAAGAGGGGCCGACCAAGGGCAAGATGGATGGATGATATTCTGAAGGTGATGGACTCGACCGTGGGGGAGATGGGGGTGGCGAGGGCCGACAGGAAGCTCTGGCGTGGGCTGGCCCATGAAGTCACGAAGAGTCGGAAGCGACTGAACGAATAAACAACAACATAGCTTAACATACTTTTTGAATACAGCCAATTGTGATTTATTCCACAGGTCATGGTTAAAGAAATCCAATCGATATTATAAGCTATATATTATAACTCTAAGTGATATACCAACTTCTCCTACAACACAGTACTGATTGTGTGAGATGCAGTAGGGAAATTTTTGTATATCTTTTCAGTTCTGGTCAAGCAGAGGAAACCCTAACATTTACTACTAGTGCAGCATCTTGTTTTTTTTTTGTTTTTTTTTTGCAGAATAGAGGGGCTTCATAAATCAAGTTTTAAAGGAATTAGAGATTTAGCCGTATGGGAATAAAAGTAGACTTGAAAGTGTGTGAGTGCCTACAACAGTTGTGTGTGCACATGCCTGGTGCATTAAAAAAATTCAGAAATCAAACTTGGCAGCATTTCCAGGGGTCTTCAATGGGAATTGAAGGCCTGTACAGCTTTTCTCCTGGCTTCAATTTCCTGATCTACTGTATATCATATTATTGGAACTGTGGGAAATGCCTCAAGTAATAGCATTTCTCATAGGACTCCTCTCTGTTTATTTTATTTTTTTCTATTAGAGAGGTCTAAACAATAATAATACAATGGTTTTTAAAAAGAGCTGCATGTGATACTGGTGGAAGGCTGCTAGAATCTGAAATCTAGAAGCGTTCCTCAAGAAGGAGCTGAGTCAAACCCACATGGGAAAGCAATCACAGCTACAGACCTAGACAGAGAAATCTGGACATGCCCAAACATATCCCAACAGCTCCTATTAATCTACAATTTGAAATAGACAACTGATTTTTAATGAAGGCAACACTGAGTATCAGCACTAAGAACTAATGCTGTGGGCAGCATGGATGAAATCAGCCATTTCTAGGATATATATACTGCTGTGCTATCTTCATCAGGGCAGTATCCATAGTAATAAGGGATTTTATATATATATAAAATATAAAATATGTAAAATCCCTTATTACTATCCCTTATTTCTTATTACTATGGATACTGCCCTGATGAAGATAGCATAGCAGTTAGATGCAGCATAGCTTTCTTCCCAGCACAGTGTACCAGCCCCCAACCAAAGATTCTTCTGAGCCGTATGGACAAATATTTTCTTCTTTTTCAAGTATATTTCATACATCATTACACCTTTGATTATCATAGTCTTTATAGTAGACATTTCTTCAACAAAATAACTGTAAATGACCTCATAGTTACCATTCTCCACAGATGGGGAAAAAACTTAATGGAATAGATCAAGCACTAAGATTGCTAAGACCATGAGCAGATATGAATAACCGGCATGAGGAGGTGAGAATCCTTCTATTCACAATTTGGGGACCAACTGGCTATAGGAAGTGGAGAGAGCAAAATAGGATCTGGCATTTGGAGAGGGGATCTCCACAGCCACATCCCATTGCAGGGGAAATTATTCACCTGGTGATGTCTGAGTCGTTCTAGGATCTGTTTCACACACCCTGGCATTCCATGATTTGTTGAATAAGCTATAGTTAGAAGAGACTATCTGTAGCTCAGGGTTGAACTGTGGAGTCCTTGGTGCTCTCTGAGCTTGGTTGTTTCCTTGCCGACGTTTCGTTGCCTGACTAGGCAACATCTTCAGTGCTAGAAGGGAGTGGGGGTTGCTCTCTGTTTATCTCCCATTTGTGTGCTTTCTGAAGCATTTGACATCCATATGTGGTATCAATAAAATTGAGTATCTGTAGCTCAGGGTTGAACTGTGGACCCCTTGGTGCTCTCTGAGCTCTGAGCTCAGAAAGCACACAAATGGGAGATAAACAGAGAGCAAACCCACTCCCTTTTCGCACTGAAGATGTTGCCTAGTTGGGCAACAAAACATCTGCAAGCAAAGAACCAAGCTCAGAGAGCACCAAGGACTCCACAAAGCTATAGTTACCTGGATTCACATGGAATGCTATGTCACAGATAAACTAGATTATGACTCGGGGGGAACTCAGATTAACACTTTTTATGGGGTACCTACACAACTAAGGCGAACCATCTGCTGTAACCCTGGCAACATAATGATAGGTTCTCTATCCTAATGTAAGCTCAAGATCACACAACTCTAGGTACTTAAGCTCCTACTGTCTTCTAGGTGACATAACTCAATCATTCCAATCTAGCACCCTCCATATGTATTGAGATTTATTCCCAGAATTCAGCACGAGTTTGAATTCTGTGAATTGTAGTCCCAATAGAGATTAAGTCTGATGTAACTGAAGGATAAGATTGCATTGTCAGTGGAAGACTGAAATAACTAAATAACTTACCAGCTACAGGTAGTCCTCAATTAACAACCACAATTGGGACTGGAATTTCAGTTGCTAAGCAAGGCAGTCATTAAGTGAATCCGACCCGATTTTACGACCTTTTCTGTGGCGGTCATTAAGTGAAACACTGCGGGCATTAAGGGAACCACGTGGTTGTTAAGCAAATCACGCAGTTCCCCATTGATTTTGCTTGCCAGAAATCGGCCAGAAAGGTCAAAAATGGCGATCATGTGACCACGGGATGCTGTGACAGTCATAAATGTGAACCGGTTGCCAAGCACTCAAATCATGATCACATGACTGCGGTGACACTGCAATGGTTGTAAGTGTCAGTTCTGGTCATAAGTCAGTTTTTTCAGCACCGTTGTAAGTCCAAACTGTCACTAAATGAATGGTTGTTAAGCGAGGACTACCTGTAAATCTGCTAAGGGCAGAGATATTGAGCTCCAAATATTTTCGATGTATTGGTCATAAGGCAAGAACAATTGTGTAAGTTCAGCTTCTAATAATGCCAAAAGATCCTCAAAGTGTATGGCAGATTAGAATGAATCTACAAAAGTTTTTCTGAAGTAAAAATTCACAATATGGTGTGTGCCTCTGTCAATTTGGGATATTAGTTGTTGGAATATCCCTTTAATTTATCCTTGCATGATGGAAAGGATGACATGATTACTGATGGTGGAGTCAGATCTGCTTTTCAGGAAGACGGCCTTTTAAACCTTTCATTCTAGTTCTTCTTGTGATAAATGCATAAATTGGAATGTGCTAGGAATTAAAAACAGGTTGATCTTGGTAGAATATTGTTATTGTTTTTTCTGAAATAGTTAGAATGCTTGTTTGTTTGTTTAACTTACTGAAAAGTTTCATATTTAATTACCTAAAGGCTCAGTATAATATAGGATAAGTAAGACACTTAAAAGTTTTAACTGTCTTAATGGTTGTGATATTGTTTTAATTGTAGCTGGTCGTACGCCGCCCAGAGTCCATCCAAGTGTAGCTTTAATTGTAGGGGTCATAGTATCAATCCTGGAACTGGCAAAAAAGTGATCAAACAAGCAAAAGTTGTGGCTTATCTGAACTTCTAGAATAGATTCAGGTAAATAGTAAGAAGACTGACATGCTTGCTTCAGCCTAGATGCCGAGACCATTTGATATGCAAGAATGAATGAATCTGTCTCATTTATTTTAATATTTTAATAAAGGATGTGGAATTAAGGTATTTATTTTAAAATTAATTGTAAGAGCTGTAGTAGTGAGGGAATTGTCTCTTATTTTGCTGTAAATGAGTGAACAAAGTGAACATCTGGGTTTCTGCAGCCCAGATATGATAGCCATAGACAAGGCCTTGACAAAAGAATAATTATTATTCACATAGCACCACTCAAGTATATAGTGTTTTACAAAATACAGGTTTGACAGGCTCCTCCCCCAGGGATCTTTCAATCTAAAAATAGACAGCAGGGAAACAATAGAAGAAGGGCAGAGGAATAGAAGTAGAAGTAAACAAGAGAAGAATCTATTATTATTCCAGGTACACTTACATTGGCTAAGTTACATTAGAATCGCGTGAGACCCATAAAGAATATTATTGACTGGATTGTCCTCTGAATTGTCATATTCACTTGTAGAAATAGAGACTGGTACCTGGAGGTTGATTATGTTGGAAACTGCAGCTTGAAATTAGAAGAGACAAGAAGCTAAAAGAGATGTGAGTTTTTAATTGGAACTGAGTTGACTTTGTGGAGGCTATATGGATTGATTTTTGAGGAACTGTTGCTTTATGAAGATTGATTGTTTGCTTCCACTATGTAGGCATGTAATAAAGAAAAGATAACAAAAACATTAAGCCTCTCACATTCAAAGCCAATCAAAGTCTTTCACATCTCCTGAAAATTCCCACAGTTTAGGACAATACCTAACAATAACTGTCTTGAGGATTAAACAGATCAATTGAGGAAGAACCACCAGATCTAATTGCAAAAATCCAGATGACCACTAGACAGCAGCAAAGAGAGTTCTCTGTATCACTATGATACCCACCTGCAGTCATCCAGATTGCTGCAGCCCAGACTTGATAGGCCTACATCAGAGGTTAGACATATGGAATTTCAGCTGACCAAGGGTAGAGCTATACATAAGCTATATTGCTCTCATTCGGTTGACGTGGATAAAAAGGGATTTGGTGCTGCCTGAAATAAGCAAAGCCTTTTATGATTGGGCAATGACCTCTCAACACATGGCAACAATAAGAGTGTGACAATGTGCACTGACTTCTTTGTTCCAGGTCACCAGAACAAAACCCCAACTCTGGTTGGCTGCTAGCTGTCCTACAGATAACAACAGCTCCTTTATATTCAGATTGAGTTCCCAGCAGGGAGGAAAAAGGGTAGGGAATACACAGTTATTCTTCCCTTATGAACTCTTTTGTAACCCAGTCAGTAATTGGTTAGGAAACACTAGAGACAATGAATAATAATAATAAAAAAGAGCAATTGCTGTTTCCACCTGTAAAATTGAGTGGGATGGGTGGGGAAATGACATTTATGATGTCTTAAATTATAGTTATAGAAGTCTTAGCTTTATTATCACCACTGGAGTTAGATTTTATTCTCCCAGAGCCAATCCAATATAGTCAAATGACACATCTATGCGGAGGGAAACTCAAAGTTTGCAGAAGTATGAACACCTAGGAAAAAAAAAAAGGGGGGGGGATCTCAAAGTGTCCCAATGAGACCAAGCCTGACATGCATCTTTCAGCCTTTTGGGAGTGGGGAATGGAAACCAGAATGAAAGAGAGATTGATAGGAAGTGGTTGGAAACCTGAATGGTAACGTTTTGTTGCCGATTCCACTTGGGCAGCTAAAGCCTATTTTCTATCCTGTGAGGCAAACTGTGGCCCCAGGACTTCCTGTGGCCCCTGAGCCTCGTCTCTGAAGGCCCTGGAGCAGGGGTGTCCACAGGGTATGGTCAAGCATGTCAAGATGGCAGCCACAACAGTGTGATTGAAGCTCTGCCTATTTTTTATGTGCATCACAGTTGCCATCCTCACTTTTTTGACCATGCCCTGCAGACACCCTTGCCCTGGAGCTTCCTCAGACCCTACTGCTGAAAAATAAGGGCCTTATTTCTTACTATTTCAAGGCTGGGAGTGTGTTAAGAATGTAGTGCAGCTACCACAAGAAGCTTGACCAAGTTGAATGAGCTAAGACCCATCCACTTACACTTCAAAAAAGGAAACATTAGCTCCACCCACTTTGCATCATTGTCTCACCAACTGTGGCCAGAGCCTCACTCCCCAACAGTGTTGAGTTCAGTCTACATCCAGCCAAAGGTTGCCTGCCCCTCTTGTAAGGCAGGGAAATACTGATGCAGGGTCCTTCTGCACTATCTCTCTCTGCTCTTCCAAGAACTACTTCACACACCTTTAATCTGGAGCAGTCTCTCTCAGACTATTTATTTTTACTTTGCATCTTTAAGCTTCCCAACCACCTGACAGCAGTTTTTTTGGCTGGCAGTCTCAGAGCATCTTCAGAAACAGTGCATGTATAACTTGCTGTAATTCACACACATTTACAAACTGGGGGACTAATCCAACATTAGCATAAGAACAGAACCCCTTCAGACATTTCTGAGAAACCTCCTAAAGCCAACCTGCCCTTAAAAGAAGAAAGCATGCAGAAGGGAGTTCTGGGTCCAGGGTCCTCACTCACCCGGTCCTTTTGGACCAGTCACTGGCTACATTCGCATGACACACTGAATCACCCAACTGCAAACCAGCCTGTCTGGTTAGTTTATGTTTTATGTTCTATGCAAAGCTAGTAACTTTCCAGCAGATAGCTGAGGGTGTGGTAGATGCCCTCACACATAATGGCTGCCACGTGTGCATGGTCAGTCCCAAAATAGCTGTTTACTAGAAAGCAAACTATCTTCTCTGAATGTTCTTTACCTTGCCAGTGGGACCTTTGTGAAGCTGAAAGGCATTCTTGCAAATAAGCATGATACTAAAGGCTGGGACTTTGCTTTGTGGCATGCTCGGCTCTATTGATTTAAATTTAACAAGTTTTTAAAAAGTCAAGCAGATCAGCACGCCTGATCAAGGAAGGTGTCTGGGGCATACTGGTGCTTGTAAGTATCCCTCTTGCCTTCCCAGGGAGTAAACTAAGGCAAATGCAGCCACTATTTCTCAAGCTAAACTATCGTGCAAGGTTGGCGGAGTGATTTATAAGCACTATTTTGTGTGCCTCGGAGAAATATGAATTAATGGGGAGGGCCATTCTGCTGATTCCAAGCTTATCCTAGCAATAGTTGTCATGTAGGATCTTCTCTCTCCTTGCATTTTATGCCCTCTTCCTTGGCCTTGTGCAATGCAGGGAGAGGGGGTGGTGGGAAGGAAAAGCCGCTAGGTTGAGGAATCACTGCTGTAGTGATAAAAGCTGCAGAGGAAGTGTGGGACATATAGGAGAAATATGAGCGACACTGATCTGGCTCTTATCATATGGCCTAGTTTTCAGTGTAGCAGAACTTCCACATTTTGGAACACACTGTTAGCTCACGGCTATCAATGGAACAAGGCATGTGATCGTATTTAAAAAAGAAAACAGCTTCTGCTATTGTTCCACTTATAGGGGTTTCCACTGTTTTGGCAGCATTTGAAAACATATGGAGAAGAGGTGGTTTTTTAAAAAAAAATCAAAACAAAAACACCCCTTGCTGCTAACTCACAGCTACAACTGTTTCTGGCACGAAATTAGTGCCTTCCCAGGCCGTCTACCCTATTTTTTGTAAACATAATTTCTCTGCTCTGTTTAGCTGAGTGAGAGAGCCTGGGTACAACAAGGGAATCTTTCACATGGGGCCCTTTGCCAGGGGGAGGTCCTGCACCAGCCAAACTGTGGTCACCGAATTGGGTCTGAGCTAAAGAAAAAGAAACAGTGGCTGGCACGCAGAAGAACGACATGTCACAAATATGACCTGCTTAAGGATCTTTACTACTTCTGTTTTCCTGACAAAACTCAAAATGTCTCAAAAAGCAGAACAGGAAGGAATGGGATACCCCGGTTAAATAGAAAGGCAATGATGGGAAGAAGCTGCTGCATCTATTGAGCTGCTGTCTATCACACAGCTGGTAAATATGCAGGCACACCTCCAGAAATAAAGGTAGCAATCAGGTTTGAATCAAATCTAGTCCTGTTTTCAATTGCGGAGGGTGAATGAGAGCACAGCACGGTAAATGCAGCTCATGTACAATAACGGTGACCACAGTGTAGTACTATACCATACCCTTTTTCTCAGTAATTTCTTAATTTATTTTTATTGCTTTTAAAATAATAACAAAAAGAGAAAAGGAAAAGGAACAAAACATAAAGATAATTATGATAGAAATACATACATTGTCAAAGGAAAAAAAACACATAAAAAGTGCTTTTAAAAAAAGAAGTAAAAATACAACAGAAAAGAGTTACAATTCTATATATATTTATCTAATGCAAATATTATGCAAGTATGTATATATTTATTTCTAATACACTTATATAACTATCATGCTTTTTTAACTTACTGTATTTTATATAAATGAGTCCCATATTTCATTGTAGTTGTCCATACAAAGTCTACGTCTATAGGCAATCCGCTCATAGGTGGCAAGTGTAATCAGGTCTTCAATCCATTGACTGAATGGGGCCATACATTTACCTTTCCAAAGCTGCAATATCAGTCTTTTGGCCATAGTAAAGGCACAGAGAATCCATTTACATTCTCCAGTTGTCAAATTCCATGCACTAGGTATGTAATTCAAGAGAATACTATCCTCTGAAAATTTTAGGTTTTGTCGCACAGTCATATTTGTAAATAGTCCGTTACTTTCTCCCAAAATCTAGTAAATATAAAGGTAAAGGTTCCCCCCGCACATTTGTGCAGTCGTGTCCGACTCTAGGGGCCGGTGCTCATCTCTGTTTGTTAGCCGAAGAGCCAGCGTTGTCCGAAGACGCTTCCACAGTCATGTGGCCGCATGACGTGCGCGGAACGCTGTTACCTACCCACCGAAGTGGTACCTATTAATCTACTTGCATTTGCATGCTTTCGAATTGCTAGGTTGGCAAGAGCTGGAGCTAGTGCGGGAGCTCACTCCGCACACAGGGCTAGAGATTTGAACCTCCGAACTTGCGATCGACAAGCCTGGTGTCTTACCCGCTGAGCCACCACGCCCCCTAATTCTAATTCTTTCTCCCAAAATCTAGTAAATATAGGACATTGTAAAAACATGTGTTTTAAAGAAACATTATCCTTATTACATCTCCAACAAAATGTTGTCTTAGATAGTCCTTTTCTACAAAGGTAGTGGAGTCCAATAAATTCTAAATATTATTTTTTAATGTACAGTATAAGTTGTAGTTTAAGGTCCATTGACAATCTTGCTATACAAGTTAAGACACTCTCCCATTGTTTAGGCAATATAGGAACTTCTCATTCTTTATTCCACTCATTTCTTAGCATCTGCATATTAAATTGATTTATTGATAACAAATATCTATAAAACTAATAGTAGGTTTTTTAGTTTTAAAGGATTTAACAAGTTGTTCTAGTATCTCAGGTGTCTCAGAAGCTGAAAATGCTGAAAATGCTGGTCCAAACAATGTTGTTAACAAATGTTGAGCTGTAAATATTGTCATTGGGTTACATTTGATAAATCATATTTATCTCTTGACACAGGATATGTTAAAAAATCATCTCTATCATCTATTAATTGGTCCAAAGTCAATATCCCTGCTTCCATCCAATTTTTCCATATCCCCATCTTTTTCCCAATTTTTAAAGTTGGGTTTCCCCATAAAGTCAATTTAGCATGGGAAAAGGGGTCAAATCTTTTTTTTTTATTAGACATTCAATTCCATAGCTTTCTAATTGACACAATTGTTTCCAGAGATACTAGAGGTCTAGTGTATTTAGATCCTAATACTGTCCATCCAAACAAAGGTGCTATATATGTGTATTCCAAAGTTGCCCAAATTGGAAAAATTATTGTTGTTGGCTTCCAGTATTTAATACTTGACAATAGGTAAGCATGATGATATAGCTCCAGATTCAGAAAACCGAATCCTCCCTCATTAATTGGTAATTGCATTTTCTGTAAAGATATTCTTAAAATCGAAGAACCCCACAGAAATTTTCTAAACAAAGAGTTTATTTCCTGAAAATATTTTCCAGATATATGAACTGGAATTCCTCTCAGAATATAAATTAATCTGGGAATAATATTCATTTTGAGAGCATTCATCTTTCCCCAAAGAGTGAGGTTTAATGACTCCCATCTATTGATATCTGAAGAAACCACTATATTTTATTTATATTACATGTTACTAACTGAGTTATATCTTTTGGTATGCACATACCTAGATATTTAATGGATTCAGTATAAATATGGAATTGATATTCCTTAAATGGATAGGTAACCAAATTTTAACCTATTGGCATCAATTCCAATTTGGGCTAGTTAATAGAATATCCTGCTATTTATTTAGCATCTTCTCCAGGGTATCCTGTCTTCTCATTATGTGGCCAAAGTACTTCAGTTTTGCCTTTAACATCATTCCATCATGTGAGCAGCCTGGCTTTATTTCCTGGAGTATGGACTGGTTTGATCTTCTTGCAGTCCAAGGCACTCTCAGAATTTTCCTCCAACATCACAGTTCAAAAGCATCCTAATAATCTTACTGTCTCAAAATGAAAGGAGGAAAAAAAATATAGGGTTGAGTAATTCTGATTTTCCCAATACAGACTGTGAGTGTCAGTAATACCTTTTTCAGTGCACAGGCTCCTAACAATCCAGTTCGAAGCCAAGCAGAAATCATAATAGTTTACTGAACCCTTGCAGAAACTGCGTACAGTATAAAAAGAAATTAAGAAATCGGGCTGCTGACTTCAGATGACATGAAAGGGCAACAAATTGTTAGCTATTTCAGTACTGGAGGGAAGGGATTCCATTCAATCATGTCCAATTCTTGGGACTGCCTGGACTAGTCCCTGCAGTTTCCTTGGCAAGGCTTTTTGGAAGTGGTTTGCCATTGCCTCCTTCCTAGGGCTGAGAGAGAGCGACTGGCCCAAGGTCACCCAGCTGGTTTTGTGCCTAAGGCAGGACTAGAACTCCCGGTTTCTAGCCTGATGCCTTTACCACTACATCAAACTGGCTCTCTACAAAATGCTTACAAAATAAGTAATCAGGATCGCTTTTATTACTATAAGTAGTAATGAACTCATTTTCAAAATCAGAAAACTGACATTCTGAAATTTTATGAGGCCCTGCGGATTGTGAAGCCTTGAGCTGTAGCTCGTTTGGCTTATGCCTCAATCCAGCCCTGCCTGCAGGACTAAGCTATCCGCACTCTGGGTTGTTTCCTGCATTCTGAGGAGAGGAAAAGTTTTTGGAGAGGGGGCTACTTTTCTGAGTGTGCTACCCTGCCAAGCAAAGATTTGTCCAATACGTATAGACAGTCTGCCTCTTCCCTGCAGGGTGGATCAGTATGATCCATCTGCCTTTTTTCTATCTGTTAAAGAGTTTTTACAGGTGGAGCCTGTCTGAATCAACTTTGGAAAGCGCACTTTGGGGCGATGCTCGCTGGGGATTCTAGTCCAATAGATGAGGGGGGGGGCCACTAGACTGTGAAAGGCTATCTTGCCTATTCATCATTGAAATGATTTTGGTCACAGCTTCCTGTCTCGGGCTGTTTGAATCAACTGTGCATAGTGTTAATACGAACAAAAAGCATAAAAAGACCCATATAAGCATCGAATTTTACATGGGATCACAGCTGCTTGCATTTAAAATTAGCCGAGGCTGCACTTCTTTGTGAGGCTTAAATTAACTCTGGACGAGTTAATTTAGCTACCTCTCACGTATCGTGTGGACGAGCCCAATTCCTTCCCAGGGTCAGTACGTGAAAGCAGGAACGATCTGAAGCAAGCAAGCAAGCAAGGCGGACCTTTCGGAAATTCCTAGGAGAGAGAGGAGAAGAGAAGCGTAGCTCCGCCCCTTCGCGAGGCGGGCTTCTGTAGGCTTTATGTAGTCTTGCAAGAGCCGCGGAGCTCAGAATTGCGGACCAAGAGGGCGCCTTGCGTCGAGCGAGGTGAGCGTTGCGTCTAACCTATATTTTTCCCGTCCGTCTGTAGGGAGGGTGCTGGGCTATCCTCAGTGCTATGCGGGTGTGTTGTTCTGATGGGTTTATGGATATATGGTCCCGTTTTATAGGTATATCAGAGCCGTATTTATTTCCCTGCCTGGACTGGAAGAGCTGTTTAGGCTATTCCAGACGCGCGCAGGTACGGTCAGGTTCTTTTGGAGGCGTCTCGGGCTGGGATTAGCTCTCTTTCCCTTTGGAATTTGCTACTTCTTCGCTTGCGGATTACGAGACTCTCGGCAGAGCACCGCGGCCTTTTACGATGGGATCATCATCCAATCCGCCGCTGTATGTGGTTTGTGAATATAAAATGGAACATTGGCTGGCGGGGGAAGGAAGATAGCGGACCGATGGAACCTGAATCGAATAACTGCAAGGGTTCCCTGCCTTCCCTGCCCTTTTGGTCCCGGTTTTAGTAGATTCTGCATTCCCGTGGAGACCACTTCTTCTTTCCACCTGTTCTTTCCACCTCCTCTCGCTGCTCATTAGGCGGGTGATGCGGTCCTCCTCTTTCGTACACTTTTCCTAACTTGCTCACAGGAGGAGATAATCGCGGAATGGGTTTAGGCTCATTTGGAAGTGAGAGCGTCGGCTGGACGCTTCTCCTCCAAGTTCGTCGCAGTCTCTTTGATGAGAGTTGGGCGTGATCGTTGAATGAAGTCGATTTGCTATCCTATTCCCCAAAGGCTGGTCTTAAGACGGCGGGTGTTTATGGAGGAGAAACGGGTCGCGATGCTCGTGCCTTTGCGCATAATTTGCTCGTTCGCTCTTTTTTTACGCACACCGAATTCAAACGTCTCAGCAAAAGGAGAAGTAGCAGCTTTCGTCTGATAATCGGAGGGACGTTCTTGGAAAGAAACCAGGACAGTGGCTACTTCTGTCAGGAAAATGTCTCTTTCCCGGAGGCGTGAAACTGATTTGTGCGCTCTTCCCGGAACCGGGTGCGTGCGTGTCTAATGGGGCAGTGGCGATGCCCCGAGAGCCGTGGCCGAGTCCTGCAGGAGAGCTATGGATCCTTCTCCCGCCTCGCCAAAAGGGGTGCTCTTGGGTCAGTAGCTGCACTACAGCTTTGCCTAGGAAAGGAGCCTGTCAGGGCATGCCCTGGCGTGGAGGCGGCGGCGGCGGCGGCGGCTTGGTGGGAGGGTGGAGAGTCAGGCGGCGGCCGTGACTCAGTGTGGCAGTCACTCTCTCAGGCTGATGTAAGAGAATAGGCCCAGCCCTGCCTGTTTGGGGACGTTCAGGAACACCTCGTTTGGTAGGGACATCTTCCTGTCAAAGGAGACAGCCCTTCTCTTCCCGGGCGTCCTTCCTAAGGTCTCTGCCTCTGCGGGCAGAAAGAGCCCGTGGCTCTTGGGGGTGGGACATAAGACACACGAGTTGGAAGAACTCTCCGCCCAGCCCCGCCGATGTTCTTGTCTCGGCTGGGAACTCCTTGTTCCCAAACGGAGTTTTATTTTTGTCCTTGCTCTGTTTAGAGAATCAGCCCAGTTACGCTGTTTTTTAAGAGTCGCGCGCAAACTCGGGACGCGCTGGAGGCGGCGGCAGGAAAGCGGCTAGACGTAGGCTGGTTTTGTTTACTGGGTCCGAGACATTAATTCGTATCTTGGAGCAGCTGTGGTGGTCTCGTCTTCCCTTTCCCTTTCCCTGCTCCCTTACTAAGGCAGGGGGGAGTGAAGTGAGGAAGAAGCACCTCGACCAGTTTTATTGACGCTGAGTCTAAATCCCAAAGGTACCAGCTCGCGTGCGTGGGTTGCGCCTAGAGTTTTCTCATTCCTTTGCTCCTGTAACAAAGGCGGTGGGGTAGGGTGAAGTGGAGAACACACCTCAGAAGAGCTCAAACCGTAAGCCCCAAAGCTAGGGACATATGTGTGGGAAGGGCAGATAGGCGGAGCCGTAGTAAATTCGGCGCACGTTTCCCCTTTCCTGGCAGCAATAGGTCTGTGTGGCAAGTGTGATTTCGCAACTTCCAACGCGGCACGTGACGCAGCTGCTGTGGTACCAGATGACGTAATCCCGGGGCGAGCTCCGTGAGCGTCTCGCACATCTCCTCGGCTCCTCCCGTTATGATAAGGAAGTCCCTGTTTGCTTTACGCCAGTGTCGAGTTGAAGGGTCTGTTTAGCGGAACATCCACAAGACGGGTGATTTCCAGAGTTGAAATAAGCAGGCCACCACGCGGCCAAAACTTTTGCAGCTGCGAGACGAGTCGCTGAACTGCTGGAGGGGGGGTAGCTACTGTTTCAACAGTGGTGACCTAAATTTTGATTGGCTGGCACTTGCAGAGAACAACTAAATTCATGTTTGCAGGGTAAACAGAGACTAAATTTGTGCTGCGATTGAGATGGCTAGGTTTTCCGTACTTCCTTCCACCAGTAGGCGCTATTATCTGTTAGCCTACAAAGGTCCATCTCCCCTTATAGGGGTGGGAAACAATTTTCTCTGATAACCTATAGCAGCCAAAGTTAGTGCTTACAGGAGAGTATAGGAGTTGTAGTCCAATATATCCGGAAAGCACATTGGGGAAGTTAGCAGCAACGATTCTAGAGCGGTCAGTTTTGATAGGTACTGAGCTAACTGGACTATCATTGGCGATCACTCGTAGCCGAGTAAGATTGTCTTCCAAAGGTAAAATCTTAACGGTGGATCCGTAAGTGGCTGTAAAGGCCAATTCTGGATCCGCACAACCTCCCACAATGAGGGCATAGGTTTCCGGGTGGGAGATGGTCATGATGAGGGTTTGCCCGACGTGCCTTCCTTTTAGCTCTTTTTTCCCTTTCGCCCTGTACTCGTGCTTCTTCAAAGTCCATAGCGCCATTAATAAAGGCTGACCTCCAGTTGAAACGCTCATGAGTTAGGGCTTCCCAGTTCTCAATGCTGATATTACATTTTTTTAAAATTAGCTTTGAGAGTATCTTTGAATCTCTTTTGCTGTCCACCAATATTCTGTTTTCCATTCTTAAGTTGGGAGTAAAGTAGCTGCTTTGGAAGACGATGGTCAGGCATTCGAACAACATGGCCGGTCCAGCGAAGTTGATGTTGGATGATCATTGTTTCAATGCTGGTGGTTTTCGCTTCTTCTAATACGCTAACATTAGCATTAGTTAACTAATGTTAACTGGACTAATAGCCAAGCGAAGTAGTATTTAGCTTTCGCTGTTGCATGACAGGCAGCAAGGCTTGGTTCACCATGCAAGTTATAATGTGGATTCCTTCTTTGTGGCTTAGCACGTTGGGTGAATTCTACCATTATGGTTTGTAAACTAATGTTTATGACTTGAGGTGTGATGTGAACCTTCTGTGAACCTACTGTAGTGGAACCACTGGCGAAAACAATTCATAGTGAACGGCAGTGTGTGAAGAAATCCAAAGGACAATTCTGTGGGCTATGTTTGCACAGTATGCTTAGCTATGATTTACTGAATCAGTAAGTAGGTGGGTTCAAACAACACACGAAACTATACCCCATTGTTTACAAGTCGTCCTGGCTGGGGTCAGGAAGCCAGAAACAAGTCTCTTTTCTCAAGTCAGAAGTGCTAATGAGAAAACAGCCTACAGAACACACACTAATGTATAAGTTTCCATAATGGAACTCAGTTACTTAGAGTCAGGCAAGACAATTTTTTTTTAAATTAATTGCAGGATTTGGGGGATGTGGATGACATAAGGAAAGATTTAAAAACTTGTTGCATAAATTCACTGATAACTGAGCCAGTATACGTGTGTACTCAACTGCTTTATTAAATTTATATTTGCCATTCCACTCTTAAGTGGTGCATAAGGCAACAACAAAGATAAGGAAAAAGAAGTTCCAAATTATATTTAAAAGAATGATACATTCTGAGAAATAAACATTTAAAATATGCTTCACTAAACAAGTTGGTTTGGAAGCCAGAAATGTGTCTTCATGAAAACACCTTTGCCTGCTTGCAGAAGGACATCAAAAATAGAGGTAGCCTAGCCTCTTTCTAACAGAGTTCCAGAGCCTGGGGGCGTTGGGGTGTGTGAGCAGCCATCTAGATCAGTGTTTCTCAACCTTGGCCACTTTCAGATGTGTGGACTTCAACTCCCAGAATTCCCCAGCCAGCAAGGCTGGCTGGGGAATTCTGGGAGTTGAAGTCCACACATCTGAAAGTGGCCAAGGTTGAGAAACACTGATCTAGAAGACTTGCTGTGAGTCTTTTTGTCATATATCGAAAGCATATGATGGTACAATATATTCTAATGACACTTCCCCCCTCAAACACTGATGTAAAGTATTTGTGAGCTGGGATCCACATATGTGCTATGTGGATTGGCTTTGACTCAGTTGAGGGGCAAGCACTGTTGTCAAACAGATGTTGTGGTTACAGTTTACTGTATTGTGCCCTTGCTCCTTTTGATGCATTTCAATAGTCCACAACCTTGTTGCCTGTGTGTGTGCTAGGCCAGTGTTTCTCAACCTTAGCAACTTTAAGATGTGTGGACTCCAACTCTGAGAATTCCCCAGCCATTCTGGGAGTTGGAGTCCACATCTTAAAACTGCTGAGGTTGAGAAACACTGTGCTGGGCTTGTTGTTGTTCAGTCGGTTAGTCGTGTCCGACTCTTCGTGTCCCCATGGGCCATAGCACGCCAGGCCTTCCTGTCCTCCACTGTCTCCCGGAGTTTACTCAAATCCATGTTCGTTACATCGGTGATGCTATCTAACCATCTCATCCTCTGCCGTCCCCTTCTCCTTTTGCCTTCAGTCTTTCCCAGCATCAGGGTCTTTTCCAGTGAGTCCTCTCTTTGCATTAGGTGGCCAAGTATTTGAGCTTCAGCTTCAGCATCTGTCCTTCCAATGAGCAGTCAGGGTTGATTTCCTGTAGGATTGACTGGTTTGACCTCCTTGCAGTCCAAGGGACTCTCAAGAGTCTTCTCCAGCACCACAGCTCGTCCCATAATGCTCCCAGAAACTATGACCATTGATTGTATTAGGGGGGTTGGTTATGGAAGTAGAAATTTAACACATCTAGGAAATGGGGAAGGCTGATAACATGCTTGCCCTTTCACTGGAAACTGATTTCTCAGAATAAGGGCATAATCCAGAGTTAGTTAAGGACCAACTGTTTGTGGGGTAAACAGCTGAGGAACTGCAAATGTCTGGCAAACACTCTGCTTTGGTGGCTTGAAGTGGTGAATTAACAAGTCATCAAGCTGGGGCCTGTCCTTGGCAGTAAGGTACCTGCCTGGACTTGTTCTGGTGTGCCTAAAACTCTCAGTGATGTCATCTGGCGTAGCTGCTTGTAATGAGTATGTGAAGGCTGCTACTATTTTTAATCTCTTTGCCTCTTCTCTAGCAGCAGTATCAGCATGCTGGGCAATGCAGCTGTGAGAGCTGTTTGGGGAAGTACTGCCCAAATAAACAGAGACATGGGCATTGCAGTTCAATTATGCTTTTCAGCCAGAGCTTCTGCATGCAAAGATGCATACATATTCAAATAAAGGTGTCTTGCCAAAGAGTGAAATGGGTCCTTAACATGACTTTCAGTTCATGCACTAGCCAGAATGCATATTTGGATGCGCTCTAGTTGTCCTTCATTAATGGCATTCATCACTGAAAAATGGCATTAATGCAGGATGGCCTTCTTGGATGGATATTATAGAATATAAAACTTAGCTGCTTGCCTTGTGATTAGCCTTGTGAATGGAGGGGAGTTAATGAGCAGATACCAAACTCTCTTTATTGGTTAAAGATATCAAATGTGCTGAAGTAGTTAATACAAACTCCATTATGGTTGGAAGAATTCTAACATATACTGAAACTGGGTGATCCATGCTACATCAGCACAGAGCTGGACTTTGGCACTGTTAATGCTAAAAGGATATGGATGGAGAAGTACTACTCTGCTAATAGTTAGAGTTACAGTCTGTTTTTGGCTCAGGATTTTCCTTCACAGTTACATGGTTCTTAAAGCAGGAACTTGGTTGTGTTGTATTGAGTTTCATGCTGTGAAGATGCTGTTACAAGTGTAGATGGATGTGTGAAATTGTATCTTTCATATGTGTTTTCTATTCTTTAAATCTGGAGAGTCAGAGGTTGTTATTCCAGGCTAATCCTAATCTAGTCCAAAGTGGAAGGTAAAAAGCAAGATGGCAGACACAGCATCACAGTGCAATCCTTTGGCTGACTTCTGGTGGGAACATGGCCAACTGACTGGCTGTGTCCGCGAACTCTGCGGGCAGATCTGACAACGCAGCTTTTTTTGGGGACGCAGGCAGGCTTTCCCTGCAGCCCTAGAGTGTTTTCATGGTTAGAAAACACTTGGAATCATCCCATTTGTACTCCAAAACGCCGTCTTGCAGCCAGAGAATCGCAAACAGTGTTCGTGACGATCTGGTAAGAGACAACAGGAGACAGGGATGCCATCATTTCCACGCTGCGCTGTAGCCTTAAAGGGACATTAGGTCGAGCCACCCATTTCTAAATCACCCAATTTATATTTTCCTTAAGGTTTTGTACCCTAAGAGAGACTTTCTACAGCAAGAAGAAGCTAACTCTCTTGGTGCTTATCGTTATTTCTGGATTAATCTTAAAACCTCCTTTTAATCTTTGGTTTATTTCCCATTTAAATTTAAGGAGGACTGAGAATAAACAATCATCTCCCCACTACTATTTTTGTATTTCATTTGAAGGATTTAACATTTTCCTGCACATTGAATCTGCCGTTTTGAGTCTTCAGTTTTCTGTTCACTTTTCTTGGGTGCGGCAGGTTAGCATACTTTTTCTTTTGTCAATAAACAATAAGTTTTGGAAGCCTTTCATTGACCCATTAGTTTCTATCTGTGCTAGCCAAATATCCAGGGGGCGCCATAATCTACTGCCTGAAACATGGACGACCTTGAGGAGATTTTCTCAAGAGTTTTGTTCTGAGCTACCTTGTGAGTACAAACAGATTTTCCATGACACCTGCCAAACTATTCTGCAAGATATTCGGGATATTGTAGAAAATATTAGTTTTAAAATGTGTCAGCTGGCTGAGGACGCTTTGGAGGAAGAGGAAGAGTTCAATCAAGACAAAGATGTTTTTACTGACAGTGAGATTGGAGTCTTCAAGGAAATGCCAGGCAACAAATACACTTTGGTGTTGAAGGGGTTAAGACAGCTCGACTTGCAAGATACTGGCAGGCTTGTTTTTCTGAGGCATTGTTTTGGGAACAAAATGGCTCTGTTCTGGGGGAGGTTTTCTGCTGAGAAGTCTTGACTTTTTAAGGGGGCAGTTGGGCTGTTTGATTTCTTTATGAAAAATGCCTTATGTGTAATATGGAGACAAGTCAATGTTCTGGTTTATTTCAAAGTGGGATAAGAAATTAAGAATATATATGTGGATTGATATTAAGGCTTGTATGATTCCATTTTTCTTTAATGATTTGGATTAAGATTTATTCTATTGCTTTTAAAGTTTGATCTTTTAAGATATATAAGATATAATAATTGTTTGGTTTTAGGTTTAATAGGGTTAAGTTTGTTATAGTATTATTAAGTATAAAAGTAGACAATTTAAATGTTTTTATAATTTAATTTTTATTATAGTGGTCAGAAATATATAGAATAGTGGTAGGAAGGAAATATTTAAATAAATGGTTTTTTTGGGAGGAGGAAGTCGATTTGGAGGTTTATATATCTTTTTTTTTCATATATAAGGGGAAGGAGCAATTGTCTTTAGTGATTTTTATAATGTGTCCATGGAATGACACACAGAAATGATGTGATTTTGGTTAGACATAGAGTAAGGGATTAATTATGGAAATTGCTGTATATTCTTGTTGTTGAAAGTTGGAAGTCATCTTGTTATGTAATCCCTTAAAATATTTTTCATTTTTTTCCCTTTTTTTTTGTAATTTTTTTCTTTTTTGTAGTTTTTATCTTTGCTTTAAACTTAATAAAATTCTTATTAAAAAACCAATGCAATCCTTTGTATGCATGCAGGAGGTGCTCGTATTGTGACACTGTTTCTGTTGTCTTACCCTATTTGACTACCCCCCCCTTGGGTTGCTGCTGTCCTAATCTCTGTTTTAATAGTACTTCAGAATATAAGTGGGTACAATATTTGCATCATGTGTGAAGTACCTTTTGGAATGAATAAATGCAAAAAATCAGAAATTCTGAAACAAAACATTAGGACTGAATGATGATGTATAAACAGTAGATATCTGATAATGGAGATTTCCACTATCATAGGCCATCTTAACATACACAAGCTGTACATGGTGCATAGAGCTGTATCTTAAATGTAGGGCTTTCTTTTGTGTTGTACCTGCCTTTGTTGGTGCCCAGCGGTACTGTTCCAGTAAGGAAAAGATTACATGAGAGAACAAAGTTAACATTTGGGTTGTGCAAATCCTTTAATTCTTCATGGAGTTGAAGCATTTCATTACTTATAACTATTGGGCAACTTTCTTCTGTGTTGAAAACTGTTTAAACATTAGGAAGGACAATGCTGGCATACAAAGGGCAAAGAGCATCTACTTGGGAGCTGGTGAAAGTTACTCCAAAGAACCTTTAATTCTTCAATTATTCCCTGGCATGCTTCTTTCTCAGAGTGAACTCTTGGTAAAATATGTCCCTGCAGATCTCGTAAGTACAGTTGTATGCGGTTCAGTTCCTTTAGAGGTATTGGTGATGACTTTTAGCTCTCTGTGGTTTGTACCCAAAATATTGAAAGAGTCCCACTCATCCAACTTGCTTTCCAACAAAGGTTTTCTAATGAGATCTTAATTTGAGCCCCGTCACACTCAGCTGGTGCCACTGGTGGCACCTAGATATAGTACCTCTCCTTTGAGGCACGTTGCAGTCCTTTAATTAATTAGACTAAATCATGCTATTTTTGTCAAATTCCAGTCATTTGAATTGGAATGATTAATGGTACCCTGATGTGCTTTTAAAGTAGATTTAGTTACTGTATTTTTTACTGTTACTGGCTTGGGGGCAAAAAGTGACCTCTCTCTTTTTAAATGTTCCTTATCTTCCTCCTAATAGGAAACATGCCTCTTTCTGAGAGTAAAATCCTACAACCTTCCTGCAGCAGGAAACTCTGCAGAAATCTCTTTGGACCAGTTGATCATGAACAGCTCCAGAAGGACTTTCAGTCCTTGATGAAGATCCAGCTGGAGGAAGCCCAGCAAAAGTGGAACTTTGACTTTGAAACAGAAACCCCACTGGAAGGGAATTACAAATGGGAAAAGGTGTCTCACCTAAATCTGCTGCCATCTCCAGACCTCTTGGGCCACACAAAGGAGAACAGCTGTGCTGGGGAAAAGAGCCGGAGTTCTCCAGCACTCGTCAAGAGGCACACACAGACCGAGAGACCCGTGCAGGTGGGCTTCGAAGCTTGCAAGGCTGACTCCCCCAGGTCTTTGAAAAGAAAGCAGACGAGTATTAAAGGTAAGAATGGGGCAGCTCTATTTGTCCTTTGAGTTAACTTATATAGGATATATGTTAATATCCAGAGCTGGAGCTGAAATGAAATGTCATAAAACCCAAATCCCAATTCTTTAAAACTCATGATTTGAGTTAAAAAAACTTAAATGTTTAAAATTGGGCATTTGTGTCCTGACTTAAGTTATGGAGGATACTTAATTGCTACAGAAGATGTTAAGAACAATGTGATATGTCAGTTTTGTGTGTGTGTGTTTAATTTTGAACACACGTAGTGTTCATTCATCATTGGGAACTCTGGAAGTAAATTCATTTTAATTTCTAGCCATAGTAGATACTTGTATAATAACAACCTGCTGAAGCATTTTATGTATTTGGTTAAAAAAATATGTAAGATCATAGATGGAGTATCTGTTCCACCCAACCACACCTATTAGGTTGCATGTCTTCCATGACAATAGAGTCCAAATGCCAGTAAAGGAAACAAAAACTGGAATTTGGTGATAAAATTGTAATTTCAGATGTATTTATTTATTTATTATTACATTTATATCCCGCCCATCTCCCCCACAAGGAGGGACCCTGGGCGGTTCACAACAATTTAAAAGAATTAAAACAATAAATATCAATAATAACAATATAAAATTGCATATATATATATATATATATATATATATATATATATATATATACACACACACATACATACACACACACACACACATACACACACACACACACACCTACAACATCATATAATTTGATCCAAAGGTGGTAGATCTTATTCCACTGATCAACAAGGCTAGTCAAAACAGATCTAAGGGGCCAGCCAACCCCAAGACTGGCTATTCCCCTCCCCTCCCCATGCCTGATGACATAGCCAGGTAATACTCTAGGTATTTCCTGACTGTGTGCCCTATTACACAAGCAAACACTGCACTATTAAGTTAAGTTTAACCAAAGCTATGGCAGCTCTGCAGATGCCAGGCCTTGGCTGATGTTTGTTCTGAAATCTGTGAGCAGTCTTACTGCCATGTCTGAATCCCATTTGGGCACTGACTTTTTTTTCTAAAAAGGATAAGACAATTTGTTTTTCTGATCTTTTCTAGACTTCTACGGTTCAAAGCGAAGAACTATCCCGTATAAGTCAAAGCCATGACAACTACACTGCAAGCAAAGTGCATCCATGTAGTCTGTTGACTGAAGATATTGACCTGTCTTCATCACTATTAGCTGGAATGACCTACTTGGGTACCACACCCAGTGAAGTCACCCAGGATGGCTATTTTGAAGGACCAGCTAATCAGCACTACAACTCCTCCTCTGAAGATCCTCAGAGATATCTTATTTTACATAAACTGTTTAGTGGACTAGTATAACACTTCAGAAGGATGTAGATGTTTTTTTAGATCATCGATAGCACTGGAGCTTTACGTGCAATGGAATATTGTAAAATTTTACCTTTAAATAAACATAAAGTTGCTGGGGGAGGGATCGTATCTAAAGGCCAAGTGTGTAGGGGCCAGGGTGATGGATACAAGAAAGGGCCAACACAAATTCTGCTAGTTGCAGAGATCTGTTGTGTGTGTCATCTACTTGCCACCTTTTATGTGCCTCAGGAAAAGCTTGATATGACGACTCACTGTGTGGGTGCAGGTCTAGCAATCAATATATGTACGGGATAATGTCTTAGGCTTGTGATCTTCCTGTCTCTTTTTACTCCATTATGTTTAAACAAATATTGTGAGGGTCTTTTTTTTTTTTGCCTGGCAAGTGATTTTTTTTTTAAAAAATGAAGAACCTGCGGTTATGGTGGGTACAAATGTGCATCAAACCATAGCAGTTATGTAGCACTGTAGTGATTAGTAAGGGTGTGTGTGCTAGCAAGGGTTGTTGTGGTATAATCTTTTACTTTCCATTGCCTTATCTCACTGTGGCATAGCACATTTGTGATAGAGGTTGATAAAAGGACTTGGCCCAGACTTGCTTTCTGTAATTCCTATAACTATCTGTGTTCTCTGAGCTGTCTTTAAATAAGAGGCATTGCCAAACTGGCAATTACTTCACTTAAAGCTACAGCTTAGTTACCTAGTGTGAGATAATCTAATTCACAGATTTCTTTTTGCTTGGAATTTGGGGCTATTATAAATACTTGCTGTTGCACTTTCCTGTCAAATATCCAAATCTTAATCCTGGGTACAGTGTATTATTATAATCAAAAGTGCAGGCCTTATTATATTATAATCAAAACTTTGGAACCCCTCTTTAATGGCAATTTTGCTTGTAATTTCAATGGCTTCTTTACCTCCATCTTGTTGTAATAATAAGGTAGGGCCAATGTTCGATTGTCAGAATTTTGTTACAATGGTGTAACGTGGTGTTTTTATGGGAATTGCTTCTTTTATCAGGTCAGCAGAAGCTGCAACTGGTTTGTAGAACCTACATTTCTAACACGACTGAATGTGTTTTACAGTAGAACTAAATTCTTACACCACAAAGAAAATGTGGATGGTATATCAGCATCTGGTAGGGATTCCTAACCTCCTTGGCTGGTGGGCATATTTTGAATGTTGAGAAAGTATTGCAAGTGCCTCACAAAAGAACGGCTAATGGGAAAAGAGCTGGCACATTCATAAAATGGTTGTGTCGGCATAACCAGTCACGAAACACCAGTCTTCCAGAAGGGAAGCTGGTCATGGTAAAAAGTGTCTTGTCCAGGAATCCAAGTAGAAGGCAAGAGACAGCGTTTAGCAAAGCCACTTTTCTCAGTTCCTTTGGAGGCCTTAAACTCCAAAATGCAAAGCCACTTTTCTCAGTTTCCAAATCTGTTTTCCAAATGACAAACAAATGAGGCTCAAAAGAAAGCAGGGTGGCCAAGAATTGAAGGCAAGACAGAGGCAGAATATGAGTTCCGTATGTCAAATTACACATAAACCCCATAAATGCAACAAAATGGCCATTACACACCTGCAAAGTTCTTCCTCACCTCCAGGCAGCAGACACAGCACAGGCAAAACCACCTGCTTGCTTTAGTTGGCTAGGCTGTGTTTTGCTACTTCCCCACGCATACCCACTTTTGTTCTGGACATTTGCACACCTTAAAACCTAGAGGCTTTCTTAGAAATAAAGATGATGCTGAAGTTAACATATAATTTTATAGCAGGATGGGGTTTTCTTCCCCTTATTTAATTTTGTAAGATGCTAAATGAAAAAACAAAACAGGAGGGTCAGGAAATCTAGGAATTGCCAAGGAAGCATCAGTGGGCAGCACGGAGCTAGCGTTCTACTCCTGACAAACAGCACAGATGCATGTGTGGGCTTTGAGAGCCTTCGGCAATTTTCCCTTTGAGTACAGCATGTGGATGAGGAAAATAGATGTTAAGAGAGGAATGGTTGTCTGCAGCCCTTGGACAAGGTGGAGTTGATAAATAGCATAGCACCAGAAATCAAAATGCTGTTAGCCATATTTATGTTACAGAATATTTCAAAATCTCTGGCTTGCGAGCAAGCATTCAGTTCTAACCATGAAGGAGAAGCTTGCTTGGTTTTGGAGATTCATGTTGGTTCATGCCATGTGTACAAGTGCATGGTGTAAGGGCCAACCTATCAGAAAAACGGCTTCAGGCACTTTTTTATATAATTCGTTTGCTTAGGGCATAGCTTTCCAAACTGTGTGTCGTGACACTTGAGTGTGTCGCAACACACAGTTTAGTGTGTAGCGAAGTGGCACGGGGGCACGCGCGGCGGCAGTGTGTATGGTGGCAGTGGTGCGCCATCAGCGCTTCTGCATTTTAGCGAGGCCGCCACCGTGCACGCGCCCCCCCCCCCCCGCGCTGCTGTTGGTGTGTCGCCAACGGCGGCACTTTGGAAAGCTCTGGCTTAGGGTCTTCTGAACTTTTTGGTTAGAACTGCTATAGACATGTTTGGCCACTTTGACAGTTGCACTTTTACAGTACATTCAGGATAATGCTGGGACCCTTGAGCATTATTCCAGTTGTTTGTGAATATAATGCTGCTGAACTGACTAAGTCTAGGGTGTAAAATAAAGCCACTTCATAATGGAACAACAGTTTGTCTGGCATGAATTTCTTGCATGCTTCATTTAGAACTGAGCAAACCGATGCTAAATCCAGTGATGATGTTTGATGGGCTTTTAAAAATATTAATAGAGTTTTAGGAGGTAAAGAGGATTATACTGTTACTTCTACCATACCGTAAAGGACAGTGAGACAAGTCTGTGGACAGGGGGCTATTACAATTCCTACCCACCCCAATTGCAGAGGCTGGTAAACTCAGGCTTATAGTATATACTTTGATAGATGCCAAGGTTCTTTTAAAATCTGATCCTGAACAAAAGACACATTTAAAATGATCGAAGGGTGATACTAGGTGCAGTCCTTCCACAGAAATGCTCCTCCGTTAGCTCAAGTTTTTTTTTTAATTTAACGGCATAATTTCGTGTGTAGAGAATAATTTAAACAGTTACAAATCTTTAGCCATCTATTGGAAGATACATCAACATCTACTAAAAGGTCCAAATCTACTACTCACTCCTTTCTCAGGTAATGAAGACACCAGTACTGTGGATGTGCCCTTTCTACCAAAGAAATATTGGATACATTATCATGAACCCATGGCAGAGTTTCTTCTTTCCTTAGGCTAGCAATTTCTATTCTAAAGTGTCATGATAGTGCTAAATGAATGCAATATTTCATGGAATAGTTACGAACATTCTAGCTTCTTGTGAAAGTCCTAAAATATTAGTACATGATGTACAACTTCATTTATAGAAATGATACACTTTAGATGGGAAAATCCTTGGGGGGCTAGAAATTGGATAGGCAAAAACTCAGCACAAGCAGTTCCTAGGAATTACAGGAAAGTAAAAAAGAACCAGACATAGAAACCATGTCTAAAGAACAAGCAGACTGAGAACTGGGAACTTTAAAAAAGCAGGACAGGAGTTAGGGAAAGGAATGAAGATTTTAAAAAATGAAGATAATTGATTATTGGCTGTGTTTGAACAGTTCACTGAATTACAGACTAGCCAATCTTTAAGCCTAGCATTATGTGAACTCAGCTTGTGTAGTTTGTGGTTCACTGTGTTTGCTAACCTGGAAAATTCATTTCAGTGAGTAAACCGTGGCTCAGTTAACCATGGGTAAGTGATGTGTGAAAACAGCCATTATATCAAACACAGCCTCTTCCATTGTGATTCTAATAGATTGGGACATGGTTTGCTTAATTGTGGTTTATTGAATAGGCCACCTTTATCTGGGTTCACATGTAGACACTGAACCATAAATTACAGTGGCTGAGATCCATACACTAAGCCAAAACAATCTCTTATAATTAGTGCAATGTATGAACCTAGGAAAAACTGATATTGGGGAAAGATTAAGAAATGGGAGTACAACTGATTGGTTTCTATACAATTAGACTTGAAGAGAGAGAGAACATTTGTATGAGATTTCTGTATCTTTCATGGCATAATCTAGAAGCACTTAACAAATCCTGCTTGGAGAAAAATTAATACAAAATGTGTTCTTGATAAAATACAAAAGTCCATAGTTACTGCCCTACAATATGTGAAGTGCTTTTCCCACATAAGCTACGAATTAGGTTAAAGAATCAGGAGCTTGGGTCTGTAATTATGTTGATCCTTTAGAATGTTCAACTGGTAATACATCCTTGAATTTTGTAGGATGTTATTAGGGTGCAATCCCATTTTATGGCTTCTATCCAGGTCAACTTTTTGATTGTGACATCCTGTGCCTATGTCTTAACTTAGTATGAGATAAGCAGTGCACACATTGGTTCAAAGGCACCATTACTTGTTAAAAAGTGCCAGTTAATAATGGCTAATCAATATACGTTTACAGTCAACAGTGTGACAGAAAGGGAAGCAGGCTATTACCCAGTTAGGTATTTTTAGGAAAAACAGCAATTCACCTGAACAAAGAAATTTCTTTTGGCTGCCATCTCAGACCAGCTTAGATTAAAACAAACATCCCTCCACCACAGAAATCCAAGGCTGCACCTTTGCATAGGAAATACTTTATGTTCATCACAATATATTTCTAATATTACATAATATTGAAATATTAATATATTCCTACCTCAATCACAGTTGCATGAACAGAGATTAACATGAATTTGTGATACGTTGTTGCCATTCTTCATTTACTCTGAAATATGTCCTCTGAAAAGTTGATTTGAAAAGGTATTTCAAATAATTTTATTAAGGATTATAAATGAAAAGGATAAAAGCCAATACAAAAGAAAAATTCAAAAGAAAATAGTGTAAAAAGAAAAGAAAAAGGAAAAATAGAAAAAAAAAGAAAAAGAGGTAGCTTCCCCCTTCATCCCAGCAGGTAAAAACAATCTTAATAACTTATCACTATCTCTAAATACAACATAATCTCTCTTCACCTCATATCTCATCTATTGAATAAAAAAAGCAGAATCCAAATGCTTCGTCAGCCATTCTTTATCAGCAAAAGTCCAGTAAGGGCAACCAGATGTAACTATTTTTCTTCTTTAGCCCTGGTCGAATAAGCCAACCTTGTATTCCTTCCCTGAGCTTTTAAAAATGTATTTTACCCCCTTCAAAAAGAGTCCCAGAGCTAGTTTTCTGTTCATCTGTTTCAAGCCAAAAATCTTCCAGAACTTTAACAGATTTCTTTTGTATATCCAATCAGTAAAGTTTGTCCTTTTGTTTATCACTTCTGATAATGTCCTTCAAAACTTTAACAGAACTCTTTTGTATATTCAGTAAAAAAATTATCCAAGTCAGTTTCTTGATTCAATATTTGTATATCTCCTTTTGGATATAGGTCATCCATCAGTTCCATTGTGTGTCCATATCTTTTTCCATATCTTTTTCATTACTTGTTACATTTAAGTCCCCCTTCAAAATAATTTCAATCATCCATTGCACCTTCTTCTTGTTCTATAATTCCATTATAACATGCTCTGTCAATTTTGTCAAGCAATTTATCTATTTTGTCAAAAAAATGTAGCAGACAAATATTCCCAGGTTTGTATTATAGATTTCTGCTCCATTTTCTTTATCCTTTATCCTCTAGATTCCTCTAGTGTCCAACCTTCAAGATCCCCTTATCATGAAAAAGCTCAAAGCAATTACTATTTTCCCAAGGAAAATTTTCTTCTAATTAATTCAAAGCTCTTTGTGGGCATTTAAAATTATAATTCCAAGTTCATCTGAGCCCTTAATCCATTGTTAATCTTTCTAAAGTCCATATTCTGAGCACCCTGTTGCTGTTTAATCCAAAAAGTAATATTTTTCAAAAGCTTTTAAAAATCGCATTTAAAAGTTCTTTCTCTAAGGCAGAGCTTTCCGAACTGTGTGTGGCGACACAAAGGTGTGTCGCCACACACAGTCTGGTGTGTCGCCACACAACCCGGAAGCGCTGATCATCATCAGCGCTTCCGGGTTTTCCCACGGCGACACACCAACGGCGGCATACAAAAATCTGAAAGCGGTAGCAGCACTTCCGGGTTTTCCCGCGGCGACACACCAACGGCGGTTGGTGTGTCGCCGCGGGAAAACTTTGGAAAGCCCTGCTCTAAGGAGCAGGTGACTCACCTAGCGAATACAGTATAACTTGCCAAACTTAACTATAACTTTTCTGAAGTGTCTTAATCCTTTGAAGGCAGCAGAGAAAAAACAAACAAATCCAAAGTGATTAAGTAGTGAAGTTCAGTCGAGCTTATTGTCCTTTAAAAGGCTGCGTTAACGACTGTGAGCAAAGATGGTTCCTCCCTCGACTCCCAGCCACTTGACCCATAGGCAAATCGCAAAATGACAATTTGTTTACAATTTTATTGTAAACCGCCCAGAGTCTACTTCTGTAGAGATGGGCGGTGATAAATTTGACTAATAAATAATAAATTCCTGCGGTTTATTCATGAGGAGCGGCTGTATGGAGTCATGTGGGCTATCTCAAAGATTTCTCAACCCGGAGAGCATTTTGGCGGCCAGGATCCTGCATCCTGCGCGGATATTCATCGTAACGCCATCCCACTGCAAAAAGGGACGTTCAGCTCGCCATGGCTATCAACCGGAAGTCTGATTTGAAAAGGAATTTCATTTTGAGATCCTGTCTTACATTTAGCACAAAACTCGCCTTGTAACAAATTTCTAACCTTGCATTAAATGTGGAAAGTAAGTCCAATTCTCCAAAAGGTAAGTTGAGAAATACAGTATATGCCAGTAGCACAAATGGTCTCTGAGAATCTTAGGTATGTCCTCAGAGAATGCCAAAAGTTATCAAATGTAACATTTAATGTAATGTAAGAATACCTACCTACGTACATGAATGGGAAATAATCCTAACTCTATGTAATCTGAATTGCATGCAAAAGAAACACAATCAATTTTAGGTGTTCTCCTGGCTCTGTGATGTGCAGCCTCCAGCATGTCCTTAAAGCAGTGTTTCTCAACCACTCTAAAATGTGTGGGCCTCAACTCCCAGAATTCCCCAGCCAGCATGGGGAGTTGAAGTCCACACATCTTAGAGTGGCTAAGGTTGAGAAACGTTGCCTTGAAGCCAAGTGCTGCCTAAGCCTAAAAAAAAAAAAGGGGGGGGGGCAGCCCTTTTCTAGCTAAACCAGAAGTGGGTTGAGCAAGAAGGAAACTGACAAGCTGATGGTTCAGAGGAGCTGGTGAAATGGAGCAGCAGCTGAAACCTCCCCCCTGCTCTGCCATTGCACCAACTTCCGCTTGAAAAATAAGGGAACCATCTCATTCAGTGGACAGATCCTGCGTGGCAGAGCACCTGAAACTCCCTGTTTTTTATTGACTGGTAAGTTTGCTTAAGAGTTCAGCCAGGGTTTAACTCCAGGTTATGCCTCATCTCTGACTTGGCTAAGAAGGCTTTTTTTCATTTTGAAGCTAGATTTTGGTTTAACGGTGGAAATTATGTCTGGATTCACACATCACTCTAAGCCATAGTGTGTTTTGTCTGGTTTTGGTTTAGCATGTCGTATAAGCTCAGCTACTGTAGTCTGGAAACCCTGGTTTATGACTTAGCATTGTGAATGGACCCAGCTAACAAACTATGGCTTAGTATCTGTGAATCCAGTCTCTGAATGCTAGTGGCTTTGAGAAACAGAAGCCGAGAGCTGCATGTCAAAATGCACTGGAAGAGTAGCTGCTTTTCCTTACTGTGCCTCTTCACAAAATGATCCTCATCAGGCAATTGCTAAAAGCACACAATGCCTATGAGAGACAGAGTGATGTAGTCCCTAGAGAAGATTTCCCCAAAGGGGCATCAGCACATAATTTTGGAGTACAGTTAGTCCAAAATCCCCAGCAGCCAATGCAGGAAAGAAATACTAAGTTATTTGCTTTTGGCATGTAATAAACCCATGTAGAACATATTTGTAAATGTGGACTCTATATCAGACCAGACTGTTTGCGTTGCTCATTAGGGTTCAGCTGGTAACAGCACTTTTGAGAGAGAGGTGAAGGTGGGCTGCAGTGTGGGTGACACTGAATAAGCTGGCAGTATGTTGCATGGGATTGGGGCCAGAATGTGGATTCTTGCGAATTTAGTTTTTGCTTTCAAAAACTAGGTTAACCGTGTTTTATAGCTAGCTTCACGGTGTTTATGTTTCTCCTCTAAAAATGGTAGGAGAGGGAGTGGTCTTCCTGGAGTTCTCCTTGATCCTTCTAACTAGAAATGCTGGGCACTGAACATGGGGCTTTCTGCAGACTAAACACATGCTATGGCCCCTCCACACCTGGCAGCTGGATATTTTAAATATATTTTATTTTATTTTGTTATAAGCCACAAATAATTTTATGGGTAGGAAGGAAGATAAAAATGTCTATGGGCTATAAATATTGTTGATCTGTTGCCTGAGCTTTGCACTCGGTAACAGCCAAGTTAGAACCAGGAAGTTAGAAATCAGAGATTATGAACATAGTTGCTTAAGAAAATACTCCACTCATATGAAATATTTTTTTCCTCTTTCCAGGTGCAGGAGACATAATGGGCAGCCTTAGGTAGCCAGTCACTTCACAACCTAGAAATGTTCACTAGTTCAGGAAATGTTCCGACAACCATCCGCATGGACAGACTGAACAGCTGGAGTACTTATGTAAATATTTGGGGTCCTGGTTCTAATTCCAATAGCCTTTGAATGGGTTTAATTTAGAAATACTGTATGTCTTGGTTAGCAAGCAAATGCACTGATACTCTACACCTGGAACAACCCACTTTGACTGGTTAAGCATGCTTGGATTTATACAATACCCTAGAACAGTGCTGGCTGTGGAATTCTGGGAGTTGAAGTCCACAGATCTTGAAGTTGCTGAGGCTGAGAAACACTGCCCTAAAATAAAACATGATTGTGCAGATTGAGGTTCAGAATTGTCTGAACTCAGCCAGCTGATACAATTAATTTAAGGTTCAGTGTGTTGTATAAACTATGATTCAATTAACCAAGGCTTAGTGTGTTGTGCAAAAGTTTGTGAGTGAAATGTTTATGCAATTAAATATTAATACTGGGCAATGTGTCAAAATAATAAGCCTACTGAGGATGTAAGCAAGATTAAGGATAAATGCCTTTCCCACCCAGCCAACTTGTCAGCCGTGCACAAGTAGAGAATGTCTGCTAAAGGCAGAACATTTAGGCTTAGTCCCTGGGAGCAAGCAAGGAGCCCCTGTGAAAACCCACCAATATCTCCCCATCTCAGGGGAAGAGTGATTTAACTCCGAAGTCATGGAAAAGAATTGGGACTGATGAAAACAAAGAAGTTTTATATTACACAATCTGATATGCAGGTAAAGTGATGATTTAGTTACTCTGTTTTGGTGTGACTGAGATCACATAGTTTAATGGTAAATGAGCGAAGCTTGACAACAATCCTAAAGTCAGTTCTCTTGTGTCACCTGCCCATTCTCCCATTTTATCTCGGTAGAGATGGCCTTAGAGGAGATAGAGAAGCTGATATCCCCTACCATTTGATGTTAGTTGTTATTCATAATGTATAGCTTTCCCTTTCAGTGTGAATGCATTATTCAGGGTACCATGCAACAGTTAAAATACCAGAATTACATTATAAATATTACAACAAAGCAATCTTACTTAAAAATGAAGACAAGGTAAGCAAATTAAACAGAGGGCTCACTGTTACAGACATTTGTTGCCCAAAGCAAAACCTGGACGTTGATGGAAAGCAGTAAAAGAAATGACCCAGTAACCTGTTTACTAGCTGTTTGAGCAGAGATTTCTGTCATGCCTAATGTTGCATATGTTTGTATTGTTTTCAGAAACAGGAAGCTGAGTTACTTTGGAGCACAAAAGAGCTAGCCTGGAACATCTCTTTGGTGGCCTCGATGATGTCAGGAGCTACCTAACTATTGAAGAATTCATTGGGGGACTTAGTATGCCTTAGTTCAGTCTTACACTAACAGGGCTGGCTATGTTAATCTTTTGCATACTCCTTTGGGAGAAAGCCTCATTTAATTCAGTTGGACTTACAGCTGAGTAACCATCTCAGACTTCAACTGTGAAAGAGTGCTTTTGGATCATGCTTTCCATATGTATGTATTAGATCTGCATCCAGCCTTTCTCCGGGAGCTCCAGGCAGCTTACAGAGTACTCCTCCCTCCATTTTTTTCCCCTTGAGAATATAGCTTGGGTGAGAAATACTGACCCGCCCAACTAGTTACCCAGTCTAATTTCCATGCCTGACAGTGGAGCTGAACTTTATCCGGCTATTTTATTCAAACTCTGCCCCAGTCATGAAATATTGGGAGAAAGTTCTAGATGACATTATCAGCATTGCCTTTGATTTGCAGACTTCTTTTATGCTTCCCATCAAGTCATCCCCCACTGATATCCATTAGGAGAAACAGATAAAATAGCTGCTCAATGCCTTTTGGCTGGTAGAACAGAAAATTGTCTGTTTGGAAAACACTCGGGAAATTCAGAGTCCACTCAAGAAGGGCATGTTCTGGCAGGAGGAACCAAGGGTTAGACATCAGCACACCCACTTATTGACAATAAACCAGAATTCTGGCGGGGGGGGGGGGGAGTTTTACCATGATGTATGAACACAGCTATAAAATACTTTCTTTGGTGTAATCCAATTATGTTAGTAAGGTGGAAGACAATATTTCCTTTGGGTTGAGCTGATAATTTCATGGACATGTCTATGTGGAGCGGCTGCCTTCTGGGTTGCTTGACTTCCCTGCCTACTCTAAAGCCCTGGACACTCTTGATGTCTCCTCTCTAAGTAGAAACCAAGTCTGACCCTGCTTAGTTTTTTAAGAATAGCCAAAGTCAGCTGATCACTAAGGACTTTTCATATATTTATCACATATATTTATCACACACACACACACACACACATTCATATTCATATTCACATTCACATTCATATTCACATTCACATTCACATTCACATTCACATTCACATTCACATTCACATTCACATTCATATTCATCAAATGCTACAAATACATTTTAGTAGCTACATGATACTCCTGCAAATGAGTATGTGGCATGATTTCATTCGTCTGTTTGCAGGGCATTTTCTGAGCTCAAGACCTTGATAAAAAAGACAAAGGAGAGGAAGACAGCTTTGATGAAGGCAACTTCAAACCTGTCCCTGGGGGAAGTTAATATTGAGGAGAAAAAAAGTTTTGAGGATTTCATAAACCAATTGGGAGCTGATAATGTCTTTGAAGAGTAAGAACAATATGATAACCTTACACCTGTTTCATACTGACTCTCACCAATAAATGGAAGCAGAATGGGAACTGGTGAAAGAGAAGTGGATTTGATACAAATACAAAAGTTAAATTAATAAAAGGGCCTTAAAGGTGGAAGGTGATACCAGTAAAGAGTAATCATGTAAGCTTTATAGTGGAGTTGGCTGATGAGTATCCCACCCCCATCCATTTTGCAGGTCCCCTATAAATTCCCTGATTGTGCCCTTGAAATTTAATGGCAAAACACTGGGCTTTGGTGGTACAATTTTAGCTAAAGAAGATGCAAAATTAAATTTCCCCAAGCACCTCAAAAATAAAGCACCATCACAGGGAACAAAGACCCCTTATAGCAGGGGTGGGGAACGTCCGGCCCGCGGGCTGTATAAGGCCCGTGAAATCATTTGGTCTGGCCCTCTAGGAGCTCCTGCCCGCAAACCCCGCCCCCTTCCATGCGATTGGCTCCCGCCCACAAACCCCGCCCCCCGGTCCGCGAATGATATTATAAATATCCAAATGGCCCTTGGCAGAAAAAAGGTTCCCCACCCCTGCCCTATAGGAAGGATAGGCAGACTTAAGACATGCAGCACCTATTTATTTTTTTACTAGGACTCCCAAGTTCATATGTACCAATCAAAGTTAGATACAAAATCTGTTCCTGATTTTCCAGCAAATTAGTTTCAGCCACCTGATTTAGCACAGGTAGAAATCTTTTCTTTGTTTCTGTATGTCATCCTACCATCTATCACTAGGTCTTTATGTGTCTTTACAGCATATTTTGCAGGCTGGTATCTCCAGCTATGTGGAACACCAACTGCCAGCAGCAAGCATAACACTTGTCAATTGATGTGATAGAAATCAAGGTGGCGTATATAGCGTAATACCTCATTTACCCAAGATCTTTTATGATTTACCTGTATATGAGTCACTTTGAAGACAATTTGTATGAAGATATGGATACTTCAGCTTTGGCAATAGGAACTTTTCAGCCTTAAGGCACATTTCCATGCTGATTTGTCCATGTCCAACTAGAACCAGAATAAGCTAAAAGAATAAAAACAACTGAACCAGAATACTCACCAGGAAGCAATAAACTCTCCTCTTGTGTAGCGAGTCAGAAATCTGGAAGATCTGGGTGCAGCTCTGGGAGGCAGAACCACATCTGCTGGGAAATCTGGAGGAGTTCTTGGCTAAAATGACACACTTGATCAAGGAAGCTAAGCATGAAAAAGAGAAGATACAGCTACTACTGAAAATGTAGGTCACTGTATAGAAATGGAAATATGGGAAACGTTTTCATTAACACAGATTTTCAAAATGGGGAAAACAACACAATTCCAGGAAAAGTAACTATGGAACTGTAAGGGAAGAAAGTAAATTAAGGACTCGGTAGCTGAATTACATAACATATTAAAGCTAGTCCTCACTTAATTACCACAATTGGGACCAGAATTTTGGTTGCTAAGCGAATCCAACCCAATTTCACGACCTTTTTTGTGGTGATCATTAAGTGAATCACCACAGGCGTTAAGCAAACCACATGGTCGTTAAGCGAATCATGTGGTTCCCCATTGATTTTGCTTGCTAGAAGCTGGTCAGGAAGATCGAAAATGGCAACCACAGGACGCTGCAATGGTCATAAATACGAACCGGTTGCCAAGTGCCCAAATCATGATCACATGACTGCGGGGACATGGCAACAGTTGTAAGTGTGAGGACCAGTCGTAAGTTGGTTTTTTCAGCACCATTGTAAGTCCAAGCCATCACTAAATGAATAGTTGTTAAGCAAGGACTACCTGTAAGCTGTAATTTAGTTGATTTGTTGGTGACCAGTGCAATATGCAAAATATAGTCATGAGATTTGTAAACTATATCTTATGGCATAGCATGTTACAACCACTGTGGCTTGTTAAAATTATCCATGGCTTTTTGCAATGTTTCAACTATGGCTACATCAGAAGACGGCAGGCATTTTAGCTTCTAAGATCTTTTTATCAAGGGACAAAGCCTGGGTTCACAAATCCTGCATATTTTGCTGAACTGTGGTTTGTGAGATAAGCCCTAATTAGCAGAGTTAATGCATAATTGCTGAATTCAGATATTGCTCTGAGCCATAGCATTGTTTCTTTGGGTTTGGCCAAGTATGTTATGTGAAGTCAACACATACACTTGGGATGAGAGAATTCTGAATTCAGGGATTGGTTTTGTGTATCAGAATGTAGTGTGCCAGGTTTTCTTCATTTAAACTGTATAATTGGGTGAAGCAGAGGGAAGAAAATAATTGGGAATTAGAAGTCATTACTGATCACTGCAAATGGTTCAGAGGTCAGATTTGTCATGAGATCTACTGTTTTTCCACATTGGCACTACATGAACCTCTAGTTTTAACACAAAAAATGAAAGAGCATCAAATAGAGACTCCAGGGGCAATTTTGTTTCTTTAAGGTACGCTTCCCTTCCCTAAGCCGGATCTCTCCGTAACTGTTGCAGCATCTGGGAGTTATAATCCCAACATACAGTAGCCGAGACCATTATAGTGGGAAAGGCTGCTTTGGAAAATCTCCCCAAATATAAGAAATAGGAGTAGAAGAAGTAGTGGGTATGCCAGTGGCCACTGGTCTACTTTAAGGGAACTGGCGAGGCTGTGCTAGTATATTTGTTACAGAACGGTCCTCCCGTAAAATTAGTTACAGAGCAGATTGAGCATGAATGAGTATAGTAACAGTTGAAGAGCAGGTCTCTTCATGTGCATAAATCTCCCTTAACACCTTTTTATTGGCCCTCTGCTAGGCAAATTTCTGATCACAATAAGAAGGTGCAGAAGCTATATGAGGAAATGGAGCAGCAAATTGAGGAGGAGAAACAAAAGCTGAAGAATGAGGTAGGTGCCCAGTTGGGCCATGTCAATTCCCCGAATTTATGAGGTTCCCTTTTTTGAATGTCTGCCCTTTCTCAATAACTTGCAAGGGAGATGGGCGGGGAATAAATTGAAATAATAAATAAATAAATAATAAAATAAATAAATAAACTTGGGGCAGATTTACCTGCAACATCATAATGTGAGATTATTTTCCTATATAATCATTGGGGGAAGGGTATGTTTCATCTTCCTCTTCTACAAAAGCAGAAGTGAATCTGCTTGTCCAGTGAGGACATCTCAGGAAGGCCTATTAGAATTTAGGGGACATGGATGAGATGCCAGGCCTTTTCTGTGGCAGTCATCTCCCCCCATTTTGGAATTCCTTACCTCCAGAGGTTTGTAAAGCTCCTTACCTCAAGGCATTTTGAAAATAGATTTAACATGATTCTATTCCTCCAAGCCTTCAACCTTATTTCATTGTTAACAGTGTCGATCTTGGGGGTGGTGGGTTGGTTTATATTTGTATACAATTTTATATTTTTACTCTGTGGTCACCCATCCAGAAAGGGGTGTAGTGGCTCAGCGGGTAAGACACCAGGCTTGTCGATCGGAAGATTGCAAGTTCGGAGGTTCGAATCCCTAGTACCTGGTGCCTTCCAGAATTTTAGACTTCATTACTTAAATGAAACCCCAGCCAGTGAAGAGAATGGAAGGGACTGTGGGAGTTATAATGTAGGGAGGAACCTGTTCAAAGAAGGATGGCCTATGCTGCTTCGTAATTCTGGCCTTCCACCTTCAACATTCCTTATTTTTCACTTATGGCAAATGTTGGTTCTACACCATTCTTAGAGTAAATTCAAGATGAATTTATCTTATCACACTATCTAAGAAAATAAAAATGTGGAATTCTCTGTGCATTGATGTTGAAATGAAACATTACATATACATTACATACTGTACATTAAACATTACATATACATTTTAGCTACTGTAGGGTTTATTTACATCATCCTATATGCTTACTGATTAATGAATAGATAACCTATCTGTGTATCCTTATATAGACACAATGGCACTATCCACGCATAATAGGGAAGCATCAATGGGGAACTCCAAACATTGTAAAAGTATTTTGGGGTAAGGGATCTAACAGTGAAATCCATAGACAGAACCATGAGCATAGGGCAAGGGATGGAGTGACTGTTGTACTAGACCACAAAAAGAGGGTGGGTGGGAATAAAATAAAATATCCTGGAAAAGTATTACAATAAGCTGCCACTCTGTCTAGAAACCTGAATGGCAATTACTCCATAGTGGCATAGGGCAACCTTTTCTTGCAGGCCCCACTTATAGTCTGAATTAAATGAAGACAAGCCACACGTATGGAATTGCATTTACCAATTTAGGGTTGTTGTTGTTTTGCAACTTTATAGTTTTATTACAATTTACTATTGCAGGGTAAAGCCAGGAGCCAGCTGCATTACATGGAGATGCAGGAAGAATTAGATATCAGAGAACAGGAAATCCAGCATTTCTTCATTGTTCAAAAAGAGGTAAAATATCAGTGTGACATGAAGTAAGCAAGAGCATATGATTGCAATCACGTCTTCAGTCTTTTGCAGCACGGTGGCATTTTCTGACTTTAAGATGAAATCTACTTTATGTTGGCATCCAGAATAATGGCAGTTTATTTCTTGCAATGGAAGCAGCGCCACCTCCTGGACGCTTGTCCTCTATTCCAAACTGGAAATGAGGTTCTATTGCATGTTGGACTGTTCAACCAAACCACCATTCTCAAGCTGCTGTTTTCATCCAAATACTTCCAGTATTATCCAGCAATATTATCTCTAGCGCAAGCCGAAGGTGACACCTCTTTGGAAGCCTGCTATGAAATATTTGTTTATTTACTTAGGCTTCTAAGTATAATATAATTGGCTGTTGTGGGTCTTCCGGGCTGTGTGGCCGTGTTCTGGAAGTTGTGGTTCCTAACGTTTCGCCAGCATCTGTGGCCAGCATCTTCAGAGGGCAGGAGCACAGATAGAAGCAAAATCTCTGTGCCCAGGTAGAGTGTCAATGTTCTATTTATAGAGCTAAATTATAGGAGATTAGGTGGGGTTTTTTGTTGTGTTGAAACCCCACCTAATCTTCTATAATTTAGCTCTATAAATAGAACATTGCCACTCTACCTGGGCACAGAGATTTTGCTTCTATCTGTGCTCCTGCCCTCTGAAGATGCTGGCCACAGATGCTGGCGAAACGTTAGGAACCACAACTTCCAGAACACGGCCACACAGCCCGGAAGACCCACAACAGCCATTGAACTCCGGCCGTGAAAGCCTTCGACAATACATTATAATATCATCATCATTGGCGATCACTCGTAGCCGAGTAAGATTGTCTTCCAAAGGTAAAATTTTAACGGTGAATCCGTAAGTGGCTATAAAGGCCAATTCTGGATCCGCACAACCTCCCACAATGAGGGCATAGGTTTCCGGGTGGGAGACGGTCATGATGAGGGTTTGCCTGACGTGCCTTCCTTTTAGCTCTCTTCTCCTTTTCGCCCTGTACTCGTGCTTCTTCAAAGTCCATAGCGCCATTAATAAAGGCTGACCTCCAATTGAAACGCTCATGAGTTAGGGCTTCCCAGTTCTCAATGCTGATATTACATTTTTTTAAATTAGCTTTGAGAGTATCTTTGAATCTCTTTTGCTGTCCACCAATATTCCGTTTTCCATTCTTAAGTTGGGAGTAAAGTAGCTGCTTTGGAAGACGATGGTCAGGCATTCGAACAACACGACCAGTCCAGCGAAGTTGATGTTGGATGATCATTGTTTCAATGCTGGTGGTTTTCGCTTCTTCTAATACGCTAACATTAGTCCGCCTATCTTCCCAAGTAATTTGCAGAATTTTTCGGATTATAATATATATTATAATTATATTATAATATTATATAATTAATTATGATTGACTCCAAGCAAGCAACTTACATTCCTACTTTCCAGTAACAAGATTAAAGCAATACTCTCCCTTTGTACCACCAAGAACAGCAAACAAACCCAAGTATATAACATACCTTACTGTAGGAGGGGCCTAATCCCATCCACCCCTGAATGCTTTCTGGAACAGTCATGGCTTTAATTAAGCACCAGGGTTGGTGACAGCCTGATCTTGGGAGGGATGTTGTTCCAAAGGAGGCAGCAACAGAGCCAGCTCTCCCTTGTGGCCCCTGATGATGACACTCCATTGGAGTGAGGATCCAGAGCACAGCAGCCTTTCTCAACCGTTTGACCCTGGAGGAACCCTTGAAATATTTTTCAGGCCTCGGGGAACCCCTGCACATTCGGGCTCAAATATAGGCCAGAAATTTACAAAATTATTATATTTGTTTCATGTGTAGGCCTGTATATACGCATTAACAGTGTTCTTAAACTAAAGAATGAAATTTACCTCTTTAATGTGAAGTTGCCTGAATTTGAAAGAATTTTTTAAATAAATCGTGATCTCCCAGGGAACCCCTAGTGACCTCTTGTGGAACCCTAGGGAGTTCAAAGGGATCCAAAAGGAGACCTCCCTTCTAGATCATCTTGGACAGGTTGAAATACCACCAAGAGGTATCTGTTGAAACTGTTCTGGTATCTTTGACCTTTAGTTGCCTGCCTCCCATCTGCTGCCTGCTATTACTGGTGGAGTGCAATCCTCATAATTCCCAAACTGTACACTTAGAATTCCCATTGGCTGGAAATTATGCAAACTGCAATCCTTTGGGAGGTCACAAGACTGAAAAGATCTGTTTATCTATGGAACAGAGTTCAGCTAGGTGGCAACATAAGAGAAAAATAAACGAATATTCATTCTCAGATATTAGTAATATTACCTCCTCCTCTTCCCAAACCCCAGCCACTTGATCCCTAGCGTTTCCTGGAGGATTTTTAGACATGTCAAGGGCTGTTTCCAATGGGAGCTTATTTCCAACATTTGAAACATAACAAATATTTTTCACATTAGGTCGCTTATCATTTTTCTTGTCTGTAACTGTGTCACAGCCAGCAGCATCCAACAGTTCCATCTTCCCCCACTGTTTCTTTGTGTGTGGGAACAAATGAAATCCACTCAAGTTTTGCCATTTCCCAGTTTTTAAATGCACAGGACATTTTACTTAAAAAGAGAGGAGAGGGGCAATGCTGTTTCAACTGGGTGGAGCGCCATCTGTCTTTTTCGAGCCCCGATTCCGATCCCTGAGTCTACCCGACAAAACAGGGCTCGCTGGGCCCAAAGCAAACGTGGTTATTAAGGGTGGACGGACGGGAGAAAGGCCAGCGGCAGATTACGTATCCGCTTTCTCCCTGCCGCGGTTCCACCACCACTGGAGGTAGATGCTCAGAAGGTGAAGAAGAGAGCGGGAAGAAGCAGGCAGTCGCGAGCGCCGGGACAGCAGCCAGACCCCTCCTCCGTCACCCCCTCCCTTGCCATTCATTCCCTGCTCATGGTTTGCGCACGCAATTGCTCACAGGAGCGGGGGGGGGAGAGGGGGAAAAAGGCGGCATCGCGGCAGCTCATGGCGGACACGAGGCTGTTGGGGAGAGAGTGGAAAGGTGCCGGCAGTTTCGTCTAACTTTGCCTTCTCTCTCCCCCCGCCCCCGCCCCCAGCGTACAGTACAGCACTAAGTGAATTAGGCCCCCTCCGCGGGCGGTCGCTCACTAGCCCTGTAGGTGAAGCCTATCAGGTTTCTCTTTTAAGGAGGCCCCAAGGCAATTTCTGCCTCTGCAGCCAGTTGAAGAATTGTATCGCTCGGCTGAATTTTTCTTCTTTCTCAGCTTGAAACTCAGTTGTTGAGCCTCAGGGAGAAGCAGCTGGTGGCCAGCACCCAAACCCAGCAGCTGAAACAGATCAAGAGCAGCCTTGAAAACCAGCTCCAGCAAACCCTCCACCAGCTTCAAAAGGCCGAAAGGCGTTTGGATGTCATGAAGGATAGAATATCCCAACTGCACAGTGACCTCAGGTGAGTCCCAAGGATTGTATGGGCGGCTGCCTTGGAAGATGGTTTGAGCGGTCAGTCCCAAGTGGAGCAGCTACACAGTGCGCTGATCACGCAGGCTGTGTGATGCCTGTATCTTTGCTCTCTGCTCAGGAGCACCATCAGTTTTGAGGGCAGTGGTCTTCCGGGCATCTAGCACCCTTGTGTTTTTTTTTCTCGGTTGCTCTTAAGTGATTTTCTCCTCCTCTTTGCACTTCACTGGGCTGGGACAACTGGATTACAGAGCCCTGGTCCTTGTGGCCTAGGCCTAGCAGCACCCCTGGGTCTGCTTTTGTGCAAGATCTCCAAGTTAAATAAAAACCTGCTGATTGTATTTATGTATATTTCAAATTTAGTCACCACCCGTCTCACTCAAAGAGCGACTCTGGGCGGTTTACAATAAAACACAATTCATTTCTAACCTACATAATCCATGCTTTTACAAAAACGGCACCAAAGCAGCAGGCCTGATCCCCACATACTTTGGAGCCAAACTTCACGAAGGGACTTTTCCTGGTGTGTTTAGACCAGCTTTTCTCAACCGGGGTTTCACAAGAAGTGGTGGTTTTTAAAAAAAATCTTGTTTTGAACTTTGTGTGCCACACAATGTTGGTGCTTGCAGTGGTGGGAATTTTTACGTGCCATGACTCAGCTGCTGGCCTGCTGCTTTGGTGTTGTTTTTGTAAAAACATGAGTTGTGTAGGCTAGAAGTGAATTGTATTGTGAACTTTTTGTATTTTTTGCGACGTTCATGCAGTGGTTCCCTGAGACCTGAAATTATTTTGAGGGTCTGGTCTAGACCAGTGTTTCTCAACCTCAGCAACTTTAAGTTCTGTGGACTTCAACTCCTAGAATTCCCACATTGCTACAGGTGAGCTTGCTGCCTATATGATGCCCTTGTGGGGAAGGCCTTTCAAACTCCTTTGAGTATTTTGATATCTCCAGAATATTTTATTCACTGTTGGTTTTTGTTTTATGCTGTTTTAAGACACTTCCATGTGAAGGTTGTGTGTGTGTGTATGTGTGTTTTGCTGCTGCTACTAGATTGGCTCTGTACCCCATCATCCCACACCATTGTCAGCAAAATTCCACTTCAGCTGTAGGGCAAAAGGAACTGTTTTGAAGCTGGTTCAACTGGAAACACAGGAGCTCTATGGAGCTTGGAGGTGGCCCATTGCCTCACCCCTCTCCTGAGTTTCAACCACTTTGGCAGGCCCTGTAAGAGGAACTCTGATTTGACAGCCCTGCAGCTTCCCCTTTTGAAAAGAATAGGGACAAAATTGACAAGATGCTGTCAGTTTCCAACTCCTCTTTGGCAGGGGATCAACTGTGTGCAAAGCTTGGAAGGGATGAGAGGATTTTTTTGTCCCTTGCTGCTGTTGCAAGATTTTTTAACAATTCAGGACAGGACAGTGAGTTTTGCTTCTTGGTCTCAGGATTTTTGAGTTGGTAAAAGGGAAGACAAAGAAAGGTCATTTTCAAACTGCTTTGGAGGAAATGAGTGGAAACAATAGTGAAGTGGAAGTATCCCTATTCTCACTATTTTGTCTTTATGTCCATAAAATCTGCATGGCCATATATTCTGTACTCCTGACAAACAATGTGAAAAATAAATGCACACCTCTTTGAGTTCCATCATGGAAGAAAGGCTAAGGTATAAATGCACAGAAAACAGACTGAATATTTTGCAGGACTAAATGAAACGGTTCTTACCTGGTGGAAATGCTTGTTTTTTTCCCATCTTCCCTTCTACAGGGGAGAAGTTCTTGCATCATTAAAACACTTACTGCCATCAATATCTATTAATTAGCTCCACAAGCATCAAGACCTGATAACTTGGTAAACACAGAACAGCTCAATTGCATTCCCCAGTAATTCTGTCCAAAAGGTGGGGACAAGCATACAGAGTTACAGTATAGCTGGGGGAAGAGCATGTTAGTTGTACCACTGTTTCTAACATGTCTTGAAATAAATGGTCAAAGGCTGTTCTGTTTTTGAAAAACCTTTTATTATGGATGCAATGTGATTGTTCTCTTTCCCTTAACCCCTTGTGAGGACACCCATTTCTCTTTGCACCATCATTTGTATTTCCATCCTCCGTACACATTAATTTATCAGTTTTGGCGTTATTCCTGCTACCAGGTGTAGATCTCTACTGAAACAATTCACAAAGGTGCATGGAAAAAATGGAAAAGCCTGTGCTATATTCCTTCCTCTCTTTGCAGAGTCAGACAAATGGAGGAAGACACCAACAAGGTTCCTCACGGTGCGCAGGTACTACTTGCTCACTGCTAACACCAACATTTTCTTCTGAATTAATATTGGAGATGGTTTGCTGATAATATCCAAGATTTATTTGGTCATTGAATTTAATAGGACACAACATCTGCTTTCATAAAGCCTCATTCCCTGTGTTTCTATGAGTCAATGTTTGCTTTGTGTATGTCTTTTGATTAGAAGGAAACTCAGAATAGATTCCCTTACAAGTTAATTATTCTTCTGTGTGTCTCTATAAGGCATAGCTTTCCAAACTCTGTGTCGCAACACAGTACTGTGTCGCCTGCGAGGCCCAGGTGTGCTGCGCAAAAACCTGGAAGCGCTGATGGGCAATCAGCGCTTCTGGGTTTTCGTGCAGCACACCAGGACACTGCCGCCGCACATGAAAACTCGAAAGTGCTGTGGTAGCGGTGGGCGTAAACCCGGAAGTGCGGTGGTGGCGCTTCCGGATTTTCACGCACCGCCGTTGGTGTGTCGCCAACTGAAAAGTTTGGAAAGCCCTGCTATAAGGATTGATTCAGTGATCCAGTCAGTGATGATGATGACAGCTTTCCTGCATAAGCTTTCATGGACTACAGTTGATTCATCATGTGTACAGAGTGTCATTTAGATATTTACTTACTTAGTAAATACCCACAGGGCTGTTTTCAGATTATAGCTAAGATGTTGAACTAAAAACTGCAGTGACATATATAAATAATAACAGCATTCAGATACAAAATTCTTTTTAAAACTCAGTTGCAGCACAAAGATTAAAATAATAAAATTAATTCTTTAAAAAGCCCAGGAAAACAGCTTTGGTTGGCACTGGAAGGACAGTGATGTGGTATCAAGAGTGCCTTCCAACAGAAGAGAATATAGGTAGCTCAGGGTTGAACTGTGGAGTCCTTGGTGCTCTCTGAGCTTGGTTGTTTGTTCGCAGATATTTCATTACCCAACTAGGTAACATCATCAGTGCTGGTGAGTGTGGAATTTTGCTCCCTGTTTATATACAGTAGCTTGCTCTGCCAGTATTGGAGAAAACCACATCTACACCAGTTTAGCTGAAGTATATGTCTAGGTCAGTGTTTCTCAACCTTAGCAACTTTAAGATTTGTGGACTTCAACTCCCAGAATTCCCCAGCCAGCATGCTGACTGGGGGATTCTGGGAGCTGAAGTCCACAAATCTTAAAGTTGCCAAGGTTGAGAAACACTGATCTAGGCTTATGCTATGCCTATCTTTTGTAGCTGTAATCAATAAAGTTGTTGTCATCTTCAAAAAAAACTCGATCTCTCCCTTTAATTTCTTCAACTCAACTATCCAGTCTTCATCCAACATCTCAGCAGAAGTCAAAGAGACATTCCTGTCGCTGTTAAATTCCTCAGTTTCATCCACGACATCCCCAACCAGATGAGACATTTTAAAGCTCATATTTTCCACAATGTCCTGAATGCCTTGCATAAAAACTTAGTAAGAATCAGAAAGAATCTGCTTAAAATCTTGATGGAAGTCAGAGAAAGTCTGTTTAAGGTCCCCCATGTCTCAAGCAGTAGATTTTGGCGCCCCCTAGGAGCTTAACCAGTGAAAGTCAAAGATATGAAGGAATGTGTTTACTTAAGCGAAAGTGAGATTAGCAGACAATTCCCCAGGGAGAGTAGAAGCAGAAAACTGAAAGTTCAAAACAGCCTATTCAGCGTGTAGGAAAATGCTAGTTTCTTCAAATTTAGTACAAAAATAATAACAGGAAGACAATTATTTACTCTCAGTTCTCCTTAATATTTGGATGGAAAACAAGCCAAAACAACTTAAAAATAATTTTTAAAAATTAACCCCAAAAATAACAATAAGCACCAAGACAGCCCGCTTCTTCTTGCTGTAGAAAGCCTCTCTTAGGGTACATATACTTAAAAATATATATAAATTGGGTCATTTAGAAATGGGGTGGCTGGTCTTAGTGTCCCTTTAAGGCTACAGTGTGGCTTGGAAATGGTGATGTCCCAGCCTCCCGGCTAGCTCTTACCAGACGAGCGCGAACGCTGTTTGTGATCATCTGGCTACAAGCAGCCGTCCGAAGGACATATGGGATGATTCCGAGTGTTTTCCTTTCCCGGAAAAACACTCCTGGGCTTCAGAAAAAACCTGCCTGAGCCTGAAAAAACTGCTGCGTTGTCAGTTCTGCCTGCGGAGCCCACGGGCCCAGCTGTTCAGTTGGCCGTATCCCCACCAGAAGTCCCTTTCTGTTATTTTCTTACAAAGAATAGTAAAACTTGAAAGACTTATTATTCACTTGCTGGAGCAAGCAGTGTATGTGAAGTACTTTAATTCAGTGGAAGGTTATATTGCTGCTCCGGCTCTTTAAAAAGTCCTTGAGCTCTGCTCTTTTGCATTTGTTCTCCATTGGTCCAAGTCACATCAGAAATAAAAAAGCTGCAGAACTGTCTCTTTAGAAGTTGGGGAAGCCAGAGTAGTAAATCATGCAGAATAGCATTAGCATTCTCCTCCATAACTGAATACAGAATTAATCTTAAATATTTTTCTTCTTTCCTTCCTTCCTTCACTAAGGATCCTGTGAATTTAGATGAGATGATCTGCTCTCAACAGGAGATAAACATGGAGTACAGTCTGAATGAGGATAAAGCAGACAGCTCTATACAACAGTAAGGGCTAAAAGGCATCGGTAACAGCTTTTATATGAAGATAGGATTGAAGGAAAGGCAATGGTTTTCTTTATAGGTGGGAACAGGAGCTTCTAAGGCAAGAGTGAAGTGACAGGTGTACTTAAGAACTCAAAACCCAATTTGAATTCTCAGCCTCCATTATCCATTAACTCATATGTTAAGAGAACAAAGGAAAGAGCAATTCAGAATGCACTAGGTAGCAAACAAACAAACACACTTAAAGAAAACTTTTAAAATCAAATGAATCTTCTGCAAAAGTGGATATATACCTTCAGTACAGAAAATCATTACTGGATGAACTGGGCTCAAAACTTCTTGCTACTACTGCTGCTGGTAGAAAATAGAAGCCCAATTGTTTCTTTTCCTACTAATAATGGTAAATACAGGTAGTCCTCAGTTAAGAACCACTTGTTCAGCGACTCTTTGAAGTTACGACGGCACTGAACGAATGGTGGTTATGACCGGTCCTTGAAGTTCCGGCCGTCCCAGCACCCCCATGGTCACATGACTGGCTTCACATGGCTTCCCCACTGACTTTGGTTGTTGGGAAGCAAGCAGGAAGTTGTGAGGTGGTGCTCGCTTAACAACCCACAATCCTTGCTTAATGACAGCAATGGGGACTGCAGGGATTACCATTGCTAAGCGATGCAGTCACATGACATAGCGCTTTATGACCGCATTGCTTAGCGACAGAAATTCTGGTCCCAATTGCCATCGTAACTCAAGGACTACCTGTACCATCATGGCAAGGGAGAGTTAAACCTGGACTCATTCAATAGTGGAGAAGCTAAAGGATAATTAATGCACGTAGGAACCCCATATTTCTGGTAGATAGTTTTGCATTATTAGAACTCAGTGTGCTCTAGGATCTGTGTCCTTATGAGCACTCATTTCTTTTTCTTTGTATTGATGATGTGACAGGGCATCTGATGATGTGACATCAATGACTGAAGCTGATGTAGAATCCAGTAGAAGAGTTATTTCCATTGAAGAGGATCCTTTGATAGAGCCTTTTGTAGATGAAGATCAATACTTTCCACAGGAGCCTTCAGACCAAAATTCTTTGTTTAAAGAGTTGAATGAGGCTATTGCAGCACTGAGCAAAATGTCTGGATCCCATTACCAAGAAATAGATGACTTTGGTTTTCAACAGCAAGAGCCCTTGGATCAAATTAAACATCATGAAAGTTCTCAACAAAATATAATGCTAAATAAAATACCTCATTCTCCAATAAAAGGATGCTCAACAAACAGTGCTGTAGAAAATAGAGTTTCTGAAGTGCCTAGTGATCAGGCTATTTCAGAAGCAGGAAGTCGTCTTCAAGAAGGACCAGTTCATGTACAAGTCATTGATCTGGAGATGAAGAAAGCTAACTTTTCTAAACTTAGAAAGGAAGTCAAAACTCCAGAGCCAATGCTGAGAGAAAGTTTTGTTTCCATGATTCAACCTCGTGTTTATTCAGACTTGGCCACACAAGTCAGTGACTACAAGGAAAGCCCAGTAGAAAAGGGGATTCTGGTTTTAGAAGAGGTTACCCAACCTGAACATAAGAAGAACGTTTTAAAGCACAGTGATACCGTCGAGGTTCAGCAGCTGTCCACTGAAGAAAGTGTGGCAAACCAGCCTGCAGAAATGAAAATAGTAGATAGAAAGGTATCTCAGACTCGGCACCCTCTGCTGAAAGATATGCCACCAGAGTGGCATAATCCAAGCAGTCAGTTACAGAATACGTTTGGGCCAGAAACGCAGACCCAACTTGCTGAAAGACTAGAGATGTGCTCATCAGAAGACGGAAGAGAAGGATGGATTTTTCCTTCTGAGTGTAAGAAGAATCAAGAGGTCAGTGCAGGATTTAATGAAGAAACCAGTGTTAGACCAGAAGTTCGTGATTGCCAAATGAATAAAGAGACTTCTAAAGGCACCGCAGTTCTGTATTCTCATCCAGATCACTTGTATAATGTGCTGTTTGTAGGAGACTCTGATGTTGGCAAAACTTCCTTTTTGAACAGGTTGCAAAATGATTCTTTTGATGCAAAGGTGACTGCAACTATAGGTATGAATCATGTGCTTGAAAATAATGTGATAAATATATAGGCCTTTCCTGTTGAAAAGTCTGGTTTGGGCTTATTTGTTTCTTTGATTTTGCTTTGATTAGGCTTCTGTTAATAGGGCTATCAGATCTGGGATGCAGAAATCCAGATGACCAGTAGATGACAGCAAATGTATAGAAAACTCTAGCCCTGTGCTGTCAACTTGTGGTCATCTGGATTTTTTTAGCCCTATTTCTTAGGCTTGTCTACAGAAAGGAGGAGCAGTGACACAATTCTGCTTACAAACCTACTCTAACTCAGTGGATAAAAAACAGAATGGCTAAATATTGATAACAACAGAAATAATAACAAATAATAATAATAATAATAATAATAATAATACTTTAATAACAGCAATAATAGTTGTTTTTATTGTTCAAATGTAACTCAAGAGGATGCAAATAACTTTTAGTTGGAACTACTCTATAGCAAAGCAGGATTTTTTTAAAAGAAAAGATCAAAGTTTAAGGAGCTAAACAATTCCTTGAGTATCTTGAATGAAAACATAGATTTCTTGGGATTTTTTTTTTAAAATAGGCTTATTTTGTGCTTACAAAGAAGAAACACTTTATGAATCGGTAGGTTTTGATATGTGCTGAATGTTGCCTACTATTAATGCTGGCCCTACTTCCACCACTTCCTACTGTCCCTGTCGTAGTCCCTGCTGGAGATAATTAGCTTTCTCCACACAGGAGGCATCTTTCAGCTAGTGTGGCCCTTTTAAGTGCCAGAATGTGCTGTATAATAATGCAGAGACAGAGTGAATTCCTTTTGTCTTTCACTTCTGTCACTTAAGCTGGACTTCTGATCAATAATGGAAAACATTACTTTTTCTATATCTAATGTTTGTTCCTTACTTGTATTATAATGAAGCTGCCACAACTATGCTTTAAGTTGAACTATATACACTTTTAAAGGAAAACATATGCAGGATGTGCACCTTCTGTACATTACTCATTTCTCCTAACAGGGTTTTTCCCAAGTTTCAATTTATTTTCTTTTTGTGGGTATAGCTAACATGAACAAAAATCCAAAGTCATCCTGTGTCACTTTCTCTGTCTGCAAATAAGAATGCTAGGTAAAATTTTGATTTTATTAATGCCTGCAAAATGATTGATCTTCAGTGTTCTATTCTTATCTGTAAAATTCCTGCTTACATTCCTCAGGGTTTTTGTTTTGTTTTGTTTTTTGAGCCTTGACCTGAATTTCCTTGTAAATGGTTGCATTGTATTCTGCAGGAATGGACTATCGGACCAAAAGCCTGCTTTTGGATAACAAACACTTTGCTTTACGTCTGTGGGACACAGCTGGCCAAGAAAGGTAGTATAAAGACTGCATTTTAGAAAAATAAGGACAAAACATTGGGGGCCTGGACTATGCTCAAGACCTGTGTGGTTAGTGTTGATGGATGATGTTTGCTTCCAGAATTGTTACATGGCTTTATAACTGCAAACTCCCAGCAGCAGAAGATGATTCATGCAACTATTCATGTCATTGCAGCCAGTCAGTCCAATTACTCAATCAGTGCAAGAAGCCAGATCAATACATCTCTGCAAAAGTCCGTCTAACCTTTATATGAACATATCATGAAAACGTATTTGTCTCCCTGGGCAATTAGTTCCAATGTTGGACTGTCCTTACGTTTAGAAGATTTTTCTAACTTTGTATCCCACCAGTCTTCCTGTAATTTAAGATCATTATTCAATGTCTTTCATTGTGGGATAGAGAGACTTTGTCAAGTGGTTGAAAAGTGCAATATAACTCCCTTATCTCAAGGCTAAACATCCCCGCTCCCTCAATCCCTTTTTATAAGACTTAGTTTCAGGTCCTTGATCATCCTTGTGGCTCCTCTTTGCCTCTATTCTGCTTTCTAAGAATCTTTGTTAAAAGTGTGGTCCCCAGAACAGTGTTATGTGTGGTACTTGTGAAGCCTTGACCAGTGTAGCAGAATATTTACTTCCTGTGATTTGGACATCCATCCATCCATCCATCCTAAAATTGCTGCATGATATATTTTGTGAAATCCATAGCTTTGGGTACTTTAAAAGATAGCTGTAATATCATAGTACGTGCATATGTGCATACAGCACTAACAACAACAACAACATATTAAACTTGTATGCTGCCTGACTCTCATGGCAAACAGTTCTGGGAATCCACTCTAATATATGGTCTCAAATTATAAGGCTGTGTTTATAGCCAGTTTGGTCTAGTGGTTAAGGCACCGGGCTAGAATCCAGGAGACTGAGAGTTCTAGTCCCGCCTTAGGCATGAAAGCTGGCTGGGTGACTTTGGGCCATCACTCTCAGCCCAACTCACTTCACAGGGTGGTGGTGGTTGGAAAAATAGGAGGAGGAAGGAGTATTAGGTATGTTCCTCGCCTTGAGTTATTTATAAAAATAATAAAGGGGTAAAAAAATTAAAAAATAAATAAAATATTATTGCTATATGTGTATACAGTATATAATGTACATTTGCTTGTATATATGTTTTAATTTGCATACAATTGTAACATCTTCATATTGCACTTCTGGTAACTACATGGGCATGTAATTCTCTGGTAGTTGCCTGTCCAAGGTCAAGCTCTCAATGTGAGGATCGTGGCCCTTGCACCCTTACTCTCAGTAATCCACAGTACACGCCATTCGGATATACGTAGATTCTTTAATAAGGAGAATTGACCATCAATCTGGCTTAAGGCACGAATACTGCTTGGCGCCAAAGCAGTTGAATAAAACTTCTCTCTCCCCTCCTTCCTCATTGCCCTGGCTACCAGTCCTTCGTTGTCATGACTACCAATCCCTAATGACCCTTTCTAGTTCACCTCGCCTTTGATCTCCCCAGCTGGTGCTGTTCAACTCTGCTGCTGTTCTATCTCTGTTGCTGTGCTCTGCTCTCTACTAAGCTAACTACAATGCTACAAAACCCCTTAACTACAAAACCCATGTCAGGAGGATGAATCCAGATGCCATCAACTATTGCTTCTGGATTGCTGCAGTTCTGACACTTAGCTTTATTGAGATCAGCCAAGTTCTATTAGATACTACTGCCAACTGTAACGCTCATGGTAGAATAGAAACTGCTGATACATTTTATCTAAGGACCTTCTCCCCCCTATTTAAAATACATTGTAAATGTTGTTAAAAGTAAATTAGGTTTCAATAAATTGAAAAGACAACATATGATACATTAGAGTTTTTTAAACTACACCAACATGTACAGTATGAACACAGACACACACATTTGTGAAAAATAAAACATGTTTTCTGACAGATATCACAGCATCACCAAGCAGTTTTTCCGAAAGGCAGATGGAGTGGTGCTGATGTATGACATCACCTCAGAAAGCAGTTTTGCAGATGTGCGGTACTGGCTGAACTGTGTCCAGGTAAAGCAGGGGTGGGGAACCTTTTTTCTGCCAAGGGCCATTTGGATATTTATAACCGGGGGGTGGGGGGCGGGGTTTCTGGGATTTCTGCGGACCGGGGGCTGGAGTTTGCAGGCGGGAGCCAATCACAAGCACTGGGGGGCGGGGTTTGCTGGCGGGAGCCAATCGCATGGAAGGGGTGGGGTTTTCGGGTGGGAGCCCCGCGGGCCTTATATGGCCCGTGGGCCTGACATTGCCCACCCCTGAGGTAAAGCTATAAACAGCTGTATTCCACTGTTGTTTAATCTTAGTTTTTTTCATTTTGATCTTGATGATTCTCAGAAATTTGAAAACCTGTAGCTGAAAAAGGGCTAGTCAGTGGTGTGTGTGGTTACTTAGAAGTAAGTCTGCATCTGATTATGTTTATTCCTTTTATAAATACATTTAGGATTGCAGCTTAATCTCTATCATGTTACTCTAATGCAGTTCAGAGAGCATGTTGTATGGAGCAGCTGATGCATGGATATAATAGCAAAATCTTTTAAAAGCATGTGTGCTTGAAATTATTTTAGGTAGATTGTGTTGTTAAAATAGTCATGGAGCAGAACTTTGAAATGTGTGTATGTTATTTTTAAGTGTGGGTTAAGGTGCTTCTGGATTATACTTTTATTGTACATCCTCCTTGCCTTACAGAATTTTACAGGGTGTCAAAACATCCTTTTTAGTCAGTAATCCTTCTGTATTTTCCTACTGCTTAAAAAAAAAGTATTAAGGAGAGTAGCTTGTGTGATTCACTGCCATGAACAAAACAAATATTTAATACTTTTTAATTACTTAGGCTGAGTATGGACAGAGAATGTTCTACTTTGGAGCTAAAGCCACCTTTCCCTTATATATTATTTTATATCTCTCTTATATATTATTTAATATCTTTTCATGGAAATAAATAAAAATTATAGTTACAGAAAATAAAAATAAGTTTTTTTAAAAGAAACCTTTTGTAATTCTTAAATTATTTGTGGTTCTTGAAACCATGAAATACCTATTTTAAGGCTTACACTATTTTCCCACTGTAAAATGGGAAGACATTGTCCATCAGTTTTTATCAGTCAAAATTTGAGGGTGCTACAAGAGCTGGAAAAGAGAAGTCTTAAAGAATGCAAGTTGCCATCTTCATTATACCTTGATGTTATCATGCACATCACTGTGTATCTTATTTGTTTTTAAAGCATGGGCATTTATATTTTACATTCTCCTTTTCATTATATTTCATGTGTCTTTATGGTGGCTTTAGAATTTCATACTTACAGTATAGCCTGTTGGCAATACCTGGTAGACAGAAGAACATACTGTATGCTTCTCCCAGAACTTCAAGGGAATTTCGAAATTGCTATATCTTTTTTAGTACAATTGGGTGGTAAAGGTATTACTTGGAGCTAGAGTCTGTCCAGCAATGTGTTATATAACAGTTGATGAACTACTAGCTGGTTTTAGTTCAGCATAGCTTTACTGTATAAACCATGGCTTACTCTGTGTTGCTGTAGAAACTCAACTGTTGTTTGCTGAATAAACCTTGGCTAAACAAATCATGGCATAGCGTTATATGTAAAACCAATAAATGTGGCACCTGCACATTGCTGAACTAGTAGCCCTTATGCTTCTGCATCCTGTTCATGAAGCTTTTTGGAAGACGTTGGGTCTCCCTTTTCTATCAATCAGCTTTATTACAGCCATTGACCAGCTCAAAATGAAAAACAATTCCGAGACAGCAAATAAAAATAATAACAGAACTAATAATTATAAAATTGATGTGGCCAGAGAACAATGTATTTTACAAATGATAAAGCAAAACTTAGCCACATTCAGAGAAATACAGTCACACTGGTCAGACAATAATAACTGTAAATAAATTGAATCTGTGTGGCCTGGAAATCCGACTCGATAGGGAGGGAAGCTATTGGCTGTAATAACCCTTTTCTATTCACAATGTTCATCAGCAAAAACCTGCAGCCCTCCCTATGTACTATTACAGAAGCCACCACTATGCCTTACTTTGTAATAACTGAAAGAGAGTGAATTAACAGAAACTCTAAAAGCAAATCCACAATTGGGCCTAGAGTTGGCTACACAGCAATTAAGAGACTCAACCCATTACAGTGCTTCTGTTCATTATTTGTGTTCAGATAGATATAGAATATTGGACCTAACAAGATCAAATCCTGCACAAGACGTTCTCAGTTTCTCTGCCTATAAAATGGGAGCAGTTTAGTTTAAAAAGATGTAATAAAGTTTTGTTTATTTTATGACATATGCTAGACCAAACCTCACACTAAGCCATAATGTGTTCGGTTCAGGTTTACCTGTATTGTGTGAAGTCAGCCATGGTTTGTAAGGCATGGTCTATGGCTTACTGTGGTGTATGAAATGAACCATTGACAGTTATTCAATAAACCATTGTTAAAACAACTGTTTGTGAAACCTGCCATTGTTTTAAATAGTGTAAAAAGTTGGGCAATTAAAAGTAGATCTTGCACATTTCATATTTCCAGGTAAATAAGCATGCTGTTTTTTTTTAATGATTAGGAAACTTAATCCCAATAGATTTTCCTTTATTATTGTCAGTAGGTTCATTCAAGGTATTTTGATTTCATTTCCTGTTTGAAGAAATGTGTGCTTCCTCATAGGAAGGAGCTGGGGGGGGAGTCATGGTCCTTCTGCTTGGGAACAAAACAGACTGCAATGCGGAAAGGAGAGTGTCTGAGAAGGATGGAGCCCATTTGGCCAAGGTATACTCCTCAGCTTTTCTCTTGTCATTTTAATTATTTTTCCACTGATGGTAAAAATAAGCTGATGCTATCTGGAAAACATTCATCCATTAATTTAATAAAAATAAAATAATAAAAATATTAAATTAATCCTGAGAAACTTGTTCAACTGCTGTGCATGGCCCTAGCCCTTTTATATGTATTTGTCCAAGACTTACTCTCTGCAGGGAGAGAGAGGAAAATGTTGGTATGTCATAAGCAGACTGAAACAGGCTACAACGGCCTGAAAAGAGGGCGGGGAGTTTCATTGGCATTTGTACCTGTATTTCATTGATATGGGCATATGTGGGTACAGCATGAATATATTGAAATAGAAATATTACTAGAATGTGCAAGTCTATACTGAAAGAGCTAATTTCAAGGTGCTTGCAAAACTATAAATCAGTGATGGCATATATATTAATACGTTTTAGGATTCATGTGGATGATCTGATAGCTTATCCCAGTTCATTTCAAACAAATCAGTTGCCAATGACAAAACCTTTTTTTTGACCCAGTGGGTAACTGCTCTGATTCAATCCATCCTTCTCTAAAGCAAGAATAGAAAAATTTGACAATGTTCAGTGTGATATTGCATCTTCCAGATAAAATAGCAGGACTGAAAGTTGGATTCAGTTTTTGTGGTTAAGTATACCATTTGTCAGCTCAAAAAAGTATGTGTTCCTTGTCATCACTGTCTCTTACATTTTTGTGCCAGGCATGTCGACTCCTGTTTTATGAATGCAGTGCTGCTTCAGGTCACAATGTCACAGAATCCATAAACCAGTTAGTCAGGTGAGTAACTAATGCCAGCTCTTTCTTAGTTGTGACAGCAAAAATCCATACATTTCTCATTCAAAAACCTACAGCAACTGAGCTCTTCGTAAGTAGTGAATGATTTAGTAAAACTTTGTTGAATATTCATTGTGGAGCATGATGATGACAGTTATACCCATAGTGTCAAGATTGACTAAAGCAGGGGTTTTCAAACTTTTTAAGGGTGTGGAGCCTGTTTTTTTTTAAAAAAAAATCCTGGAAACCCTGATCAAGAGGTAAAGCTCTAGTGACAGAAAGTTGGCTGCATTTGAGTGAACATGTGTTGCTCTTAGTCTGTCACAGAACCCCATCGAGTTCTCACAGGATCCTAGTGTTCTACAGAATACGGTCTGAAAAAACCTGGGCTTCACACATAATGAAACTAGTACACAGAGGCCTGTCTTGTATCAAACAATTTTTTGAGATGCACTGTTGGCATTTTATCATGATATATAACCAGGAAGCAAGGTAATGAAAATATTTAGGTCTAGTCTTTGTCCCACCAACAGGAGTATCTTCTAGATACAGTCTCCTGCAGCACACTTCCCGCTGGCAGAATGGATGTGCTGCTGACTCCCTTCCATTCCCTGCAGTTGTTTGTGGTTTCCAAAATTAGGCTCTATAGATTTAGGGGACCCTCTAGAACAAAGTGGAGAGGGAAGTTGTGCTCCCATTGCTGGCTGGATCACTTCAGAGAAAGTATGAAGCCCTTTCTGTAAACTCTGGCCAATGCCTAAATTCCATCATTGATTCCTGAAATATTAAGTAGAAGCCTTTCTACTTAACTGTTCTTAATAGCTAGTGCTGGATTAGCTGCAGTAGAAAAATAATTCCAAAATAATTAGGATCTAAACAGAAGGTTGACAGATATGATGAGCAGGGAGATGGAATTTGTTCTTCTGTTTTTTGTTTTGCTTGTCATGAAAAATATACTGGTCACCAACAATGCCTGTAACCTTTATGCAGGCACATGCCACTCAATAATCTTGCCAAGAAAATGAATTTTCCAAGTATAAAGTACAGGAGATCCAGCCCCAAAGATTCTATGCATAAATAAATTATGTATGGTGATTATGTACAAATTATGTAATTATGGGCAAAGTATTATGTGATGAGTTTAGAATGAGTAAAGTAGCGCTTCCATGTGTGAGTAGACTGTTTTTATTTAAGGGGAGAGTGTGTATGAAAGAGACCTGTTACTTCAAATGGTGTTGGAAATTTTTGAAAATCTTTAGGATTATGCAAAATAGCATACAGACTATTTGTTTCTATGTTTATAATAGGTTGATGAAAACTCAGGAAGACCAATTAAAAAAGAAGGTTCTAGAATTGCCAGTGCCACTTAAAAATAAGAGAAGTTGCTGTTTATAAAGTGGAAAAGGCTAATGACTGTTGATCCTTGTGTCTTCTGTGTGACTGTGTATACTGTTTGCCCCCTTGAATCTGGGTTGAATTCAACTTGTATGGCATAGGAAGTTTTGCCACTTCAGATGAAAACTGAGGATGGCCATCGTTCTACAGATTTCAGACTTTGAGCCACTCCGGATCCCTGTCTTGTTCTTTCCACTAGAGATTCTCAAACTTTTCTCCATAGGAAATTTGCAGAACAATTGTGAAGTTAACTCTATTTCCTCCGCATTTAGCCATCTTATTCAATAGATCTGGCCTAAGATCTGTGGCTTTTATAATAATGGCACAGCTCACTACGTTGCCCCTTAAAATGTATCTGTTAAAGAGGCTGTCATTAGTGTTCTGCCATAGGGGCTGAGATGTTCATAAAAGGGACTGGTATTGAAAACAGTGCCAGTGCTGGAAAAAAAAGTTTATTTCATACGAGTTATGCACGTTTTGGATTGTAGAAAAAGACAGCAACAAATACTGCTTTTTGGAAAAACAGTGGGAGAACTATTGCACTTTGAGATAACAACCTATAAAATGACAAGCTATGTTTTAGTACAGAGTTTCCTCCGCTTATTAGTAAGATTTTGTGGGTCTTCCATGATTTCAAATTGATGGTAAAGAAGATCTTAATGTGTGGAAAGCTATCTCTGTTGCTTATTATTCTATTATGCATATCATTATATCACAGTGTGGATTTTCCTATTTATGACATCCTTGTGCTGACAAATGTAACACTGGCGTAAGAATGATAAGGCATACATGTATTATATTGCCTTTAATGTTCCTTTTACACTGTACCAATTTCATTTTTAAGTATAATATGATCTCCATGTTTATACAGTTGCAGTTCATAGATTCTTTAAATAAATAAAATACTCTGTTCCTAATATATAGTTCAGATTCTTCTCTCCATAGGATTTCAATGACGGAGAGAGCGAGAGAGCGACGTACAGATTTATTCTACCCTTAAAAAGGTAAAGGTCCCCCCCGCACATTTGTGCAGTCGTGTCCGACTCTAGGGGCCGGTGCTCATCTCCGTTTGTTAGCCAAAGAGCCAGCGTTGTCCGAAGACGCTTCCATGGTCATGTGTAAGTTCTACCCTTACCATTATGTTGTAATGTTCCCTGCCAGTGGTGTCCTCGGGGTGTGGTCAAAAAAGTTAAGATGGTTAAGGTGATTAAGGTGGAACTTTGCACTTATCTCCTAGGGAGTCTTGGATATCTGTATAGTAGTTTTCTTGGCAACTGTATGGAAGCTGTTTGCATTGCCTTCTTATATGATTTTTTTAAATTCCTAGCCTGGCGTACAGCCTTGGGACTTCCTGAGGAGTCCCCCCATCCAGATACTAACCCAACCTGATCCTGTTTAGCTTTTTTGAGAGCAGCAAAGTTGGTTAGTGTGGCCGCCAGTTATTGGCAAAAACATACCAGAATGTAACCCTGTGACCCGCTGTCAAAAATGAGCTCTAGGCCATTAGTAACAATCCTAGATAAATTCATCAATATTGGACTCAGTTATTCAACTCCAATATTGTGTTGATTGATTTGAAATATCCGCAGCAACATTTACCTAAAATAATTCCAAAGCAGTTTATATTCTTGAAAGATTTTTCTTTAAAAAATCATAACAATTTACTAAGATACAAGCAGAACATTAAACCGTTGTTTCAATTTTTAGTGAGTCATCCATTAGCCAAAGATAACCTTTGCTCTTTTCTGTCTGCTCTTTGTGTTTTTTCCCCACCATCTGTAAATAGTCCTGAATGCAGGGAAAAGGGCTTTCAAGAAAGCTGCCAGTTGTGTACAAAAGGTGTCACTTTTCTTGCTTCAGATATCAAATCGCTACAACAGGAAGCACATGTGTCTTATTCCAACCTTGTTTGAACTGTCTCCACCAGATGGCAGCAACACAATTTAAAATTCATCAATTGTGTTAACAAGCTTGGGCCAATTTGAATTTCTTCCAGAATTTAAATCTTTACAATAATTTGAAAATCAACAACAGTGAAATGAGATCCTAATCAAAACAGCTATTTTAGAAGCAAGTTCAACTAGTAACAAGAAAAATCCTATACTGATAATAAATCATCCGACAAACAAGAGTGAAAGGACAGTGACAAAACACAGAGATAAGTACAATAATTAGAAAAATAAATGGTATCTCATATGTTGCATTTTGAGTTTCATTTCAAGTGAGTTTACGGTCAAGAGTTAAAGTTTCATGCAACCCCACAAAAAATAATCTTAAGAAAAAAATACTGAGCTCCACTTCTCTAAAATATTGTATTACTGATTTATATACATGTTAGATATATGTTGTAACATCTGTATGTTGTAACATATAAATTTCCTCCAGGAGATCAAGGCAGCATGACCCAAAGTGACCTAGCGACCTTCTGTAGCTAAGGATAGGTAAAGGTAAAGGTTCCCCCCACATATTTGTGCAGTCGTGTCTGACTCTAGGGGCCGGTGCTCATCTCCGTTTGTTGTCCGAAGACGCTTCCACGGTCATGTGGCCGGCATGACGCACACAGAACAGTTACCTACCCACCGAAGTGGTACCTATTCATCTACTTGCATTTGCATGCTTTCGAATTGCTAGGTTGGCAAGAGCTGGGACGAGTGCGGGAGCTCACTCCATCACGCGGGACTAGGGATTTGAACCTGCGAACTTGCGATCTTCCGATCAACAAGCCTGGCGTCTTACCCGCTGAGCCACCACGCCCCTTCTAGCTAAGGATAGACTTAGGCCTAATTCTGCTGGACATTCAGTACCTTATCCAACCAACCCCTTAACCCATACTGGCTATTAATATTCTAGGCTGTTAGGGCTTTGCGGGATTGTTACAGGGTCCCAATGAAGAAATTCAAGACCTCCAAACTAGCATGAAAATAAATGGAAGATCAAGTCTTTAAAGAAGGGGAGGGAACAACACTGGAAAGTGGCTAAATGGATAATATATTACCCATGATGCAGTGTATGATAGCCAAATTGATGTACTCATAACTGCACCGCAGGCAAAGGATATTTTTAAACAGCGAGCCCTGGATATCAGTGCTCAATTGGACATGGAGACATTGGCAAAAAATGGTTCATTAAAATGGTTAGCTAAGAATAAAACTATTTTTAAATTTGAAAAATACCTGTCGATGAGTCTAACACAAAATCTGAGAAGGGCCTATTCCAGAGCTAGGTTTGAATTGTTGGACTCTATGGTTAAATATGGACGTTTCCATCGTTTGCCATATGATGAGAGGACTTGTGTATGTGGGGACCCAGCCATAGAAGATATTGCCCATGTTTTGTTCGACTGTAAACTATATGACTCACTTAGGATTAAATTCCTGTCTCCTTTGTTGGAAAAAACAGCACACTGGGATTCTAATCACAGATTATCTTATTTTCTTTCGGGCTCAAATACTTTTATTGTGAATTTTCATTCATTGGCGATCACTCGTAGCCGAGTAAGATTGTCTTCCAAAGGTAAAATTTTAACAGTGGATCCGTAAGTGGCTATAAAGGCCAATTCTGGATCCGCACAACCTCCCACAGTGAGGGCATAGGTTTCCGGGGCATTGAGAACTGGGAAGCCCTAATTCATGAGCGTTCCAATTGGAGGTCAGCCTTTATTAATGGCGCTATGGACTTTGAAGAAGCACGAGTACAGGGTGAAAGGGAGAAAAGAGCTAAAAGGAAGGCACGTCAGGCAAACCCTCATCATTGTGAATAGGACTGCCAAGTTTGTAGACAAGGCAGTTCAGCTGAGAGCCCGTTATATTGAAAAGATTGGAGTGTCATGTAGGGGTGATGAACTTATTTGAATTTTGACTAGATATACATGTATTGTATTTATCATTATTTCAGGTTATTTAATTATCACATTTCCTTTATCAAAATGGAATATTTTGGTGTATTATTATCAATTTGATCAGTTAAATTGTACTCTTGTTATTTCATTTTATCTTTGATATGGTTGTAAGACTAATCAATAAAGTAGTAGTTGTTGTTGTCTGTTAGTATATTTGAATTGGATATTTTTAAAATTTGTGCTGGGGAGTGTTAAAAATATTTGTAGACTGTTTCAAAGAGCAGGCCCGCAATTAGGGGCTGTGTCACCCGGGGCAAACATGGATTCCACGCCCCGCCATGGATTCCACGCCCCTCCGCAGGGTCGAGTCCCTCGTCCCCCGTGGGGAACAGCAGCATGGTGGGATGTGGGGGAGGAAGGGGACCCTCCCCATCCCCGCGGTCGCCGGGGCTCCTGCTGGCTGGCACGGATGGGGCAGGGGAGGGTGCCGGGCAGCCCCGCCACGGCCAAGAAATGCCACCTTCCCCTCGGGAGTGCCCCCGCTGGCCCACCGCGCAGCCCAGTGGCTCGGGGGCTGCTCCAGGCAACGGCAGCGGCCCCCCTGGAGCATCAGCGGAGGGACCACCCTGAACTACCCTCCAGCAAGCGCTGGTGAATCAATTGCGGCGGGCGGGAAGAGGCGCCTCTGTAGAAGTGCTCCGCTCGGTTGCCGGGGCGCGCCTGTGCAGAGGCAGGCTGGGATTGAGGGCGGTGCTTGGACGTGGATTGTCTGCAGCCTCGGCCAATGGTGAGCGGCGTGAGAGCCGCTCGGCCTCCTCGGGGCAGGGGGTGGGCCGGACGGCCTGTCTCCATGCTGCCCCGCAGCCAATCACCGCCGGCAGGGGTGGTCCCCCGCCGTTGCATGCTGCACCCTATCGGTGATTGTGCCAGGAGACTATATATAAATACTATTTTGTCATTTCGGCGCCTCCCCCAGCGCGGCGCCCGGGGCACATGCCCCGCTTGTCCCCCCCCTAGTTGCGGCCCTGTCAAAGAGTGGGAAAGAAAATGATGCAATTTTGTATTTTATTTAATCTTGTATGGTAGAAGCAGGGAAGGGTTTTTATTAATCTTAAAGCTTTTCATCCCTTCAACCTTAATCACTTTGTCCAGCATAAGATGTTAGAATCTTGACCAGGAACTTTCTCACTGCCACCACTTACATTCCCCACCCTCTGGAAAGCAGCTAGAAGCTAACTCACAATCATTATTTTGGTTGCTTTCGAAATGCTGAGTGCGCAAAGTGACTTCATTTAACCATGTCAACTGGATTTCTATTTTCTTAGTGGAAACGTTTCACTCCTTATCCAAGGAGCTTCTTCAGTCAGAGTAAAGTTAGTAAGGGAATCCTTAAATATGTTTCTCTCGAATTTCCTTACCAACTTCAGGGTTTCATCCCCAAAATGTATGGCAATATGTCACATATTGCCATACATTTTGGGGATGAAACCCTGAAGTTGGTAAGGAAATTCGAGAGAAACATATTTAAGGATTCCCTTACTAACTTTACTCTGACTGAAGAAGCTCCTTGGATAAGGAGTGAAACGTTTCCACTAAGAAAATAGAAATCCAGTTGACATGATTCAAGCCACAGACTGTTCCACCTGGATGACTGAGAACCTTCATAGACATATGACTTCATTTAACCTTTTGCTGGTTCTGGATGAACAAAGATGCACACCTTGGGACTGCATTAAAAAAAGTCAGGTGTGGGAACCATTGCAGGTACTTCCAAGACCTAGACCCTGTGCCATTTTCCCCATTTTATGTCCCCCCTTTTTCTTTTTAACCATTCATTCAATTGGCGTTTGCACTCATGAACTTGAATGGACTTGCCTCCGTTAGCCTTTCTCTGTACACTGGGTTGCAGTTTTCCGGGGTTCTGTGAATTTGACTTCCGCCACTCATCTGAAAAAGCATTTGCCTCTTGAAGTACTTTGCCTTTGTTACTTCCACTTATGTGCCACTCCTTGCCTCCGATCCTATCAGCCTCGCTGGGCACTGGGAATTTATTCTGTTAAGCGCGTAGGCACCGATACAAATGGCATTCACAGGGCGCACCAACTTAATAATAGTTTACCTAACCCCATTTTCTGGAGACAGGAAGCTAAAATGTGGTTTGTGGTTCAGTGTGTGGCGCCAGAAACGGGCTGCCACCTTAGGGGCTCATAATGCGGGAAGGGGTATCTCGGGGGGGCAGTTTGCGAGAGCAACAAAGTAAAAGTCCGAGTCGCGCTTTGGACACCGAACTGAACGGCAGATTCTTGATCTTGCGGCGGAGTTACTGCGGCGAATGTGCTGCGGCGAATTTGAGGCCGCGCTCCGCCCGACTCCGGAAGCAGGAAGCATCGAGCGCCGCTGCTGAACTCGCTCGGACGGGCTCTCGAGTCCATGTTGGCTCCACGCGGCTCGGCCGCCCCGCACGTCTCGTCCGGTTCATGGGGTGAGAAGGCGTTCGCGCGCGCTCGCGAAGCGGGAGAGTCGTCGCCAAGTTTGGACGGAGGCTGTCGCCGGGGTGGGGAATGATATTTGCAGATTGTGTCACTTGGGGGATCCGGGGAGGGGATGGGGAGGGGTAGGAGGTCCGCGCGGAGGGGGTGAGAATCAAGTCGCTAGCCCTGCGCGAGGCAAGGAGGGTAGGAGTGGCTGAAATGGCAAGTAAAATGGCTTTGTGAGGACTCCCGGCTGCTGCCTTGTGGCCAAATGAATTGTAGGGCAGCCTGCAAGCACGTATACTGTAGGCGCTTACTGGGAATGAGCCCCGTTTGAGGTTATAGGGGTTGACTTCCGAGGAGACATGTATTGTATCAAGATTGCATTGTTAGAAAGCAAAAGGGAACCAGGTGGAATGGAAAAATAAAAAGGTAAAGGTACCCCCCGCACATTTGTGCAGTCGTGTCCGACTCTAGGGGCCGGTGCTCATCTCCGTTTGTTAGCCAAAGAGCCAGCGTTGTCTGAAGACGCTTCCACGGTCATGTGGCTGCATGACACGCGCGGAACGCTGTTACCTACCCACCGAAGTGGTACCTATTCATCTACTTGCATTTGCATGCTTTCGAATTGCTAGGTTGGCAAGAGCTGGAGCTAGTGCGGGAGCTCACTCCGCACGCAGGGCTAGGGATTCGAACCTCCAAACTTGCGATGGACAAGCCTGGCGTCTTACCCACTGAGCCACCACGCCCCTATTTTTAGGGTGACTAAAAATCTCGGAAATTGTGACCCTAAATTCATGTTAGAGGCTTCTAACATGGTGTATTCTATACTAGAAACCTGAAAAGTGCTTTGCAGGATGAGAATGTTTTTGTATTGAGATTTTTCCCCCCTCTGAACAGTGCGGTGTGATTGAGGAAAGCTCTAATGCATTAGGTAGATAGTGGAGATCATGCAGGTGAATTTTACAAGGCTTTTCCTTTATGTGATGTTACTTAGCACTAGCTTGTACAGAAGCACAAAAATAAACATATATAATAGTCTGAATGGTGCGCAGAATATTTTAAATAAAGTACTCCCTTTAATATCTAGCATAATTTAAATTCTTGGTGCTGATGTTAACCCATTTAGCTTAGTGCATTCAGACAGTACAGTACAACAATGTGTTACAGGACTCCAGCAAAGAACATAGTGGATTTATTGTAATCTCAGGATCACGCCTCAGTGTCATTCGGTTCTATAAAGCTGTTGGCATTATAGTTTAAAGTTGGCCCTTTTGACACGGTCATGTAATATATGAAATAGCACTAACTAGCTTGACATTTTGAATATTGGTAACATAATTAAAAAAAATCTTATGAGCATCAATAGCAGCTGGCATTAAAAAACTCTGTGGCAATGTGGACTGAGAATCCTCTTGCCTTCCAGATGACACTGGCTTATAGTTGCCATCATTCCTGACTTTGGCCAGCCTGGAGGGGGTCAATATAGTCCAACAATTTTGGGGAGGGGAGATGTGCGTATGTACAGAATTTTCTATTTTTGCCGTAAGATTATCTCATGGTACACTTACTTGAGTGCCAATTTTCTCAGTATAGTTGACCTACTTCAGGAATGTTTTGTATTATTTTCCACAAGGAGCAGTCAAGTGCCTGAGGTTTATTGTGAAATAAGCAGACAAGGTAATATTAAATGCTCAACGTATGTCTGTCTGAGATCTGTATCTGTCAGAGGGAGTGGGCATCTAAAGCATTTCAATTCTCACTGCTGAGCTTTAAGAACAGTAGACATGTGTGTGTGTGGTTCTGTTTTGTTTGCTTTTAGAACACATGTGAGTGGCCTGGAATTACAAGATGGCAACTCAACAAAGAGGGGATATAGAGTTTAATACTGCAGGCGCTATAGCAGGGCTGGGTAACCCACAGACAACCTGAGAGCTGCCTGCAATCCCCAACACTCTGCAACCCTGGGACACCTGAAATTCAGTGGCAAAGGGGCCGATTTTCCAGCTATGCAGCTTTCATTCAACTTCGGGTTTGGGGGCAGTTTTGAGTGTGGGAATAGGAGCACTCAAGCCTCAGCGAGGCAAAAGTAATCCCAAGCCCTCTGGGACCTGATGATAGCTGGGGGGGGGGGGAGGCTGAGTTTTATCCCCAATTCAAAAGAAATTGTCCCCTCTTGCTTTTTGTTTTTCTATTCCAGCACATGCTATAGTGCTGAGAGCTGTTACAGAAGCTGAATAAAGTGAAGCTCATTTTTTTCTTTCCTCATTTTTATGTTGTCAGTGTTTTAAGTAAGCAAAATAAGTGAAACAAAAATCTCCTGTTATTTATTTTATTAGATTTATCTCCCACCTTTCATTCAGGAGCTTAAGATACCATAGATAATAGCCCCTCCTTCTTTTTTCCCAACCACCACCACCCATTGTGCATTTTGCAGAGATGATTGTTAGTTGTGTTTAGAAAATCATTTTGTTTCATTCAGACATTGCATAGGAAAGGAGACTAGAGGCAGAATATAGTCTTCAAAGGAGTTGAAAATATTGTGGAACAGACATCGTGGCACATGGTGTATACATATGCTTATTTTTTATTCCGCTGCCATATCTGAAACACTTTTCAGAGTTCAAGGCATTTGTACTGGAAGTGATATTTGAATAAATATATATCCACATGAAATGCTGCTCCTGTTGTAATGTTTTTTCCTCAGAAAACAGAATCACATTTGCAGAAGTCACATGAGTCATATCCATGTTATTTGATACTCATAAATAGCATATTTTTTAAACAAAAGAAAGAAAATATTGTATTTCTCCGTTTTGTAAAAGTAAATAGAAGATTTGACAAAAGCAGGGATGTGGAATCTTACTCCTCTGTGCATCTCGTTTTCTTTGGGAATTACGCTGATGCTGATTATTTGTACAAATGCTTGCTGCTGCAGGGATAGATGCCTAACTCTAAGCCTATTTCTTATCTTCTCAGTATCATATGGGGAAGAGAAAGTCAGAAGATTAAAACAATGATGAAAACATTATTTTGAAATAGTAATGCTGCATCCATTAACACATTGTTCCCTCCTATTGATATTCAGACCATTTTGGTCTTTTTCCCTTCATAGAAATAAAGTATATTTTACTCTAGTGCATGATTGCATGGCGTTATCAGACACCAGGACCTTGAAGAGTCCAATAAGAAGGACTTAATGTTCTAAATATTTTCTCTTCTCCAAAAATGTGTTATCAGATTTTCTGTTGTTCAAATATGGGCTGGTCTTGGTATTAAATTGCCAAGAGTACCATAAATAAAGCAGTATCTCATGGTAAAAGAAACAATGACTGAGTTTGGATAAATGGCACTTTGTCTGAAACATTTTTTGTATAATATTAAGAAATATTCTTCATTTGCATGTTTTGAGTATTCATTAACTAGAGATAGTGTGGATCATATCTGTGTCTGTTAAATTGCGAGTATATATACCATTGCTTTTGCAGTAGTGAAATTGCTTTGCATTCTGAAGTTCTGACTCCTACAGTTCATTATTTCTTTATTGTTTTTTATAAAGTAGGACAACATCCCATTTCTATTCTTTGCTCCATTTCAACTATTATTCATAGGCATGAAATAGCTGCAGTGCATCTCCAGAAACTTAAAAGAGGTGCAGTAATTCTCAGTGTGCCAACTCTGTTTAGTATAAACAAAAGAACACAAAATTTTAGTTTGAGAGTATCTGTTTGTGATTTACTGGGATGAATAAAATGGCTTTATTTCATTTACTGATGCCCTGATTCCATTAATTATATGTTTGAATGAACTAGGCTTGCTACTCGCACAGCCAGATATGCAGTCCTGCTAGAAAGAACATGCTGTATTCTTCTGTCACCTTCCTTGAGGCACTAGAATAGCTTCTTTCTTAACTGTGTTGAATTTTACCTAATAGGATTTTTCATCAGAGGACATGGAGCTTTCTACCAGTGAACTTAGCATTTATGATAAACTTTCGGAGACTATTGACTTGGTGAGACAGACTGGTTACCAGTGTGGTATGTCTGAAAAGGCCATTGAGAAATTCATCAAACAACTCTTGGAAAAAAATGAACCACAAAGGGGACCTCCACGCTTTCCTCTTTTAATGGTTCTCTATAAGGTAATGCAGTTTTGGATTCTCCATCTCCTTGTAGAAAGTGTACTGCAGTTTGAAATTTACAGAGGATGAAATGCCATAGTCACAACAGATCTGGTTAGATCCATGGTTCTCAAACTTTAGGGTACCGGGAACCCCAAAAATGATAAGTTAATTTGTGCAACCTCTCTTTTCCTGTAAATAACACCAATGATTTCATTGGTGTTAGGATTGGATAAGAAATAAATGTATTACTTATTTTTTATTAATGACCTGTTAATCTGTCGTAAAGTATCACAAAGGATCTCAAATGTTGCAAAACTACAATTGCCTACTGTGGATTTCACAGGCAAAATGAGGAGCAAAGGCCAAGTTGTGTTTTGATAGTGCTCCTGCCATTGAAGCTTTGAGTCAGCTTGCCAGGGCAAAGCTGGGTGGTAAGCCAAAGTGAGTTTTTGGCAGTGCCCCCACTTTGCTTGCACAAGCCTGATCAGGTTTGAAAATAAACCAACCAACAAACCAAAGTGACTCCCCCCCCCCGCCAGTGATGATCCCCAGTGGGCCCTGACCCACAGTTTGAGAAGCCCCTGGTTAAATAAAAGTTTGCATCAGCAGTCATTTGTGCTATCATGCTTATTGTATGGGAGAAATGTTAGAAGGAATTAGTAGTGCTAATAATCTTATCTTTATCTTCTCTTGCAGGGGTTGGTTACCCTGGGAGTAGTTTTACTAACGGCATACTTCATGATCCAGCCATACACCCTTTCACCACCTGAAAATGCACTCACCAAAACCCATCCATGGGGTTCCCTCATTCATCATATCCGGTTGCTGCCATTACCCATTACCAAGAAATACATGCTGGAGAGTAAGGAAATTATCTAAGTATTTATTTCATCATAAAAATAAGGGAGCAGGGTGCTTTACTGGTAACACACATGATAAATGCAGATGACATAAAGAAATAAAAATCACTATTCAGTTCTCCATTTTTAAAATAACACTGCATTCTGCTTTTTGTAAAAAGCAAAAGGAGAATAACTATTAAAGTCAAATCTGCTTGCAGTAAGCACCTTGATTCTACCACACTCTTATTTTTGTAACAAAACTTAGCAAATTAGCTCCAGTGACCATGTTCTGATGCTTTGTTCACTACACAGTGTGGCAATCCATTAAGGTGTTTTTCCTTATGCTAAAACTATTTCCTGATTGGTCTTAAAAGGATAGACAGAGACTCATTTTGAGGATTTATACATTTAGGTGTGTTGGTTTATTGATGAGTAACTAGTTTAATTCAATTCTGCATTTTTGAACAGTGGAATCTAACCTGTTATCACTGAAATCTTGTATAATGAATTTGTATCTCTCAAAACTTATGCAGAGTTACACTTAAGCCATTTCTGGTCCAGTTTGTACAGGTTGTTAAAAAAAAAAGAAATAACTTTAGAAAGGTTAAATTTCCAATATGTTGTATTCAGGCTTTATTTATACATAGACTTTATAGTCTATTTATACATAGACTTGATTTGGTAGTTACTTTATTTCCCGCTTTTCCTGAAATCTCTCTCTCTCCAGCCTACTCCTATTTTTTTTCCTGATGGGTGTCAGTATGATTGAGAGACTAGCAGTGGAAGCTTTTCTTGATATGCTTTACTTACCACACAGTTTTAAAAAAATTTATTCTGGCATATCTCCTCACAGCTTTAATGGAACACAAGAAAAACTTATATTAATTTTCCCAGCGATTTTATCAAGCTTTCAAGTCCTGGAAAACTTGGTTTTCCACCATTCTTGTTTATGCATATGGGTAAATTATATGATCACTGTAGTATAACTTCATTATACTCCTGTTTACCAATGCATATAAACATGTTAATCTTGGAGAGCTGATATGACATTTACCACTTGGCAACATTTTGTTTGTACTTGGACTGTGACAACTAAGTCAAAGGGTTCAGAAAGAGGATCTGTCCAAGAAGCAATTAATTGCACTGGGGAGCAGGTGATCTACTTTTCAGTGATTGAAATGTACAAGGAAGGACTATAAAAAAATCCTTGGAATAAATTAGTCAGCAGTTTTCATTTCCCGCAAGAAGGTCATAACACTGCTATAATAAACCACCAAGACGTAATACAAACATGGGTAAAACTGTCTGAATTGAACATAGCTGAAAAGTCATTACAACTGTAGTACCTTCTCAATTAGGATAAACAGAAACATCATCATTTTAGAATGTTGCATTCACACATAATCAGGGAAAAAGTTTATTCCTAGGAATATTGGCTACTTAAACCGTCACAAATCAGAAGAAAAATTAAACACAAGTTTCCTGCTCTTAGTGACTCATTTGAATAGGATTACATTCTACGTATCATAGTGGCACTTCTATGGACTGTTGGATGTTCATAGTAATAAAAAATAAACACACACCAGATTCTGGTTTGTATCTTTTGCTCCAGAAAACATATCCTAATTGGTTTCATACTTTCTATTTCTGGTGCCACTCTCCAAATGTATTGAAGATAAATGTGTTCAAATCACCTCTGTCTTTAAAGAGGAGATTATTTGTTACATGGAAACAGAAGAAGAATTCAACTTCTACTGTACAGTTCCAGCTGCCTGCTTAGAAAGGTAGAGTGTATCTGGAATTGCAAAGAAATAGCAGCAGCAGCAAAATGGGCAACTATATCATACTGTTTTATTCTGTTCTGTCTGCTGTTGATTTGTTATATTCTGGTCAGTGACTGTAATAAAGAACTGAACTGAAACAGCAACTTTGAAGGAGAAAAGGGCAGTATGAAAAATGTTAAGTAACTTACTTGTCTATTTGAAGGGACAGCCCCTGCTTACCACTTTTCATTCAAGCAACACACAACATGCAGGTTCTGTTAAACATGTTTATATGTAACATATGCCATTTAAAGTCAAATTTTATTCATCACGTCTTGGAAGGAAGTCCTATTTTGTTCATCGTGACATAACGCTAGTAGGCATATCAAGGATTGCAGTGCAAATTGACTACTCTTATAAATACCTTGTTTTTTTGAGAATTGATTTTGCCCCCTTATGTTGTTATGTGAGAATTGAGATCAGAGATTATGTGTAGTTCTGTATATTAAGGCAATTATTATTCAGGTTGTCTCAAGGGTTAACTCATTCCTTATTGAACAGCATTCTTACAGTAGGAGTATGCAGCTGTTTTTCTTACATGTTATGTGAATAATCTCCTTCAAGTGTGTGATAGAATCCATAGATCTTATTTTGTGATACAAATGAAGAGGTTAATAGAGAATAACCTGCTCTCTCAGCTCTTCTTAGATGTTTTTAGTTATCTGCCACAAAGCATTTAATGGTGTTTGCTGTTATCCATCACCAAGATACTTAGCAAAAGGCCAGAGTGTTTTAACTCTGTTTGAACTGGACAGTAAATTATTGTTCTCCATTTTCATTCTGTTAGCTTCTCAGAAGAAGCTGCTGCTTCTTTGTAAATTAGCATTATATGGAGATATTACAGCCATCTTTGAAAGAAACAGCAGGGGAGAAGTCACTTCATAGCTGCTACAAATGCTGTTGTTTTCTTGCCATTAATATTTGGGTTGTGTTCAAGTTAGCAGAAAAAAGGCAGGATTGTGTAATGCCTGAAGTGGGAGCTCCCTTTGTTATATTTTCATTGTCTTTGAACATCCCATCAAAAGTGTTGAAAGCTCAGTGGTCTGGAATCAGAAACCTTGGGTGTCATCATCCAGAACTGCTTGTGAAAAGTGTGGTCAGTCTAATTCATTCAAGGTGTCAGAATCAGAACTGCAATTTGTACATCAGTTCTCTCCCTTGTTTCTGGGGGGAAAGGCCCATCCTTCTATCACATTTAAATGTATTTCAGATGTGGTGATGCACACATACTCTCAATTTTATAAATCCCAAAGAGAAGTAGACTTGTTTGAGGACTTAATTTAAACTTTAAAAGGTAAAGACTGATACTTGATTTTGAAGGTGTCCTTTAAGATCATATGCCAGCAGTATTTTTGAATTGCTTTGATACAGCAGATACAACACATAATTAATTACATATTTTGACATGCATGCACCTCCCTCAATGAAATTGCTTGGGAAATGTGAAACAGGAATTGTCAGGTGAAAAATAGCATTGGCTCCTAGCAAGAGTCTCAGATATTTTTAGAGGTGTCTGATTTAAAAGGATATGAGAAATTGCCAATGAAGCATTTTAGGTTGGCCCATGAGCAGAGTTCTTTGTGGGCAGTAAGCTGTAACTGAAATCTGAAGGATTGTGGTTTGAGAGGAGTTAAGAGTGGTTTTGGTTTTGGTTTGGTTTTGCTTTTTTGTTTTGCATTTCAGAGCCCTTGAACAATACTTCCAAGTCCTAATTTATGAGCAAGGGTGGGGTCAGCAATATCTATTCAGCTGGAAAAGTTTGCAGCAATAATCTCTTTCTTTGGCAGCTGCCTTTAGCCTGAGGTGTTTGACTCTCAGCCAGTTTCCAGGGCCTTCTCCTACTAAATCCATTTGGATCATCTCAGGTCTGTTCTAGAGCATGCACAGAGATTCCCATTGCAAATGAATATGTTCTTTCTAAGACCCACCAGGAAATAATATTGCCCCAAGAGGATGTTGTCCTCTTGCATAAACCCAGCTGCAGCATCCTTCCACCACTCTGGTGTGAACTATAGCCTGATGCCTCAGAGCTCTCATCAGGGTTTAAAATGCTGCCAAGCATGCTGAATTTCATTGTAAACAGCCCTTCTTTTTATTATAATCTGGAGCCTAATAGCAGACACATGTGTTGGGACATAGTTTTTCATGAACAGCCTGCCCTTTTAAAGATGGGCGGTGCAAGTTCCTTGTAACATATTTTGGCAGTTGTTCAGCAGGAGAATTGTTTGCTTGTAATTTCTGACAGCAAATACATCATTGTGGGAATCTGGAAAACTGAAAGCTCTCTTTGCATCTAGGATCATTTACTGTATTTATCAGGCTTATAGATGGTTCTGCATGAGTGATTCTTTGGAATATTGCCCATCTTAATCTAAAATAAGGGTTGCTGTGCAGTGCTTAGTTGAGATGAGATTTATTCTAAAAGTTGTTAGCAGTTTTAAGTCAACACTTGAACATTCTGTAACAGCTTATTATTAAGCTGTTCACTACATACTAAAAATCTGGTGCTTGGAAAACAACTTTTGTAGTTGGGATTTGAAAATATGTTTGCTACATTTCTAGGTCACTCTGAAAAATGGCCTAAGATATGGTTTCCCAAAAGTGCAGGCAGGTCTGCCCTCTTAAGGTGATTAGAATTCCTCTGTATTCTTTTCTTTGTTGGCCCTCTGCTGACCTACCTGATCCATACTGAGGGGTCAAAAGAACTCTATTCTGAACATAGAGGGAAGATTTTTTAGATGTGAGTGCATGGAGTATTGCTTCTAATTTGGCACGGGGATGAGTGGGTTTGCCAGCCTGAGAAGAAGCTTTCCTTCATTCATTGCTTCAGAATTGTAAGCATCATAATGATACAGCAGCCATCTGTATGGCAAAATAAATGCAGTTTTACATATAGTTTGCAGTGAGCCATGACTGCTGTTCTAACCAGCCGAGGTGATTTGAGGCTAACGATACTAACCTCTTGTGACTTTTGAAATTGAGACTTAAGAATGTTGTGGTTTTAATTAACTCCTCATGTCTGAGCCTTATGTATTGAGTTTCCAGCCTTTGTCTGAAATTTTAAGAGCTAAAAGAAAGAATGGAGTCTGAGAGAGTTTGTAGAAATTGTTAAATCTACAAAACACAAAAAGTCTGAGTCTTTGCTGTAGCCACTAAATGACTTTAACATCCTATTCCTCTGAGATGGCCATACCAGGAGCATCAAATTCAACTCTTTCTGCTGATGCATGTCTTCTTTTACATTCTGCCAGTGCCTGAAAATTATAAGTGACAGGAATAATGTCACCAAATTGTTTTACTTACAGTATTTTTGTACTGCTTTCCATTTTAAAAAATCAATGCAGTTTACTTATAAATCATAGTTAACATAGTAAAAACAGAAAGATGATAAAGCAGTCAAAAGATGGTATAGATGTAAAACCAACAATGAATAAATAATTATTAGGGCAGGTGATAAAAAAGGAGGACGAAGAGAGGGCTAAGAAAATAATTTAGTCTTAATTTTTGGTGAAAATGCTTCACCGTGCGATTGGGATCGATTCGGTCAGTCCCTTACAGTGGCAATGAATACATTGCTGGAAAACCTGAAGACCAGGTTAGGGACAGATCGTCATGAAGAAAATCTATCTATGTGGTCACAAGAGCTGACACCAACTTAGTGGTGTGTCCGTCCCTCTTTCAGGTTCAGCAGTTCCCATTTCTTCTCAGTTCAGTGGACTAAGTTCAGTGACTCAGTCACTCTGTAGTCCTCAAAAGTGAAGAATTTATATCTTCAAGGGCTCAGTGACTTAACTGAGATGATGTGTTGATTTTGCAAAATTTGGATTAGTTATTATTATGTTTAATGAAGGCAAGAACCATGCTCTACTTTGGAATGAGTCTGAATCATCATTTAATTTTTCTAATTGAAATATAAAATTTATTTTTAATGCTCTTCACACCATTTCTTCTGGCAGAATAATCACTCCATACATTATAATAATGTTTAAATTTTATGACCAAAGTGTGTGTATTGATATACTGTATGTTAATGCAGAGCAGTGACTGAATTGAAGACAGCAATTAAAAGCACAGCATGGCTATATAGAGTTTGCAAAATTTCTTTGGCTTTTTTTGAGCAGTTCAGATTGTTGCAGGCTATACTATTTTTTTTACCCCTGCAGGTTCTGTGTTCATAATTCTTATGGTGTCTAGTAAACCTTGGTTGTTCTCAAAAAGCTAAGCTGGGTAGGACCTGGCTGACCAGGAGCTGAGCTCAGGTAGAGAGAATCTCTCCTTTTTGTATTATCTTAGTTCATCCTTGTGCTGCATTTGTTCAACAACATACCTGTGGCAAAGATAGCCATAGCCATATACTGGTTCCATTTTTGAGCAGCAAATGTTTCTCCTCTGGAAGTAAGAAAACACTTTGGCATGGAAAGGCCCTCTGCAGCACAACATTTGCACCTAGTCATGCCAAGAAAAAGTATGGACTGTTACTGAAGCTGTGCAGGGTGGGATACATATTACAGTTTCTGCTGCTTGGGTAATTGAACTATGAGCCAACCTTTGGAAAACATGTGGTGTAGTCATGGAATTATTGGGCTTACTCAGTTCCTAATATGCAGAAGAGTTCTAAAGTTGAGGTTACTTGACCAAATGTGTAGCAGGATTTAAGCCATATGGTATTACATTGGTTTAGAATGAACTTTATTGCTGTGATAAGAGCATTTGGCTAGGAGTTGTAGATGATTACCAGTTCTGGCTTGTTTGTCCAGTGTATAGGATTCTGGGTAATATTCGTTACCTCAGCGGTCCCCAACCTTTTTGGCACCAGGGACCAGTTTCGTGGAAGACAATTTTTCCACGGACCGGGGGGGGGGGATGGTTTCGGGATGATTCAAGCGCAAATTCTGACTTCTCATAAGGAGCACATAACCTAGATCCCTCGCACGCGCAGTTTACAATAGGGTTCGCGCTCCTATGAGAATCTAATGCCGCTGATCTGACAGGAGGCGGAGCTCAGGTGGTAATGCGAGCGGTGGGGAGCGGCTGTAAATACAGATGAAGCTTCGCTCGCTCGCCCACCGCTCACCTCCTGCTGTGCAGCCCGGTTCCTAACAGGCCACAGACCGGTACCGGTCCGTGGCCCGGGAGTTGGGGACCCCTGCTTTATCTGGTCTAGAGGAGAAACAGCCACATTTAACCACACCTCAGTCAATGGCCTGAGTAGTGGGATCTTTCAGTGGTTCTTGTTGAAGCACAAGTGTCTCACGTTATTTTTGAATTTCCTTCAGTTTCGAAAACAAATTTTATTTTGATACAGGTCTGACAAATGTCAGATCAAAATCCCTTTGTGGGGCCAAAATGTTTAATATATAATAAAATCATAAAATTGTAGAATTGGAAAGGGCTGTTTAAGCCCTCAAGTCCAACACCCTGCTCTGTACAGGAATCCAAAGTAAAGTATTTTTACACCTCACACTGTCACACACAGTCTCTCAGAAACACTTAAGGAATGACCTTTTCTGGCCTTCTGTTATTGCTCTCACAAACTTGTTACTTTCCCTGTTTTGTTGCTTAGTAGGATATAGGTGTGATGGCTCAGTGGTTAAGACGCCAGGCTTGTCGATCGGAAGGTCGGCGGTTCGAGACCCAAGCCCTGCGTGCGGAGTGAGCTCCTGCACTAGCTCCAGCTCTTGCCAACCTAGCAATTTGAAAGCATGCAAATGCAAGTAGATAAATAGGTACCACTTCGGTGGGTAGGTAGCAGCGTTCCGCGCGCGCCATGCCAGCCACATGACCGTGGAAGCGTCTTCGGACAGCGCTGGCTTTTCGGCTGAGAAACGGAGATGAGCACCGGCCCCTAGAGTCGGACACGACTGTGCAGGGGAAAACCTTTACTAGGATATAGTTATCTGAAATGTTATTTAAATAATGGATATCTATCTATCTATCTATCTATCTATCTATCTATCTATCTATCTATCTATCTATCTCCTACCTTTCTGCCCCATTTAATAGGAGTTCTGAGGTCACTCATAAAAATATTTCAAGCACAATTAATTAAAGAATAAATATGAACAAAAGTTAAATCCCCATCAGCACAGTCCCCACCCCTATCCCAGTCACCAGTGAACAGAGCTAACTAGAAAGTAATAGAGGGGAATGGGAAATTTTAATTATTTGTGTCAAATGCACAATTGAAACAAAACAAGATTTGTTTTGTTTAGCATTGAAATGCCAACAGAGAAAACCAATAATATTCTGGAAATTCAGGGTGAAATTCAGGTAGGTAGGTAGGTAGGTAGATAAAGAATTTACTTTGGTAAACTTCAAGAGTATATAAAAACAAGATGAAATGTATGCTGTCAAGAAACACAGGCAAGGTAATATAGAATATAGTGTTTAGTCTGTTATTTATCAAGTTTATATTTTTAATCTAGTTGGTGTTCTGAAGGATCAAGCAGGTTTATTACCCATCCTTTGTAGGGCTCATAAACAAGATCAGCTAAAACAGAGGATAAGGAAGAAAGTTACTTTGCCTATTATATGTCAGATGTTATCCAGGATGAAAAAAGCTATGATGGCAGATAACAATTGTACCTTAATCACAATAAAAGTAAAGGTGTTCCCCTGCACAGTCGTGTCCGACTCTAGGGGCTGGTGCTCATCTCCGTTTCTTAGCCGAAGAGCCAGCGCTGTCCGAAGACGCTTCCGCGGTCATGTGGCTGGCATGACGCGTGCGGAACGTTGTTACCATCCCACGGAAGTGGTACCTATTTATCTACTTGCATTGGCATGCTTACGAATTGCTAGGTTGGCAAGAGCTGGGGCGAGCGCGGGAGCTCACTCTGTCACGCGGCGCTTGGGTCTCGAACCACCGACCTTCGATCAACAAGCCTGGCGTCTTAACCACTGAGCCATCGCGCCCCATTAATCACAATAAGGGATGCTAAATACTCAAAACACTAGAGTGACGTTAAAGTCAGTAATGTCTAGACCAGGGTGGGAACCTGAGGGCTGTCTTTATGCTTCCAGAACGTGTGGTTCTTTTCTCACTTTTTGTCCCTCAAAGTCTAGACAAGGGGTGGGGAACCTGTGACCCTCCAGATGGTGCTGAACTGCAACTTTTAGCTTCCCTTGCTATTGGCCAAGTTGACTGAGGCTATTGGAAATTTGACATCTGGAGGCTAAAGATTCCCCACCCAGGCAGAGTTTGAGACTCATACACTTAATCTAGGATGGTGGAGAGAAGAAGCCAGAGTTCTAAAAGCCCTGGCATGACCTTCAACTCTAATTGCTGAATAGAAAGTATATGTATGTGCTGACTTTTCTGCAGGTGTGTGTTATAGAAACATATTTTAGAATACTGAAAATCTGTAGGTATAAAACAATTGAGAAGGATTGATCTTTACACAAAGCTGTGATTAATGGAATGAGGGGAAAAATTCACCCTTCACTGGTGCTCTTTTACTCATCCCTTGACCCTAGCCAAGGATAATTACTTTTACAACTGTACATTTTAATGCATGTACTTTAACTACAGCATGAAACAATTTTGGCACTTTTCTGAAAATCTACAAGCTGATCACATACAAAGCATGCTACACTGAAAACCCCAATAACCCTTGAGTGTGCCTGGGCAGAGTGATAATCTAGAAGGAATGCAGGGGTGTAATTGAAAAAATAGAAGAATACTTTTATAAAGATCCAATTCATTTCCCTTGTGTATTTCTGTAGTTACATTGTGTTAGCCCAGACAATTATTTCTCTGTCACCCCTTCCTTCTCTGTCCAAATTCTAACAACGCCTTCCCTTTCCACTACACTTTTTGTGAAGTTTGCCACCTCTTAACAATAAAGTTCAGACTATTTTTTAAATAAATAAATGGCTGTTTAGAATCCTACTTGGCTATTAACACAAGTGTTTTATTATGGCAGACAAAAACCTATGAATTGTCCAACTGAGAGGTCTAGTTTAAGGTATAACCAAACAAGTTGAGTAAAATTTTTGAAACACTTTTCAAAGACTAACGGATCAGAAACATTTTAATGGTCTCTTTTATCATGAATTTCCATTGTTTGATCCTAGCATGCACTTAGACTACAGTAGAAATAGCAATAGAGACTGAAATTTGTCACAGAAGATGTCTTTAGACACTTGCTATCCTTGCTAAATAGTTTTCCTAATCTCTTCCTTTTTTATTAAAGTTATGCATGATGAATAGGAAAGACACGTCTTTTCAGAAGTATACACTGGAGCCATTTTTTAAAAATATTATCTTTCAGAGAAATGCAAGGTTATGATCAAGTATCCTTTTTAAAAGGTTTTAATGTGACTTTTCCAAACAGATCATATTATGATTGTTTTAGTATACATCCAGTGGTAGCACATCAAGAATTCAGATTAACAAGCTGTAAAGAATTAACTACTGTGATTTGTTATGCCGTGGGAGAGAAAATCTTTCCCAAAAGAATAACAATGGAAGAGGCTTCTTCTCTTTCTCTCTTCTTAAATATACTTCTGGATATTATTAGTAGCTTCTTGCAAAAGGGTAAGAGATCCATATAGGAAATAATGTAATATACAAAGAGCTCTGTGTTGAATGAGTTACTTAAGTACTCCGTTATTAACAAAACATTGGACCATTACAGGATAAAACCTTATTTATCTCGGGTTGTTGTGTAGTATTACAACAAGGCCACTTGAGCTAAGCTGCTTTAGTCAAAGGAAAGGATTTCCCAAAAGTATTGTTAAGTGTTGTCATTTCATTGCAGCAGTGCAATTATTATTGCTGTAATTAAATTGATTAGGAATCATTGCCCTGATACCTAAATATAGTTTGTATGTAATTAAGATACACTCTTCAGTTTTACATTTGATTATCAAAAGTGTGTGTGTATGTGTATGTATATCTTAATCATGGATCCAGCATTATCAGAGGTTGCCAAGTTCTAAGGGCAACTGGAAAGTAGACTATGAAACAAAGCACTTGGCTTATTTCTGATGCGACCCATTAAAGGATTTTCCTTCATGAATTAGCCTTGGAAAATATTGGTAATCACCTGATACTCCACAGCAGGGTTAGCAATGAAGTGCTAATGATTGGAATCTGTTGCTATTTGCTCAAGTGAGATTTTGAATGAAGTTCATAAATCTCTTCTATCCTTTCTCTCCAAAGAATGTTCAGAGTGGTGGGGCTTAGACTGTAGACGGAATATGTCTCTAATGGCCAAGTGCTCTTGCTGCTGTTCCATGAAAACTCTTGTGGCTCCAGTTGACCTCAGGCAGCTATCTGAAAAAATCCTGCAAGGGCAGCCTCTCTTGATCAAGGTAGCTTAACAGTAGGGTGGGGGGCTGGCACATGGTGGCAAATTCCTTGGGCATATGGAAAGACATTTAATAAAAGGGCAATGTCATCCTTTTCTCATCAGACAGGACAGTATCGTTCTTACGCTGAAATGAAACATTTTCAGTCCCTCTACCCTGAATTGACAGATTTTGTGATACAAGAGGAGGCAGCTGAGTTATGGAGCAGCCATTCCAGGCAGCAACCTCCATTTCCTGTTTTCCGGTGAGTTTGAACTATTAGGGGTCTCCTGTCTCCCTAGAACTAGTGATGCAACTTTCAGGGGCCCTGAAGAGCAAGGAGTAGGGATGAGGTGCAGCACTAGAAAAGGGGATGGATGGTTGCTATCCCCATAATTTTCTTATTTATTCTTCGAATGATCTCTCTTGATTGAAATAGAGAAGTCCTGTCAATACACTGATTAAAAAAAAATTGGGATGTGAATCACATACTGGTGGTAGGCTATGAAACTCAACAAAATGATTGTTTCCTCTCATTCTGTTGAATCTCGCACTTTAGAGGCTATACTAAGCCTATGTAGCAGCTGCTAAGTGTTACTCTACAGTATATAACAAGTTCTTTTTTTGCTGTGTATTAGAGGTTTCTGTGAATCCTGTAACCAGCATTGTGGAACATGCCCATCTATGGAGGGATAGTGGATCATGCTCTGTCTGTGCAGATTGGAGGCTGCAAAAACCTTTGACTCCTGTTTACAACAGAGATCACGGTTACCTTACCGATAGACTTCAGTACATATTTACTGTACTGTTCAGATGATTTCTGGATTCTAGTCTGTCCAAGAAATGCAAAAATTCTGGAAGTTTTGAAACAAAATTTCTGTTTGTTTTTTTTAAAGGAATTTTTGGGGAAATTAAAATTTATGCAATACTTAATTCTTAACATCTATTATAACTATGAAGTAAGGGTGTGCAAAATGTTCTGTGCATGGAACAACTGGTTTGGGATGGTCCGTGCATATCAAAAAAACACAAGGTTTTGGATGTTTCTTCCAGACAGAATCCCGAATGGGGTTGTTTTATTCCAGCAGAAGCTGGAAAGTGGCTGTTCCAGACAGAAAGAGTGTTTTGTGTGTTCCAGTCTATTTTAGCTGCTATGATTGGATGTTGTCTTGTCTCTTGCAGTTGAATTTTGAATTCGAATAACTGGAAAGTTGCTATGTTTGCTGGGGTTTTTTTTGCGCATATTCCTGTGGGTTAATAAATGTGATGTCTTCATCATGTTGGGTGGGGGGAGGGGCTGGGCAAGATCTTTTGTGCCTGTGACCTATCAGTTGGAGTATTTTTGGATGTGGACCTGACACTTTTCTGAAAGAGTACTAAACCCATGTCCCAAAATAGTTCAATTGACAGTCACGGGCATGGAAGAGGGGTGCAGGGGTGAAGCAGGAGGGAACTCTCCTGATGCACCACTTTCAGAGGACGCAGCCTTTCAGAAGAGCGTTCAGAAATATTCCAACTGACAGGCACAGAGGAGGAACAAGGGGTGAAGCCCAGGAGATCTCTCTTGCTCTTTCTCCATGGCTATGACTTGTCAACCAGGCTAACAGATGCAGGGCAAAGCGCGAAGAAACTTTCAATAACAAGCAAGTCAATCTTGGAGTAGTACTGCAAGGGAGTCGCAGTCCTGGCAGAGAGTGGTCGTGGGCACTGGTATCTGGAGGTAGCCTATGGAATAGGCAAAATGACACCCTCCACACACACCCCTCAAGGAATAAAAGCAATAAAAATATGATCAGTAATTTTTGGCAGTAGCAGAACCAGCAAGGCATAGCTGGGAAAACCTGATTCTCTTCCTCAGTTTAAAATGGCTGCCTGGGTGGAGCAGGTCTATTCCTCCTTCAAAACAGTGTTCAGTCTCCGTAGATAAGGACCTAGCGTAAAGCTAGCAGGTGTTTTGGCCAGGTATGTGTGCGGCTGCCTCTGTGGAAGCCAGGAGTCTTGCATCTCATGCAGCTTAAGCTAAAGTTGGCATGGAGGGCAGATCCCAGCAGCCAGAGGGGAGGAGGCACGTACAGTATGCAGCAGCCTAAGGTAACCTGTAGATACAGAAAACTAAATCCCAACTCTGCTGCCACCTAATGGTCATACAGCTTTTAGTAGCTCCCACCATTTTTTATGGACGGAACATCTGAAACTTGTCCAAACCCAGAACAGTGAAATTGTTCCGGATTTACTTTGATCCAGACTGCCGCCAGCTTGGAACAGTAGTCCAGTGAACTTCCAGAATGCGAGTTTAAAACAAAACACATTTTCCATTTTGTGTATTTGCCACTCTAAAGTTATTTGTTAGATTATAAAATGTATTATAATTTATTTTGTTTATATAAATACATTTGGTGTATAAAATTAGAAAGCATATTAAAGCATAGTTTATGAAGACAGTAAATATATATTGATTGAAATGACTTTGAACATATTTTTAGTTTTTGTTATAAATGGAGTATGGAACTACAAGCTGCTGAACTCTAAGAAATGTAGCATCTTTTTTCCTGTTTAGGAGCTGCAGGAAGGCAAAAAGCAAAACACAAGAATAAAATGTTAATATTGTAGTATTTATTTTTAAAGTTCTGCGTTCTGCATTTTGTCTTCCGCTGTATCAGACAGATACTGAAAGCATCATTTTTCAAAAAGCACATGGAGAAAGCAAAGGGGGGAGGAACCAAGATGCAGTGTATGCATTTTGCCAGAAGAAACGTTATTTAATCGGTAGGGTTGTGTACTCTTGAAAATGATATGGAAGAAGTGTGTCAGACATCATGCAAATACAGCAGCTACCCATGAGCCTGCAAAAAGATGCTACTGCTTTAAGAGTTGCTTTAATGAGTCAGTTATTTAAGGAGCAACATATTTTTTTCAAGCTTGTGGAAGCTTGGAAAAGGACATGGCTGCTTTAACTGATAGCAGAGAAATACTGTACTTGTGCTCAGGGGTTTCAGTGTGAGAGTCAAGATGGTGGCTGTGATTGCATATGGCCGCCATTTTTATCTTTATTCCCCCCCCCTGCTCCTCTTTGTGCTTACATAAGACTAAAGCACTTCTTTCAAATCATTTGCAAACTGTGCACAGCCCTATTAATCACCAGAGTACTATTGTTGTCAGCAGGTTCAAAAATTATTTTTTAAAAATTTTTATCTGATTATAATTTTGATGGGCTTCTGAAAACTGAAGGCTTAGCTGTACTAAGACAAACTTATGTAGTGTTTCACGTGTTAGTATATTTCTTGATTTCATTTGACAGTTTTCAAACAATTACCAATATCATTCTCAACATAATCATGTTATGTATAATTTCAAATGAAATATTTCATAGTCCTTTTCCTCTATACCCCCAATTTTTCTGAAAACAACAAAAAGTCCTAGAAAAAGGAAAAGGGATTCCCCCCCCCCCCCCCGAATTTCCATTTTCCCCCCTAGGCTTTTACATCTCTAGTTTGCCCTTCAATGAATTTATTTTATTGTTTCCATTCTCTGAAGCGTCTCTTTATATAGTTTCTTGGCTTAAAGCAGGAGTTTTCAATTTTTTTCTAGCTGTGGAACTTCTTAGTTTTTGGGGAAAAAATTGTAGGACCTCTGATCAAAAGGCAGAGCTCTAGTGATAGAAGTTTGAAGATTGAAGTTCATTCAAGTGAACTTTTTTTTTTTGCCCTTAATTTCTTATGGAGCCCCATCAAGTTCTTGCGGAATCCTAGATTCCATTGAACACAGTTTGAGAAGCCTTTTGAAAATCTGTGTTTGTTTGAAAGTTCAGTTCAAGGTTAAATTTCTTGTTACAATAAAATGTGATAGGCATTTGTTACCAGCACCAGTCTTTTTCCTTCATGTTTGTGAGTCTTCCAGTTGACATGCTTTCTGGCATTGGGTTGGAAGAATGTGATGGTTTGTATAAATATTGCAGGACCGTAATGGTTTATGCTTTGAGTCATATTTGGGCATTCCATGTTTGTGAAATACAGTGTTCCCTATCATCCAGTGATGTATTTTTTAATGAACTTGTGATGGACAGTTCGGGTGCACAGTATCTCAATATGAATCATGACAGGTCTCCACACTGGGATTTCTCATTTTTCCCTGCCCTCCATTTTCCTAGAATAATGAGTAAGTTAGGATTCCCAAAGCCTTTCCCATGTGGCTTTAGTTAATGCTGGATTAGGTGACGCCTTTCTTTGTTTTCCTTCTTCAGCATTTTATTTGCTAATGAACTTGACTTTTTTTTCCTTTCAGACAGAAACTTTAAGATTATATCTGATCATAGATGACACCAGTCTCCTGATTCCCTGCCTGTATCTTGTATCTGTATTCTTGGATAAGATAGGTGATCTGAAGTTAGCTAAAGAAGGTCCACTTTCTAATCCAAATGCCGTTGAATACCCAGTACGCTGACATCTGCTTTTGTGTGCATGAGTGTGTGTGTGTGTGTGTGTGTGTGTGTGTGTGTGTCATATCTGCCAAATTAAGTCAGACATAGTTCTTTAGGACGGCAAATAAAGACTCTTTTGAAGTGGTATAGTACTCAGTAGCAGTGCGATTGTGAGGTACCTGCTTTCTTTCTTATTCTCTAAAATGTCCCATAGGCAAAGCCCTCTGAATAAATCTCAGATTCTGCAAGAGATTTTTCCCATCTTCTCTTCCCTGCTGTTTCCAAAGGCCACTTCTCTAAAAAGCTGTTTTCTCATCCACCATCCAAGGCTTCAAGATAAGGTTAGTGTTTAATGTTAAAATATTTCTGTACAGTACTTCTTTTTCAAATATAGCTTTACATCAAGAACATTTGGCCAAAATATATTATTTTTTAAAAGCATTTATACTCTGTATTTAAGTTTAAAAGGTTCTGATAATGATTTACACAGTAGTAAAAACTAGAAGGTCTCATGCCCTCAGATCAAGAATCAAAAAAGATGTGAGATTGAAAAAAGAAAGAAAGGAAGATGGGGAAGGAAAAGAGAGACATGTTCTTAGTGCTAACATTATTCTAAAAGGGTCACTGGGGAAGGAAATGGCTGCCCAGAGAGGGCAGAAGACATTATAATCTTCAGGGCAGATAGGTCTGTTCAACTTCTTCATGGAACTCTTATTCCTCCTGTCTTATGTGAGGAGAGAGGAATGGTCTTTAGCCCAGCTGGTTATAGCAATAGAAAGAAGGAGATTCCAATGCCGGGCTGCTCTTTTTTCTTGTAAGGCAGGTGGTTTAAAACAGACAGACATGTCCGAAACCCAGTAAATAGCCAACTCTTCAAGACAGATGGAATGTGCGGTCCTCAATCAGCAGATTGGTAGCCCTCCTGTGTTTTGGAGGCTATTGGCTGAGGAAGCCCTGACCACTTGTTGCTGCTATTCAAACCTATAAGATAGGCAACAGGGGTGACTAATTTGGTGTGCATTGTCACATGCACATAGAAAAGGGATGCGGCTTGGATTGCACATTGTGCCTGCTGTCTTGCAGATTTCAACTCCACCCTGCCAATGCCACTGGCTAGCATCAAGCTTCAGATCTGCTTGGTTGACAAGATGCTTGGATGATGGTTATGGGGGCCTACTTTTTTTTGTTGCTCTGGCTGTTTTGATGATTCAGAGGATCATCATTAATTTTATGATGTTTTCTTTCTTTCCAGTAAAACTCTGAACAGTCCTGGGTGATAATAAAATGGAAGCCCCTTCCTCTTTTATTTTTCAGACATACAGACTGAAGAGCACCTTTGTGGTGGGAAGTGGTCGGCTCATCTTATATGTTATTCCTTCCCTCTTGTGCAGAGAACACTGCAAGACATTGATGGTAGAGCTGGAAGCTGGAGATATTGGTGAGAATTGATTCAGCAGTAGGAGCTTGTTCTACAAGCAGCAGATGTAGCTGTAACTGTTTGGTAACCGTTGTAACTGTTAATGCTGGAAAAAAGCAAGCCATGGCTTGTAGTTCATGACATTTTGCCCTCCTAGATGTTTTAAGTTTTGTGATGCAGTAAAAGAGAAAATATATTCCACACCCTATCTGTTGGGAAAAACATGAACTCTGTATATATTATGTGGTATTCTACATTGGCTTTCCACCCTAGAAGACTGCATTTGGCATTATAGGAAGTTTGTGTTCAGTCCGTTGCAGCAGCCAAAAGGCGAAGTGCTGTTTATGGGAAGGCTGCAATATAGCAAATAATGTTGTTTCACTGCTGTACAAGGCCAACAAACTGCTTTTCTTTAAGCTGTACCCTATTGTTAGGACCAGAAAATGTATATGGATGATTTACTATTATGTAAGATATTGGCAAGGAAGCTTGATGAAGTACTTACATACCATGGAAATAGAGTGAAGGGATGTTTCAGGGCACCATCAGCTCCAATAGCATACAATAATAAATCATAATAATCTAGTGTTGTTGTTTTTCTTCCAAAGGTTTTACAAATGTAGATTATTGGACAACAAGTTTTAACTCCAGAGGATCTGAACCCGTTGTTGTTTGTGATGGATCTGCCAGTTAAAAAGTCAAGGTGTAAGAACTCAATATCGGGCACAAAAGATACGGGGATGATACTGCTACAGTTTCCAGTGTTGAGTATTCCCTTCTCATCTGCAATGAAGAAAGCCATGCACTTTTAAAAGGACATTTTATTCGAGGTCACTGGCTTGTCTTTCAGATGTTTTGGTAGAAACTGGAAGACCTCTTTTCTCTAGCTTTTTGTAGAGTTATTCTTGAAAGCTGACTGATGGATTTTATGGAGGGAAAGTTCTGTAAAGTACTCTTTGTGAACATTGTTCCTTTTGACACTGCAGAAAGAGTTATCTCAAAATATTTCTTTCCAGACATCCTGGAGGAGGTAATGTCAGAGCTGCTGATGAATCTCTCTCTGGATCATTTCTTTAAAAGAGCAAACTACTGAAATATTGTGGAAGCTGAGAAATTAAAAATGTCTCTTGAGAAAAGCATTTGCTCAGGTTCTTATCCTGCGTTACAGTTTGAATGCAGAAATTTGGTCCACAGCTGCATTTTTCCCCCTTTCACTGTATTGTGATGACACATCTTCATAATATTCTTTCCAGTAAAAAAAAATTCATGTTATCTTTCCACCTAAGAACACAGCGTGACTTTATGTAGTCATCGTCAAAAGTGTGTGGCTGAGGTGGGGTTTGTATGCTTGACAGAGAAAAGCATCCTGCAAATTTATTTTTCCGTCTCCTTTCATGAATGCTGAAATATGTATTCTTGCTGCTTTTCCCTGGACTAAGTCAGTAGAATGTCAAATTCATTTTCTTTCCAAAATGAGTAATAAGTGCATCAAAGAGCCAAATTTGTTAGAGGGCTGACTTGGTGAGAATGCTGAGCATCTTCTTCTGAACATTAAGCCTTTGGAGGGTGTCTGGGTTGGACACTCCAAATCAGTCACCATTTTAGTTTGTTGTTATCATGGTTGAAAGCACTTTCTAAATTTTTTGTTTGCATTTCTCCAGTTCTATTTAAAATCAAAGTTGATAATTTGTGGGCATGTTTGGAATGTGCATTGTTTAATGTGTGCCATTCTCCCTGAGCATTACCGTATTTTCCGGCGTATAAGACGACTTTTTAACCCAGGAAAATCTTCTCAAAAGTCGGGGGTCGTCTTATACGCCGGGTGTCGTCTTATACGCCGGAAAATACGTACTCGCCGTATAAGACCTCTCCTGGCCAAGTGCAGCCGCTCGCCGGAACGCAGCCCCCAGGGAAGAGCAGGAGGACGAGTTTGGAGCCCGTCGTGGAGCCACTGCGTTTTGCCCCCTCCCTTCCCAAGGCTGCTCCGAGGGAACGGAGCTCGCTCCCCCCTCCCCGTGTTTCTCCTTCGAGCGACGGGACCCAATGCAGTACGCCGCCCCGCGCTCGTCCTCCTGCTCTTCCCTGGGGGCTGCGTTCCGGCGAGCGGCTGCACTTGGCCAGGAGAGGTCTTATACGGCGAGTACCGTATTTTCCGGCGTATATCCCAAACTCTATATTTTAACTGGAAAAGTTGGGGGTCATCTTATACGCCCAGTCGTCTTATACGCCGGAAAATACGGTAATTGTATTTTCTCTTTCTTTAGTATTTTCTTAGAATGCATGTTTGATTCTTGATCCCCTTCCCAGCTTTTTGCATTTATTTATTTAATTTTTAAAATATTTTTATAAATAACTCAAGGTGGTGAACATACCTAATACTCCTTCCTCCTCCTATTTTCCCCACAACAACAACCCTGTGAGGTGAGTTGAGCTGAGAGAGTGACTGACCCAAGGTCACCCAGCCGGCTTTCATGCCTAAGGCGGGACTAGAACTCACAGACTCCTGGTTTCCCATTGGCTCCTTCCTAGGGCTGAGAGAGAGAGTGACTGGCCCAAGGTCACCCAGCTGGCTTTCGTGCCTAAGGCGGGACTAGAACTCTCAGTCTCCTGGTTTCTAGCCCGTTGCCTTAACCACTAGACCAAACTGGCTCTTCATTCTTTTTTTTCTCATGCTTCTTGTGAACTCATCTATCTAGCATCTTTAGAGGGGATTACTTTCCAGCATGTGTTGTCTGAAATTGTAGTGGTGTTTCCCTTGAGTGAATCTTTAGGTTCCTGTTGTGTTAAGATAATTTGCAGATGCGCCAGGCTGAAGTCAGGCCAGCAGTGAGGCTAGTGTGCATATTTGTACATGTTTATGTGCTTTGGGGGATTCTTTTATTAAAATGCAACCTTCCCAATGAGAAGCAGAATTGTATTAATTTGTAAAGAAAGGACAGTTTTAAAGAAAGGACTAGAATAACATATTTGTTTTTTAAAAAAACCTTTCAGTTAATTATTAATTGTTCAGCAGAGTAACAGTTAAAGGACCCTGTCAGAATCATGACCCCATTCTTGTGGGCATAGTGCAAATAGACAAACATTGTTTATTTCCTTCTGTTTCTGACTGCAAACATGCATAACTAATTGGGGTATTGAGAGACTAAATTATGACAATGAAGTTAGTCTAATGGATGTGTAAAGGATCTGTGAATAAATAAGTGATTATTATAAAGCTTAAATTTTTAGAAGGTGGGAACTAAATCTGCATCACTGCTGTTTGTGCTTGTTTTCACCTTTTTTTAAAAAACAGAAATTTCACACCTTATAACTTCACTTTAGGTCCGTATAGAAAAGGGAAAACTTCTTTGTATCAGGGCTAAGTGTTTTACTAAAGGGGTGTGTGTGATGATAGCTATATAAGTGGACAAATGTGTTGTTTGCTTTTTCATTAATGTTTCCTATATCCTCTTATTATATGAGAATAAGCCCCATTAAATTTAATGGTACTTGCTTCTCAGAAAGCATGTATAGATAATGGATGAAAAACCTCACTCTGTCTGTCTGTCTGTCTGTCTGTCTGTCTGTCTGTCTGTCTGTCTGTCTGTGTCTGTCTGTCTGTCTGTCTGTCTGTCTGTCTGTCTGTCTGTCTGTCTGTCTCCCCTAAGTGGAATTCCTTGCTTGATTTCTCTACACTTTATTCTTCATTTTTTACCAAGAATGAATATAGATCCATCTACCCAAAGAATACTGTTCGTTTTTAGTTTGCTTTTTAAACAAATAATTCAAAAGAAAAAAAATCCAAAGCATTTCAGAAGATGACAAAGACCACTTAAATCTATAAAGTTATGGATTTTATTTATGTTTTGGTAGTGAAATATTGATATTTAAGAGATTTATGCCAGCGATGCTCACTGTTTAATAATGTGTTGGAGAGCAGGGAATTGATGAGTATTATGTCAATCTAAGGGTCTCTGGAGAACAATTGTTTAAAGGTACAAATATTTCCAGAAGATGGTTTGTTTTCTTCACTCTCAAATACAGCACAGGATATTGTTAGCATATTGGACAGGGGATAATGTATCTATCCTACTTTTGGACTCTGGTTTTCCACGTGCACTTTTGTCTTTGCATCGGCTTCCAGATCTGGGTTTAGGAGGTGCTGTGCACATGTCCAAGTCTCATTCCCTCTGGAGTTTGCATCATTTGTTTTCAAACTTCCAGTACATTTTCTCCTTTTTTTTCTACAAGCTGCAAGGAATTAAAAGCAGAAGTAATTGCTCAAGAGGAATCTGAGATCCAAGTTCTCTGATTTTCAGCTGATTAAGAGCCTTTACTTAGATAAGACCTTTAGTTGTTTCATTTGGAATGCATACTACTATTGGAGGGCAGGCCAAGGCTGTTAGAGCATATGACAATGAATGTATATGTATATGTATGTATGTATGTGTACTTTGTTGCTGTTTTCAGCACTTTTGCCACCCAGTAATATTCTCCTGTTGCATGATATTGATGGACTTTTTGCAGAAAATGTTTTAGATTTCCTGTCCGATATTCACTGTATATGTTGGTCGACCTATTCTTTGCCTCTTTTGGAGAAGCAACCTAGTTGCTCTGTTGTGCTGCAGTATTTACAAAACATTAAGTTCTGTGAGTACAGTCCTAAAGATGGCATTCAGTGGCCAAGATATAGATTTTGTTTGCCAGTTGCATAGTAATGAAAGATTTGACTTTGGGCAAATTGCATGGCATTGGTGAATTGAAGTGATATAATGGCTTGCAGAAATGAGTAGGATTGAGCAACGTTTATTGAGGCTTGCCCAGCTGCCTAAACGCACCCACATCCATGGATACTTGGTGTTCAGATCACCAGTGTCCTCCTACCCCCAAATAGCAGCTTTAAGATTTCAGTTTTTAAACCCTGGGATCAAGGTAGGACTTAGAGCAAACAGGCTTTGTAAAATTTTGTAAATCATTTCAGGGAAATCGTAAGGGTGTTTCTGTTGTACACAGTGGGAGAAGTTGCAGATAATTATTTATATTTGTAGGAGGAGAGTTGTGTGTTCGAAAGGAATGGCAATTTTGAAATTGATGAATGAGATGGTAAAAGTTAGGGGTTAAGGCCTTCCTGGAGCCACTGTTTGTCTACAAAGACAAAATCTTCACTAGAAATTCAGCTACCGTTGAATGGAAGGTATTTGCATCTCAGAATATTTCTCAATTTTTCTTTGTTTCATTTATTAGGGAAATGTACAGTTTAGCAAAGCCTGGAAGGGATGACTTTTTAAAGAAACAAAATTATCTGCTCTTTTACTTATTAAGGGAAATACTCAAATTTCTTGTTTTAAAGACTTGAGCATTTTTTAATATCATTTGTCCATGTACAGAATAGTGTTAATGTGTCTCACTGCTATATATTATAAAAGCTCAGGGGTGCCTGGGAAGTAGTTATTTGTTTGTGTATATTGAATATCCATGTACTCCAAATTATGGAACTTTTCATATAAATGAATGTAAATATGCAATTCATGCAGAGTTTTATGAACAATTATAAAGTAATATATTGTAACTTTTTGTAAATATTGGGAAATGGCTGTAAAGAGTGTAAATAAGTCAGATTTATATGTTGATAGTAGAGGTCAATTTTTACTTTTTGCAATTAAATACAATTGTTGATGCACTTTGCCCCATATGGCTTTTTCCTTTGTTAAATAAATACTGTTCTATCAAAAGCTCCTGTGTATATATGTCTACATCATAAGGTAATTAAATTGGTGTGGGGAAATATGTTTTAGCAATATACCATCTGCCAAGAAGGGGGGTGGGAAATCAATTTAATTGCCAAGGAAATATGCTCACGCACACACACAATTTTTATATGGGTTATTTGGTTGCTTAATTTTGACCAAAGTGTTTATGGCACTGGGAGTTTTTGAATAAAGAGAGGGGTTAGAAAAAGGAGAAGTATAGATTATGGACTCTTGGAAGAGGAGAATATTCCATGGCTAAACATAGTTTCCAAAGCATGGGTGCCTTTGGGGGAGATACTTTGGAAATACAGGGCAGATACCATCCAACTTGGCATCACTGCTGATATTTTTTATGGAAGAATTAGATATGATGGGAAGGAATCTGTATATCAAGTAAGCAATTTATTTTGTTTACCTCTTGAAATATACAGTGTAGGATATCAATGGTATTTGACTCCCAGCAAATTTTAAAATATAAAATGTTTTCAAATGCTACTGAAATGAATAAGTGAACTGAGAAGGGTGTGACAATTTTTTATTTATTAAATTAAATTTATTTATTAAATTTTGCCACTGCCCATCTCCCCCCAAGGGGGGACTCTGGGCGTTTTTTAAAGGGAGACCCTAACTTTATAGGTCTTTATAAATTTAAAGTCACATTGAACTGTGCCTGAGAAACAGTGAGGATTCAATGCAAACTCTGGAACAATAGAGTACCATGTTGTTGATGTGCCACAAAGGCAAGCGAGCACACTTACATTTAACTCCAACTAAGATTTCTAACTAATCATCAAAGTGATCTCATGTGATATTATTACACTAATCTAAACTCAAAAGGTATGCATTATTGTCATTACTAGATATAAATTGAGCATACATGAATACTGTACAACTTTCTCCCCACATGGAACAAGTGAACTTCACTGTAACCTGAATTTTCAGTGCACACAATTAGAATCATATCATGAAGATGGACTAGCATCTCTTGTAAGCATCATTAAAATGGGTAATGCTAAGTACACTGAAACATTAGTGTGCATTCACTTGCTAATAAATGAAGATTGAATTCTGCCCTGCTCCTTGCTTCCAAATCTGAAGAAACAGTGGAATGTCTGTCACTACATACAGTGCTAAAATGCTAGTCTTCACTGGAAGTATAGTTCTGATTGTTCGGTATGAAATGTCCCACTTTCAGAATTTTCAGATAAAAGGTGTGTAGGACTTTGGGTATAACAAAATTTGATGGAGAGAGAAAGCTAGTATTGTTTACCCTTTCCACATCTTTCTAGAGAGAGAAAGTCTGTTTTAGTAACCAGAATACTATGAGCCATGTGTACATCAAATTCTATCTCATTTATTTGGAAGCAATCTAATGATGATATTTGGGATATGCCCTCATTGAAAGACAGATGCAAATGTTAACTTTCAGATTTTCTAATGAGTAGGGTGTGTAGAACTATGCCTGTATCCCATTTCATGCTTCTACATCATGTGTAGAAACACTGCAGTTTTGATAACTACAATAAGGTCCATTTTTATATATTTATGTGGGCAATCTTTACATGGAACAATATTTCAACTTTTAGGCAAGCAAATAATTTTTACAACCTGAGCATGTTAATCTCCTAAATCTACACATAAGGGTCTTGTGACAATATTAAGATCTTGGGTGAAATTCCCATGCACATAGATAAGCTCACATCTGCCTACTGTGGTTCTTGGCACTATTCTAAAATATCTGGCTTGAGTTGTCATTTTTTTGGATATTCTGAAATAGTTGCATTGCAGCTGTGAGCCAGGAGGACATTCATATGTTCCTAATGTTTTTATGCACAGGAATCTAGGGCCTCATTGAAAGTCCGTCATCTTGGCTCTTAGACTGCATTGTGTCAAAACTTAAAGCACATGCAGCTCTTACGTAGCTATGTCTTCTGCAGATGTAACAAGGTGTATTGTAGTCAGATTGTATATTCTGGATTAAAGCACTTAATAATAATGAGAGACAAATTCTTTATGCACTTATCTTAAGATTTGTTAACAGACCCCATAAAGGATAGATTTGCCAGTCTGTGGGTGGAAAGTTGTCATTCTGTAATTGGGAACTACAAATGTTAGTTCCAAAATAAAAAAATTTGGATGGTATCCCAGAATGAAACAACTGGTTTCCCAACCACTTTTCATTACTAGCGTATTAGTTCACTACAGTACATGCACAATGTTAATTTTATCCAGGTGCATATAAATACACCAAACAGAATAGTACAATCAAGCTAATTCAGGATCCTGCAGTCTCAATGGGAAACTGGTAAAATTTATTTATTTATTTATTTATTGTTCAATTTATATCATTTTATTAAAAATGAAGATGCTACTGGGGAATTTGTTACAGGTATATGATAAAAGTATTTCTATGATCAGTAACATGGAGGATTATGGTCCAGGTTATTAGAAAGCATTAACTTAATTGGTTTCTCTGGTGTAGAGTATAAAATGCAGCGATACAGTTGGATTCATAGTACACGCTTGGTGTCTGAATTCTTTTCTTTTGATTTGGCTTACCTAAGTTAGGTAAACCCAGCCATTGACAGTTTTGTAAATAATGGTGTCAGGATTTAGCATCCTTCCAGTATATTGATGGGGATTGTAGTAGATTGTAGTTTGTGTATCAGCATGGGTAATGTAGTCATTGTATTGGCAGGCTTGTAGTGGCAGTTTGGAATGTTATAATTAGATTGCTGAGACGGCCTGAGCGGCTCCAAGGTCAGCCTGGCCTGGCGTTATCTATGTTCATTAGGAGAAAGAGTTGCAGGTGGGGGGAAGACTTGTTAGAGCAGAGCTTTCCAAACTTTGTGTCGCGACACAAAAGTGTGTCACCACACACAGTCTGGTGTGTCGCCACACAACCCAGAAGCGCTGATCATCATCAGCGCTTCCGGGTTTTCTTGCGGTGACACACCAACTGCAGCGCACAAAACCCGAAAGCGCAGCAGCGCTTCCGGGTTTTTGCGCGCTGCCGCACTTCCGGGTTTTCCCGCGGCGACACACCAACGCCGGTTGGTGTGTTGCCGCGGAAAAAACTTTGGAAAGCCCTGTGTTAGAGACTGTGAAAGGAATTTAGGATGATTCCAGCATTTTTCTTGGTAGCCGAGTAAGATTGTCTTCCAGGGGTAAAATCTTAACAGTGGATCTGTAAGTGGCTAAGGCCAATTCTGGTTCCGCACAACCTCCCACAGTGAGGGCATAGGTTTCCTGGTGGGAGACGGTCATGATGAGGGTTTGCCTGACGTGCCTTCCTTTTAGCTCTTTTCTCCCTTTCGCCCTGTACTCGTGCTTCTTCAAAGTCCATAGCACCTTTAATAAAGGCTGACCTCCAATTGAAGCGCTCATGAGTTAGGGCTTCCCAGTTCTCAATGCTGATATTACATTTTTTAAAATTAGCTTTGAGAGTATCTTTGAATCTCTTTTGCTGTCCACCAATATTCCGTTTTCCATTCTTAAGTTGGGAGTAAAGTAGCTGCTTTGGAAGACGATGGTCAGGCATTCGAACAACATGGCCGGTCCAGCGAAGTTGATGTTGGATGATCATTGTTTCAATGCCGGTGGTTTTCGCTTCTTCTAATACACTAACATCCAGCATTTTAGGAGGGGCTGGCAAGGGGGGGGGGTATTGTAAAGGCATTTTGCGTGGGCTTTCTCCAGATTGATCTTTGCCTTGGACTGTTCACTTGTATTAATAAAGAACTCTTCTACCTCCTTGATGGCTAGTGATTTGAGAGACTCTGAATTAATATCTGAGGACCAGGACCATCACAAATGGTTTATGGGTTAGTGCATGGGGTATATCTAACCAATTATTGCCAGTGGTTGCAACACAAATGGAAATGTCCTACACTCTACTTGAAAGGGAATGGAAATCTCAATTCACAATACTATCACATGCCTCCACTATATTTAAATATGAGATTTTTAAAACATCTATTTTTAATCAATCGGGGCAAAATTAGAAGTGAATTAGAGTGTTTACATTGCTCCCATATTGAAACTCGTATATAGGTCTGGGAGAATTGCAAAACAAACTTCAGTGATGTAAAGAAAAATTCAGGATTCTTATAACATAGGGCAAGGGTCGGCAAACTTTTTGAGCCGAGAGCCATTTTGGTATGCTCGTGCACATTTTTAAGTGCTCGAGAGCCAGGGGGCGGGGTTTGCGGGCGGGGGCCAATCGCGTGGAAGGGGGCGGGGTTTGCGGGCGGGAGCCAATCGCGTGGAAGGGGGCGGGGTTTGTGGGCGGGAGCCAATCGCGTGGAAGGGGGCGGGGTTTGCAGGCGGGGGCCAATCGCGCACACTTAGGGCCTGCTGCCGCCATGCCCGCTGCAGTGCCCGCCGCCGCCATGCCCGCTGCCACGACTGCGCAGGCGGCGCTGCCTGCCTGGCACTCGGGCGCTCTGGCTGGGGTGCAGCAGGACGGGAGCATCGCCGGCGGCCCGCGAGGACCAGCCAGGGAAGGCACGCGGGTGGAGCTCCCGTCCCGCTGCACCCCAGCCGGAGCGCCCGAGTGCCAGGCAGGCAGCTCCGCCCGCGTGCCTTCCCTGGCCGGTCCTCGCGGGCCGCCGGCGATGCTCCCGTCGCGCTGCACCCCAGCCGGAGCGCCCGAGTGCCAGGCAGGCAGCTCCGCCCGTGCGCCTTCCCTGGCCGGTCAAGATCCTTTCCCCGCCCCCAGCAGAACCAAATATGTTAAAAAGTGGGTAGGTAAAGCACGCTCGCGTAAACATCCTGGTTCCTTCATGATCAGTTGAGCAGCAGCCACGCAGCAGCAGCAAGCGGGCGTCTTCGACAAATTGCTCTGGAAGGGGGCGGGGGAGGTTTGGAAGAAGAAGGGAAAGAGAGGCTCGACTGCTCCAGTCGCTTCTCTTCCGGAGCCTCTCACGCCCCCAGTCCAGGCAAAGTAAAGCTGGTGGGGAATCCAGCGCGGGAGTGGGGTTTGCGGGCGGGAGCCAATTGCGCACACTTAGGGCTGTGGGGTGGAAATGTGCTGCTTTTGCACGGAGAAAAAGAGTAAGCAGAGCAGCAAGGAAGAGGTTAAGGCAGGGCTTTCCAAACTTTTGCCGTTGGCGACACACCAACAGCCAGCCCACAAAAACCTGGAAGCACCGGCGGTTGTGGCTGCGGCGGCAATGGCTGCCCCTTCGAAAGGGCAGACTCCGGGGACCCCGAAAATGCCCTCGGTTCCGGCAGGGAGGCAAAAATCACGCGTGCAGGCTGCCGGCTTCCCGACGCACAGCTGATTGGAGCGGTGGGGGGGGGACGGGGTGGAAATTCTCTGTGCTGATCAGCTGTGGGCCGGGAAGCCCCGCAGCGTGCGCGCACGATTTTTGCCTCCCTGCTGGAACCGAGGGCATTTTCGGGGTCCCCAGAGCCTGCTATTCCAAAGGGGCAGCGGCAGCAGCGGCGTCCTGGAACCCGGAAGCACTGATGGCCCACCACCGCTGCCCCTTCGAAAGGGCAGACTCCGGGGACCCCAAAAATGCCCTCGGTTCCGGCAGGGAGGCAAAAATCGCGCGTGCAGGCTGCCGGGCTTCCCGACGCACAGCTGATTGGCGCGGAGAATTTCCACTCCGGGTGGCCTGGCAGCGCGCGCGCACGCGATTTTCACCTCCCTGCCAGAACCGAGGGCATTTTCATCAGCGCTTCCGGCTTGTCACGCGACACACTTGGGGGCCCCGGCGACACAGTATTGTGTCGACACACAGTTTGGAAAGCCCTGGGTTAAGGCGATGGGCAAGTGCCCGTCGTCAAGATGGCTGCCGGAGACGGAGGCTTCCAAACTCTCGCGAGACTGTGTGAAGCCCGTCCCCGGAGGAAAAAGAGAGGCTGGGCCTAGTATGCCCACAGCCACGCACACCATGCCCGCTGCCGCGCCTGCCCCGCCACGCCTGCCTGCGGAAGAGCCACACTCAAGGGGCCAAAGAGCCGCATTTGGCTCGCGAGCCGCCATTTCCGACCCTTGACATAGGGGCTTGGGCTATGTGCCTATGGGACTTTCCATATGTTTGTTTAGATGTTTTAATAGACATGGCATGTGCGCACAAAAAGGCTGCTAAGACCTGGCTGGTCCAGAAAGCCTTTGGGAACTGATGGTATGGTGGATCCCCTCCCTGCCATAAGTGATTATTGCTGCTAGGACTGTTTACCTTGAAGTGTCATGGTTATTTTCTAATTTATATATGTTCTTATTATTTATATCCTGCCTTTAAAGAATATTTTCCAGCTCACAAAGGCAAACATTAAACACTTCAAAGGCAAGATGAAAACAGCAATTTAATGACACATCAGAAAATAAACAAGAGCCAACAAAAGGTACTATTATAAAATGTTTATTTCTCAAATACTTTCAGGTCCTAAAACTGTTGGAAAGTGAGAAAGAGTAGGGGGCATGACAGAACCCTCTTGAAAGGGAATTTTACAACTATAAACAACAACTATAAACTGTAACAACTATAGGCCAGTGAGGATTAGCTGGAACCTTTTCAGTTCAGATTCAGGTCTGGAATTGGGATGGAAGCCACACTGGTCACTTTTGTGGATGACCTCTGGTGGGCCCAGGATAGGAGGAGTGCAGTACCCTGGTGCTGAGTGGAGATCTTGGTATAGTTCTGGGCTATGGAGTTTTCTTCTGTTGGAGTTCTGGGCTAGTTAGCGCTGGACTGTGCTGTATTGCAATGAGTCTTCTTCCTGCATGGCCAGTTTCAATCATTTGGAGCGGGGAGAAAGATTAAGCTGTTGGGTGCTCCATTTTGGAATACTGCATTGGTCCTTTCCCTTATTCTGTGTAACATCTACCTGAAGGCACTAGAGGAGGTATCATCAATATATGTCTGTAGCTTAAATCATGTCAACTGGATTTCTATTTTCTTAGTAGAAACGTTTCGCTCCTTATCCAAGGAGCTTCTTCAGTCTGAGCAAAGTTGGTAAGGGTAAAGTTGGTAAGGGTAAAGTAAAGTTGCTCAGACTGAAGAAGCTCCTTGGATAAGGAGCGAAACGTTTCTACTAAGAAAATAGAAATCCAGTTGACATGATTCAAGCTACAGACAATTCCACCTGGATGACTGAGAACCTTCATAGACATATCATCAATATACTAATGAAACCCCATTATTCATTGTCACCCTGGGCCGATCAGATCCCAAATGCTGAGCAACCGTTCTGTTCCGTTCCCTTCCGTTGGTCATTTAGTGTCTTTGCTAGGGCTGGCAATTTCTTAAAGCAAATTATTACCCAAGAAGCTCCTAACTATTTGTCTTTCTGGATTATTATGTTTTACTGACTTACGTTGTGCTTCTTTGCTAAGACTAAGACATTTCTCTAGTTTCACTTTAATGTGCCTGCAAATAAACACCATTTCCCTCAATCCTGCTTTCTTTTTATGGCCAAAGGGTAAACTTAAGCAGGAGACACACCAATGTCATTTTAACACATTTTACTAAAAGCAGGAGTCAGCAAAACTTTATGAACAGAATAAAATCATAAAGCAATTCAAGGAACAAATGAAACAGAATACAAGGAGCATCAACATTTCAAATCCCAGAATATAACCAAGTTGCAGGTAGAATAACTAGGAGACCAGTCCAGATATTGCCTGTTGAAATAGGATGCAGACCTGCTGAAGATGGGGTATGCTGCAAATTCAGCACATGTCTAGATTACACAGGAACCATGGAAGCACTCTCTCTTCCTTTCTAGGCCACCGCCTGATCTTTTGCCCTTTTAGAATCCAGGTTGCTGATATCTTTCCCTTGATTCTAGGCTTTGATCACTTCTGGTCTTTGCTTGCTTCAGGCTTTTCCTGAGGGCAATTCTGCAGGGCAGACCAAGTTGCTGGTCTCCTATGCTGCCCCTGGCTCTTCCCGAAGTCAAGTTTTACAATTCTAGTCCAGATTGTAGGGGTTTGGCAGTGGGGCTGGGTTGGTGCTCAGTCCTCCAGACTGGGGGGGGGGGGGGTACCATGTAGGACAGAGCTTTCCAAACTCTGTGTCGGGACACGTTAGTGTGTCGGCTGCAGTGTCTGGGTGTGTCAGGGCTGCTGCTGCCTCCGAGACCTGCCAGGATTCCGCGCAGGTCCTAGTGCCTGCCTTGTGCTTTGCTGCCTCCAAACCTGCTGTGATTCCACGCAGGTCCTAGTGCCTGCCTCGTGCCCTGCTGTAAGAGTGTGTCGCGAAATGATGCATGCCCCAAAAGTGTGTCAGCAACATGAAAAGTTGGGAAAGCTCTGATGTAGGATCTGATTGGCTATTTCCCTGCTTCTTGCTCTTCCCATTTATGCGGGGAAGGCAAGCCTCACTGGCTGTCCCCTGGGTGGCAGGTCACCCAGTGTCTGCCTTTTCCTTTTGGGGATTGTACCCTCTTCACTAGTCCCCCTTCATTTTCTTTGCTTTCCCAGATGTTTGCACACATGGGTGCCTTCACACTCCTTTCCCACATCCTCATATTTGATGCTAATGCAGACCATTTCTTTTTTCCTTTCATTGTCCCATTGTTGTCCTGCTGCTACAAGGATCAAAGCAAAGGGAACAGATTGTTCCTTCGTTCCTACTTCTGCTGTAGAAATTTTCTATCAAGAAAAAAACCTGATGTTTGAGCTTCATAGATGCAAATTAGCATTCATTGGAACTGTCACTTCCTTCCAATGTGCCTATGTTGCAACTTAAAAAAATTAGAAAACAAACAAACAAAAAAAAAGGCAAGGGAAGCTTTGCAGTGCTGTTGTCAGGGGGTGGGAAAGCAAGAGGAATTTGCTTCACCCCCCATCTGGGCAAAAATGGTGCCCACTGGGAGATGTAAAGGTTGAAAGGAGCAAGGAGCTTCTAGAGGGGATAAGAAAACTTGTGACAAAGAAAGTTTATTGAATTAACAGGTTGTTGTTGGATCAACTACAAGGTAAAAAAAAAAGCAGCTGGTGACCAGTGGAGAACATAGCAACCCAGGACAAAATGGCTACAGAGGACAGTGACCAGCCATGGCAGAGAGGAGATGTGCTAGGCGTTGTAGCCAGCTGGATCTGGGTCTAAACCAGTGTTTCTCAACCTTAGCAACTTTATGATGTGTGGCCTTCAACTCCCAGAATTCCCCAGCCAGCCATGCTGGCTGGGGAATTCTGAAAGTTGAAGGCCACACATCTTAAAGTTGCTTAGGTTGAGAAACACTGGTCTAAACCACACACTTGGAAGGCTTAAAATGGCTTAGGATGGAAAACAGCAATTTTGAAGTGGGACAGGGGGGCATCCATTTGCAATAGGCTGGAAGTCAGTGGAGGATGACATCCATTCTAGGACTCAGCAAGTGGTGGGTGGCCCATTCTGGGAATGGGGCAAGCAGAAAGGGCAGATCTGTCTTTAGCCAGGGTGGATAATTCAGGGCAGCCATCAAATACCTGAGTATCGCAATGGGCCTGCTCTGGTTTGGTGGGTAGCATAGTTGGGGTCGGAGAACTGAGACAGAGGTCACATCACAGTCCCCTCCCAATGTCTTGTCTGTTTTATGACCCTGGCTGTGTCCTTATTTGCAGTTCTGCAGACTCTGTGTCTCCTCAGCCATTTATCTGGGTTCTGACTTTTATGCTCGCTAGAACTTAATACAAACATAAGCAAGGCCAGAAAGAAGAAAAGAACAACAATCCCGTCTCTCATTACAAAATGCAGCTTAATGTTTCAGAGTTCAGCAAACCTCATAAAGCAATTCAAAATTACAGCAAAAACACTATATTGGCAAATGCGGGGAAAATTCAGAAATTCCTAACAGTATACACATTCAAAAATCTTAACTATCTGGCTGTTTGAACTGTATGCTTTGAGGGAGGGGAGTGAACTATAAAGGGGAGTATAGTTTGTAGAGCTGGAACTTACTCCATTCTCCCTATGTATGGCTCTACTAACATGATTGATTATGTTATAATATTAATTGTGTAGTGCCAAAATGTACTTAAGCTAGTCTGTCACCTGGCATGCAGTTACTCACTGGTGAGGAAAGGGTATCAAACAACTTTTCAAGAAGTCACTTCTACTCTGATTGGTGTCAATTGTTCTATTGTTCTCTTCATCCCTCTGTAATAGTTCTTCCCCATTTGTCCTGGAATGCCTATCCACCTGTTTGTTTATCACCTTGGCCTTTTTCATTCATGATAATTCTGGTTGGATGAAGCGCTGCAAGCAAGAATCTCAAGTGGCTGTTTCTGAATCTCCAATTGTTTTCTACTATGAATGAATTTTCAAGATCTTCCCTGAGCTATTTTCATTTTGTAGAATGAAGCCAGTTTGGTGTAGTGGTTAAGGCACCAAGCTAGAATCCAGGAGACCACGAGTTCTAGTTCCACCTTAGGCACGAAGCCAACTGGGTGACTTTGGGCCAGTCACTCTCTCTCAGCCCTAGGAAGGAGGCAATGGCGAACCACTTCTGAATTTGAGTCAGTGAAATTGCAGTGAAAAGGCTTGTTTCAATGTAATGAAACCTAAATTTCATATATTATACTGTGTCATAATGCATTTGCTGAATCTTGGTTTGAGGTATGAGCTCGGTCATTGTGGTTTGCAAATCATTAATTATGGTTTAGTGTTATACTGTAAATGAACCAAGCTACCACAGCTTGTTCAACAGTGTCCAATGAATCTATCCAGTATAGTGGATGCATGTTCCAAACTGCTAGGTTGGGTATGGCACTACAGTGCTCCTTAAAGCATCTAATAAATTGATCTCACACTGAGAGGCCTGATTAGATGGAATTCAGTTTTTGTTTTCCATGCAATCCCACTTAAAGCCAAAACTGGTTATTATTATCTCTTAATAATTCTATTGAGGGTCATTAGGAAAGGACATCTATTTAGCCCCTAGAACCTAGATGATTTCTGAGTGGCTGGCTGGACCAAGGACATCAGAGATGGGGTACTGTCCTTAATTTGGAAAAGAACAAGCAGTTTCCCCCAAAGGCTGGCTTTCACTTAGCTCTCACATTTTCTAAGTTGGGCATCAGCATTGAGAAGAAAAAAACAAAAGGAAGAAAGGAAGTGACCTGTCTGAGAGATCCCAATGATCTCTCTCCAATCATCCTCTCTGCAATGAATGCATGCTGAAACCCAAAAAGGTAATGCATCTCTGTGTGTGATTATTGCCTTCCCTTCCCCCCCCCCCCTTAGATTTTCCTTTCCCCTATCCTTTTTTCCTAGTTCTTCTTCCACCACAAGATTTGGCTTCAGGACTGCATGGTTAGGTTACCTTTTGGGTTTCAGGATTGATACAGGATTCATTAAGTTCTGTTTTTCTGGACTTGGGCAGGAAGATCCAAAGTACCTTCCTATTTCCCTGGGCTGGGCTGGAGGGAGAAGTCCTGGGTAGAAAGGCTAAGACTATCCAGAAGAAGACAATGGCATATCACTTTACTGCTACCAGGAAAACTATGTGACGATGCCCATGAAGTTGGAACTCAACTTGAAAGAGATTTACCTTTACTTTTGTATAATATTCAAGAAATCTGGGACTCCCTTTGAGCTGTTCTCACATGCATGGCAGTTGATTTGTTGGAGAATGATTAGAACTCCTTAATGTGTACAATCTCTCTGCAGTTCAAGATATGTCAAAATAGTATTAGCTGTAGGACTAAATACTGCATGGACAAATTGTTTTGCATGGTGAAGAACTCTCTGTTAACTTTTATTTCCACTGTCAGAAATTGCATAGTGTGATGGGACTCACAATTAGTTTTGTGGGATCATGCATCTTTGCATCTGCCTTTTTGACCACTGTGGCCACTATGACATTGGCTAGATTACTATGTTCAATTTATATGTTTTAGTCCTACTGATGAACCAAATTTTAGATACTTCGACAGCTGCTTCCCAACTTCCTGATTTATCCAACTAGCTCAGGGGTCGGCAAACTTTTTTTGCCGGGAGCCATTTTGACATGCTCGTGCACATTTTGAAGTGCTTGAGAGCCAGGGGGAGGGTTTGCGGGCGGGGGCCAATCGCGTGGAAGGGGGAGGGGTTTGCGGGCGGGAGCCAATCGCATGGAAGGGGGCGGGTTTTGCGGGTGGGAGCCAATCGCGTGGAAGGGGGCGGGGTTTGCGGGCAGGGGCCAATCGCGCACACTTAGGGCCTGCTGCCGCCATGCCCGCTGCAGTGCCCGCCGCCGCCATGCCCGCTGCCACGACTGCGCAGGCGGAGCTGCCTGCCTGGCACTCGGGCGCTCCGGCTGGGGTGCAGCGGGACGGGAGCATCGCTGGCGGCCCGCGAGGACCGGCCAGGGAAGGCGCGCGGGCGGAGCTCCCGTCCCGCTGCACCCCAGCCGGAGCGCCCGAGTGCCAGGCAGGCAGCTCCGCCCGCGCGCCTTCCCTGGCCGGTCAAGATCCCTTCCCCGCCCCCAGCAGAACCAAATATGTTAAAAAGTGGGTAGGTAAAGCACGCTCGCGTAAACATCCTGGTTCCTTCATGATCAGTTGAGCAGCAGCCACGCAGCAGCAGCAAGCGGGCGTCTTCGACAAATTGCTCTGGAAGGGGGCGGGGGAGGTTTGGAAGAAGAAGGGAAAGAGAGGCTCGACTGCTTCAGTCGCTTCTCTTCCGGAGCCGCTCACGCCCCCAGTCCAGGCAAAGTAAAGCTGGTGGGGAATCCAGCGCGGGAGCGGGGTTTGCGGGCGGGAGCCAATTGCGCACACTTAGGGCTGTGGGGTGGAAATGTGCTGCTTTTGCACGGAGAAAAAGAGTAAGCAGAGCAGCAACGAAGGCAGGGCTTTCCAAACTTTTGCCGTTGGCGACACACCAACGGCCAGCCCACAAAAACCTGGAAGCACCGGCGGCGGCAACGGCTGCCCCTTCGAAAGGGCAGGCTCCGGGGACCCCGAAAATGCCCTCGGTTCCGGCAGGGAGGCAAAAATCGCGCGTGCAGGCTGCCGGGCTTCCCGACACACAGCTGATTGGCGCGGTGGGGGGGGGATGGGGTGGAAATTCTCTGTGCTGATCAGCTGTGCGCTGGGAAGCCCCCCGCGCGCGCGATTTTTGCCTCCCTGCTGGAACCGAGGGCATTTTCGGGGTCCCCAGAGCCTGCTCTTCCAAAGGGCAGCGGCAGCAGCGGCGTCCTGGAACCCGGAAGCACTGATGGCCCACCACCGCCGCTGCCCCTTCGAAAGGGCAGACTCTGGGACCCCGAAAATGCCCTCGGTTCCGGCAGGGAGGCAAAAATCGCGCGTGCAGGCTGCCGGGCTTCCCGACGCACAGCTGATTGGCGCGGAGAATTTCCACTCCGGGTGGCCTGGCAGTGCGCGCGCACGCGATTTTCACCTCCCTGCCAGAACCGAGGGCATTTTCATCAGCGCTTCCGGCTTGTCACGCGACACACTTGGGGGCCCCCGGCGACACAGTATTGTGTCGACACACAGTTTGGAAAGCCCTGGGTTAAGGCGATGGGCAAGTGCCCGTCGTCAAGATGGCTGCCGGAGACGGAGGCTTCCAAACTCTCGCGAGACTGTGTGAAGCCCGTCCCCGGAGGAAAAAGAGAGGCTGGGCCTAGGCGGTTGCCACAGGTATGCCCACAGCCACGCACACCATGCCCGCTGCCGCGCCTACCCCGCCACACTCGCTGCCGCGCCTGCCCCCGCCACACTCGCTGCCGCACCTGCCCCCGCCACGCCCGCCACGCCTGCCTGCGGAAGAGCCACACTCAAGGGGCCAAAGAGCCGCATTTGGCTCGCGAGCCGCCATTTCCGACCCTTGAACTAGCTGGTTCTAGCATAGATTCCAATTTCTTCAGTCTTACATCAAGTGCTGCCTACAATATTGATGAATCAGGTGATTTATGTAGATAATGGAGAAGGAGACCATGAGAAACTTATTTTCAAACAAACACAAATATATATTACGAGGATTTGACTTTCCCCTGGACTGTATGTGTTCTAAAAATAAACTTATTAAAATAATGCTGCTTTATCTTTTAGGCTGCACTGAAACTGAAAGGATTTTCTAATGGAATTATCTTGAATACAGTTAGTTAATGACCTTATTTTTGAATAAAAAATTGGAGCTTTATTATCAATCCTAATAGTGTACAATATAATAACTAATAGTTATTATAACTAATATAGTAACTAATAGTACACAGAAGGAGCCTCCCTGAAGATTGTAGAACAATCGGGCGTACCCTGGAAACGGTGAATTGCACCGCCTAATCCTTCTAACACCAGATCAAACCACAGCTAAGCCGAAGACCTGACGACCTGCAGCAAGACAAAGCTGTGGTGGTGGCTGTAAAGTTTGACTCGACATGAAGTCATCATCACTAATAGTGTACAATAGTGTACCGCCCCCTAGAGTCAGACACGACTGTGCAGGGGAAAACCTTTACCTTTTTTAATAGTGTACAAATTGCTTTCTTTTAATGATACATCTGCTAGCTTGTATATGTGTGTGAGGGGTCTATAAAAACAAGTTAACTAGGTATTGTACAAGCAGGTTATGAATAACAGTCACACTCATTTTAATGGTTTTATTTTACATGTAAATAAGTCATGATCCAGCCTATTAGTATTCACTGGATTTCACAAGTAATTGTTATTGTATATTATGGGAAGCTGGCAGTCTTGGCATTGTCTGAACTTTCCTTATAGATTTACAACCAAAGTCCTCATTGATTTCAATGGTTCAAAGAGCATAGCTGAGTCTGGATGTAGCCAATGATTTGGCAGGTAGTCTTTATGCAGAATGCAAATAGACATGAAAGTTAGACAGTACTGGTTATGATAACCTAATTCCAAGATCAGGGCTACTTCCACTGTAATTATTTTATTTATTTGTCCTTAGGCATGAAAGCCGGCTGGATGACCTTGGGCCAGTCACTCTCTCTCTCAGCCCTAGGAAGGAGCCAATGGGAAACCAGGAGACTGAGAGTTCTAGTCCCGCCTTAGGCATGAAAGCCGGCTGGGTGACCTTGGGCCAGTCACTCTCTCTCTCAGCCCTAGGAAGGAGCCAATGGGAAACCAGGAGACTGAGAGTTCTAGTCCCGCCTTAGGCATGAAAGCCGGCTGGGTGACCTTGGGCCAGTCACTCTCTCTCTCAGCCCTAGGAAGGAGCCAATGGGAAACCAGGAGACAGAGAGTTCTAGTCCCGCCTTAGGCATGAAAGCCGGCTGGGTGACCTTGGGCCAGTCACTCTCTCTCTCAGCCCTAGGAAGGAGCCAATGGGAAACCAGGAGACAGAGAGTTCTAGTCCCGCCTTAGGCCTGAAAGCCGGCTGGGTGACCTTGGGCCAGTCACTCTCTCTTGGCCCAGCTCACCTCAACAGGGTTGTTGTTGTGGGGAAAATAGGAGGAGGAAGGAGTATTAGGTATGTCCCCCCATTGAGTTATTTATAAAAGTAATAAAGGCAGGATAAAAAAAATCTAACCCCCCCACAACCAACCAACCTTTATTTAAATGCACATATGCTATGGTTCTTGCAAATAATGCTAGGTAGCAGGATTTGTACTTTATGCAGCATTGAAAAACCAGAAATGGTATCGATATACTGTACATTCCTTTGCCCAAGGATGGGAACTATGCAGTCCTCAGACTTAAAAGAAAACAAATACTTAAGCCAGCTAGCCATGAACGAACGGAGGAGGCACCGTTGCTGCCTTGAGAAGAATTGGAGGGAAAACCTGGGAAGCCTAACTTCGAAAGCAGTTAAGCGAAACTATTAAAGCAGAGCTTTCCAAACTGTGTGTCAGGACACATTAGTGTGTCGGCTGCAGTGTCTAGGTGTGTCGCGGCTGCTGCTGCCTCCGAACCCTGCCAGGATTCCGCGCAGGTCCTAGTGCCTGCCTTGTGCCTTGCTGCCTCCAAACCTGCTGTGATTCCGCACAGGTCCTAGTGCCTGCCTTGTGCCTGGCTGCCTCCAAACCTGCCAAGCTAGGATTCCACGCAGGTCCTAGTGCCTGCCTTGTGCCCTGCTGTAAGAGAGTGTCGTGAAATGATGCATGTCTAAAAAGTGTGTCACCAACATGAAAAGTTTGGAAAGCTCTGTATTAAAGTAACTGACTGAGAGGAATGAGCCACTGCTGCTCATCACCAGCAGCTTCATGGGAAACACCTCACAAGAGCCTATGGCACAGAGCCCTCAACTATGCAACGTTCAAAACTGCAATGTATGTTTTCACAGGTATGTGTTTAGTTGCAATAAACATTTTTGAATTTTCCTTTGTGGAAACTTAACAAGTGATTGAGCTCCCGCACTCGCCCCAGCTGTTGCCAACCTAGCAATTCGAAAGCATGCAAATGCAAGTAGATTAATAGGTACCACTTTGGTGGGTAGGTAACAGCATTCCGTGTGCGTCATGCGGCCACATGACCGTGGAAGCGTCTTCGGACAACGCTGGCTCTTCGGCTAACAAACGGAGATGAGCACCGGCCCCTAGAGTCGGACACGACTGCACAAATGTGCGGGGGGAACCTTTACCTTTTTAAACAATTGATATGTGGAACTACGTTTGGATCCATGTGAGTTGCAACATGTAACAAGTGTATCTGTATTAGATGAAAAAAAATCATCTCGAAATATTAGTAACCATATTTTAGCCATGTCTACCCAAACTCAGGAAGGATGGGCAGAAGGATGGTCCCTTGTTGAATTATTGCAGCCCATTTATCTTTTTGTTCTCTGTTTCCAGAGGATGTCAGAATAATATACACTACCCACCTTTCTTCAGTCCAACATGGATCGCTGCTGTGAATGCAAAACTGTCACCAATATTTTTCCATCATAGTACATGTGTGGCAATCTGCTACCTATTTGCAATTTGCATTCCATAATACCCACATACCTCAAAAGCATTGTTCAGGCTTATCTGTTAGCCTCACCACATTTCCTGAGCCTGAGATCAGTAGGATCAACCATGGTCTGAAAGGACCACAGGGCTGAGTCAGTTTAGCAATGGCTTTGATCCCACTTTTTTTTTAAGAAGTCAGTATTGCTGATTGCATCACTGCATGGAATCCCTGTGTCCAAAGAGATTTTCCCAATAAATGAAGATACTATGGTGGGCAGTTTAGTGTTAAATTGTTTGGAGAAGAATGTGGGAAGAGTGTGGGTTATATGCGCACTCACTCCAGTGGGTTAAATTTTAGGGCTAATGATGTGTCAAGCAGGATTACAGCAGCACGGTCCCCCCAAGCAAGCCGCTCTTACCAATTTGATCAAACGGCCATGACTTTACTGACTGTCCCTGAAGGACCATCCTTCTTCTTCCATCAGTGATCCTAAGTGAGATGGGTGTGTTCCCTCTACGGCTCTGAAAGGCATTTCTAGTAAAAAGATAAATATCCTCCTTGCAATTCTTGGGCTTTGGGTGTTCCTTACTCTGGGAAAGGATTTAAAGCTGTCTGCCAGACCCGTGGGCTGTTACAACAAGACAGTGCCACAATGCTGAGCTCAGGCCTGTGGATTCCCCTCCTCTCCCTCCTCCTCCTATTGCTTTCAGCGATGGAGCTGAGCTGGTCCTTTACAAATGAGGAAAAGCAGCAGATCGTGGACCAGCACAACCTGTATCGTTCCATGGTTTCTCCTTCAGCTGCAAACATGCAGAAAATGGTAAGTTTGATGAGGTGGGTTTTGGTGGAGTGGGGGAATTCAGAGATTTCTATCTCTTATCTTACCATGAATATATAGCAGCTTTTCTTGGGTGTTATAAAAATGAGCTTTTTAAAAAATCCCTCTTTTTTGGTACCCCTGTATTCACTTGGTGAGAAATTTGAATTCAGTGGCTAGTTAAATGACCTTTGTAGACATGCCTAGTGTCTCCTGGTGTACTTTACAAGTTAATTGCTTTTTAAAACAACTGGGACCTTATTTCTGTGCAAGGGTGCGTGTGTGGGGGTTTTGTATAGTTTTTCTGTTCATAAGTCAATGTTCTCCATCTGGAATATACAGAAAACTAACCAACCTTTCTTCTGGAACTTTTAAATGGAATGATGCTCTGCTTCTTATCAAATTCCTGCTATGAATTAAAGCAATGATAAGGTATTTTGTGTGAATCTAAGGTAAGGAAGCCAGTGTGGGCCACAGCTACAGGAGTTCTGTACCAAGTTATGATACTAGGGCTGTAAAAACTTGGGCAGGTTTTCATTTTCTGTATAGCTATTGGATTACAATTCTATCCAGAACATCATCTGGGCTTTTACAGGTGGTGGTGGTAGATGAAAGTGTGTGTGTTTTTTTCTTTTGGAAGCCATGGTTTCAGCACATGTAACTCATTACTTGCTGGGGATACAAAGCAGTCTTCTTTTACCCAGCTGTGCTACTGTTCTAGGAAACACAATAATCAAACAGGAATTTGGTATTGCTGATTATATTATTTTCTTTCCTCCATGTCTGCCTGTCAGCCAGCTGCAACTTCATTACTATTAAGGTCCTGTTTGTAACAAGTAGGATGATACCTACAATGTCACTGATGACAAGGTGAATAACATATTGACCCATGTCCCACTACACTTGCACATTTTTTTTGTATTTTTATAAAATGTCCCCCATTTACTGTTCAGACTGATTTCTCCCCCTCCCGCTTTTTTTTGGTTGGGAAGGGTGCAAGATGCAGATTTAGACTTTTAAAGTCATAGTGAAGCAAAAAAGAATCTCAGGATTTGATTTATTTATTATTTATTATTTCTTACTTATATCACCGCCCATCTCCCCCAATAAGGGGATTTGCTTGCTGCCTTCCTGTAGTGAAGGCTGGAGCATCTCCTAGATACTAGAGGTGTTTGTAAATGAAGGCAAACTGCACTGTTGAAACTTCAAGTAGCCAATGATTGAAAACTGGCAGCCCATTTTGAGACTAAGATCATGTTGCCCTGTCACCAGAATAGGATGACAATTGTTTCTGGAGAGCAGTAATGGATGATGTCACCCTCTATTAATCCCTCACTCACCCTTACAGCAACTTCAGGAGACATTTTCCTGATCCACTTCCAAAATACACTTTTCCATGTTATGTCACCTTGAGCTCCTGCCCATTTTTGGTTAGTGTGCTTCAATTCATTCAAGCTAACTCCAGCAGTTCATTGGCTCCTGTGATGAGGCAGAAACACCCCTTCAACTGAATCAGTGCTTACTGTGCTCTTTAAAAACTTTTAGAGCTGCATTTTATCTTGAATTCTATAATAGCACAATGACTGTAACATTTTCCTTATTTAAAAAAGGTTGCTGGTTTGAAATCCGGCAGAACATTTTTTAAAAATTACACCTGAGGTAACACACACACACACTGGTTCCAAAAAGCCCATAGTTATTTGGATTATGTGGAAGCTGAGGTGAAACCCTCCTACTTTGAGTAACCAAAAAATGATGAAATGATGCACCACTAGAGTTTTCTCTATGACTAAAAAAAAAGCACAAGGAAAAGTAGCAAGCTCAGGGAAATGAAAACATTAATTTAAAAAAAATCTGCTTGGTTTCAAATGATCAGCCTTTTATTTGCAAGGCAAGGATTATAGCCATTGTGCTATTATAGCATTTATAATAAAGGAAGCTCTAGAAAACATTAGAAAGCAATAGGGCAGTATGACAAGATTTTAAAAAGGTGTTATGCCTGCATGCATGTTCATTTTGATGCTTTAACTTTGTGGTGTGTATGTGTATATATAGGCTGACCATATTTCCTTGAGAGGAAAACGGGACCCTAACCTACCCACGGCTCGCCGGACAAAGTGGGTGTGTGGGTGCGGGCCTGCGGGTGCTTCGCCGCAGGAACTTTAAAAAACGGGACAAAATGGATATTTTTCTTAAAACGACGGAACAGTTGTTTAAAAAACAGGACTGTCCCGTTCAAAACGAGACATATGGTCAGCCTGTGTGTGTGTGTGTGTGTGTGTGTGTGCGCACGCATTTTTTACAATTTATGTATATACGTGTGCAATTTTTTGCACACACGTATAAAAGTGTATATGTACAGGAAGACCTATACACAGAAAGGAAGGTGACTGGTCATTGCTTTCCTGCAACAGAAAGACAGGACAGCACAGCAGCAGGGAAATTGTCTGATGGGAGAATGTGGTAGCCTGCATTTTGGACTGAATACCTTGCAAGTTGTTGTTAAAATTTCTCAGTCTGGACCCAATTTTCTTAAGCCTTTCTAGAATTAAGGTGGCATGAGCGCAGGACCGAAGCAGTTAAACAGTAAGTGCAGACATGCCCTAAACCCACCCTCTTTAAGTTGTATTGAGGGAGAGCTGCGTCAACAGAGAGCTTTGAGCAGGTATGAGTGAGGTAAGAAAAATACGGAGGGGGAGGCTTGGTAGAGGAGAATTCAATCCTTTGCCAGAAAATTAATTCAAGTTGAAATGATTTGTGGAGGGGATTTGAGTAAGAAATTAAGTTGGAGTAAATTAAAGAGGCAATGATTGGTGTTTGCTAATGGCTGTGGCTCTGACCTCACCTCTGCCTTGCAGGCTGTGTGGTTTTCAGCAGGTCAGTTCCCAGGAGTCAAAGTGTATCTGCAGTGGAGTCCTGAGATCAGGAGTCCTGAGTCCTGACTCTTTTTGATGACAAGTAAAAGTAGAAGGGGGTGGAAGATTACAGGCCAGTAGCAGATTTGGGGGGGCTGTCTTCCCATTGCTGTGATTCATCACGAAAGGAGTAAAATATACAAAATTCATCCAAGGAGGCATAATCTTTTGGTGATTGAAAGCTACATTTTGTAAAGATTTTTTAAAATCCCGCCTTTATTATTTTTTTTATAAATAACTCAAGGCGGCAAACATACCTAATACTCCTTCCTCCTCCTGTTTTCCCAACAACAACAACCCCATGAGGTGAGTTGGGCTGAGAGAGAGTGACTGACCCAAGGTCACCCAGCCGGCTTTCATGCCTAAGGCGGGACTAGAACTCTCAGTCTCCTGGTTTCCCATTGGCTCCATCCTAGGGCTGAGAGAGAGGGACTGGCCCAAGGTCACCCAGCCGGCTTTCATGCCTAAGGCGGGACTAGAACTCAGTCTCCTGGTTTCTAGGGTGGGTGAATCACATCACAAACATAGGTGATGCTGGGTTTTTCAATTTTTTTCCAACTTTGGGGGGAAAGTTGGGACTATTCTTTGATTTTTCTAAAAAATATATATCTGTGAGTTATTATAAAAGAAATAAACTTTCTCAGGATAACATAACCACCATATGAAGGCAAGGACAGAGAACAGTGCAACAGACTAAATAAAAACCAGGAGCCACAGTAGTAATGGCAGTTAATGCAGCATAAAATCCCAATAATTAAGTGGTAAGAACCCCCCTCCCCAAGTTCTAAAAAAACAAAAAATGTGTTGAGACTATTTTTAATTGTGTGAAGCCTATTTTAGGTCTTACACTAAACCACTGAAATTCAGTAGTGTAGTCAGATTTGCGTGGACCATAAAAAAAGGTGTGAAGGCACAAGCTGCATATTCATTGGCGATCACTCGTAGCCAAGTAAGATTGTCTTCCAAGGGTAAAATTTTAACAGTGGATCCGTAAGTGGCTGTAAAGGCCAATTCTGGATCCGCACAACCTCCCACAATGAGGGCATAGGTTTCCGGGTGGGAGACGGTCATGATGAGGGTTTGCTTGACGTGCCTTCCTTTTAGCTCTTTTCTCCCTTTCACCCTGTACTCGTGCTTCTTCAAAGTCCATAGCGCCTTTAATAAAGGCTGACCTCCAATTGAAACGCTCATAAGCTGCATATTAGTAGGATAATGTCTTCCCCGACTAGCCCAGGTAGCAATCTAATACCCACATTTTCTGAAAAGGAGAAAAACTGCTACTCTGGATCAATCCTTTCCTCTTATTAGAACTAAATGTAGTAAGTGTGGCTAACAAGGACATTTGCACACACCTAAAAGGGGGCGGGGTTTCGATTGTGTGGTCCTGCCTGCCATCTTGACTTTGTTGGCCCCAGTGGCTGACAGTTATCTTTTGTTCCCTTCCTGCCCTAAAGCATGAGAAAGACCTATAGTGGTGCTACTTTTTGCTGAAGGGCTTTGTGAATGTTTGGTATGCTGCGGGTGTATTGCATTCGGTTCAACTACACTTGCCGACCAGATGGGGATAGTTGCTAGAATTCCAAATGAAGTCATGTCAGTTCAGGTAATCAAGTAACATGTGTGCCTGAATAATACTTCTAATACCAGCCTTTATGCGAGGTGGCCCCATTTTCATAGTAATAATTTGCTGTCCTCCAATGCAGCCCTGCCAGTTCTTGGGATGGTGCTTTTTGCTAATGCTGCTTCCCTCATTCCAAAATGTGCCTGTGAGATGGTTACCTTGTCAATCTGTATCAGAGTTATTTATTTTTTTAGGGCTGGACTTCCATGGTCAGCTCCTCTTCCTGTTATGAATTTCCACTCCAGAGTCACACTTTTTATTTTGTTTGGGTCAGTAAGTGCTAGTTGTCATGGAAATGCTTACATACATTGAGCTGTGCTTGCCAAACCATATTTAATGGAATGAGAAATGCAGCTGTTAGAGCCCTGCATCTGGCTGTGAATTACGAAAAGGGGATAAAGCACCCAGCCTGGATCTGCATCAGCATCTGGATTCACCTCTCCATTCATACGAGTTTAACACAAGTTCATTTGCAATCATCAACACTCCAGCCTCAAATATTGCACATTTTGTGCTGGAATTGGAGCAAGATTATCCAGGAGTTGATCTGTTTAATATGAAAACATAATTATTTATCCAGTTGATTGGAACAGAGGGTGGAATATAAGAGAATACATGTAGCCCACAGTAATTCTGTTGCACCAGTTGTGAAACAGGGACTTCCATGAGGGGAAGGGAGCCAAAAAAAGTCAAGATCACAGCCATGACCACCCACATGAAGCCTTCATCTTTTTTTACATCATGCATGCACAAGGCTCATAAAAAAGGGAGGCTTTGATTACATGGTTGCAGCTGCTATCTTGACGTTTTGGCCGCACCCCACCCCTGTTCTGAAAGTGTGTGTGCTGCACGGGAGAACAAGACATTGACGGGAAGCCAAAAGGGTCTTGGATAAGGACCTTCCCCAACATGGAAGTGGCAGTGGTTATGTGGGCTAAATCTTGTGCAACGGTACTGTGAAATGTTATGTTTAAAATAAAGAATAACCAATCAATCAGAACATTTCGGAACAGTGTCACACTATTTTACTGCACCTTCAGTCCTTCAGCCATGTTTTCATTCATTTATCCACTGTCTGAATGTATATTTAAAACATTAAATTACACATGTTTAAAATGTGAGGGTGGCTTTATCGAGTTTGGAAATCTTTGGGATAGTTCATATTCTTTCTGGTTTCTTCTGTGATTATTCTGTCTAAATGATAATAGATTTTGCCTGGACCCTCATTTCTATAAAGATGGTTTAGCTGATTATGTCTTTTATTGGGACCCAAGACTGCAAATGTTGTTTGTGCGAGGATGGATTCTTCTGAGAAGTCCCTGATATGGTACCTCCTTCTCATAATTAAATTTACCAGCTGAATCTGGGTATGGGTCGATGCTCAGTCTGCATTACGGCCCCTGCTGTCCCTGATTGGTTGTTCCCTGCATCTTGCCATTCTCATCCATGCAGGGAAGGCAAGTTTTATGAGTCAGCCTTGCGGGGTAAACCAGACAGGAATCACAACCAGATGAGCTAATTCTACAATGTAAAGCTACATTGACAGAATCTTGCAAGTATGAAAGTACAATTCTGCCCAAAAAACTAGGAGAGGATCTCTTCATTTTTTTCTTTCCAAAGTTTTTATTATTTTTTACAACAAGGATAAAAAACTACAAAAAACAAAAACACTACAAACAAAAAAAACATTAAAAGTGTAAAAACACAAAAGAGAAAACTTTTAGAAAGTTACATACATACAGGTAGCTTCCAGCTTTCCACAGCAAGAATATACAATTCCCACAAACAAACCCTTCCTCTATATCAAACCATGATCACATGATTTCTATAAATCCCTCCATTAACACATATATAAATCTCTAATACAATTGCTCCTTCCCCTTACATAAAATATATATATACATATATTTAATTTTTTTACTTCAAACTTCCCTTCCTCTTAAAAAATAATCCATTTAATTTTTTTACTTCTACTACTATTCTATATACTTCTGTCTACACAATAAACATCAAATTATAGAAACAAATAAATTGTCTGCCTTTATAATAAACAATCTTAACCCTATTAGATCTCAAAAACAGTATAAAACATTATAATATCTTATCAATATCCTTTAAGTTTTACAAATCTATACCCCTATAAAACAATCATATTAGTCTCTTTATCAATCCAATTAAATATTCTTAATTTTTATAAATTGTCTACCTTTATAATTAACAATCTTAACCCTAATTATGCTTAAAAACAATATAAAATATTACCAGAACTTGTCTTTTAAGTCTTAGAAATCAAAAATCCTGTAAATCATGTTAACCTCATTATCAGTCCAATTAAATATTCTTATTTTTTTACCCCTCCTCAAAATATACCAGGGCATTCAGATATTTCACGATTACACCAACAGCATTTTACAAAGATCTAACAGTCCAATAGCTTCAAAAAATACAAACTTTCCAGCGAAAGAGAAAAAAAACTCCCACATAACATACTCTTCTTTCCCATAACATTGATTGAAATAGTCATAACATTTCCCCCGCTTGGCAGTTCCTTTTGCAGTCCTAAAGTTAAACAATCGTTTTAATCCCATAAACACCAATCCAGAGTTTTCAGCTGAGAGTTTTCCATTTTCCCCCACAACAGTAAAAACACCATCTTTTCCAACTTCGTCTTCTTCTTCTATCATAGTATTTTCATATAGTTGTTGCATTTTAAGTAAAATCTCATGTCGAATGTCCCAAATAGTCTGTATAATGGTTTGACAACTCTTTGAAATTATATCTTCTTGCTGACAACGTAATTCTCTGAGATCTTCTTTAAACTCTTCCATTGTTCAAACAGTAAATTATAACACACCCTAAAAAGTTAACTCACAGAAATAGAAGTTAATGAATTAATCCAAAATTAACCAAAGAAAATATACTAGCAGACAGTGGAAAAAAGTAAACAGAAAGCCTAAAATTTAAAATAAGTGTGTAGAGAGAAAAAACTTCAACCTTGGAATTTAGCAACATAGATAACAGAAAGGCAATGTTACAGCTCTGAATATAACCCAGATGGGGAGAAAAGCCAAAACTTTTTTTTTTTATAATTAAAAATCTCCAAAAAATAACTATAATCACCAAGAGATTCCGCTTTTTCTTACTGTAAAAAGCTTTTCTTAAGATACAAAACTTAAAAAAACAAATTGGGTGTTTAAGATATGGAAAGGCGACGACTTATTTCCCTTTTTAATAAGGGAATGCAAACGTGGATTAGAACAAGATTAAATCCCAGCCTCCCAGTGTAGTCTTACCACTGGGTCGCAGACGCTGTCTACGATCTCCTGGCTACCACTCACCGTCTGGAGGACAAATGGGTCGATTCTCAGCGTTTTCCTTAATCCGGAAAAACACTTGGGGCTACAGAAAAACCTGTCTGTGCCCAAAAGAAACTACCACGCTGCCAGCTCTGCCCATGGAGCTCACAGGCAAAGTTGTTCAGTCGGCCATTTTCCACAGGAAGCTCCGAAAAACTAGGAGAGGATCTCTTCAGAGCCTCTTGCCCCATTCACTATCTAGCTGCGGGCTACGCCATCTCTTATCTGACCGTTCCCTTGGCAGCGTCCCTTTGCCAAGTCTCCCAAGGTCTTTCAAACATACATTTGTGCTGGACCCTCTGTGGGTGGTTTACCAATACTTACCTTTTTCTTGTCAGTATTGTTCCCTCCTTACTAGTCCCCATTTTTTCCTTTGCTTTCCCAGATGTTTGCACACCCCCTTCCCACATTCTCTCCACTGACAGTAACACAGACCCTTTCTTTCTCTACTTGTTGTACCATCATGGTGCTGACGTTACATTGATCAAAGTGAAGAGAACAGGTTGTTCTTTCATTCCTACATTCTACTGTAGGTCCATAGAAACCGTAGCAAAGAAGAACTGATGGTTCATCTTGCCTATATTGGAACTTAAATATTTAGAAAAAAAGGAAAGGGAAGTTTTGTAGTACCGTTGGGAAAGCAGGGGAAGCATGCTTCCCACAGCCTGAGCAGAAACATGGGGCAATGAAAGTTCATTGACTTTAACAGGCTGTTGTTAGATCAAACACAATATAATTTTTTTTAAAAAAAGGCAACTGTCAACTGCCAGAAAACATAACTGACTGACAGCCCAGGAAAAAATGGTTGTACAGATCAGCGACCAACCACTGGAGGGGAGGGGAGGGGAGGGGGTGCGCCAGGTACTGTAGCCAGTTGCAGCTGGGGCTTAGGGTAGAAAACAGCTGAGTTTCAAAACACGGGTGGGGGTGCATTTGCAATTAGGTGGGAGTGGAAAGTGACATAATCCTTTCCTGTTCTCAAGGAGTAGTGGGTGGCCCATACTGGGGATGGGGCAAGCAGAAAGTATGGATCTGCCCTAAGTCTCCTGACAGCCTCCCTCCCTAGACTGAATATTTGAACGATTGCATATTTTGAAGTCTACCCAAATGCTGCCCTACCCTTTCTGGATCCCTGTAGATGATCCTTTTGCAATAAGTAGATTAGATAGATAGATAGATAGATAGATAGATAGATAGATAGATAGATAGATAGATAGATAGAAGTCTGGAGGATGAACTGCAGGAACCCAGGCTACTGCAGCACAGTTTACATGTGAAGGAGACTGAGGTGGAATGTGAGATGATTGTGCAAGTGTTGATATTTTAAGGTCCTGCGTTTGTAAATATTTATGTATTTATGTATTTATTTTTATCCCACCTTTATTATTTTTATAAATAATTGAAGGCGGCAAACATACCTAATACTCCTTCCTCTTCCTATTTTCCCCACAACAACAACCCTGTGAGGTGAGTTGGGCTGAGAGAGTGACTGGCCCAAGGTCACCCAGCCGGCTTTCATGCCTAAGGCGGGACTAGAACTCACAGTCTCCTGGTTTCTAGCCCAGCACCTTAACCATTAGACCAAACTGGCTCTCAATATGAATTTCAGACCTCTCAGGTAGCTCCTGATCACATTTCTTAAACTAAGATCTATCTATTCATGTAGCAGCAGAAGTGGAAGAGATTGAAGGAGACAGTTTAGACCAGATCGCTCAAAACCATATGTGGAGTTAACCACACATTTTCAAGGCTTCTCTGCAAACCTGGTTCCCTAAAAACAGAAAATTCCATGATAAAATAATGGCTCTGCTAGCTCTCGGAGGGGCATTTTCCAATTTCCCCACTCCAGTGTCCAATAAAAATCTTGCTAGGTCTATACTAGCCAATCTGTTCCTTCCTCAATCTTCTGGGTTCTCTTATCTTTCCTGTCCCACTCATCAGTGTCCTGGTTGCTCTTCTCTTCAACCTCCCACATGTCAGGTCCCAGCTGGATGCTCACCTTCCCCACAAGATGAACAAGTTGATCAGCCTTTCAACTCAGAAATGGAAAGACAAAGCCCCAGTACCATCAAAGAGAGCACAGATGCTGCTCCTCTGGCTCTCAACCCTGATATACAGTAGAGCACTGTTTCTCAACCTTGGCAACTTGAAAATGTGTGGACTTCAACTCCCAGAATTCCCCAGCCAGCATGGCTGGCTGAGGAATTCTGGGAGTTGAAGTCCACACATCGTCAAGCTGCCAAGATTGAGAAACACTGCAGTAGAGATTCTGACCTGGAATTGGAAGCTAAGTTTCCAGCCCATGGGAATGGCAGTGACAGTGTGGGGAGAACCAGAAGATCATCAGGCAAAGGAGTGGCCACTTTCAGGGGAAGGCACTTGATGGGAGCTGCTTTGCAAGTCTGACCTCATAAATTAGAGTTGTTTAGCTTCCATGGAACCCGGGTGGGGAATAAAGAGCCTTAGGCATTTAAGGGCTCCCCAGAAAGGAGATATTCTGCTAGAAGTATTTCCATGGTACCTTATAGCTGTGAGATATGTGTGTTCCTCACTCTTGAACTGGTTTTAGCAACTGTGACTGACTCCCTCTTGGAAACTAACTGTGGTACTTGACCATTACACTTGGACCGAACATCTTGCATCTCAGACTGACTCAGGTGCAATCTGACCCTTCGCGACTCGGATGAAAAGCCAACACCTAATTTATAGCTTTACCAGCACATACCGCCCTTGGTGCATTTCCTAGTTTATGACCGACCCGTTTATTTTCTTCTGGAGTCCAGTTTACCAGGTCTTGACAAAAAGTTTAATCTCCCCCCCTTTTTTTACATTTTAAAATAGGCCAGCATGTTGTTTGATCACATGTTTTGCTGCACAGTGTGTGTGCCCAAGTAAGCATTATGAAAATAAGAGAAAAGAGATGGATCAGCTCCATATGTGGCTACCCACGATAAATGTTAACGTGCCTGTTTCCTGCTGCTGCTGCTGCTTCCTCAGATGGATGTGAACTGAGCAGGCTATAGGAAGTAGTCTTGCATCCCACAGCCTGGGCCTAGCAAAGGCCTGCATCAGGGGCATCTGTAGGGGATGCGGTCAAAAAAGTCAAAATGGCAGCAGTTACTCCATGATTAAAACCCTGCCATTCTTCCGTATATGTTGCATGTTTGATGCATGTAAGAAAGGGGCAGGGCTTTAATTGTGTGGTTGTAGTTGCCATTTTGGGCTTTTTTGACACCCTCTACCACGGATATTCCCCTTCATGGATCACTGCCTTGTCGTGGCGAAGGGGCTTGCGTAACTCAATGAAGTCAGGTCAAGAAGAACAGGGTGGAGAGTTCTGACAAAACGTGGTCCAAAACTGGAGGAGGGAATGGCAAACCACTCCAGTATTCTTGCCAAGAAAACCCATGGACAGTATCAAAAGGCTAAAAGATATGACGCCGGAAGATGAGCCCCTCAGGTCGGAAGGTGTCCAAAATGCTACTGGGGAAGAGCGGAGGGCAATTCCGAGTAGCTCCAGAAAGAGTGAAGCGGCTGGGCCAAAGCCGAAAGGACGCTCAGCTGTGGATGTGTCTGGAAGTGGAAGGAAAGTCCGATGCTGTAAAGAACAATATTGCATAGGAACCTGGAATGTAAGATCTATGAATCAAGGTAAGCTGGATGTGGTCAAAATGAGATGACAAGATTGAACATCGACATCTTGGGAATCAGTGAACTAAAATGGACAGGAATGGGTGAATTTAATTCAGGAGACCATTATATATACTACTGTGGGCAAGAATCCCTTAGAAGAAATGGAGTAGCTCTCATAGTCAGTAAAAGAGTGGGAAAGGCAGTACTGGGGTACAACCTGAAAAACGACAGAATGCTTTCAGTTCGAATACAAGGCAAAACCATTCAACATCACAGTGATCCAAGTCTATGCCCCAACCACTGATGCCGAAGAAGCTGAAGTTGACCGGTTCTATGAAGACCTACAACACCTTCTAGAGCTAACACCAAAAAAAGATGTCCTTTTCATCATAGGGGACTGGAATGCTAAAGTAGGAAGTCAAAAAATAACCGGAATAACAGGCAAGTTCGGCCTCGGAGTACAAAATGAAGCAGGGCAAAGGCTAATAGAGTTTTGTCAAGAGAACAGGCTGGTCATAGCAAACACTCTTTTCCAACAACACAAGAGATGACTCTACACATGGACATCACCAGATGGTCAATACCGAAATCAGATTGATTATATACTTTGCAGCAAAAGATGGAGAAGCTCTATACAATCAGCAAAAACAAGACCTGGAGCTGACTGTGGCTCAGATCATGAGCTTCTTATCGCAAAACTTAGGCTTAAATTGAAGAACTTAGGGAAAACCACTAGACCACTCAGGTATGACCTAAATCATATCCCTTATGAATATATAGTGGAGGTGAGGAATAGATTTAAAGGATTAGATCTGGTAGACAGAGTGCCTGAAGAACTGTGGATGGAGGTTCGTAACATTGTACAGGAGGCAGCAACTAAAACCATCCCAAAGAAAAAGAAATGCAAGAAAGCAAAGTGGCTGACTGATGAGGCTTTACAAATAGTTGAGGAAAGAAGGGAAGCAAAAGGCAAGGGAGAAAGGGAAAGATATAACCAACTGAATGCAGATTTCCAGAGAATAGCAAGGAGAGATAAGGCGGCCGCCTTAAATGAACAGTGCAAAGAAATCGAGGAAAACAATAGAATGGGGAAGACTAGAGATCTCTTCAAGAAAATCGGAGATATCAAGGGAACATTTTGTGCAAAGATGGGCATGATAAAGGACAAAAAAGGCAGGGACCTAACAGAAGCAGAAGAGATTAAGAAGAGGTGGCAAGAATACACAGAAGAACTATACAAGAAAGATCTTAATATCCCTGATAAATATGATGGTGTGGTCACTGACCTTGAGCCAGACATCCTAGAGAGTGAAGTCAAGTGGGCCTTAGGAAGCATTACTAACAACAAAGCTAGCGGAGAAGACAGTATCCCAGCTGAGCTATTTAAAATCCTAAAAGATAATGCTGTTAAAGTGCTGCACTCAATATGCCAACAAATTTGGAAAACTCAACAGTGGCCACAGGATTGGAAAAGGTCAGTTTACGTTCCAATTCCAAAGAAAGGCAATGCCAAAGAATGTTCAAACTACCGTACAATTGCGCTCATTTCACATGCTAGCAAGGTTATGCTCAAAATCCTACAAGCTAGGCTTCAGCAGTATGTGAACCGAGAACTACCAGAAGTGCAAGCTGGGTTTCGAAGAGGCAGAGGAACTAGAGATCAGATTGCCAACATTCGCTGGATCATGGAAAAAGCAAGAGAGTTCCAGAAAAACATCTACTCCTGCTTCATTGACTACGCTAAAGCCTTGATTGTGTGGATCACAACAAACTGTGGCAAATTCTTAAAGAGATGGGAGTACAAGACCACCTTACCTGTCTCCTGAGAAACCTGTATGCGGGTCAAGAAGCAACAGTTAGAACCGGACATGGAACAACCGACTGGTTCAAAATTGGGAAAGGAGTACGACAAGGCTGTATATTATCACCCTGCTTATTTAACTTATATGCAGAATACATCATGAAAAATGCCGGGCTGGATGAATCACAAGCCGGAGTTAAGATTGCCGGGAGAAATATCAACAACCTCAGATATGCAGACGATACCACCCTAATGGCAGAAAGTGAAGAGGAACTAAAGAGCCTCTTGATGAGGGTGAAAGAGGAGAGTGCAAAAGCTGGCTTGAAACTCAACATTAAAAAAACCCAGATCATGGCATCTGGTCCCATCACTTCCTGGCAAATAGAAGGGAAGAAATGGAAGCAGTGACAGATTTTATTTTCTTGGGCTCCAAGATCACCACAGACGGTGACTGCAGCCATGAAATTAAAAGACGCTTGCTCCTTGGGAGGAAAGCTATGGCAAACCTAGACAGCATATTAAAAAGCAGAGACATCACCTTGCCGACAAAGGTCTGTATAGTTAAGCTATGGTTTTCCCAGTAGTAATGTATGGCTGTGAGAGTTGGACCATAAGGAAGGCTGAGCGCCGAAGAATTGACGCTTTCGAACTGTGGTGCTGGAGAAGACTCTTGAGAGTCCCTTGGACTGCAAGGAGGTCAAATCAGTCAATCCTAAAGGAAATCAACCCTGACTGCTCATTGGAAGGACAGATACTGAAGCTGAAGCTCAAATACTTTGGCCACCTAATGCGAAGAGAGGACTCACTGGAAAAGACCCTGATGCTGGGAAAGACTGAAGGCAAAAGGAGAAGGGGACGGCAGAGGATGAGATGGTTAGATAGCATCACCGATGTAATGAACATGAATTTGAGTAAACTCCGGGAGACGGTGGAGGACAGGAAGGCCTGGCGTGCTATGGTCCATGAGGTCATGAAGAGTCGGACACGACTAAACGACTGAACAACAACAACAACCACGGATACCCTAGCCCAGCGGTCCCCAACCTTTTTGGCACCAGGGACCAGTTTCAAAAGACAATTTTTCTGCAGACCGGGGGGGGCGGGGTTTCTGGGATTTCCGCGGACCGGGGGGGCAGGTTTTCCGGGATTTCTGCAGACCAAGGGGGGGGGGTTTGCGGGTGGGGGCCAATCGTGCGCACCGGGGGATGGGGTTTGCAGGCGGGAGCCAATCACAAGCACCAGGGGCGGGGTTTGTGGGCGGGAGCCCCGCGGCCCAGTTCCTAACAGGCCGCGGCCCACAGGTTGGGGACCCCTGCCTTACAAAATCAGATAAGCATCAGACACTCTGAAATTACTGTATGCATTGAGATACAAAATCCCATCAAGGAAAAATCTATAGTCCATAGAAATCTAGTGCAAACTGATGAGATTCCACCATTCAACAGATATCAGTCTGTGGAACTGACAGTGTGAATCCTGCCTAACATATATAACTGTGACCAAGTTTTACAGAATGATATGGCCTGTACCAGAAGACACATTCATCACAGGGATGCAAATCCTATGTTAAATGTCAAGTCTAGACCAGTGTTATGTTACATACTTGGAAGATTAAAGCAAATTTCATTCCCCTCTTGACTAAATTGATGACAGCACTCTGCATTGCAAATGAGTTCTTTCAGGAAGTCTTCTTAGCACTTCTGCAATTGAATCTATGCCTTTGCTTGACTATTTTGCATCAGAGCTTAGAGTCACTTGGAACTGTATAACAGAATATGGTCCAAAACTCAGTACTAACTTGAGTTGTGTACCATAGTATTCTCCAGTCATTCTCCATACATAAAAGTTCTTCCTGCTTGACAACTGCTTCTAAAGTAGCCTAAGGAGCACAGCTGGATAAGAAGGGCCTGTCTATCACTACACTGGAGGGATCAGTTGACAAGCAGCTGTTGGACTCTATTAAGTAACAAGTATGCCAGATGTTTGCATTGGCTCTAGCCTAGCACAGCTGTTCAACTAGGCATGTTGCGGCAGGGAGTTTGCATGTTTACTATCCTTTCCTCTTCATGGGAAAAGGGGATTCATACCAGCTACTGGCCTGAGAATCTTTTTCCACATTATGTCAAATGAGGTGGCAGCCTGTGAATTTTTGGACTGAAGCCCTCTCTGATGGGTATGCAAGCTTACTGCATTGAGAGAGCATTTTTAAATGCACCACAGTCCTATTGCATAAAACCCTGCCTGGATGTAATGGCCTAGTTCACCACAAGCGTTAGCCTCAATCCTTTTTCCTTTCCTGTTTTTGGGTGGGTGGGTGGGGATGCGTGCTACTTTACTCCATATGAAGAAGGTGCCACGGAGACTTCAAAAATATTTCCCAGCTGTAGTCCAGTATGATTAGTCCACCTCATTGTTACCACCTCATTCAGCAAGTTTTCAATCAACCCACTTGATAGATTTGGCACTGTGTAAGTTTGCATTATGTAAGGTAAAGGTAAAGGTTCCCCCCGCACATTTGTGCAGTCGTGTCCGACTCTAGGGGCCGGTGCTCATCTCCGTTTGTTAGCAGAAGAGCCAGCGCTGTCCTAAGATGCTTCCGTGGTCATGTGGCTGGCATGATGCGCGCAGAACACTGTTACCTTCCCACCGAAGTGGTACCTATTCATCTACCTTCATTTGCATGCTTTTGAATTGCTAGGTTGGCAAGAGCTGGGGCGAGTGCGGGAGCTCACTCCGTCACGCGGGACTAGGGATTCAAATCTCCGACCTTCCAATTGACAAGCCTGGTGTCTTACCTGCTGATTATGTACCATGTAATATAAAGGAAAGATACTGAAATATTTTTAAAATGTTCTATGTCTGCTTTATAAATGTATTGAATATAAAAATATTTTGATGTTGACACTGCCTGTGTTGCACGACATGACGTAGAAACAAATATGCTTATCAAGTAAGGAAAATCAAAACCCACTGAATCTCAGTATTATAGCTCTTGTTGCACATATTTCTGTATGGTATTTATGTCTGAAAACTCCTCTTCACATCCTCTCAGCTTCCTTATTTCAGCAATAAAATGGAGAAGGGAGCAATTATGTGGTAATTTAATAATTTTGCATTCTGATTTGCAGACATACAGTACTTACCTTTGGCTGGAATTTGTAAATGTTGCTAGAGGAATTTAGGAACCAGAATTCATGGTGTTCAATACCCAGAAATTATTAAGGTTGTATCCACAAGGCGCTTCAGCTTTCCAAGAGTCTCTGAGCAACTTGGAATGTGGGGTATATGAACTAATTTGGATGGATAATATTCTACATACAAAGTGCAAATGATTTCCAGCTGAAACTGGAAACAGCTATCCAGATTCTTGACCCCATTTTTCTACTCCCTCAACCTCGCCTCAAGCCTGCCTATTGCTATGAAGCCTGGGACTCTGACCATTTTTCTGGGGTGAGTATTCATTGCTGTACTTTGCCCATCTGTGGGATGATGATGTTGATGGTGTTTTGGATTATTGTGATTTCAGCGCTGGGATTCAGAATTGGAAGCTTTTGCCAAAAACTATTCAACAAAATGCATGTGGGAACATAATAAAGAACGTGGCCACCGAGGCGAGAATCTTTTTGCCATGACTGGAAGACTGGATCTGGAGAGGGCGATGGACGACTGGTATACTGAGTACCAATATTATAATATCAGCACATTGACGTGTGAAGAGGGGCAAATGTGTGGTCATTACACCCAGGTACCTAATTATATCTACATATTTATATCTTATCTTATAGATGCTTAGAGTCAACACCTAGGAAATGGTGTATCATTGTGGTACTTACTGAAATGAAGCGACCCCATAGTGATAGAGAGCTTATAAGGGGTAGAAAGATAGAAGGTATTCTATAGAGTGCAGGTGCTGTTATGGATCCAGCCATTCGCATACTATCCTGGAATCTTGCTGGATGGAAAAACAAACTACAAGATTGTTCTGAATTTCTGTCCAACTATGATTTGATTGCAGTTCAAGAGACCTGGCTAACTGCTGATGATGAGCAGATTTCGATTCCTGGCTTCAAATCCTGGTCCACCCCGGCACGGAAAGTAAAAGAGAAAGGCCGGGCGATAGGGGGATTGGCCATTTTGATTAAGGAAGACCTGGGTTGGAAGGGCAAAGAAACTCTCTTGGATGCCTCTTCTCCTTATTGCCTAGCCGTTAAATTTCAATACAATGCCTTTGTGATCATGATGTTAAATATTTATATACCCCCACAATCATCTATATATCACCCCTCAGATATATGGGTGAACCTTGAGCAATCCCTGACAGAGTTAACCTCAAAATCTCCCAAATCAGTTATAATTGTCTTGGGTGATTTTAATGCAAGGCTTGGGCCCAACATACAAGAGCATATTAGCAATATGAATATTCCCAAAGAATTACTCCCGTTATTTCCTTCATGGTCCTTTAGGGACCAGAAAAGCAATGCTGCGGGCATACAGTTGTTAAACCTGCTGTTTAAAGGCAACTGGCAAGTTTTAGGGGGTAAGGACCAAAGCTTTGTTTACCCCTATACTTACATCGAGTGAAATCAAGCAGCACATTAGACTATATATGTGTCTCAAATAGTAAAGTGCCCCTTTTCTCAGAAATCCAGGTATATGAAAGAGAGGATAGTGATCACCAACCGGTTGCCGTAAAATTCTATGGGCATTCAGACCTTAGACCCCACACTGCAAAAGACAGTTGGGTTTTACACCATCTAGAGGTCCATCAGGACAGAAGAATAAAATGGGCCCGAGTGGATGCAAAGGCCCTGACTGACTATATGAATTCTATCCAAGCTTGGTCTTTAGTAGACACAGTTGTTGCATCTGATTCTGAGGCAATATCCATTTTTACAGCCTATCAAAATCTAAGTGAAGGTTTAAGAACATTCTTGACTGATAAGGCCCACCCCGAAAGGCCCCCAAGAAAAGGCCCTCATTGGTTTGACTCTGAGTGTTACGCACAGAGAAAAAGATTAAGGCTAGCTATGCGGGTAGCACGGACTCAGCCTTCAAATAATAATCATACTGCCATGCTAGCGCTCAGACAAAAGTACAAGAAAACCATTAAGAGCAAGAAATATCTTTATTTATCCTCACTCTGGCTAAACCTAGAGTTAGCTGCCAAAAATACAAATCCAGTCTTTTTCTGGCATTCGGTCGCAGGAATACTGAAGGAACGTAGGTATTCCTTGGATATTCCAATACCCGCCTCCACCTGGGAGGATTATTATAGCCAAATTTTCACAGCCCCAAGTGGTAACGGAATGGCGGATCTACAAAATGTATCAGAGAAGGCTTGCAGCCCTTTTCCATTCTGGCCCCCAGTGACCGAATGGGAGATTAGAGGTCTCATACAGACTCTGAAGCCTAACAAGCCTCCCGGCGAAGATCATCTTCCCCCTGAATTATTTAAAGGACATATTAACTGGTGGGCTCCCCTACTTGCAGGCTTATTTACCCACATAAATAACTCGTGCCAAATTCCAGCTGGTTGGGAGCTCTCTATTGTGATTCCCATTTATAAAAAGGGGGATAAGGGTGACCCCTCTAATTATTGACCAATCAGTCTAATTGATATTGTAGCTAAACTGTATGCTAAATATCTTTTATATAAGATTGAGGATTGGGTGTACGAAAAGGACCTGCTACCTGAAGAGCAATCTGGTTTCAGACCTGGACGCTCTACCATTGATAATTGTTTTATCTTATGCCACTTAATAGACAAATACACAGCCAATGGGAACCAACTGTATACAACTTTCATTGACCTTAGTGCAGCATTTGATTCAATAAATAGGGAACTCCTTTGGAAGAAACTAACAGATATGAATATGGAACCCAGACTCCTCTCTTTAATCAAGGCATTGTATTCAAATTCCTGCTTAAGGGTACGTACTGGAGCAAATGGTTCCTTAACAGGGACTATTAATACCCACAAAGGGGTCAGACAAGGGTGCATACTGGCCCCTATTTTGCTTAATTTATATATAAGTGAAATCCCAAAGTTTTTATATTCAGTTGACACACACATGCCTAAAATTAAAAACAAACACGTAAACATATTGCTTTATGCTGATGACATGGTATTGATGTCACATACCCAAGTAGGAATGAGAAGACTGCTACGCAGGATTAGTATGTATTGTACATTTAACTACCTGTCCATCAACAAATCCAAGACTAAGGTAGTTGTTTTTGGGAAGAGGAGGATCAGGTATAACTGGACCCTGGACAGGGAACATATAGACCAGGTTAAGTCCAAGAGGAGTTCCCTAAAGGCTACAGCCTGTACCAACGCCATAAAGCAGCTTATCAACCATAGCTACCCAGGATCGTTAACCCCAATAATAAAGGTATATAAGTGTAAAATAGTCCCAATGATCACATATGGTGCAGAATTGTGGGGTCACCTAAATGTCCCTTTGTTTGAACAGATACAGTCCTCTTTTCTGAAATGCATCTTGGGGGTGGGCAAGTCAACTCCAAGTAAGAGCAGAGTTAGGTATACCCCCCATACAAAGCCACTCGGTAACTAAAGTATTTAATTACTGGCTGAAGATCCTATCCATGGACTCAGACAGATTACCCAAGCTTTGTCTTGAAGAGCAGATGCATAATATGCCTCCTCGTGCTTGGGCGGCCCGACTTACCAATGCCATCTCACAATATGGATTTTCAACTCATTTTCCAGCCCAATTAGATTTGAAGGCTAAGAAAAATTTCAAACAAAGGGTTTTGGATGTGGCTGCACAAGAGGATATATCATCCCTTAAACATGCTAAGTCCTTGAAGTGGCTGGCCCAACACAAATCAGTCTTTCAACTAGAAAAGTATTTAACAACTTTCTTGCCCCAACATCTCAGAAGAGCTTTTACTAGAGCTCGTTTCGATCAATTGGACTCTATGGTAAGATATGGGAGGTTCCAAGGAGTTCCTTATGAAGACAGATTATGTATTTGTGGTGCCCCAGCTGTTGAAGATACTGCACATATCTTATTTGATTGCAAATTATATTCTGTAGAAAGGACTGTCCACTTAGATTTATATTTAAAAAACAAAAAATACTGGAGCAGCCAGCAGAAACTTTCTTATTTTTTACAGGGTAAAAACCAGCTCATTACTAGCAAGACTGCACTCTTCATATCAAAGGCAATCCTAAAGAGGACAGATTACATAGACCAGATTGGAGTTGACTGTAGGGGTGATGGTCTGATATGAATTTGTATTATAATTTTATTTGTATTTACTCATATTTACTTGTATGTTTATAATGGCTTTTTATTTTAACTTCTTTTATACTTGATATGGTCAAAAGACTAAATCAATAAAGTATCTATCTAACTATAGAGTGCAGAATAGGCAGTGATTACAAGTGAGTGGACTTCTTACTTTGACTGTCTTAGGTTCTGACTTCAGTTTTAATTCCCAGCCAAGATTGTGGTAGAGAAGTTGTTCCCTTAGTCTTGTGAGATGCATCTTATGCAACTCGTCAGTTACTGACTTCTCTTTTTCATTTTCATTTTAAAAGAGCTTGGATGCACACAGCGCTGATTAGATTAGTTATATTGTAACTTTTAACAAAACAAGAAACCCTCTTCCATTAACTGTGAGTTGGATCCACACTTAACATTCAACTCTAATGAATGAATAATGGGTCCTGTTGATTTTCAGTGGTACTGAAACCTGATGACATCTTCTGAATTCAGCTGAATAACTCCAACCAGTTGTTGCTGTTAGGGAAATGTCAGCCTTTTCCGAGTTAAAAACGTGTACTGATGCTGCTTTTTTTGACTACTGGGAAGCTCATGTTCATGTCCCTCTGTGGGATAGCCTTGAAGCTCTCAGCCTGCCTGCCTGCAGATTTGAGCCTGGGTCTTCCCAGTCCTGATGGATTGTTTTCATTTTATATTGCTCTTCTATTTGTTGGGAACAATTCATTAAAATGCTAATACAGTATTTCAATAGGATGTGTGGCTTGCATAAGACTCCTGCCATTCCCCTCTATACTTTATCTTCACAATGTATTCACTATGAAGTAGGCAGGCTGAGAGCGGTGACTGACTCAAAGTCACCCATCATGCTTCAAGGCTGGCTGAGTATTTGAACCCAGAACTCCCCTAATCTAACACTGAGGTTGTTGCTGAATAGAAGGGAGCCGTTGCTTCCACACCTCCTTTGAAAAACAGTTTATGTGCGCATATATATATATATATATATATATATATATATTTATTTATTTATTTATTTATTTATTTATATTTTAAAGGAAAATAATACAGTAGACTAGGGCTTGGAAATTTCTGATCCTCTAGGACTTTTATTATCTGTAACCTGGCCTGATGTGAATGAGCATCCATCAAAATGTAGATGGACACTAGTATCCCTACCCTTGTAATAAGACAAATTGGATTGAACTCCAAGGCACATGCACATCCTGTGATAAAAGATTCATTGTAGAATGGCCAATGGCAAATAGTGAGTTGAGGATGGAGAGAGAGGAATTGTTGCATGCCACTCCACTCATGGAGAGATATTTGATTAAACACCATCTCTAACAAGGTAGAGAGCCATTTTGGTCTAGTGGTTAAGGCCCCAGGCTAGAAACCAGGAGACCGTGAGTTCTAGTCCCGCCTTAGGCATGAAAGTGAGCTGGGTGACTTTGGGCCAGTCACTCTCAGCCCACAATGTCAGGCTCGGGTGACAAGCTGGTTGGTCAATTCCTGTCACAACCAATGGATCAACATTTGGTTGATCTGAAAAAGCGGACCCTGCACCTGTTGGAAAAACACTAGGAAGAAAGAAAAACCCATCTCTAACAAGGTCAAGCTTCTAAAGAAGGTGAAACGAATAGTAATATATTACTTCACACTAGAAAAGAATGCACACTGTAACTGCAATAGAAGCTCAGAAATAAGCCTTTAGAAAATGTAAGTAAAAATATTGGCCAATATGTATGAAAAATCCATGAATGCAAAATTTGAAACCTCGTCTCAAAAATTCTCAGGAAAACATGTGGATGAATGGTTTCAGAATCCAAGTAAAGGGTTAGGTAGATGTCAGCTGTAGACATCTTTTTTGCCTGTAATAACAAATAAATGTGCTATTGCCCTGCTTCTATAGGTAGTTTGGGCCACCAGTGAGCGTGTTGGCTGTGGGACCACATTCTGCGAAACCCTGGAGTTGACGAATGATACTGACATGCATTTGTTCGTCTGCAACTATGAGCCCCCGTAAGTTTGTTCTTGCCAGAGTTGGGGATGGGTTAGATTTCCTTTGGATTCCCACTTTGTAGGACAATTCTTGTTATTTTGAAAGCTGCCTTATACCAAATCAGAATAAGGGCAATTCCACATAGCAACCTAAACTGCTTGTCTACTCCGAGCTCAGCTGCTCCTAGCTGTTCCTAAAGCTGACTTTAAAAATTTCAGCCTGGATTGCAATGAGTTGGCAATGGGGCCAGCTTGGTGTTCAGTTAGAACTACAGCCACTGCAAGACCTACCTTGTCATTCTCCTGCTTCTTGCTCTTCCCATTTGTGCAGGGTAGCCAAGCCTTATTTGCTGGGCCCTCTATGGGCTGGTTGGGGCACGATGGCTCAGTGGTTAAGACGCCAGGCTTGTCGATCGGAAGATCGCAAGTTCAGAGGTTCGAATCCCTAGCCCCGCATGACGGAGTGAGCTCCCGCACTCGCCCCAGCTCTTGCCAACCTAGCAATTCAAAAGCATGCAAATGCAAGTAGATAAATAGGTACCACTTCGGTGGGTAGGTAACAGCGTTCCGTGTGCGTCATGCCGGCCACATAACCATGGAAGCGTCTTCAGACAACGCTGGCTCTTCGGCTAACAAACAGAGATGAGCACCGGCCCCTAGAGTCGGACACGACTGCACAACTGTGCGGGGGGAACCTTTACCTTTTACTATGGGCTGGTCTCCCAGTGCCTACCTTTTCCTTTTAGGGATTGTTCCCTCCTCACTAGTCCCCTTTCTTTTCCTTTGCTTTCCCAGATGTTTACACACATTGATGACTTCACACTCCCTTCCCACATTCTCTCCTTCAATGCTAATGCAAACTCTTTCTCTTTTTCCCCTTATTGTGCCATCATTGTTCTGATGCTACAGGGATCAAAGCAAAAGAACAGGTTGTTTCTTCATTCCTATGTTCCACTGCAGGTCCATGCAAACTTTGTTGTAGCAAGGAAGAATTGATGCTTCTCCTTAAAGAAGCAAATAAAAAAGATCAGGGAAGTTTTGCAGTACTGTGGATAAGGGGTGGGAAAGCAAGGGGACCATCCTTTCTACAATCTGGGCAGAAATGGAAAGGGTGCCCACTAGGAGATGTAAGGGTTGAATGGAGTTATGAGCTTCTAGAAAGAACATTCATTGGCTTATAGGCCATCACTGGATCAACCAAAGACTGTAAAAAAAAAAGCAGCTGCTGACTATGAAATCCAACATGGGAGCCTGGAAGCCGAGGATAATATAGCTGCATAGGGCAGCAATCAGCCATTGGAAAGGTGGAGAGAGTGTGCCAGGCCCTGTAACTAATCAGAGATGGTGGTGGCACTAGATTGGAAGGAAGTACTGCAAACCATCTGCTTGGAAGGGCTTAAGACAGTGCTTTCCAAAGTGCCGCCGTTGGCGACACACCAAGGGCGGCAGCGGCGGCGGGGCACGCATGTGCACGGCGGCGGTGTGTGTGTGTGTGTGGTGGTGGCGTGTGTGGTGGTGGCGTGCATGGCGGCGGCGGCGGCCTCGCTAAAACGCGGAAGTGCTGATGGTGCGCCGCTGCCGTTGTCGCTGCCACCACTGCCATACACATTGTCGCCGCTGCGCGTGCGCCCCCACACCACCACTTCACAACACACTAAACTGTGTGTTGCGATACACTAAAGTGTTGCGACACACAGTTTGGAAAGCTATGGCTTAAGATGACTCGAGCTGGAAAAGAGCACTCAAGAAGTGCTGGGGGGCCAGTACAGATGGAGGGGCTACAGAAAGTATGGATTTGCCCTAATTGTGAGTTTAATTCAGTATTGCATCCTTCCCCAACTTGGTGCTCTTCAGAAAAGGCTACTTTAATTGACAGCAATTCAACAGAATTTAATGTAATCTGCAGTTATGAACATGCACTTCCAGTTGTCTGCAACTGGAGCTGCCTATGAGGCCAGTAAATCAATCAGTAAATACAGAAAAGAAAGGAAAAAAGGGAGCCTCCTCCTCCTCAAAAGCATCCATCCCTCTTATACTAAGTAGAACTAATCATATACTAATCATAGTAAAGGTAAAGTTTCCCTCCGCACATTTGTGCAGTCGTGTCCGACTCTAGGGGCCGGTGCTCATCTCCGTTTGTTAGCCAAAGAGCCAGCGTTGTCCGAAGATGCTTCCACGGTCACGTGGCTGGCATGATGCGCGCGGAACGCTGTTACCTACCCACCGAAGTGGTACCTATCAATCTACTTGCATTTGCATGATTTCAAATTGCTAGGCTGGCAAGAGCTGGGGCGAGTGCAGGAGTATACTATATATACTAATCATGTATACTAATCATACATACTAATCATGTATACTAATAATCAATTATTTATTAGTTATTTATTAATCATGTATACTAATTATACATGTAGTCAAAATGCCTACAGTGTCCTTCTGTTGGGAGTGATTGCTATGAGAGAGAGATGCAAAGCTGCCAAGGCGCTGTCCCTCTGTAGGCAGCAATAAAGGTTCATTGACTAAACATCTCCAAGGAGGGGAGAAGCAAGAAGCAAGGGAAACAGCCTGCCACATACAGAGTTTCAACCCTGTTTCAACAAGGGCCCTTTCAGCATTTCTGGTTATACTGCTGCTAAGCCAGAAATGAAGGGAGGTGCCAGACAGAAAACAGCCTGGGATCACCCAGGCACTGAGCTGATTTTGGAGCAGGGCAAAACCCTGTATGGAAGTCCTCTCCATGTTGTGTAGGAAAGGACTTCCTTTCATCAGTTCTGAATCTCAACACACTTGGTTTTAACCTAATGAGAGAGGGGCCCATGCCTCTCTGCCCACATTTGCCAAAGCATGGGTGATTTTACATGCCTCTATCGCAGCACCTCTCTCCCTCCAGCATCTAGGCGGAGGGTTTCCTGTGATTTGATGCTACTTCAGATTCTCCATCTTCTCTGGAGATGCCCAGGCTTGAATTTGGGGTCTTTTGCATGCAAAGCATATGTTGGTCCCTATTATGGGCTTCAGGGTTTCCCCCCACCTCTCCCCACAAGTGAAGGCCATTTCTGAGCTGACCATTGCCCAATATAGAACGGAAAAACTGATGAACCAGAATCAATGACATAAGGTGATAGTAACTGCAACAAAGGGGTGTGTAAACCATACTTATTCTCCTAAATCAATAGCACAAACAAGATTCTGCTGAATGCAAAGCAAGAGTTAAAAGACTCCACTAGTCCATGTGGATATATTGTTTTGTTGTGTTGACTGAAATTCCTCAGCTGTTGCACTGGCAGTTGCTTCAAACAGTTTTGCGGTGGGATGAGCCATTCCATAATCAAACAGATCTGTTAACAAGGAAGAAGGTGACAGAGAAAAAATCAGTATTGCTCCCCATGAAGCGTAGATGCAAACATTGTGAGGGCACCACAAAACCACCTCATTTACAATGTGAGAGTGCATGACATAGCTGAGTGAGTGGTGTGTCAGCAGTTTGCAAGATTGGATGGTTTGGTGGTTTCTTGGCATTTCTCCCTTGTGCTAGAAACCTGTAAAATATGAAGAAGGGTATAGTCAACCCTGACCCACACAAAAAGTGGGCAGAACTTCGATCACGCCATCATGGTCACCATCTTGACTTTTTTGCCCCTACCTTAAGAACACTCCTGAATATGAACTAATACCAACAATGCATATGCAAATGAATTATCTTACCAGGTGTCAACTTATTTTGAAAGAGAATAGTTCCAAGATGACTTTATAATATTCAGTGAAATAGAATAGCCGTGGTAATATTTTCCTTTCTTTCAAGACAAATCAGTCACAGAAAATAGAAATGCAATTTATAGAATTAAATTTACAGAATTGCCACAACTGCTAATCAGATAATCTTCCTTTGTACAAAAGAAGTGTTATTCCCTTTCTAATCAAAATATAACTGATATTTATTTATTTATTTATTTTATTTTATTAAATTTATATTACCGCCCATCTCCCCCAACGGGGACCCTGGGCGGTACACAACAAAACAGAGATTAAAAATATATAAAATTACATGAATACAAAATATGAATTCCAAGAAGAATATTAAAATAAGTCACTGGGAGGCTTCAAGGGGCCAGCCATCCCCAAGAGGAACTGTTGACGTTTCCCTCCCAGGCAAGACGGCAGAACCAGGTCTTTAAGCCTTTCCGGAAGGCTGGGAGCGAGGACATCAGCCTCAGCTCCGGGGGTAAGATATTCCAACTGATATTTGATTACAGTACAGCAACTACTGTTAATAATTGTCTGGATTTAATTGTGTGTATGTTTCTAGTTCTAGAATGAGTTAAGAGCTCTAGGGCTTTCATTGTAAACCCACTTCAGGAGTCCATCTTACCTAAACTACAATTATTCTTGGTATCAAATAATCTTAAAATTAAAGAAGAATTCTTCTTAAATCACTGTCAGCCTAAGTTCTGGAGTAAAGGTTTCACCTGATGATAGTTAATTAATTTTTGGAGTGTAAATACTTACACGCCTGTATACTTAATGTTGATAATATTATATTCTCTTTTCCACCATTCAAAGCAGGGGCATCCTTGGGGCTAGTGTCAAAAAAGTAAAGAAGTTGACTGTGACCACACAATAGACACCACACCCCTTTTAAAGTATTTTGTCCATATGATACATGTAAAAAGGGGGTGTGGCCTTTATTGAGCAGGTGTGGCTGCCATCTTATTATTTTATTTTAACCCCTCTCCCTCACGGATATCCCTGAATCAAAGCATCCAAAGTTCCAAATAAAAATACAAATACTTAGAAATTTATTACAAACATATAAATGCCCAGAATATGTAACCATGTGGGCAAATGAGCCTTTTATGTAAATTATTCCAGAATAACGTGGTATCTTTTTCTTAACTCCTCCTCCTTATGGAATTCCTGGTACTAAATAATCACTGATGGGTACCAAAGAGCTGGTGCCTAAACATTCTTCTTGGCTGTCTGGTTATGTGATGTCGCCACTGAGATGACCATCTTCTGTAGTATAGTGATGGCTACCTTCTATAGGAGAGAAATATGCTTAGAGACAAACTCTTCTCTATAGAACTGCCTTGCTCTTTTGCATCACATGTTCACTTTTTAATTTCTAGGGGAAATATAAGGGGACGTAAGCCATATATTGAAGGAGCTCCATGTTCCATGTGCCCAGATGGTTATTCCTGTAAGGGAAATGTCTGCGGTAAGTCAATGGAACTTGAGAAGCCAAATATTTCCATGTAACTGCAGGTCTGAGAGAAGGCATCTTGTTTATGTCCTAGATTAATTCCTTCCTTCAAAACTATCTGTGGAATTTAATTTAATTTAATTTAATTTAATTTAATTTAATTTAATTTAATTTAATTTAATTTAATTTAATTTAATTTAATTTAATTTAATTTAATTTAATTTAATTTATTCTGCTACTGGGTAGCTACTCTGCAAATACACCACCTCAAAACTGATGCTTTGTAGATGTGTTGGACTACTACTGTCACTATCACAAGAGGAAAGCTGACTGACTTTTTTTATAATTCAGTGACTGCGATTACTGTGATGAAGTGCATGTGCAAAATAGGTCAAACATTTCAGACTAAGCTTTCTGTCTCATGTGACCACAAATCAAATATATTTCTATGGAGACAGTGACATATTCAATTGAAATCCATCAAGGAACAAAGTAATGAGGGGATTACTTCATTTTCTCTCATAGCTATGATATTCTGAATAATGAGGAGATTAAAGTATTTTATTTATATATCAAATTTGTTCCCTGCCCATCTCACTCAGAGAGTGACTCTGGGTGGTTTACATAAAATAGGAATAAAACATTAATTAAAATACAATAAAACAGTAAAACCATAACATATGGACATTTATTGCTGACAAATTACCCAAGAGTTCCACCTGAGGTTTATACTGGGAAAGAACAACGGCCATTTTTCTCTCATGTGTGAAGTGCTTTAGAGCTCAACACTCTCCCCACTTCTGTTTAACATCTACCTGAAGATGCCTGGGGAGGTCACCCAAAGGCACGGGGTCAGGTATCACCAGTGACTGATGATACCCAGTGATATACCTCAACCCTTGTCTGACCAACTGATGCTATTAAGGTTCTGTCTCAGTGCCTGAGGCTGTGGGTGTCTGGATGGAGATGAACAGACTTGGGCTCAACCCTGGCAACACTGAGTGGTTGTAGATATGGGGGCCACCCAGTTCCAGAAAGCTCCCATTACAGGTAATCCTCGCTTACTGACTACTCGTTCAGCGACTGTTCAGAGGTGCAGCGCCTCTGGGAGGTGTCAACACTCATTTCATCTTTTATGAAATAAATGCCTGAACTTGGGATTCCTTACATCCGATTGCAGTGCAGCTTTTCAGGGTCAAACTAAGCAACATGGGCCTCTGTGAAAATTCAGATGGTACCTAGATTTAATTTAAAAGCAAATGCCTATGTGCTGCTTTTTAGAGGCATCCAAAATCTTCAACCTGGGATAGCCACCTCTATCTCATAACACAGTAAACCCTTCCAGCAGCATAAAAATGTTGCCTGTCAAAGTGCAATGCCAGTTTCCTGCTCGGTGGATTATTGCTGACTTGCTGTCAATCTGTGTATTTTCCACCAGAATCCAGTGCTGATGTAGAAGAAACTACTGCACCACCCACAGCCTCTGGGGAGGAACCAACTACTATCCTAACTGCAAGCCCAGATCTGCAGTCCACCGTGACAGTTTCAGCAGCAGACACACCAGAAAGTCCCAAAATTGGCACTGAAGCAGGATCTGAACCCACTGCTACAGAAGATCAAACCACCATCCCAACTGCAAGCCCAGATCTGCAGTCCACCGTGACAGTTTCAGCAGCAAACACACCAGAAAGTCCCACAATTGGCACCGAAGCAGGATCTGAACCCACTGCTACAGAAGATCAAACCACCATCCCAACTGCAAGCCCAGATCTGCAGTCCACCATGACAGTTTCAGCAGCAGACACACCAGAAAGTCCCACAATTGGCACCAAAGCAGGATCTGAACCCACTGCTACAGATCAAACCACCATCCCAACTGCAAGCCCAGATCTGCAGTCCACCATGACAGTTTCAGCAGCAAACACACCAGAAAGTCCCACAATTGGCACCGAAGCAGGATCTGAACCCACTGCTACAGAAGATCAAACCACCATCCCAACTGCAAGCCCAGATCTGCAGTCCACCGTGACAGTTTCAGCAGCAGACACACCAGAAAGTCCCAAAATTGGCACCGAAGCAGGATCTGAACCCACTGCTACAGAAGATCAAACCACCATCCCAACTGCAAGCCCAGATCTGCAGTCCACCGTGACAGTTTCAGCAGCAGACACACCAGAAAGTCCCACAATTGGCACCGAATCAGGATCTGAACCCACTGCTACAGAAGGGCCAACCCTTCCCTTAGAGCCAATTTCAAATACGGATGTTAAAGTACCTGACTTGCAGACAGGCACAGATGGGATTGATGGGTCCTTGATGACCACAACAAGTGCTATGTCTTTTGTAGATTTGAAACTACCTCTCAGTTCTATTTCCCCTGAAACAGGAACTAAAAAAGCTACTAGCACAGAACATCCTTCTTCTGCTGATGGCTTAATCACAACCCAAACAACCATGATCAAAACTGAGCAACCTGTAACTACTCTCACCCCAGTGCGTTCCACCTCAAAGACCCCTTCCACTCCTAAACGGCCATCTGTCCCTGAGCCCCCCTCTGTCCCTAGGCTCTCCTCTGCCCTTAAACCCTCCCCTGACCTTAAGCCCCCCTCCGTCCTTAAGCCTACTTCCATTGCTAAGCCTCAGTTTTTTCCTAAGCCACCCCCCATCCCTATGAAAACTCCCATCTCTAAAACACCAGCACGCCATCGTTTGATGGCCTATTCCAAAGCCTTACAGAGCCGCAACAATGCTTTCCAGTCTTCTGCAGGTAAGGCAGCTTCAATGTCTGTCTGCCTGCCCTGCCTTGGGTGCAAACAGATCAGCCAGCCTGAGGACATAAAGGCTGCACTTAAGGAGCTGACGTTCAGATATCCCTACGCACCTTGCCTTGGCTCACTTCCCCGGTGGCAGAGGCATAGCAAATGCAGTTGGTGTGGGCACACTTGGGGCAATGCACTTAGAAAGACCAGGCCTTACTGGCTCAACAGTTTATAGTAGTACTGTACGTAATCTAATGTATTTATATGCAAACTCCTCCCTTCCTTTCCTTTGTGCACCCCTGCATATGGGTGACTGTGTGCACGCATGCACATCTATTTTTCTCTCTTCCCATGGCTGAGCAAACACTCCATCAAATGTGGCCCAAGCTGGTCCAAAGAATAGGATTTTCAACAACGTCAAGGGGTTTGTTGGGAAATGTTCTCTATTTCCAGTGCCTCTACATTTTCCTCAGTCCAGACTGTGGGAGAACATCTCATTTCTTCTTTCCTTTCCCCATGATTCTGGCCAGAGTCAAAGTGCAGTAATAACAGAACATCGGCACGTGTGTCTGACTTGAAGCCCTGACACAGATTTCCACATCACCTTCCTTGTGGCATATTTATTTATAGGACTGTGCCCGCATATCATTCTCATACCTCCCATTCTGCTTTTGAGTTAGGGTTAGAATGTCCCCAGTACGTTCTTCTTTATTAATCTGTTATCTGCCAAAAATGCCAGACTATTAAAAAAAAATCTGGATCTTGAAAATGGAATAAATTACATATGCAAAGCAAGGGCATGCACATTTACTGACTTCTTTAGCATATTTCAAAATAGGAATTCATTTGTGCTTTTCTTGATATATATGCTGAGGCTTTGTGACCTAGGGGGAAAAATACAAACTTGTAGGATCCTCATATCCTCTGAAAATGTAAGGCATGCTGATACTGTACTGTATGTCCTGTTTGTAGAAGTGGATACAGTAAAGTGAATGACTGGACTAGAGAGACTTGATTAGAGAGTTTCCAGAGAAACCCAGTACATATCAATTTAATCTTAGACTAAATAAGGGATACCAATGGGGATAAAATATTGGTTGTGAAGTGAATGGAGTGTTCCCATCCAAGTGTTCTATGTAGATTTTTTTTCCCTCTTTCAGGACTCTTCATTGCCATCATATTTTTATCAGGCAATATTATTGATGAATTTCTTGGCTCATTCTCTCCTCCTTGCTCTATAGGCACATAGAATATTACCAATATTCTCCTGTACTGTCTCTTGATGACTGAAAGGTTGTGTTTGCTTTTTCTTGCAAGCATGATAAGGGTATGGATTCAGTTGAAGTACATGGAATTAAAGAAGTTCCATCCTTCTTCAGATGAGGTCTGATTTCTCTCTCTCTCTCTCTCTCTCTCTCTCTCTCTCTCTCTCTTAATACAACACGTGTTACAGATACAGCAGATCTGCTGATATATTTGACCTGGAAAGTTTCTCAACAGTCCACATGTTCAAATAACAGTCATTTGTTGCTATTCTCCTCTCACTTCCTATTGGTGATTCCCATTCTGCTACTCCTTGTCTCATCAAGTTTCAGAATGACCTTTGTTCTTATTTCCTATTGGTCTGTGATAGTGGTCATCAGCCTATTCAGTTTGGGGCACCGGAAAGATAAATACCAGTTCACTTCCCCCTTTTCCACTGAAATTCCACTTGGCATTGAACCTAGAACTTCCTTCCTTGTATGCAAATAATGTGTTCTGTCTCTGAGCTATGATTTTTTCCTAGTGAAGATGTATGGAGAACCCACTTTGATAAAACATAATAACTTCTTAATACCTATTCCCTGGCAGAAGTTGGAATAGTTGATTTTGTGTCTGCATGTGTAAACGGAATCCTTTCTATGAGCCTGATTCATACAGCCATTTTTAGCAGTTGCTATTATTAGATGATACTTGATTGAAATGGTTCTTTCTTAGCTATCATGCAGTGTTGTTGATTTAAAAAATATTGCAGTCATTGGATACAGACATGTTGCTTGATTATTGATAATCACATAAGTATCTCTGTGAACAGGCTGTATTTAAGTTCAACCTGAAGCTACTTGACTATCTTGAAATGTTTCAGTCATTTACATGGAAGTTTGTTCTGTTAGTTTCAGTTGCTTCACTTACTTTCACGTGACTGGGTTTACAATTGCAACATTATGTCCCATCTAAAGATATGAATAGCTACAATAGCACTCTTCGTTTAGCAAGTCCAGTTCTATAGCCTCTTTAATTTGAAGTACCCCAAGCAAAAATTATTATCCAGTGTTATATTGTTTGCTGCAAAACGATAGTACTCTATCTCAGCTGAACGGCATATAGAAAAGTTGTTTTCAAAGCTAACAGTACATGAATCTTAGTTGTGATAGATAGACGTTCCCTTTTGCTGCTATATCAGAGTTAGCATGTATGGATGCCTTGGTGCTCTATTCTGGAATAACTTGTGGCACCTCATAATATGACACTGACATTGCAAGTCTTTCTGCCCAATCCTATAGATTAGGTTTGCCTGTGCAAGTAGCTCATAGAGAGTGATCAAGACTATTCAGTGATGGTGACCTTGGTTCATTCCCATGATTCTACAGGCAGTGATGTATCTTGGAAAACAACACATCTCTGCATTGTTTATGTTTAGCTATAGCTAGCCTGTTCTATCATAATGAAACTCACTCCTAATGTAGAGATGTGTCTGATGTGTTGTTGTTGTTCAGTCGTTCAGTCGTGTCCAACTCTTTGTGACCTCATGGACCATAGCACGCCAGGCCTTCCTGTCCTCCACTGTCACCCGGAGTTTACTCAAATTCATGTTCGTTACATCGGTGATGCTACCTAACCATCTCATCCTCTGCCGTCCCCTTCTCCTTTTGCCTTCAGTCTTTCCCAGCATCAGCAGTATTTCCCAGTAGTAATGTATGGCTGTGAGAGTTGGACCATAAGGAAGGCTGAGCGCCAAAGAATTGATGCTTTCGAAGTGTGGTGCTGGAGAAGACTCTTGAGAGTCCCTTGTGTAATTTCATTCAATAGTTTCTAAAATAAATCAGGAGTAATGTCTGCTCCTTATTAACCCCAGTTAGACAGCAGGAATGTGTGATTCATGAAAAGATGAGAAATGTTTTCTTTAAAGGCATAACTAGATAAAACTAGCTTTAAGTTGTGAAGAATGGAGGCCAGAGTGTTGCAGCTGGATCCATTACACATCACAACCAGACAATAGCTCTGTCTATTGCTGATTTGATCCATATATTTTACAGTTTCCAGAGTAATGAGTTCACCTCTTGACAAACCTCAGCTGGCCCAGCTAAGATCCAGTTGAAGGTGCCACTTGAAGCAAAATTCTGCAAATACTATATTTTTGTTAACAGAATTCCGGGGAAGATATAGCATTTTAAATGATACAATGACGTAGCACTGCAAGGCATGGTTTTATTACATCTGAAATAAATGTTATTTCAAAAATCTTTTGTCTGGAAAATGCATTGTTTCTTTTGGCTAGCTGATTCCTAGGTCAAATTTTTTAAAAGGAAGATTTGAAGCAAAAGAATGATTGAGAAGCTTTTCTTGGTTCGTATTAAGTATCCTATCCAACAACAACAACAACAACAACAACAACATATTTTATTAAGGCCATTGGCCAATCAACAAGTAACATATCCTACATCTTGCTGGAGGAGGCCAGTGTAGGAAGCAACATCAAGCATGTATAAGCTGCGGCTGCTGGGTGTTCAATGGTGTTCAACAAGAATGTACAAATTGCAGGATGGACCTTGTTTTTTGCTTTGTCTGTATGTATATGTGTAACTAAAACCTTGAGACCCACAGACTGGAGTGCAGAGCCATAAACAGAAAGTAAGAAAAAATCCTCAGCCCAGAATTTTTCTGCTTGTCAGAACTGAATGGAACACTCAGGCCATAGACCCAAAAGGTCTTTTCAGTTATTCCAAGCTTTCTACATTTTACCTATTCATGGCAATAAGGTATGTGGGCATGTCACTGGATCCTTGAAGATCTTTTGTAAATCATCCAGGAATCTGTTGCTACTGCCAAACATACTTTGTGCCCACTTGCATTGTAGAACTTCTATGCTGGGTGGAAATTATGGGAGCTGCAATCAAACATATCAGTGGAACCATCAGGTAGAGGAAGATTTATTTAAACTAGTATCATTGGGAACCAAGTTATCAGTTCATATTGTATATGAACATCATTCAAAAGACTTTGGAAAAGAGAACTAACATGTTTCCTTTTTAATGAATGGTAGAGGAGTGGCTGTAGCTATCAGGGCAAAGGTGGAATGAAAAATTAGAATTTGGAAAAAACAAGATTGCTACTAGTTAAAACTAGTCAATTTGATCCTAGGAAGTAAAAATTAGCAGCTATGGCATATAGAATGAACTATCCTATTGGATATATTCGTCAGGGATGAGGGAGAAATGTATTTTCTGAATTTATCTTATTTTGCATTTTCAAAGTAATATACAATTGAAACTAATCTACACTTTGCACAATTCTGAGAAGTGCTTATGTCAAAATAGATCACCATAAAAATAAAAATGTGTATTAAAGAAGAATGCACAAAATGCATATATTTGTGACTATAATATATAAAACAAATTATATTCAAGAGTAGTGTTTGCAAAACCTGTGTTCAGTAATCTTTATTATAATGAAATACGTGCATTTGTGGAGAAATGTGCACAAGAATACTGTAAATAGAAATTTTAGTGCATTAAAAATATCTGAAACTAACTGGTATAAGATCAAATTTATAAATCTGATAATGAAAAATTGAAGGAACCCCAAATTTACAAGATTTAACAACAAAGGAGAAATTGACTTCTCCATCCCATTTCAAAGGGACAGATCTGCCTATCCCTAATCTTCACCACTGTTCTTTGGTTAGGAAATAGGTATGAGAGATTAAGACATTGTAACTTGACATATGTTCTAGGATGCATTAGGCTTCATTGTGGAAGCATAAGGAGCCTTCCAAGTGCATTAAATAGTATCCTAGACGTATGAATTTGTGCCTTGCAGATAGTCTTCAACTTAAATAGGCACCATATTGGAGAAGGGTATTAGCATCTATCACCTGTACTTTCCTAAAATGAGACTGGGAATAATAGGTGAGGACTTGATCCTATCCTGAACACTAGCAGAAAACAGTAACAACTCTGACTGCCCTCTGTTCAGTCACTTAATGGGCTTAGGTGAGGCAGCTGTGCTTTGCCTCAATCAAATGCTTTGTGCTGCAGAAGGAACACAATGTGCCTTGATGTGTTGCTTCTGGAAGCCTCCTCCTCGTGCCAAAAGCTGGAAGAGGCTTCGGCACTGAGCATGTGGCATCTTTATTTCATTGTTTAGAAGCTAGGGCAGGCTGCACTGCCAACCAAAGCAGTTTCTAAGAGGCACCTTTAAGCAAAGTGACTCTGCCAGGAGTTGTCAGGATTGACCAGACGCAATATCACATGCAAGATCTTTCAGAACCGCTCAGATTTTTCCCCTGTATTCTTAGCATAACAAGGATAACAGACATCAGCTGAACAAACAGAATTTAGCTAATACATACAAACAGTTCTCCCCTCCCTCCTCTGCTGGAAGTTGGAATGTAGCAAATTCCCTATGACTTAACTGTTCTACAATTCAAAGATCAGCTATCACTCTGCTGGCAATAGTACTGCTTCTACTGAAATGACAGTATTCCTAAAGATTGTTGCTAATAAATTTCCCAAAGAGTTAATCAAGGGCTCAGTTAACCTTAGCTGGCAGCCTCTCCTGGGCTCTTTTTTCTGGGGCCTTCAGATTCTCTCCTCTCTCTGGATATCTGTGCAGGGTAGAGAAATTCCATGCGGTGTCGTTTTCCTTACATGGTGATTCTTACACTGAATCCATTTTGGTGGTCTTGAGTCCTCCTGGAACCTGCTTCTCTTCAGCAGCCCAAGACAGCCCAATTCCATCTTTGCTTGCTTGCCAGTCTTCTTCTTCTCTCCCTTTCTCCAACCTTCACTCAGCTCCTTCTTGACAGCTTCTTAGCCATTTCAATTTTTACTCTCCCATGAGAGAGACATTCTGTGTGAAATCCCATATTTTTTTCCTCTCTCAGCATTTTCCCAGGTTCAGGTTATTAGCCAAAAGTAGTTTGTATGTCTGGTCAGTCACATTATAATGTCTTTTATCTTCTCCATTCTGTCACAGACTCCTCAAAGTTTTGCACAGCTGTATCACTTAGATGTAAATCATGTTGAACTTGGTAGGATATATAGGTCTGAGCAACTATATTTATTTATTTATATTTATTTATTATTCAAATTTATCACCACCCATCTCCACAACAGTGGACTCTGGGCGGTTTACAACATTAAAATTAATATTAAAAACCTACACACTTAAAAATACAATATAATAATAAATAGATAAGAATCCAGAGGATGGGAAGATCTTAAAAAGGGAGGGTATTACGGGGCTAACCACCCCCAGGAGGAACTATTACCTCCTTTGTCCCAAGCAAGGCGGCAGAACCAGGTCTTTAAAGACTTCCGGAAGGCCAGGAGCGAGGGCGCCTGTCTCACCTCCATGGGCAAGATATTCCACAAGGTGGGTGCTACTGCAGAGAAGGCACGTCTCCTGGACCCCGCCAGATGGAATTCCTTCATTGATGGGGTCCGAAGCATGCCCTCTCTGCATGACCGGGTGGGGTGGGCAGATGTACAGTATTAAGCCCTGCTTACATTGGTTAAATTGTAGTATTGGTACACTTGCTTACAACGCCAACTTTTTATTATTGCTTTAAAAGTTAATATAACTTTTAAAGGTAATATAAAAAGGTAATATAACTTTTAAACCTTTAAAAGGTAATATAACTTTTAAAGGTAATATAAAAAGGTAATATAACTTTTAAAGCCCTTTTGGGGTTGAGATTTCAGCAAGAATATTTCACAAATTTAGTGTCTTTTGCATTAAAATAGGGTGCTTCATTTGCTAATATCTGAATGGATAATGGAGCACTTGTGTGATTGCAAGTTAAGAGGTATTTAGGGTTAAATATTCTCAATGGCTGAAGGGGCGTGGTGGCTCAGCGGATAAGATGCCAGGCTTGTCAATCGGAAGATCACAAGTTCGGAGGTTCGAATCCCTAGCCCTGCGTGCGGAGTGAGCTCCCGCACTAGCTCCAGCTCTTGCCAACCTAGCAATTCAAAACCATGCAAATGCAAGTAGATGAATAGGTACCACTTCGGTGGGTAGGTAACAGCGTTCTGCGTGCGTCATGCCGGCCACATGACCATAGAAGCATCTTCAGACAACGCTGGCTCTTCGGCTAACAAACGGAGATGAGCACCGGCCCCTAGATTCGGACACGACTGCACAAATGTGCGGGGGGAACCTTTACCTTTTTATTCTCAATGGCTGTTTTTCCTTTCTTCAGTGGATGACACTGATGAAGACAGTGCTGAATAGTAAGCAGGTATGCTCCTGGGACAGATCTAAGAGACTCTAAGCCTTCCAAACTAGCCCCATTTCTATTCCCCAAACTTCTACAATGCACATTTAAATTAGAATACTTCTTGGTAGTTTTCATCTTTTTCAAAACTATATGCCAACATTCATACTGCTATACCTATGAGTAGATCTGATTTTTGTGAATCTACACCTTACAAAGAACATCAGTCAATAAGTAGGGTACACTTTGGGAATGATTTAGAAGAAGTACTTGGGACTAAGGCAAGCACAGCACCTTTCTGCAACACCTTTCATTTCAGGAGCTTGCTCATTAAAGTTAATGCAACCATTAAAGCATTGGCTCTTCACTCCCCTGCCCCCCAAAAAAGTTCATGAGAAAGCCTGAAAAAAAAGAGAACAGTTTTAATTATTAGTATTGCTGTGATCAAGCAATGTCTGCAGTACTGTCCTTCATTTTCATTTCTGAAGAGTGCACACTGCACAGCCCTGCTAATCAGAATTCCCCAAGCTGGCCAATGGCTGAGTATCCTTTGTGCACACCCATAAGTCTTGCTCTCTTTGAGTGGGTCTAATAAATATTCCACACATACACTGTACCTAAAAGAAAAGAACTTGCTATCATTTCTCTGTTTCTTGCCCTCCTCTGCCCCCTCCTTCCATGTACTGTCTGGTGGTTTACTGGAAGACAAAACCAAAACCAAAAAGAGAGAGAAAGCAACCCCCCAAACCCGGAGAGGCTGAAAGGTTATGCTGAGGAAAAATCAATTGTAAAAAAATGTAAATTAATGCATATCAGTAACCTGCAGACCTGTGTTGAAGTTTGCAGCCATTGTGGTACAGTGTTAAATTTGGGAAAAGAGTTTTTGCCCAGAGATGCTGGGAAGAATGAAAGATCAACTTATAAGCAAAACATGAAAGTCTCAGGCAGGAGGAGGAGATGATCAAGTGTCACTGTTCGATTGTTTGGTTTCATTTTCAGAGGAAAATGGCATACTGAAGGCGAGAACAGGCGTGGGGGAACAGGGTAGACTGACTTATCCATTAGGCACAATGGGCACAGGACCTAGGGCCCACAAAATTACTATAGTAATGACAAAACAACACAATAACAGTTAACACATATTTAATTAAAACAGGCAAGAAATTTGCAAAATTTGAAGATCATACCAATGGCATTATTTGTAACCTATAGACATAGCATGAATACTAAAATTCAGTAACTTTGATGATATGTGACAGACATCATAATTAATTGGCAACATCTGATTATTATTACAAAACTATATTTTCTTCATATTTTACAGAGAAATACTGAATACACACACACACACACACACACACACTATATTTCTCTATAAAATATGAAGAAAATATTGAAAATTATGCTAAATATAATTTTAATAACATTATTTTTATGGAGGGAGGACCCCATGAAGGCAAAAGTGCTTAGGGCCCACAAAAGTCATAATGTAGCCCAGGGAACAGGGAGTGGAAAGAATATCATGAAATTTCTCCCATGCAAAGTTTAGATTTTAAGGTTATCATAGTGCTGGTCATGCTGAAGACTTCAAAGAAAAAATCTTTACCTTTACAAAAAAGGAATGAGGCATATAGGTCAGTTTGATTATAAGAAGGCTTCTGTATCATAAAACTGTAAGTAGATGGAACATTTTGTTGGAGGACTTATGCCTGAAAACGCTGTTCAACTTCTTAATTAATTCAAAAAAACACTTATGTGAAAGCATCAAATCCAAGCAGTTTGGGTTCTCACAAACGCTAGTAAACACCTTCTGAGGACTAAATCCTAAAATTGGGATATAAGGATTTGAGGTCTTTTGAGGTCTCTTTTCTGAAGTAATAATTAAACAATGTAAGCAGACATACTGTACATCATCTCTCCCTAATTGAGCCATGAATCTGGGATGTGCCGAAATGATCATGCAACATTGTCCATTCAAAACAATAGCATTTTGTAGCACTTTACACAGTGACAGATTTATTATAGCACAAAATTTTGTGGACTACATTCACATCAAAAGCAAGGAATTTGATCTTGAGATATGAGTATAAACACACACACAAACTCTTCTGAGAGGGTAGAATTATAAACTGAGAGGTTAAAGGATATTAAATGCCGAATTTCTAGTGATAACACTGACTGAGAATGATGGCAGTCATATTCAAATTCCTCTGGAGGACACTGGGAGGTAGGGATGGCTCCTATCGAGGATGGATATTGGACACAGGACTAAAACACTGAGTTGGTGTTGATAGGAGGTGAGAGATCAAGCCTAAAAAGTTTGGTTTGTGGGGTATCTCAGGTCTCAATGCTCTTGCCCCTCCAGTTTCACATGTACATGAAGCTGTTGTGGGTGGTCATTTGTTGGTTTGGGATCAAGAATCATCACTACACTGATGATGATACCCAATTGTACATCTGGACCTCTGGCTGACCAAGTGATATTGTTGAAGTCTTGTCCTAGTGCCTGGAGGCTGTTGGGGTCTGGATGGAGAGGAACAGACTCAGGCACCTCTCTAGCCAGACAAAGTGGCTTTGAGTATTTGGTCCTCCTGATTCTAGGGATTTTCCACCTTTAGTCATAAGGTGGGGTCACACTGCCCTGCTTAGGACTTGTGTGCAACTTGGGGATCTTCCTGGAATCTCAGCTCCTGCTTGAAGAGCAGGTAGCAGCTGTAGACAAGAAGCCCTTTGCATGGGTTCATCTTGTGTATCAGGTGCATGCATTCCTGGATTGGGAAGCCATCCTCACAATCACTCATGCTTTGGTCACCTTGCAGTTGGACAACTGCAACATGTTCTACAAGAGGCTGCCCTTAAAGACCACCAGGAAGCTATGGCTGGTCCAGAATGCAGCAGCAGCAGCACCAGCAATGATGGGCAAGCCTCACAATGCCTATGTAGCATTCCTGATACATGAGATGCACTGGTTGCCAGTTGGCTTCCCGGTGCCATTCAAGGTGCTGGTTGTCACCTATAAAACCCTTCATGGCTTAGTTACTTGAGGGGCTGCCTGTCTCCTGTAGTGTCTGCCCATCCTATTTACTCTAACAGGTTGGCCTGCTCTGGGTCCCATCACTTAAACAGTGCCAATTAATGGAATCTGAAAAGTGGGCCTTCTCTGTTACAGCATCTGCCCTGGAGATCCATATGGCCTCCATCATGCCTGCCTTCAAGCAATCTTTGAAAATATGGTTGTGTCCCAGGCTTGAGGCTAGATGGGCAAGGTGGGTCCTCTTTTAGTGGCGAACACAAATAATAAACAGGTGGTGCTTTGATTGCAACATCGTGGCCACCATCTTGACTTTTTTGACCACATCCTATGGACACCCATGCCACTAGGGCTTGCTCCCGCTTCGGTTGTGCAATGGCTCCTCAAGAAAAACAATAAGCTGTCAAGTACAGAGGGTATCAAAAGGGGAATATTGACTGAATTTTCTGATGAAATGTATAGATGGGAATGTTAGGATTGTAAATCGTTTTGCTTCAGATGGCTCCCCCCATATGCATATCGTGATAGACCCATGAAAGTGTCATCCCTGCTTGTCATTAACCAGGATTTTTTTTAAAAAAACCCCTGCTGTCAGGTTTAAAAAGCAAGACTAAGAACTACGGCAGCCATGAATCCCTCCTGCCGCCAAAGCAAGCTGATGAGAGGCAGCCTGATGGGACTGCCCTCCCTTGCCATGCTGGCCGTGGGCATTAATTACTTCTCTTTGCCTGCCCTCTAAGAGAGTTGCAAGGTGGAAGAGCCAACACTCTTTATCTGCAGCCATGTTGCTATAGCAGCTGAAGCTGCTGAACACAAGCTTTTTTGTTAAAATTCATGGACCGGCTCCAAGTTACCCCTCCCCTTCGTCAGAGGTTTCACAAGTCTCTGAATTACACATTCTGCCTGCAGGAAAGAAGAGCAAAGCTCTGGGAGGCCCGATTGTGTGTGGCTGAGGTTACGGCCCTCACTATGGCGACCACCAATGGTGAGGCGGTTCCATGCACCCTGGCATCAACAAAGCCATTTGCATGCATCTGGCACAAAAGGCAGCTCCCTTCCAAGGTCCTTGCTGTTGGAGTTCGGAGCTGTGCTATGGATTCTCTGACTCACAGGGCAGTTTCTATGGCTCCCTGAAGTTGTGAGAAGAGCCAGGCTGCTGATCTGAGGGGCCGAATGGCAACTGAGGTTCAGATTGATTCTCTACACTTGGCACTTTGAGAGGAGGCTACGATGGCATAATTGCCCTTTGTTACACATAGATTGGGGTTCAAAAAATGCCCCCCTCCCCAGTCTTATTACATTTTTCTCCAGAGAAGCTCCATTAAGAAAGGAAAGAAGGACAAGATGGAATAGATGCATGATGTCTTTGGAATGATTGTGCCAGAGGCCCTCCAGTGGCAATATAAAGTTACAATAGCAAAAATCAATATGCAGTTCCAAATGTCTGATTTCACTGTCTGCTCCCCCACTCCCATTCCAAAGTATAAGAGTGCAATATACTGTATTATACTTGGCATTTCTTCTGGAAATGCATTGCACTGTACAACATTGCACAACACGGGCCACGATAGTCCCAGCTCTGATCTTAGCCAGACTGGTAACTTTAGATCAGCAGAAGGCAGCAATAGCTACAGCTATGAGCAAACCTGATCCCATCAGTATCAATTTTGGTATCCATTCTGGGGAACAATATTTAATCTGGATTATTGCAATAGATTAAATGTAGGGCTGTCACGGAAGAGCACTTTTTGTAATTTCACATACTGCAGAACATGACAGCAAAATTGGGAAATGGCATTTATAGATGCAAGCATATAGCTGAAGCCTTTTCACTGGCTATGACTTTTTGTTCAGACAGAATTCAAACGTCAGTCTCAATTTGTTCTCATTTGTTTTCATACAGTTCTGCCAGGCTTCTTCTAAGGCTCTAGGACTCTCCATTTTCAGAAATGAGATTGGTAATGGCTGGAAATGGACTTATTTGCAGACTTTCAAATGCCCTCCCCTGGATTATCTATCAAGTTGGGTTAAGTGGGAAATTCACTCAAATCATATCTAAATGCAAATTTACCTAATTTCACTTTTGAACCACCACGTGAACCAAATACAAATTATTGTTTGAAATTAATCTACTCTGAATTTGCCATACAGAAAAACTGCAATTTTACAAAAGCTAAGGAGAATGCTTGAGGAATCCAAGGCTGGAGTTAAAATCGCTGGAAGAAACATTAACAATCTCAGATATGCAGATGATACCACTTTGATGGCTGAAAGCGAGGAAGAGTTGAGGAGCCTTATGACGAAGGTGAAAGAAGAAAGTGCAAAAGCTGGGTTGCAGTTAAACCTCAAAAAAACCAAGATTATGGCAATGAGCTTGATTGATGACTGGCAAATAGAGGGAGAAAAAGTGGAGGCAGTGACAGACTTTGTATTTCTAGGCGCAAAGATTACTGCAGACGCTGACTGCAGCCAGGAAATCAGAAGACGTCTACTTCTTGGGAGGAGAGCAATGGCAAATCTTGATATAATAGTTAAGAGCAGAGACATCACACTGACAACAAAGGTCCGCATAGTTAAAGCAATGGTATTCCCTGTAGTAACCTATGGCTGCGAGAGCTGGACTATAAGGAAGGCTGAGCGAAGGAAGATAGATGCTTTTGAACTGTGGTGTTGGAGGAAAATTCTGAGAGTGCCTTGGACTGCAAGAAGATCAAACCAGTCCATACTCCAGGAAATAAAGCCAGACTGCTCACTTGAGGGAATGATATTAAAGGCAAAACTGAAGTACTTTGGCCACATAATGAGAAGACAGGATACCCTGGAGAAGAAGCTGATGCTAGGGAAAGTGGAAGGCAAAAGGAAGAGGGGTCGACCAAGGGCAAGATGGATGGATGGTATTCTGGAGGTGACGGACTCAACCATTGGGGAGCTGGGGATGGTGACGGCCAACAGAGGGCTCTGGCGTGGACTGGTCCATGAAGTCACGAAGACTCGGAAACGACTGAACGAATAAACAACAACAACAACGAGAATGCACACAAGATGCATTATATTAAACTGCTTGTACAAATGCATGCATTTGGCAAATTTGCATACAAAACTGCATATATTAGAAAAAAGTAGATATGGATATGGGACAAAATGAATTTGAGATACAAAAGCTGAGGACAGAAATTACAATAGTCATACATTTCTCTTGTCAAAATTTTGCTTTCTTTTAGACATCATTTTAAAATATTGTTATTTGCCCAGGCTTTGTTTCATTGAATTGAATTGTCTTTATCATTCAACAGATTCAACGCTCTAATTCAGATAATATTTTCCTTTCATTCTGGTAGTTTAAGCCTTACTTTAGTTTCTAATAAATATCTCATTACATTGCTGGTAACAGAGAATCCCTCAAAAATCTAGTGGGAGGGAGTTTCCTTCATTTGTCTGAAACCTGAAATGTATGTTCATTTCACTGTGATAGCTTTTGATTCTAGTTTGGAATTTGCATCTAGGATTAGAAATTAGAAATTTTGATAAGATAGAATTCTACATACATGTCCCAGCATTCATTCAATTGGATGAATTATATTTTTGTGTGTGGCCCACATAAATCCAAGACCCTTTTGGTAGTCAATCATTGGCAGCTAAGACTGTATCAGTGTGCATGTAAGTTTATAATTTTTAAATGTAACTTACATTTACTTCTATTAAGCGTCATTTATAATTCTAACAGTGTTAACAGGTAACAGCGTTCCGCGCGCGTCATGCCAGCCACATGACCGTGGAAGCGTCTTCGGACAACGCTGGCTCTTCGGCTAACAAATGGAGATGAGCACCAGCCCCTAGAGTTGGACATGACTGCACAAATGTGCAGGGGGAACTTTTACCTTTTTATAATTCTAACACCCATTCTTCCAGTCTGGACTGATCTTTTGGGAGCTTTTCCTATTCCCCGTTTGATTTTAATTACTAAAATGATTTTAAGATGTGAGAACACTCACCTGTCTAACTACTCACTCTCCCTAATGGCAGACAAGTTACTAGCAAGTTAAGAAGCACCAGTCTGGATCTATACACTTGGATGACATCACTACTTAAGTTTCCTGACTGTAGTATGGGAACCCAGTCTGTGTATAACTCAAAAATGCTTAAGCATATTGAGAATGTGAGAAGTTACCTTTGTAGTAGCAGACATTAACTAGTCTGTAATTTCTGATATCCACCCTTGACCCATTTTTACAAAATACAGGCTTCAGTTAGCCTATTTTCCTCTGCTGTAGACTTATAGGAATATGTTCCTTTTTGTGAAACTAGTCTCACATGGAAGCTTATCTAGTGGGTATATTAATTGTCGGCATCATAACTTCAGATGTATGCTTAAATTTCTGATTATCTTTAATTCTTCATTTAGCTGTACGCTAGAGTGGGAAACTGGAAGACTACCTTGGAAGAAGGCAGTGACAAACTGCTTGCATACTGTGGCCAACAACACTACAAGGATGTGCTGTGTAGTCACTAGAAATCAAGCTGCATTTGGAGGCATCTTTATTTTCTTCCAGTTTTCAAGTGTTGTTTGACTGATTACGTTGTTCCTTTATTATGATCTCCTTTAAATCATCTTGGACAATTTTCACTGAACAGCAGTCAAATACGCTTAAAATGAAGTAAAATAAAATCAGCTAATGTATGCAAGGAAATAGGTGTTTCATATAATTACATTTGGAGTTTTTTAAAAAAGATATATAATTTACATTGGTCTTCTGGAATTTCAAAATACTACAATTTCAACTTTTGGGGATTAGCAAAATGCCTTATCTCTGTCCTTTCATCATTCATGTTCAGAGCAGAAAGAACATTTTGTATATGCAGAGAGCAGGATGCCCTAATGGAAAACAAATTTATTTTTTTTAGAATCCCATTTGCATGGACGACAATATTTATTCTGAAAATGGGAAGAGGGGCAAGAAGCAACCGGCAATCTTTGGCACTGTGGAGAATTGCTATAGTTTCATGCCATTGTGAGACTGAACAATATCCATCTACAAAATTGAAGAAGACCGAGATAAGCAGTCGAGGTGTTTCGTTCCTCTTTGCTAACAATGGCTTCTGCACTTCCATTGAGCAAAAGAAAGTAGAGAGCTGCTTTGCTTTGTTCTCCTTTCAGAACAAAGGTAGGAGGGTAGTTCCATCACCGGCAAAATGGTTTCCATGATGCAGTTGTGAAAATCCAAAACTTTTTTCCATAGAAGTGCAACCAGCATTACTGTACAAGAGATGTGGTTCATGTTTATCTCCACTTTTGCACTCACCATTATGCATGGCCAAAAATTGTGCAGGACTATTGGAGATGGAAATAGTGTGCCACACCTGCTTTTGCTTAAACAAAAGTTTATACAAACTCTGAAATGCTGAGTTACGTTTCTTGAATTACTCCTGGCAGGGGAACTGAATGCATAAGAAATACAATTTTTGAGTTGTCTTGTACCAAATAACCCAGTATCCAGAATTCTCATTGCATGTAATTCTATTGCAATATTTGTATCTTGCAGGTCTGAAAACGAGATAGCAAAGGACTACAAAGGAAAAGAGGCATCAGTTATTGGGAACTGACGGAGCAGGAGGAGAACAGTAACTGCTATTAATTCAAAAGGCAAACTCCAGCTATTCTAGTTTTTTGGTCAATACCCCAGTAAGAAAAAGAAAACATTAGGAGCATTGGGAAAATACAAGGCCACCATAAATGGGTGCCCCTGTAAATTTTCATGAATGGTGCAGAGTGACGCTACAAGAAAAAACTTATGTGGAAGTCCCTAAGCTCTTCAAATGAATTGGCCCATTAGTAATACTTGCTGAAGTACTCAAAGTTAAAGTGACAGAGGAACCAAGTGCAAATGTAAAGATACAGAAATAAATCATACTAAAAAAGACAAAATCATGATGGTGCAGACACAGTATAAAAGCTGTAAAAGGAGAACAAGAGTGTTAACAGTGAAGTCCGCCTGGAACCCGTGCCAAGTCATGTCACTTGCTGAACTATGTGCGCTCCTTGCAAGCACATTTTAAAACTTTCCTTGGCAAGCACCAAGCTTGAAACATCCTGTTTTTACAGAAGGATATGTAAGCCAAGATTCTTGGGATTTCCCCCCCCCCTCTTCTTCAAACAAATGGCTAGTGCAATTTATTAAAAGGCATTGTGTAGCATTTTCCTCCTTAATGGACTTTTTGTGGAAAGAAAAGAGCTGGAAGAAGTCATGAAACGTAAGAGGGTTAAAATGGAAGATAATATTCAAGCATATCAAATGTTCTTCTACTCTAATGCCCCACCTACTGGCAGTTTCTACAGCACAGAAGCCTTCCCATGTGGAACTCCGTGTATCTTCCTCCCTCCATCAGCAACTGATGAAAAGCCAATTATTCTTTGAAAATTGCAAGGTTATTGTTATTTCATCACAATCCTCTATCATGCTTCTACACCCCAAGGAAACAGTCCATTGGGGGGCGTTTCCCATTGGAGAGATTTCCTACCACACATTTTTTACCTGTGCAGGCTTCAGAATTTCAGGGAAAGTACAGCAAGCGCAATCAATCTCCCTGGTGTTTGCCTACACATGTTACAGTTGATCTCCCTTCATCCCCAACCTCCAGCACTCAGAAATGCTTCTGTAACAAAGGCTTATCATAATAGCAGCAAGTTTGCAATCACTCAAAAGTTTCCATATGCAGATGCGTTGTTGTACCTTCTTTCTATGGAGGGGCAAATCCAAGGACATTTACTTCTATTTTTACAACCAACCTCCATCCCCTATCCTGTATAAAGCAGCCTCTCAGAAGAGATTTCTTTCTTTGTTTGGTAAACTGCAGACAAGTATAGAAAAGATGGACTATGGGAAGCAGCCTAGCAAGTTATTTTATGGAGGGAGAATGAAGAACGTGTTCTTAATTCATAACTGATGGATGGGGATAAAGCCACGGGCAGGCTCAAGGCTATAGATGAGGTTCAGCTATATATGCGGCTAGAGAAGGCAAAAGGATACTTCCACACTACATTTCTGCAATAGCTCATAACTTCAGTGCTATCTAATCTTACATCATCAGCTACACCCAGGAGCCAAATCCATTGATCAATACTTGGTGCATGCTGTGGTGCATCTGAAATAATAATAAAACTGGTCGTCTTGCCTGAAAGCACTACAGATTGGCAGAACTTGATGGTCCTTACTTTGGTTGGGGGAAATTTGCCTCCCAGTCTCTTTCTTTCTTCTGCTCTGATAGTGATTCAGCTGCTATAATATTGTTTTTTAGATGATCACAGGCCAGCTTCAGACTATTTTAAGGGTTAGGCAGCAACAGCAGTACAGCACTGCCCACTGAACTGGCTGACATCTTCCAAAGGCTTTAAACTTGCATAAATAAGGACATATAGAGGTAATAACACCATCAATCTGAAAAAGTAAATTGGGAAGAATTCTAAATTTAAACATGCATTATAAAGACTTGAGAAATAGGGGTATGGAAGACCTCAAACCTGGATTTCTTGATGAAGAGCAAATAAACAGGTATTAATAGATTTGATTTTATTATGGGATAATACCATTATCATCTTTATTTATTATTATTTTAATCAATAATTTGGGCTGAGCATGCACAAGTGTTTGCGACTTTTCTTTGGCAACTCAACCCTTTCTCCAGCAAAGTAATGCTGATTTTTGAGGTTGCTACTTTATTTTCCCTTAATATTTCAAACATTATATTTCTTCATGATTGCATGATCATTTTTTAAAATGACAGCTGCAATTCCAGTCCCCTACCATAACAGATATCCTGAAATAATGCAACACTCAGGGTATTCTGGCAGATAAGATCCTTTTACACTACCAGTGCTTTTTAGAAAAAGAAAAACACCCAGTCCTCTCTGAACTATTCTTGGTCCTACAGTCACTCTCAGACAGTTATCCTGAAAACTCAGGCTGAGCTACCAGCACTCCCTTCCTCTGATGATGGAGCACAAAAAATGGCTGCCAGCCAAGATCCCTCCCTCCCTCTCCTTATTCTGCTGCACCGCTTATTCACAATAGGGGGAAAAATAAGAACACTGCTTGCTAAACTTCCTTGAAGCCCTGTGTGAGAACATTGAAATGTCATGGAGAAGTAGCTGGCCTACTGCTGCTGGGGAGAGGGGAGGGCCAGGGTCAGGCATTGGTGAGAGTTTCCACCAATGAGAAAGCTGCCCGCCCCTAACCCCTCAAAATTCAATCTTTTCAAATCCCCAAAGCAAAGATTTCTGATTGGAAGTCTGGGGCAGCCAAACCAGAAGAAAATGGGCTCGCCCACCCAGGGGATGCCAACATAGGAACAAATGGGGCAGGCTTCCATGGAGACATGCCTTGATATAGTGAGGGAAACCAGCTGTGCTGCTCCTGGCATCGCAGGGGAGAGAGAGAGAATGAGAGAGAGAGAGAGAGAGAGAGAGAGGGAGGGAGAGAAGCAAAATGAATGTGATTTCAGCAAATGTATAATGACATGAGCAACAAAAGGTTTTGCAATAATGATAACGAGCCAAATAAACTAAGCAATCGTTTTCTTGTATGCTGACACTTCCTAATAGCATTATCCCAATTTCACACTTGGAAGCAGAGATACACAAAATATCATTTGTATTATGTTACATCTGCATAAGGTGCATATTACAACAACCTCCTTTAACATCTTTCTGAGAGAAAGAAGACTGGAAGTTGGGATCACACAGTCATTTGGACACATGACTGGTGTTTGAAAAGCTGATATACGTACGTTGGTTCCCAGCCCAGAGGAAATTGTCTGTATGCTCCTGTTGGCATGGATACATTTTAGCATGCTAATGCACATTATGTTTTCAAATGAGTGCCAGTGCTTTGGCTAGCTAGGTATACAAGATCACTTTGCCATGAGAGATAAGGTCAAATACAGGAAAGCTTTTCATTAAACTACCAAGTGTTCAACATGAATCTTTGATGACTAGATTTTCCTCAGTGAAAAGGAGCAGAGCTGCAATGTGGGTGTACTGGAAGGTGTTAGATATTCAGCAAATCAGCATGCCTCATTAGCATATGGGTGATTGCTCTAGGAGGCAAACTCGCTGTATGCTTCCAGAGAAAGCTGTTTGTTGCTCCTCCCACTTATTCTCTCATCTCTCCAGCAGAGAAGCAGCATGCAAGCTGCTCTCCCTCCATCTTGGCCATATTCAGGGGCCTAGGGAAGGATTTTTCCCCCTTTCTCCATGCAGCCTTCAGCAGCTATGAGGGCTGAGGGTAAAACAAAGTTTAGGGAACCAAAGGAGAATAATTTCTTAACAAAATGGATATAACTGGACCAATAAACATAAGAACTCTTTTGTACTTACTTTTTGAACCTACTATGTCTAAGTGTGTGTTTCTTTATGCTTGGGTGGGCTAAACGTGTATGATTAAGAACTTGGATCTCTCTAACATGCTCACTGGCTCAGTTTTTAAACAATATTCTTTTTCTATGCACGAGCTTATACTACGTTAAGCTCTGCTCCACTCACTGGTTCTAACAGGCCACTGAATGATCTCCAGAAGGAAGAGAAAAGGAAATCCAAGGTGGAAAAAGAGGAAAGGAATGTAGCATGTGAAGAAATCTAGCAAATGCATTCAAGCAGTCAAAAGAGGAAGAACTCCAAGCACTGCTTATGGGTGATTTTTGTGCTTAATCCAGAACACAGGTAGAAGCTTTTCCTCCAACATGCACAGACTTAGAATCAATAAGGAGCCATGGTTTTGTTGGGCTGTTCAGTGTGGCACATTATAACTAATAATAACTGGTGCATCATTCATTTCTTAAAGTAGATTTGCTGCTCCTTAAGGAAGGCAATAGACTGTATAGTTATCACCTGAAATGGGATATAATCCCTCCCACAAACTATACAACCTACTACCTCACCTCCACAGAGCAACACAAAGGCCTCACACGTTTTGCATATTTGTAGCACTGTATGCCTGATGCCCAAGGGACCAAAAATGATAATTGTTCATGGCAATGATTTGCATGTAGGAATGGATGATCCAACAGGAGCAGATGAACTGACTGTCTCCTTAGGAAAGACAGTAGATTGTATAGTTAGCTCAAAGGGAGAAGATGGCTCCACAACTATTCAATCTACTACCTCAGCCTCAAGGACAGCATTGTTTTGATGGTCAGGAATGGCAAACGTAACTCAATGATGGCTAAGAAGAACACTGATGGTCTTGAGGCTTCAGATAAAGGCAGCTGATCAAAAGCAATCTGCAAAAAAAAAAGAGAGAGGAAACATCAGCAAATGCAAAGCATTGGGCTCTTGAAGTTGTATTGAAGCAAGTTTTCACTGTTTTTTTCTGGGATCCACAACACTATCAAGAAATCAGTTAAGCACTTGATAGAAATTCAGAAATACATTATGATTTTTTCCAGTTCCACAATTTTTTATTGTGCAATTGCCCTGATTCTCCCATGAAAGTAGAGAGAGAGTGGAGAGAAGATTGGGCTGATCTGCATTTCCTGCTTGCCCCCATTCTGGGAGGGCAGGAGTGGATCACATCATCCTCAGCCCACCCCTAGGCTGCTGGGAAGATGACCTCCAGCTGAGTTTTCTTGATTTTCATAAAAAAATACTCATCTTGCCCTCTTCTGGTGCAAGCAGGTAGTCAGGTAGTCTGGTCTACCTGCTGCACTTCATTCCATCTTACACAAATGGCTGGTGGACAGCCTACCCCTCAATCTTTGTTCTCTGACAGCCATTTCATACTGTACTGCTGGGCTCCATGACATTAGATTTTGTTTTGTTTTTTGGGTTAAGTATTAGCTTTTCTTTCTTTCTTTCTTTCTTTCTTTCTTTCTTTCTTTCTCTTTCTTTCTCTTTCTTTCTCTTTCTTTCTCTTTCTTTCTCTTTCTTTCTCTTTCTTTCTCTTTCTTTCTCTTTCTTTCTCTTTCTTTCTCTTTCTTTCTCTTTCTTTCTCTTTCTTTCTCTTTCTTTCTTTCTTTCTTTCTTTCTTTCTTTCTTTCTTTCTTTCTTTCTGCAGAGAAGCAGTGAAATGCCTTCCTTCCTTCCTTCCTTCCTTCCTTCCTTCCTTCCTTCCTTCCTTCCTTCCTTCCTTCCTTCCTTCCTTCCAAATTGAAAAGAATTCTGGAATTTCCCCTTCTACTCTAAGTGACAGGAAGAACTATAAAACTTCCATCAGTCCTCAAAAGTCATGCCCACAGAATGGAAAGCAATTGGTGCTTGCTTTTCCAGCATGGGTGGGAGGGGTAAAAAAGCAGGGGAATCCACTAATTGCAGGCCTTGGTAAAGCTGACCAGGTGGGACATCTGGCTCTCATTGTGGCCAAGATGGAGGAAGCAGTTGAAACCAAGAAAGGGATTTCTTAAGCTGGCTTCCTTTCCAGTAAGTTCACACATGGAAGACAAGTGGCTGAAGGCTGCATTGCAGAAAAGTCCCTAGTCAGCATAATCATCTGTCTACAATTCCTTATTCTCTCCTCACCCCACCTTTTTTTCTCCTTAGTTAGGAATATCTACTTATCAGGAAAAAAATGAATAATTACACAATATACTTTGTTTAGTAGTTCTTAGGTCTCTCCATCTTTAAAGGTCAAATTATATGCTTTGTTTGAATAATATATTGATTTTATATGATTACAAAGTCCATCATTTTGTACAAAGTACACAGATCTGTATAGGAAGGATAATAATATCAGGGATAGCTTTGATGGTGTGGTCAGTGAGTTAGAGCCAGACATCCTGAAGAGTGAGGTTGAATGGGCCTTAAGAAGCATTGCTAATAACAAGGCAGCAGGAGACGACAGTATCCCAGATGAACTGTTTAAAATCTTGCAAGATGATGCTGTCAAGGTGATGCATGCCATATGCCAGCAAATTTGGAAAACACAAGAATGGCCATCAGATTGGAAAAAATCAACTTATATCCCCATACCAAAAAAGGGAAGCACTAAAGAATGTTCAAACTATCGAACAGTGGCACTTATTTCACATGCCAGTAAGGTAATGCTCAAGATCCTGCAAGGTAGACTCCAGCAATTCATGGAGCGAGAATTGCCAGATGTACAATCTGGGTTTAGAAAAGGCAGAGGAACTAGAGACCAAATTGCCAATATCCACTGGATAATGGAGAAAGCCAGGGAGTTTCAGAAAAACATCTATTTTTGTTTTATTGACTATTCTAAAGCCTTTGACTGTGTGGATCATAACAAATTGTGGCAAGTTCTTGGTGGTATGGGGATACCAAGTCATCTTGTCTGCCTCCTGAGGAATCTGTATAACGACCAAGTAGCAACGGTAAGAACAGAGCACGGAACAACGGACTGGTTTAAGATTGGGAAAGGAGTACGGCAGGGTTGTATACTCTCACCCTAACTATTCAACCTGTACACAGAACACGACGTGCTGGGCTTGAGGAATCCAAGGCTGGAGTTAAAATCGCTGGAAGAAACATTAACAATCTCAGATATGCAGATGATACCACTTTGATGGCTAAAAGCGAGGAGGAGCTGAGGAGCCTTATGACGAAGGTGAAAGAAGAAAATGCAAAAGCTGGGTTGCAGTTAAACCTCAAAAAAACCAAGTTTATGGCAACCAGCTTGATTGATCACTGGCAAATAGATGGAGAAAAAGTGGAGGCAATGACAGACTTTGTATTTCTAGGCGCAAAGATTACTGCAGATGCTGACTGCAGCCAGGAAATCAGAAGACATCTACTTCTTGGGAGGAGAGCAATGGCAATTCTTGATAAAATAGTTAAGAGCAGAGACATCACACTGACAACAAAGGTCCGCATAGTTAAAGCAATGGTATTCCCCATAGTAACCTATGGCTGCGAGAGCTGGACTATAAGGAAGGCTGAGCGAAGGAAGATAGATGCTTTTGAACTGTGGTGTTGGAGGAAAATCCTGAGAGTGCCTTGGACTGCAAGAAGATCAAACCAGTCCATACTCCAGGAAATAAAGCCAGACTGCTCACTTGAGGGAATGATATTAAAGGCAAAACTGAAGTACTTTGGCCACATAATGAGAGACAGGATACCTTGGAGAAGATGCTGATGCTAGGGAAAGTGGAAGGCAAAAGGAAGAGGGGCCGACCAAGGGCAAGATGGATGGATGATATTCTGGAGGTGACGGACTCAACCGTGGGGGAGCTGGGGATGGTGACGGCCGACAGGAAGCTCTGGCGTGGGCTGGTCCATGAAGTCACGAAGAGTCGGAAGCGACTGAACGAATAAACAACAAACAAAGTCCATTATCTAATCTGCAATAGTATCTATAACTCATTAGCTATTACATGGGTCACAGAAATAAAATTAATAGTAAACAAATAGTAAATGAAAAATAATGTATAGGCTAGAGAGCATTCACAAGACTAGATCCAAACATTTGCTTTGGCAAGGGTGGGAGAAAAGTGACTTTCTTGCCCTCATACCCTTGGAAAAGCTATTTCATTGCATAGGCATCCCACATTTTAGGAACAGCCCTTGAAGGAACTATTGGTGGAAGGAGCAGAGCTGGAGGCAAAACAACTTTCTTGGCCTACCTTCTGCCATCATTCCTCTGCATCCAGATTTCCACATCTTCTGGGGCTGAGTTTTAGATTCACATTTTGGCACAAATTAATGCACAAACCAGAATATAGATACCTTTACTATGCTCAGAATCTGCAGTAGAATTCATTCTCTCTCCCTCTCTCTCTCTCATTCTGTATATTTGGTCAAATAGTTAACAGAAATGTATATATTAGTGAAAAACCTAGTAGTATTATATGCAAAAATGATTTATTTAGTGAGCATACATACAATAATGAGCATTTTAGAAACATTTGGAAAAAAAATGAAAACAAATATTTATGTAATTTTTTAAAGGTTCCTACAATGTGAAAACAGGATGGAACAAATTTAGAATCATGACCTGTAAGAAACTGAGAGGAACTAAAATTGGTATTTATCCACTCTCACTCTCATCTTTGCTTATTTATTAATGAAAATACTTTCCTTTCAGTCAAGTGGATTCATAGTAAAACAATCCTAATGAGAGAGTGAGAGAGAGAGTGAGAGAGAGAGAATGACTTTCTGAAGAACACTCCTAAGGTTAGGTGCTATGAACATTCATTCAACATTTTGGCATCTGGCTAACTTTTCATTCCTGATACACTTTTCTTCTCTGCCCCCCTTCCCTACATGCACTACCATTTCTATAAATGACATCTCTCTCTTAAGTTGTCTCCTGCAGTTGTCAACATTCTGTATGATATATTCCATAATATCATCTTGCCTTCACACTCCTTTTTGTAAAAGTATTTTTATTACAGCTTGATCAAGCTTGTGTTCTTAAGTTCAGGGATAAACCATTGAAAAATAGCAGTTTCCTGCCAGTTTTCAGCAGGAAGCAGAAAAAAAGAAAGAAAAAACTCCAAACCCCAAAGAAAACCAAACATTACGCTTTCAATTGGGGCTTTTATTTTATCAAATTAAAATAATAAAGGCATCCTGAAAAATCTGAAGCTGTATAGATACTAACATCATCTTTCTGCAATGAAGTTTTTTAAAGACGTAAGTTACACAATTAGCCCACATATAGGCTTTTTAAAAATATACACAACCTTTTTTTCCTATTTTTCTAGACAACGTTATCCAATTGATATTTTTTAAATACAGTTTTCCACATAAAAATTTGATTTTTATAGAAACTAAAACTCTAACACACATTTTTAATGCAACATAAACTTTTAATGATATTTCAGACTAGTTTGGTGGTGTATTTATTTTACATCTTCAGATTTCATCAGCAGTGTCTGGGAGGGAAATATTTATACTACCTTTTGCCTGCAAATGTCATCTAATTCTGTAACCACACACCCCCATAGGCATTCTGTTTTTATATATCTATTTGTATGCAGGTGTATATGTATGTATATTTAATTATATATGTTTATTGTGTATATTTAAAAAATTGAGCTCCAAGTCCCTCTTCATAATCTTTAGCAATTTGTATTATAATTCTTAGCAATGATTTACAAACTTATTTTTATTGCCACTAATTTGTACAAAATCCTTTTACACAAAATCCTCACAAAGGGGGCAAGTATGCTTGGGTACAATTTAGATCTGGCCAAACAATAACATTATAAATGCTTTTCTTTTCTTTCTTCTTTTCTTTGATTTAAACAGCCTAGTTCCAAAATCTTTGTACTTATTTCTCTGAAGTTTGAATCATTTATTGTCCTTGCAAAGTTTATCCCATTCCATCAAAAAGTATATTGGTGTAGTATAAGATTGGAGATAGGGAAAACCAAGTTAAAATCCAGCCTCAGCCATAGAAATGCACTATGTGACTTTTTCCTCACCTAAACCTACTTCACATGTTTGTGGGCATAAAAATGCAGCAAGATTCCCCTGCTGTCATGAGCCCTTGGAAGAAATGAGGGATATAAATCTAAGTATGGAAGATACAATAAATGTTATAGCCATCTGTGGGTTATCTATGCCAATCAACAGGAAGCACTGAATCTTACTTCAGAATTAGCCTCAAACCTGATAAGGAAAACTAATTTAGTCCATGCTGTTTAGGCTCTTAGCTTACCTCCTGAGCTGATTTTAATGTTGACTATTCTACTTGAAGCTTATGAGAGCTGAGGTCTAATACGTCTGAAGAACATCTACTTGTGAAAGACAAGAGCTGGACAGAACTTGACAAATGAATGTTAAGCGTCTGGAATATTTAGTGTTTTTCAATAGGAATTGTTAAAAGAGTGCTTCATGACAGAAATGGGGATATATATCAATACAAAAATTCAGATTTCTAAGATGTTTGAAGTTCTCAGTGATGTCATTCCAAAGGAAATGAAACAAGGGTAAGTGCTGCACTCCTGTATCTTCTGATGGTGCAGAGAAGTGCAGACAGAGAGGTTCAAAGTACTGTATTGATGTGAAAAAATGTGTATCATATGACTGTCAACAAGAGGGGTAAGATTCATAATTCAGTTGCAATGTAAGGCTACTTTTAGCTACGGCTGCAGAAGCTCTCTTTCTCATCTGCCATTTGAAGCACACATTTTTATTTTTAAAGGTCATACTCCACCTCAATTTTATATTGGCAATATTTACCTAGGCTAGCAACAAGTTATCTGTTCTAATTCCATTATATTCAGGTGAGAGATTACTGAATACAGAAAAACACAGTTCACACAGGCAGTGCTAGTTATAATAAGTAGCACACATGGAAGTAAAGCACCACAATGACTTACACTACCCCTCATCTGATCCAGGAAACCGTGTTTCTGTTTTTAGTATAACAATAAGGGTCAGAGTGTGATCAGGCCCCTGCCTTAATAGAGAATGTGTAAGCACAACAGAAAATAGCTGCTGTGAAGAACAGAACACAGAACAACTAGGAAAACACAGAAGTCACATAGGAGGGAGTTATCAAATCCCATTTTTCAGTGCTATAGACTCATATTCATAACTAGTTCTTTCACAGTGATGGAGCCCCAATAGTTCACAGGATATATATATGCAGCATAAATAACTCAACATGACATAGGAGGAACAGAAAGAAAATATAAAGATATGTTTACAAATGTTAATTAAATAAAATTGATGTATGCTAAATAATTCTTTCAGTTCCTCTGCATTCACATTCCTTGGATAGAGCAGTAGAAATCAAAAGCATATTCACTTATTCTGAAACTGTACAAAACATTTCATGTATGGCTTTTTAGACCCCTAGAAGGGCTTACATTAAAGATTTAATCTAAACTAGTAAATTAATAATAATTACCAACAATTATATAATATTGGAACATAAAATGTTCTCAATGGGTGTTAGGCTGCAATTGTGCAGAAAGATGTGTCCAGCTTAGTGGCTTTAGAAAAAGCTATTTGTTTTGTTTTCTTGCCCCCCAAAAAGAAACAAAGCTAGGGGCCTTCTTAGAATTCTTTTTAAATTATTCTTTTTGGTTGTTTAGTTGTTTTTAGGGGAAAAGAAGAAAAGGCACTGATTGAAAGAGGAAGGGCCCCCAGAAACAAATATAAGAAAAGTATCTACATTCAAGCAGGGGAAAATGGAATACATGTGACAGGAAAGTAGATCTTTAACCCTCACCCCATCTCCAAATAATGCATTTACTTGGCAAAGTTTAACCTCCTACAAAAATAGTTATAATGTTCCCAGACAAATTTCACAAAAGGAAGCAGCATTGTTTCTATATAAATTTTAGAAGAAAGATCTACTGTGTTCAAATCTTCAAAACGAGAGTTGATGAAAAATATGGAGTTGGGGCTTATTTTATTTAGTCACAGCTAAACAGTTCAAGTGCTACAATACAATATGGGAGGGGGGCATTTAGGGTTTTTAAAGACTGGAAGGTTCCCAAGTCATCATGAGTAAATAATAAAGATAAAAATAATAACAGATTTTAAAAAATCTCCCTTGTAGCAAGAATCAGGTGCTTTGAATCCTCATTTCAAGCACATTTCTAGAAAAAGAGATGTCACAGCTGTGTTTTCCTGTGGCTTGATATCAAAGTGCCATTGTCCATGACCAGCATCTCTGACCGAATGTCTTGAAACTCCAGCATTGGCAAAGCCAACAAAATCCGAATGCAGCCAAAACATCATTTTGTATGCAAACAAACCTAAGCAATTGCAAATGCTAAGCTTGCCTCAAAACCCAAATATTTTTGCAAAAGCTTTATAGCTTCAGGTGCTGCTCTGGTTTATCAAGAGACTCTGGCAGATTATAAAAACAAGGAACAAAATAGCTCCTTTAAAAGTAGATGGTGCTTTCAGCTTTTGTACAGGCACAGTCCAGAGCAGGGCTGCCAAAACTATCGGAGGCAGTTCCCAGATAGAAAGGTGGTGCCAGTCTCTCTTGTGAGTCCTTCAATGTGATAGCTAAACTTGGAAACAATTAACCTGAAACAAAAGCTCAGGATTAATTTCACTGCCTGCATTCATACAAAATGGCTGACAGTCAGCCATTTTGTCATTTAGATTTACGATAGAAATGGTGCAGCAATTTGATGTTCGGTTCAGGTAATCTTTCCAAAAGAAAGCAGCAAGAGTAGCAGCAACACATGTTTTGAAAAGTCTCAGACTTTCAGAAACAGCACATACTTGCTGCATGCTGAATATTTGTTCGATTATACTGCTTCATTATACTATTTTTTAAAGCCTGCAGCAATAACAATAATCAAATGCTTTCTTTTGTGTGTATTTTTTTGAAGGAGTGGAATTATTATTTTTAGGGGTTGCTCTCAAGAGTGAGAAGTGAAATTATAGAAATATTACTTGGACTCCCTAACTTTACTGTTTATATCCCCTTTCTGCCCTCGTTCTAAGCAGCTAACAATCATTCTGTTAAAATCACAGTATGATTCATAAAATGCCCATATGTAAAAATATCCAGTCACTATATCTCTGTAACAGGCAGAAAGGCGGCACATGGCTACGTGACTGAAAGTAAAACAAATATAAAGGCAATGCCATTGCAAATGGCAGTTCAAAGAGGAAAGGTAATTTTCTTTTCTCTCCCCTTGATTTATCATGGGGACCTGATAAGGTCAGGGGCATCTACAAGGGGGAGATTCAAAAAGGTCAAGATGGTGTCCACCACCACACAGTCAAAGCCTGGCCCTCTTTTTACATGTATTGGATGTAGAAAAGGGGATGGGGCTTTAGTCACATGGTCATGACCTCCATCTTGACTTTTTTTACCTCCTCTGGGGGGCATCCCCAGTGTAGCTTAGCAGCAGAGAATATTCTAATTATGACTTCTTTCAATGTTGTTAAATGATTGAAAACAAATCATTGCTCTGTATTTTTAAATAGGTGTATTTAATTCCCTTGACTACTGAGATAAATATGACTCTTCACTCATCTTGCCAGGATCTCTTCCATTTCTCCCTCATCCTTTTAAAGATGTTTGATGAACTAGGCTTCAATAGTACAGTAGAACCTAAACAGGAACCATAATCTTTTTTTTTATCACAAGTAATCCCATGCAGTTTATGGCACTTTATGCGATCACATTCCATATGGCAGTAGTAAGAGAAATGAATGCATCCTTGTGGGAATTGGTTGCACTTTCTCAGCAACAAAGTTTGGCAGGCTGGGAAAATGCAGCATCTCTGCGAAGTAACCCTTTCTTAGAGGTAAGATTATCTGGAAGACTGCAACAAGTGACAACTGTACTGGACATGCAGTGGACTAAGAACGGAATTCTGCAAAGGCTCCGAGATGGCAAACCACAGCTATTCACCCTGTTTGGGGAAAAAAGTCCTACATTTTCAAGCATATTTCAAGTGAATATTCAGTGGTTTGATGCCTCACTATGTTACATTTTAAAAACTGGGTGACATTCTCTCTCTCCCTCTTTGCTTCAACTATAATCCAAATCAGGAATTTTGTATAAAATAAGTGATAAATGAGTTGTTTAAATTTACTGATTTACTGACCGATGGTGTCATACCATACACAGCTACTCAAGTTAATTCACTGAGGCTTATTCCCTGAATAATAGGGACGAGATATACAAATAAGTACAGCTTTAATATATTGAAACCTTCACCAACTTTCATTATAATTACAAATACACACATATAACTTTAACTGTTCCTGTATCATCTTTTTGATTTACTAATTATCCAATAATCACATATAAACTATTTGTAAATGTAATCATAACACAAATTGTAATTGCAAATGAGTGTCTCTCCATGCCAGCAAATCCATTATTTATTTTGCTAACTAATTTATCTTGCAGAAAAGCCTGTCACGATACCTATAAGGCTTCAGTATACTAAAGCCTTACACTATGTATACCATGAAACATTTTGATGTTTAAACTATCCAACAGAGATCAGTAATAATAATAAAGAAAATGGCTCATAAAGTAACTCTAAGAGCTATACTTTGTATAGAATTTATTCATCTTAAAAATGAATAGCTTGGAGCAGCAGTATTCCCTGTTAAATACACTCTTATTTGCAGCACATAGTTCTTTTATTCTGGAAAATCACTTCTTGCTTCTATTACATTTTCCCAAGTTCCAGTTCCTACCTACTGCAGACAATTATTTCTCTAGATATAAGATAGCGGTTGGGAAAATAGGTGTATTTTATATTCCCATTATGTATAAAATATGGCATGAAAACTAACTGCCATCTTTTTCACTGATTCAGAGAAAGGAATGTGCATTTGTAGTTACACAGACCCAGACACATTTACCACTGCTACTGGTCCTAAGTTAGTAAATGCCTTAAAGTTCACTGTCTTTCCAACAGGTACTCAAAAACAGTCATTATCTGCTTTCTTCCCTTTCTGATGCCACTGGATGGAGATACATTTCTTAGAATAACTGATGCAACTATCACTGCACTATTACACTACTATAGAAACTAATGCTCAGAGATGATACCCAAGTCTTTTCTGCTGAATGATACAGTTTATCCTTGTGGGGTCTCCTATAGTTATTAAAGGGCAGGGACATAAGGGTAGTTACTGTATCTTGCAGTGCTGGCTCTGTTCTCACCACAAGCAATTCTGAAACAGTGTTATCCAATCAGTCACAACAGTGTTTTTCTTAAACATGTTATTTATCTTGAGGTGAATGCCTTTGAAGAAAAAAAGCATGTAAAGATAAAGAAATAGAATTCCCTAGCTAGTTGAAGTCCACATATCTTAAAGTTGCCAAGTTTGAAAAACACTGGTTTAAACTGTGCCCTAAAGCATGGCCTATCATAATCACATTGACCAATGACATACAATTATTTACAGTTCTGGTATTTAATCAGATCACAACTGATGTCAGACATCCAGGAAATGGACAGTAAGACCGTTTCCTTTGATACCATGAACAAATCTTTCCAACTAATTTGAGGCACAGTCCCACAATTCTGGCTGTACTATGTCAAGAAATGCTACACTGATAATACAGTTGTTCAGTTTGGCATCCTGGCCTATTTGCAATGCCCGATGATGTCAAAACAACCCCCAGGTGTCTGGCTCCAACTCAGGTTTTATTCTGACCTGACTTTCTCTGCTTTGTTGGAGACGGTGCCACACAGAGACAAAAAGGTTAGGTTCAAATATGGCTGGAGTTACGTCCCAGCTTCTTTGCTTCCCTCTCCTCACCAGGCAACAGCCATCTTGCATGCCTTGAAAGAGGGAAGGGGAAAACAAACAGGAGGGGTGAGGGGGGCTCAGAGAATGTTGGTTAGAAAAGAATAATCAATGCTCCAGAGAACATCTTCCTTCCATGCAATCAGGACAAAAGAGTTAAGCCTGAGAAAGATCAGCTTCTGAGGCTTCATGGTTTTATTCGGCCAATTTAAAGGAGAAACACATCTTTCCTAGAACTGGCTTGCTGGCACAAAGTAGAAGCATGACTCAGCTTATAAACACATAAACTGTGGAAAATTTCCCAATGGGAAAAGGAAGGAGTAATGGAAACCACCTGGCCATGTCAAAGTTACTGACCTTTCCTTAATAGGAAGCTACAGCAACATTTCAGTATTTTAAAGCAATTATGGACACTATAGATTCTAGAAGGCTTCTCCTACAACATGCTTATGAAGGGAAAGCCAGCTGATTGCTGTGTTAAAGGTAAGATCAGAGGAGTTTTTCATACATGTCTGCTTCCCATGCTGGAGCAGTGATTAATAGCTGAGTGTAATTATTCTGTAATTCTAATGTGTGCGCCAGATCTTAAGTGCTACCTTTTTAAACCAGTGGGAACATTTGACAATTTGAGAGCATGTCAAGGACAAAGAAAATGGCTGCTGCGGGGGCTTGCTTATTCACAAAATGGCTTCCATGGTGAGGGTGATGGTACAAATTGCTAATTTACCAGAAGACAAACTTGTGGGCTTGCTCCATATAATCCTCTCCAGCTCTCTAGGACCTCACTATCAGCTCTCTGCTTATCTTTGTCTTTGGTCTTATTTTACTGGGGGGAGTTGGGTGTATTTGACAACAAATCACATTTTTTATTTTCTAAGAATGCCTATGCTGATTTCAAGGCTATTGGAAGATGATTCTGAAGGCTGATGCTATGCTTTGGCACAGATGAGCTTCTTCTGGAATCTTGTTTAAAATTGAAATAATATGCTAAAATTTGAGAAGGTAGAGGGGTGGTAGCAGTGGAAACATCTGCAGGCATATTGATGTTCATGGTGCCAGTTGGGGTTCCCGGTGCCAGCTAAATGCTGAATTTATACTCAGTAGAAATACCTACAACCTTATAATTAAATAACAGAAAATTTTGTCTGATCAATTGAGGAAACCCTATTTAGCTAAAAAGTTAGCTAAAACTTCATACTATTTTTTCTTGCAGTGATCCACTATAATTTAATACAAGAAACGATCTGAAAACATACTAATTTCCACTGGTTGATTAAAACCCACTACTAATTCTCTATCTCAAAACTTAAATGAATAGGTACTTATTGTGGCTACAGAATCAAACCTTCAGAGGAATCAGACAATCAAGTATTTGTAGTCAAGGAAATGTGCAACTCATTGAAAGCCAAATACAATATGGACTGATAAAATAGCTTTTATGAGAAAATCTAATTTTTGATTACAAAACTCAAAACAGTCAGAGAGGGGTGTCCATACTCAGAAGTTTTTTCTCTGTGCACATCTTCTCTTGAAATCTGGCTCTTAACAATAATTGTAAAGTATCCTTGTAGTTGTTATGGTCCATCAAGTCAACCCTGATTCCTGGCAATTACAGGAATAAATCCCTGCAGTTTTCTTGGCAACATTTTCAGAAGTGGCTTGCCAGTGCCTTCTTCCTATGGCTGACAGACAGTGACTAACCCAGTTTTCAATTCTCTGTGATTTTCTATCTGAAGGAAGACCCACAGCATTGATGGGCGCAACACTGATGTCCAACACTGTGTGAGCGGACCTCCATTTATGAGGTCAACTGTTCATCTTCTGGAATTGTTCCACCTCCAAATCTGCTCCAGAGGATTATCTAAGCTTTAAGAAGAAATTTGAAGAGAAAGTTGCAGGGAAGAATGAAAATCTTTTTGGGTAGCCTGGTTGTTCTACTAGCAGAAGATCTATTGTATATAATAATGGAAAATTTTGTTAGAATATCAAGGTGAAATCAAGCTGAACATTATGCTTTACTATAGAAATACAGTAAAATATATCATTAGATAACATGTCAACTATAATAAATTCCTCACCAAAGTTGCATGTTGTTCATAACATATAGCCATTACGTATTATAAAAAGCATGCAATTTTGATGAAGAATTTATTGATAATGATCCAATCCATGTGAAAAAATACTGGAAAAATAGAACATTACCAACTATAATATATGTATATGTATATGTATATGTATATGTATATGTATATGTATATGTATATAATTTAAAATGTGCATGAGGAAAAACAAACCACATAGTAGTTTTATAATAGGATCAAGGTTTTTTGAAAAAATATTTTTGAGTGCTTTTATAATTTGCAAAAATATTTTGGGAAGAAAGTTGTCAGTGGAATAATAACTATGTTGTAAAAGACTGACTATTCATGTAACAATATGGATAATATTTTTAACTTATACTTTAATAAAATATGAAAAAGGCATGAACTGTGATACATTGCTGTGGCTGAATCCAAAGGGAGACAGCTGGAAGATTTTTTTTTTTTTACCTTTTGATCAGTTGCTAATCTAATTGTATACTGATGCAGCTAAGATCTTTCCTAAGCAGACACAACTTTGTATATTTAATGGTAAATTCATTAAGAATGAGAAGGTGCTTGTTTTGGCTATAATCTTCAGATTGTATAAGTGTTATGTAGCTACATAGCCCTAATTACATTTTAGGCTAATTTGCTCAGTATGGACTAGGAGCCAAACATATTTACAACAGTTTACAACAGTTTACATTTTAAAACAGGGGAGTGTTACTTGCCACCAAACTGTAATTTTTAATGTGATAAGAAGGAGAAATATATAGGGAGTAATCATATTTGTTGCATTTAATCAATTTAATATGATTAATTAAATTTAAATTTTATTAAACTATAGTTTTTTATCCTTGCCTCATCCATGTCTTTGTCCTGAACATACTTTTTGAAGTGTGAACCCCAGTAGGCCATCAAAAGCCCTGAAAAAAAGGTTGTATACCCTGTTTTAAAATTTGGTACAAAGGGGTAACTTTATACTCTAAGGACAAAATACTAAGAGTGCAACCTAAGAGTTTTCCATGGAATATGTGCCAAAGCAAAAAAAAAAAAGGGGGGGGGGAGGAGAAAGCTTCTATAAGATTGTAATTTAAAGAAGCATAATTCAGTTTTGCAAGCTTCCCAGGAAAATGTCAGATTATGCTTCATTCCAGTTAGCTGTTGCTGCTGTTGCTGCTAGTGGTAATCCATTGTATGCAATGCAATGAACACTTCTAGCTGACCCCATCTTCAGCCCTTCAGAATCCATTGTATATTTGGAGTTGATCTGTGGTGTTTTGACTTTCTGATCTAGAATGGGAGATGAACATACGTAGTTCTATGAGTGGAAGGATGGGCTACCCTCTCTTCTCTCTTTCACTTTGCCAAGGAGGAAAGAATAAAAGCTGAGACGATCAAAGGGGGAAAGCAAGACAAATAGTTGCTTCTTCACTAAATGCCTCCTCTGCATTCATGACCAGTACCTTCAGATATCTCTACTCTCCTCTCCTCTCCTCTCCAGGCTGTTTTATGAATGTTCCAGGTGTCCCCATTTTTTGCTCCCTTTAAAGCCATTTCCCATTCAAGAAAACAACAAAGAAATATTGAAATTTCTTGTAATGGCTAGCCTCCAGTTAAAATATCATTGGATCACTACGGAGATCATTTCACTCCAAAACTGGAACTGCATCTGTGTCTAGAAGTGCCCCATATCTTGCTTAGCAAGATATAGATCAATGACCTAACGTTACAAGCAATGCTGCTATTCAAATAGCTTCTTTTGATTATCACGGGGGTTTGCTAAAATGTATTTTAGAAGCCAAAACCTGATCAATAGGCATAATCACGCAGATCACATTATAAAAACTTAGCATCCTAATAAATAACTGAAGGCAACTAGATTTTCTTCACAGCACAGGAAAGAAATAATGAAGAAAGAAACTTAAGTCACACTTCCCAGGTTCAATTCAACTGATTTTATATATAGGACTTACTTAAGTAGCTACTTTGAAATATTGTGAACTCAGTTAAAATGTCCCATTTCAGAACATGACAAATGGATGGTAATCTAACATCTCTTGCAGCCACAGTACAAATAGCCATGGAGGTACAGAGCCCACCAGCCAGACAAGGGAGAAGTTTCATACAGATCTTCTGTGCCAACTGGAGCCCAGCTGATCACCAATGCAAGGATCATCTTCCATTCATCCTAGAATGTCCACATGAGAGGTCTTCTGTTGTGATAAGTGGTAAAATACTATTTTCATGCTAGAATATCTCATACCAGTGCTGCTGCTGGGATGGAGGGTAAGTGGTGAGGACATGTCCTTGAGAAACGGTGGAAGATCTTTGCACCACAGTAAGCAAAACATGCAGATGAGCCCTTTTTGTGTTGCGTGAACCAAGCCTATGAGCTGTGGGCAGTGAATTAGGCATTCGATGGGATTATCTGTAGAAAGCTATTTAAGAAGCTTGTGAATTAAAAGCAGAATAGCTGCTCTGGTTCTGAGATCACAATATTCCTAATGCCATTCTCTTCAAAACGAAGGTAAAGGAGATTCCTTAGATCACTATAAGATTAGCTCCTTGCAGTTCTCTCCAATGTAAAAGGCTATTTGAAACATCCTATTAAGAGCACTGTATCTGATTGGACTCGATGATTGATATGTACAGTATATAGGCTACATATATTTGTACTCCTTAACTCTGTAGATAATAAAATTTAGGGAAAGCTGACCGAGAGCAGCGTTACACAGCCAGCATTGCCACTCCCCAAGAGGTCTCTGGCTAGCACTCCAGCTGCAGCCATTGCAGAGTTGACCTGCACTCCCATCACCTGACCAATGAAGGATGGCAGAAATTGCCCCTTTGCCAATGCCATTCCTTGTCCTTGACTCATGGCATTTCTTCATACTAAGAAAAACAAAGACCAAAAATATCTAGCCTGGCTGGGAGCCCCCCATGTGTTAGTGCAGAGAGTAGGGAGAGAATGTAGTGCTGGAAGACAAGGATTGCCATGAATTCCTGACAATAGGAAAGTGGCATGCTCCCAGCCTCAAACTAGGAGTCAAGTCACCTAAATTCCAGTCAAGAAATGTTATGCTTTTTTATTTGGGCTTGGCTTCGCTACCCACGGCACGTGCAGAACTGCTCTTAGACTGTTGTATTAGAATCAGTTTTGTTTTCACTCACATATAGAGAATGTACATCTATACTATCTTTGCAAGCTTTAGAAGTGCTATATACCTTTAGAAAAATCTGAAATGAAATATATTATTCATATCTTAATCCAGTGGCAACACAAGATACATTAGAGACATTAATCTTGAGTCAGATTAGGTTATACTGTAGACTCCCTATGTAGCATCTTTCAGAGCTGCCTTTCTCAATTTGATGGACTCCAGATGTGTTGGGACCCCCTGAATTCTAAGCCAACACGACTATTGGCTGGCTTGGAATTTCAGGATTTGTAATGCTAAGACATGTGGAGGACACCAATTTGGAAAAGGCTGCTTTAAAAGTTACCTAGACTCTATAATGAATAAATAGAGTGGGAGATGTAGCTGAAAATCCAACTACAACTTCAGAGGAGCCTATAGTTTGTGAAAACAGAGGAGCTAGTTTAAAGAAATGACTTACATGGATAAATTAGTATTTACAGACATGAGAATACACAAAAACTATCATCTGTCTGTCTGTCTGTCTCCAACATAAAGAGGAAGTTCATGTATAAAAGAGAGAAACCACAAACTACCCCCTCCCATAATGAATGAGGTTTATAATACAGGATTTGATAATTAATTCTTATTAAGGCTATGTGTGTTTCCAGAATGAATTGGAAGAAATGTTTAGGACTTCCTTGAGCACAGAACTTTTCTGCTATTCACTAAAGGAGCTGAGGCTTTTTCAGGTTTCTGTGTAAGCCTGAAAACAAAACATATCATTGCTTTAAGAATACAGTTATTCAAATTAAGCTAACCCTTAAAGTGGTGGCACATTTTTTCAGAAGCCTGGAAAAGTCCTGGCTTCTTGAATGAATAGCAGTGGGGCTGTGCTCACTCTTGTGTGAGGTTGGAAGCCCTTCCTCTGAATAATTTTTAAGGCATGCCCAGTCCTAATTAGTATAACTGTAAAGACAAGGTATGGTGTCTTATAGCACTTAGCTCTTCAAATTTCATAGTCAGTGTATCATCTTAATTTCAGATCATGCCACAGAGGGAACAAGGGAAAACAATGATATAGCAAGGCACAAGTAAAATAAAATATTAAATACAGCAGGTAAAATTTGATTGCACAGTTCAGCTACTGGAAGCTGTTTCCACAGACTGAAGAGTCTCCCAATCTGTCAGAACAGATTTTGAGAGCAAACAGCAGGTACAGTAGGGAGGAGAGAGGAAGAGAATCCTGTTGCATTATCAAAGGTTTCCTAAACAATTTTTTTAAAAAAACTCCTCAGTTAAAGAAAATACAATATGAAATAGTCTTAGCATAAGCAAACTGGAATCTAATATAAATATTGGCATCCACTATTAGAATTCAAATCAAGATAATATGTTGTCATCTTATACCTCACCACTAAGGTATAAGATACCTTACACATACTAAGGTGATCAACTAACTACAATCTTTTTAGAATACAAGAATTAAAATAAAATGCTACTTTTTAAAAAAGCATTTCAAATTCTGTGCATTAAAATGTTATATGTTATGAGAAATATGAGTTTAGAACAATTGTTGATAGTAGTCCACTGATAGCACTACTTTTAATATGGATCCCTTGAATTCATAATTACACGTTATTATTCTAGGAAACAGGTGTTGGCAATCATCAATATGAATAAAAATCAAATTGTCTGGTTGTACTATCAATCTTTTTATGCTGAGATTTCTAGAAATGAGCATATTAATTGTGTACAAAGAATGCCTTAAATGCTGTCAAGATGTGTCTTCTCCCCAACACAGCTATGGTTCTTGTGTACTAGCAATTGTCTCCTGCTGCATAGAAGAGTTTAATAGATAATCTCCTTTTGCTCCGCTCCCAAATGGCTGATAGAAGAACCCTGAATAGTGACAAAGAACCTGTGACTATCCAGAGGCTGTTGAACTATACATTCTAGCTGCACAGGCAACCAGGCCATTGGCAAAGGGTGCTGGAAATGGTAATTTATCAGCAACTGGAGGGTTACAATATGCCTCCTAAGAGTATACAGTATGGCTCATAGGTAAAGTTCATTAACAGGAGAAGAGTAGCTAGGTATTGTCAAGGATATCTTAGTTATATGATTCCCTGACCTACAGTACTACAAAAAGTTGGGCTAAGAGCAGTAAAATTCTTTATAATTCTATAAAGAGAAAAAAATTGCATATAGTGAAACTTCATTTTAATGAATTAGTAGAGAAGTGTATAAACATTACAAATGTTTATTTATTTAACAAAGATATGGCCATTAAATAGAGGGATTTTAACAAATGCCTGCAGAAGTGAGGTAGAACCAATAAGTGTGAAGGACACAGGGGTATCTGTTGGGGGAAGATCAAAAAGTCAAATGGTGGCCATGAATGTGCAATAAAACCATTTTCTATTTGCTGTGATACACATTTTATTGTAAGTGTTGAATTGTCCACTCTGTGGTATAGGGAAATATGCACTTTGAACTTAACATCTCAAAATATTTTTTAAAAGCAAATGTTAACATGTTAAATATTCATGGCTCACTTTGCGATTATCATACCCCTAGTTTGTTGATCAAAAGAAAGCAGAGTGTACCTATTTTTCTCATGTGAATGATTAAAGCAAATGAAAAATGACTACTAAAGTGAATGTTTGAGTCCCCTCTGGGTAAAAGCACTACTTTGGGGGTAGGGCTGTATTTATGGGCCAAGTTACACATTTTGATGTTTTCCATAGAGTGAGTGAATGATTAGAAGAGAAAAAGAAAAACGAGATGCCTACTTAAAACTAGTAACCAAAGGCTGGTTGTCAGCAAGAGAACCACTGTTAGCCTAGTCTAGCCCATGAAATTATTTCATCTCTTTAAAAAGGCAGACCCAAATCCACATAAAGTGAAAGTTACAAAGTTATATGTCAGCATTCCTGCATGATACTTCTCAAAAGTCATCAAATTTAATAAGAACGTTGAATCTCATGACATTTTGTTAAAATTTTACAAGATCTCAACAGCAATCAGATGACATTTCAGTGATGAGGGGAAGGGTACCTAAGCCATTTTTTGCAAAGAAACAGAAAGCCCAAAATTAGGATGGATAATTTTTAAAAAAACTAAAACGTTTAGTTGAAAAAAATCAGCAGAGGTTCACTGAGGTTGATAGAGGTGCTTCAAATTCAAGTGAGATTTGGAAAGAAATGGAGGGAAAAAATCAAGAATGTTGGATTTCATTTCTCATAGACAAAGCTGGATACAAAATCTAGCCACTGGAAATATACACACTGACCTGTACTTTACACAATACTAGTAAAGATGTACCCAATCTTACACTGCCCAAAAATGGTAGATCATACTCCCCATGAATTTAATCTATGAAATTTATATTGATAGGGAGTAATAAGAATTGTATTCCAATTTATATTGAGGAGCCAAAATTGGGGCAAATTCTAGAAATTCATGCTGAAAGTCTGTATAAAGTCTGTATAAGTCTGTATGAAGTATCCTAGCTCTTGAAAAATTTATAATGCTAACTTAATGGGGCAAAAAGAGTCCAAATTTCATCAGTATTAAATTGCCAGAGAATACTTTATGAAAGACTACACTTGTGCTGCATTCTTCAACTAAGTCTCCCCTATTCGGGGAGATGGGCGGGGATTAAATAAATAAATAAATAAATAAATAAATAAATAAAGTTAGCTTGTTTGATATTAATGGATTAATAACAAGCTAGTATTAATATCAAATTTGCTCTCAATACTTTATAAATGATTAATATTAATATTAATCATTTCTAAAGTTTTGAGAGCAAACCTGGGAGCTAGACCCCCTTGGAGAGTTGCATAAACAGATGGTTACTTGCAATCACCAGTGAGAAGAAACCAGAATATTGTGTAATGTTCAGATTTCCACCATTTCCCCCTCATCCATGTAGTGTTTAATTTAGAAATTACTTCCTAGTCTAGAAATTATACTCCTCTAATATTCTGGTGTTCTTGTAATCACTTTTATAATGGTAGATCTTCAATAGCTGAATTGCACTAATGAAATTGTTCCAATGGTGTGCTTCTGGAAGTGTACATTCAAATTAATTTCTGCTTCCATAAAATTCCTCCTTCCATGAAAGCCTATAGAAAAATGGAATAATAAGAAATATATCAAAAGAAAACAAGAAAAGGTTAAAAGTGATAGAGGATCAAAGGCTAAAGAATATATTTCAAGAAGCTAAAAGTGCAAAAAGGGATTGACATGTACTAATGGCAAATAAACAGAAAAATATACTGCGGAGAAATATAACTAGTTGAGTATATTCACAAATGAGAGCTAGTATGGTGTAGTGGTTAAGGTATCAGGCTAGAAACCGAGAGACCGCGAGTTCCAGTCCCGCCTTAGGCACAAAGCCAGCTGGGTGACCTTGGGCCAGTCACTTTCTCTCAGCCCTAGGAAGGAGGCAATGGCAAACCACTTTTTGCCAAGGAAACTGCAGGGACTTGTCCAGGCAGTCTCTGAGAATCAGACATGATTGAACAGATTAAAAATGTGTGTGTGTGTGTGTGTGTGTGTTTGTGTGTATTCACAAATGAGGAAAATGACAAGGAAGAATATTACATGAGAAAAGTATATACGAGGAATACCACGAAGTTCTAAATTACACCAACACATTTGGAAAGAGTGGGAAACCAGATTCCTGCTTCATCAGTGAAGACCACATTTTTAAATTGCAGGTTACACCAAACTAAACAGCAACCATGCTGTTAAAGCTAGCAAGTAAACCACATGTCTATAGCTGAATATTAGGGATGGTGCAAAAATGTGAAGAAAACCACTCAAAATGACGACATTTCTCTTTATTCTGTACCTGGCTGAGTACCTGCTGAGCTTGGCCTAATTCAAAATGGGGTTGGTAGCCCACCCCTGCTGCCACCTTGTTCCTTCTGGCATTCTTCTTTACCATTTTTCCAGGTAACTTGATAAATGGATTTTTGGCTGTTCTTCTCAAATATTAAATCGTAAAGTACCATCTTTGAAGTTCCTGGAGCAACTGAGACACATGCCCCCAAAGATGAACTGATTATTGCAGTGGATTTATATGGCACTACTGAATACATTCAGTGGAGAGTAGTAGAAAAAGTGTGGTTTCATGGGATACAGAAGTTTACATTGATAATTTTTAAAGGGATTCTGAGCATTTGAATTGTGTCCCTTGCTTCTTGCTGGATATATTAATTTTTCTGTAAAATCCATCCTGCAATTTTTCTGTGCACCCACACGAATTTCCCAAGCATGATCTCAGCAGAATTTTAACACTTTCGTTTAAATCTGATTTGGGCCTTACAGAGAGTCTGAGTAATACAGCACAGGGTACATATGTATGCGTACAACGAAGGAAATCAGCATTTGCATCAAGATATTATTTTAAAATACTGCGTTTTACCCAAGCCTACTTGATAGTAACAAAACATTGAAATTTGTATTAGGATAGGCAGACTTCTGTGAATGCTCAAGCATGGCAAGAGCTGTGGAGGGTGTCCTCTTGCATAAGTTACCGCTAAGAACATAAAAAAATAAGAGCTACCACTGAAGTAGTGAGAGGGACAAGGAAAACGTGGTACAACATGGTGGATTATGGCAAATGCACAGTAATATGAAATGAATCTGTTACAAGAATCTGAGTTCAAAAGAGCAATACCCCAAGCGAAAGCCAACCATGCAAAACAGCAAGGACTGAGAAACACTGATGTCACTCTTAGGGTTATAAAGATAGCATATAGGGGACAATGGGTTTTCTAGCATATGGATTATTGTCAAGATTGCGGACAGAAAAGAGGTTCTATATTTGCAAAGAAGGGATTTTTTTCCAATTAAAGCAAGCCCTCTTAAGAGTGAGGGGACTAGAACCAAAGGTCTGTCCTCAATCCTAGTATTGTCTCTATGGCAATGGGGAACAGGGAATCTAGAAGAATTAATGAAATATCCCATGCTTCGCACTTTGCAAAAGCAGTCGTTGAAGCTCTGGTACTATAGAATTTGTTGCTTTACATTCAACACGTGCTTTTAGCAACCAGAGCTAAGGTTTCTTTCTGTTTATTGTCCTGCAAAACTGTTATTAGCAGAAAAAAAATGTTTTGTTAAGAGCAAGATATTTACAAAGACCCAGTTGCATTTGATGGGATTTCTTATTCTCGGAGAAATAAAATTCTGTTGTTTTAGACAACAGAGGCCTAAATTAAGCTTGACATAAAGAGGCCAGATTTACCAACACAATCGAAGAGATTATCAACACACAAATCAAAGCCACTAAATTCCATTCCATCCATGCAAGTGGGATATAGTTTGCTGTAGTGTGGTCCATCAAAGTTTATATCAGCGGCAACTGGAGGGAGGCTCTTGATTGTGAAAGGGCAACTCTACAAAATTAAGCAAAGTGGGTACTTTGAAAAATTCACCATCTTCCTTGTTTCAGAAAAAGCATCTAGATTTCCCCCAATAAATACCAAGTCATGATTTCACTTGACAAATCTTGAAGAATGTCAGAAAGCAACCCAAAATTATCTCGCCTCTACCATGTGAACCCCAAAATTGTGCCAATGAGGCAAAAAGAAAATTCAAACAAGTAACAAATCAGCATTTAAATGATAGGCACAGAACAGATTACAAATAGTTAACACTTACAAAATACTGAGGATAATATGGCCGAATTCTCCCTCTTCTTGAAGACAGCATATAAAATTCCCCCAATCATTCCACCAAAGAGCTAATTATTTCCCTATCCCTTTGTTAGCTCTATCAAAATTCACGTCCCCAGAAAGGGATGTTTCTTGCAATGTTTTTAAGCCTTGCAAAGCCATACTATCTTAGCTGGGGCTGCCATGTTGAATTGCAAGTCTGATATGATTCAACAATTTTCTTTCTCTCTCCTGCGTAGGGTGGCAAAAATCCAAAAAACAAAAACAAAAAAACTTAGCCTCCCATTGCTTATTTTCAGAATCAAAAGAAAATCCTGATTAAGAGTCAGGAGAAATAATAAATAATAAAACCCACCGTCAAGTTTGGTTGGTTTAAATAAATTGAATGTTTTATCACAAAAAGCGAGAAGAATGGAGGAGGGAAGAAAGGATGTAGGAGTAGCAAGTGCCAAACCACTTGGGTAAATAAAATGGCATTTTTAAATATTTCCAAGAGAGCTATTTGATTCCGTACCAGAGAGAGATGTGCCGGGAAGGAGAAAGGTTTTGCTGCTCAGTAGCCGCTGGCTTTAGCTCCGATGATCTGGACAATCATCAGGAATGGTTTCTTTTTTCAAGAAAGGCCAGTTTCAGTGAAACAGCTCCCCCCATGCATTCCCTTTTCCTTCTCAGAGCAGTTCAGCGCCAAGAAATGGGCGGTGCCTGCATGCCAGGCTTCATCCGAACGAGACGCCAAGGCCGACAAGAGGCTGGCATAAAGAGAAGCTGGCACAAATTCCTCCACTTGGAACTCCACTTCAGTATATCCTTCAAATAGTCTCCCTTTATTAGCAAACTGAAAAAACAAAATCCATGGAACCTCCCAGGAGCATATATCTCCAAAGTTTCTCAGCCTCTGTTGAAAACCATTTCCAAAGGGCAATTTCCAACCAATACCTATTCTTTCAACCCATGCCAGTTAAAACAAGCAGCTCATTCTTCCATCTCTCGGTGTTAGCAGCCCAAGGTATGTACATAAAATAAATGTTGACTTCTACTTTCCTAACTTGAGATGTTGGAGGCGGTAAGCTTCTTTAAAACACAGCCAGAGAAGACAAAAGACAAAATGAAACAAAAAAGAAAACAAACAAACAAACAAACAACAAAACAACCCTCTTACATTATGCAAGAAGCAGTTTGGTTTTGGTGAAATGCTTCTTTTGTCGGTGGCAAAAATGGAGCTAAGAGGCATAAATGGAGGGGATGAGGATGGTTTAAAAACAAATCAAAGCAAACAAACTATCGGGATATGCCAGAAGAGGACAGACACCCCCCAGCTCCCATTTTCTGTTTCGTCTGTGCCAGCCTTAGAGAGAGGGAGAGAAAGAGAGAGAAAGAGAAAGAAAGAAAGAAAGAAAGAAAGAAAGAAAGAGAGAGAGAGAGAGAGAGAGAGAGAGAGAGAGAGAGAGAGAGAGAGGGAGGGAGGGAAAGGGGCAGTGAATAGCCGCCTCATTCAGAAATGGGCCTACAGCCATTTCCACTTTGGAAGCCTCAGCAGTCATTCTCTCTCTCTCTCTCTCTCTCCCCGCATTCTCCCTGCCCACTCTGGCTTGGCTGCCAAGTCAGAGTTGGCACTGCTTCCCAGGCAGCACGGAACAAAGCCATTTCCCATCCCTGAACAGGCAACTGTCAATAAGCAAAGTGACAGTCACATCTCCTGCATGTTAATCCTAATGGACAGGAGATGTTTGCAAGAGAATAAAAAGCCCCTTCACCCCTCCAAAGCCGTACAATAAAATTATTTTTTAAAAAAATTAAAAGAAAAAGCCTTCTTCGCCGACCCTATTTGGAAGGATCGTTTAAAAATACAGCTGTCTGCAATAAGGATTGGAGAGGGAATGGAGGGGGGAGAAGAGGGTTTACCCACCGACACCCTGGCAAACAAGGCTGCTTTGCATCTGTTGTACCTGTTCCTGTTGCCTTCCTTGCCTCTTGGAATCGTGACAAGAGAGAAAAGTCGCCTCTGGTGGGTTGCTCAAAGCTGCGGGTCTGCAGCCCTGTGCAGGAAGTTGGCACCGATCCCAGGTAGGACTTTACTACCACATTTCTACCCTCCACCCCCTCCTGCTTCTTCCCCTCCCCTTCTTCTTCTTCTCCACCCACCCACCCACCCACCATCTCCCTTGGTAAATTTCACCCTGCCCTTCCTCAAGCCTGCACTTAACTTACCTTTCCCCCCTGCACCGCGGTGTGCATGGGTGTGCATGCATGTGCATTATGAATCCATCAGATGCACTGAGGACCCTCTAGAATTCAAGCTAAGAAGTACAAACACCCCTTAAGGGTGACCCGGGTGGTAAAGACAGCAACAGCTTCTTGTCTGCACTAGTTCTCCTAAATGCTGTTTCACACATGGGTTGGGTAGTGGTTGGGTTAATTCTTTTTTTCCATGCTGCCAAGGAGACTGGACAGAACACGACGGAGGGGGGAAAAAAATACTCCGAACTCTGTACAGCATAATGAATGGAAAATGTTGAGCTTCGTGAAACTCCCAAATCCAATCCCTCCCTCCCCTCCCCTCCCCTCCCTGCATGTTTAATACTGCCCGGCTTCTGAATTGTTCTGAGCCCACGGTTGGGAGGGAACGTACAGTATGGACTCCCTGCTATTGGCAAGAGTCTGGCTGGGGGTGGGTGGGGGAGAACCGAGTTCTCACAATCAAACAGCGAGAAGAGCAAAGAGAAATTAACATCCAATTAGTGCCATGTTTAACGAAGGAGACAGAGACAGCCGTTGTTTTATTGCTCTGTTCTTTTCTTTTGGATCTGACAGGCAGCGCAAAAGGCACCCCCAGATTGCAGTGACGTCATTTTCTCCTCTCTCTTCCAAGTTTCACAGAGGTTTGCCACCAAGTTAGAAAAAAAAATGAAAAAGAAAAAATATGTTTATGGCCAAGTGTCACAAAAACAAAAATTAAAAATAAAAGATCTCTCTCTCTCTCTCTCTCTCTCTCTCTCTCTCTCCCTTTTTCTGCCTATGTCTGTGTGCCTTTGCTTGTTTTCCGGCTCACTCAGCTTGTAAAAGTTTGAGCTGTGTGACACTCCTCCCGGCCTCCTTTGGCAGCGTGACAAGAACTGCTTTGGTGTATCAAAGAGAACAGGCAGCTTTTAAGGAAGAAACTCAATTCAGAGAGATTAAAGAATTCTAATGTTTTAATCAAGGGAAAGCCAGAGGATGAGGGGGAGCTTTTCCTTGCATCTGGTGCAACATAAGTGGCTCTCTAGATGCTGCTCCTGCAGTTTAGAATTAAAGGGGTAGAGGAAACGAAAGAACCCAAACGAGCCAGGAAACCAGTATTAACCACCCCACCGTTTCTCTCTTCATAGTTGTGAACTTCCCGGCCTTCTACATGGAGGGAGGTGAAGAGATGCCATGACAGCAAGACCTTTGGTTTCTACTGCAGAATGCTACAAGATATTCTGAAATATTCTTGGGCGTCACGGTGGCAGACAAAGTCTTTCCAGTAACACCTAAGATTCTCACCCATCTTGGTAAGAACAGAAGCCATTTTACCTAACAGTAGAGCTATATACTTCTTCCTACCAGACAGTCCCATATTCTCCCATCAATAAGGAAAATAGGGCCCTTAATAAGATGCTTTTAATCCTGTAACAAAACCTGGCACTTCCTCTCTTTCTCTCCCCCCGACCTTTATATCTGGGCCTCTTGTATCCTATCCAAACTGCAGAGAATTGATTTCTCCAGCTGCAACAGAAATCTAGCAAAGCCTACGACCACGTTTCCCTGACCGAATTAACTGGACCTGAGTGACGTCCCTTTTGTGACTAATGGTTTCTGTTGTGGCTCAGAAGCCTCTGGAACCCAGCAGAGCCCTCTAGAGGCAAACATACTTATTCTGGGCTAAAAGAATCCATGTTCGAAAACAGGATAACACCAGGGATATTTCTGCACTAGGATCATTTTAAACTCTAAGCCATATTGAGTATACTGGACAAAAAGCAACATGTAAATGAATACAACATTCATGTACAGTATTTATTTGAAAAGGAAATGGTAAGCTTCCTTACCCTCACCGCCCCGCCCCCCACCTTGTCTCCATTAGGGCAAACTTCAGTGCAAAGGGTTCCTTTCCTTAAGGCAGATTTCATGGTGAGGAACAGACAACCAACCACACTACATGGTTGGTATTGTGGCACTGGGAATGAACCGTGATGAAAGCAACATGGCCATCACAGACATTTTTGGGCTTGCAACGGGCTCATTTTTAATTTGGGACTGGGCTTTTGGCTAGATATAGAGATAGATCATGACTTAGTAAACATTAACTGGCAGGTATTATTTATTTATTTATTAATTACACTTATATCCCTATAATCCCATGCCTGGCATGGGAGGGAGGAAACGATAGTTCCTCATGGGGGTGGTTAATCCCGTAATTTTATAATGCCCTTCTTTTATTAATACTATCTCCCACTTGGATTTTTATTTTATATTATATTAATTGTATAAATTGTTGGTTTATATATTTTATATGTTATGCTTTCATCTAATTTTATTTATTGTAAACCGCCCAGAGTTCCCCGTTGGGGGAGATGGGCGGTTATATAAATTAAATAAAATTAAATAAATAAATAAATAAATAAATAAATATATACACCTATATATATACCTATATATATATATAGGTAAAGTAAGGTTGCTATTGTTGAGAGAGAAGCCAACAATTACAAATAAGTACTCTGTACTGCCCACATCAGTCTTGGGGAGGCAGAAAGAACGCACACCACACACATTCACTTCTTTGTGTTCTGTTCTGGGATAATTTTTAAAAGAATGGCTTGGCCTTTGAAGTAAGTAATGGAAATGCTTCAAAGCAACTTGGGCCCTGCCATGACAAGCACCTTTGCAGCTAATCTGAAGTATTTGGAGATAGCCTGGAAATATTTTAAAGGTTTCTTCCTCTAATATGAATATTGTATTATATGCTTTATTACTTCAAATGATGGGTCCCCTTTTCTGTAGAGTGCTATAAAGAAAAGCAGTATAAAATTTCCTTTAGAAGTGAAACTGAATAGACCAGAATCTTTTTACAATTTGATTTAAATCAATTTCACAACTCTTGCGAAATTTCTAAGATTAGGGAAGATATTGGCAGTTAGAAAACCTGAGCAAAAAAGGTTTTGGGGTTATTTGTTTTTGCTGCAGAATGGCATCTTATTTTGTTCTCCTCCATTATTTTTGCATAATTAAACCAGAAGCAATTGCTGATAGGGATGCTAATTTTTTTCGCAATGAATGCAAACCTGAACCGAATGAAAATCATTTGCTTCACTCTTCATTTGTTAAGAAACAAATGCTATTAGTTGTTTTTGTTTTTGTCGCCTCATTCATACCTATTCATCACTGATTCTGGGGCAGAATGGGGCTTATGCTTGTCTAGTGACAGCAGCTGCCTTTGGCAGCCACCATTTTACTTTTCTACAATGCCTAAGATATTTTACACCCTCTGAAGGCATCCTGTGGTTAAAAAAATGTCCATCAATCTCACAGTATGAAAAATTTTAAAGGATTCAGGAAAAAAATTAAAATAGTGATTAGAAAAATCAGATCAGAGGGGAAAAAATTATAAAAGCAATCCAACCTGAGAGCCAGAGAAGCAAATGTACTTGAAACAATTGAATAACAAAATAGGTGTAATTTAATTTGTTAATTAGTTAGTTAGTATGCTTATAGGCTGCTCCAATCAGTCAACTCTGAGTGGCATACAACTCCCAAAATATGTAATCTGGGGTTGAAAACAAACCATAAAATGCTATACATATAAAACTGGGAATCACTTTTAACACAATAAAACCAATTCCTTACCTGGAAGGGTAGTAATAATAATAAAATTAAAATAAAACCAGTTTGAAGCAACTAGCTGGTAATGATTAGACCACAATTGTCATAGTTGTATTGACTAGAAAGTCGTCCCCTTTGATCATCACCAGAAAAGTTTTTTTCCCTACAAAATCCCTTTCTTATTGTGCTTAGATCTTGCTAAATCTCACTGCTGTGTTGCGTCTTATTTTAAAATACTACTGCTGTGTTAATCTAGCTAGTTTGTGTCAATCAGTTGTTACCTAAGATCTGGCAAGCTACGCTTGCTCCTTGGGAGGAAAGCTATGGCAAACCTAGACAGCATATTAAAAAGCAGAGACATCACCTTGCCGACAAAGGTCTGTATAATTAAAGCTATGGTTTTCCCAGTAGTAATGTATGGCTGTGAGAGTTGGACCATAAGGAAGGCTGAGCACCGAAGAATTGATGCTTTTGAACTGTGGTGCTGGAGAAGACTCTTAAGAGTCCCTTGGACTGCAAGGAGGTCAAATCAGTCAATCCTAAAGGAAATCAACTCTGACTGTTCATTGGAAGGACAGATACTGAAGCTGAAGCTCAAATCCGCTGGCCACCTAATGCGAAGAGAGGAGTCGCTGGAAAAGACCCTGATGCTGGGAAAGACTGAAGGCAAAAGGAGAAGGGGACGGCAGAGGATGAGATGGTTAGATAGCATCACCAATGTAATGAACATGAATTTGAGTAAACTCCGGGAGGCAGTGGAGGACAGGAAGGCCTGGCGTGCTATGGTCCATGAGGTCACGAAGAGTTGGACACGTCTAAATGACTGAACAACAAAAAAATCTGGCAAGCTGTGTCTTTCCTCGTTCTAGAACTGCTCTAGAACTTTGTGATGTTGGCCTGACAAAAGGCTCCTTGCCCTGGAGTTCTATGTTCAGACTAAGCACAGTGGGTGGTCATGGTTAGTCTTTTACAGGAAAGGGCTCATGGGCAGTCCACCCTATGACCAGGAGGATGCCCAAGCAGAAGTATGAAAGAATCTCCAGGTGGGGATGATAGCCAAATGAAAGAGCCACTTTTCATTGCAAAGCTGAACAACTGCTCCCTCTTTTCTTTGCAATCTGAAGAGGGACCCATTGAGGGACTCACTAGCCCACTGAGCAATTTTCTTCCCTCTGCTGCCACTCCAAGGAATGGTCTAGGATGTATTCCTGGCAAAAAACCAGTCAGCCATGTGGTGGTGTTTCCCTGACATTCCAGCTGGAAGAGCATGCCCCACTAGGAAGAGCATGCCTATGAGTATCTCTGAGCTGTTCCCGCAAGACACTTTCCCAAGTTTCCATGCTTAGAGGTCCCAGCAAATGGCTGCAATCCTGCAAATGCCCCATGCTATCCAACAAGGTTACTAGATCTCTCATCTGGTATCAAAGTTCTCCCTGACAGGCACACAGGGAGATAGGAACAATTACCAGGCACACAAGGATCCAGAACATCTGATAAATATCTTTTATTGCAGTAGACCAGGGTTTCTCAACCAGGGTTCCGTGGAACCCTAGGGTTCTGTGACAGGTCACTAGGGGTTCCCTGGGAGATCACAATTTATTTAAAAAATATTTCAAATGCGGGCAACTTCACATTAAAGAGGTAAGTTTCATTCTTTATTTTTACTTTAAGAACACTGTTAATGCATATATACAGGCCTACACATGAGACGGATATAATAATTTTGTAACTTCTGGCCTATATTTGAGCCTGAATGAGCAGGGGTTCCCCAAGGCCTGAAAAATATTTCAAGGGTTCCTCCAGGGTCCAAAGGTTGAGAAAGGCTGCAGTAGACCTAAGAAGCCATTATGAAAAAATTCCAGTGACTATTGTTTATCAAAAGCAAATCCCACATAGTAGACTCAGTGTTCACATTTTGCACCTCTGTATCCTGTGTCACCTATGGACTAGACTGGACAACCCTCTCTTTTGGGCAGGAAGCCTAGTTTCCATCTATTGTTTTGGTAATGGTCAGATCTGATATGAAATTGTTTTGCTTTGACTATGTAAGAACAAACTCTCACACCCGGTCATGACAAATTGTCAGAACTGGTGGTTCCCTAATTTAGACAGCATCTTGTACTCTTGTCCACATCTTGTACTCTGTACCTCAAATTCAGCCTACCATATATGGTTTAATCATTTAAAAAAATACTGATGTAATGCTCAGTACTGCTTATAATAACTACTTTCACAAAAGTCAAGATAAGTGCAATTTCCTCTATATAAGGAATAACAAATAACAGTAAGAAATGCACCAACAATTTTTAAGATTTGCATGGCTGAGAGAAAGAATATTTGAGCACTTTCTCCACCCCACCCCACCCCACCTGGAATGCATAAGCAAGCTGAAATAATTATTGGCATTATATTAAATTGAATAGTTCTACTGTTTTGAATGAACAATATAAATAATTTCAAACACTGAATTATACTTTCCTAAAACTGCAAACCTTCAGTTTCCATCATCTTCAGACAGCTTAGCCAATAAATGGTGGTCCAGCTTCTAACAGACTAGAGGGCTCTTTTCTGATTTAGATAATAACAGAGGCAGGAAAATATTCTTACTTATGCTGCTATTTACTTCATAGGTTTTAGATACTGTCACTTGCTTTAAAGTATTCATGCATCTGGCTGTTAATATAAATATATAGCAGGTACTGTAGGTTTGTGATTAGGCCCTAAGAGCAATTTTAAAACTTGGGAATAGATTACCATAATGTTCCCTTCTGCCACTGTGACTGTACCCATCTATTAAGATCATGCTTCAAACTTTTTTTCTAATTCTTGCTGTCCTTAGAACAGTTCGTCTCAGGTATGTTAACTCATTCTTAGAACTGATATTACAATTTACATTTTTGCATTTATATTGGGATCCCTCCTCATTTTATCCTCACAAAACCCTGTAAGGTAGTCTGGACTATATTAATGGTCCAAAGTCACCAATGAGATCCATGGTCATGTAGAAACTTCGACTTAGGTCTCTATAGTGGCAATCTAACATCTTAATGACTAGGATTGTATTTAGACCAGATTATTCCTGGTTGATAGGTGCAACCAGGTGTGCAAAGTAGAATGGTTGGCTCCAGAATATGCCATTTTTTCCACTGGAATGGGCTGATTGGCATATTCTGGATGTGGTTCATGCATTTCCAGAAGTGCACAGTCCATAATAAGAAATAACTAGTAGCACTACTTTACAGTGAACTATTTCCTGTTCTGGAATACACTTCTGGAAATGCATGAACCATTCCAGAATGGATCAGCTAATTCTATGAATAAATGGAATATTCCAGAGCTAAATACATTTTGTACGTAATTATTCTTTTTTGCTTGGTATCACCATTTTATAATTTTTATGAGATCTTAATTTCTAAAAAGTCTCTCTACAAGCTACACATCATTTGGCTTGCTTCTGACTAAATTCCTGGAACGAGAGGCCCTTCAAACGGTCACTCATGCCCTGGTTATCTCCCATATAGACTACTGTAACGTGCTCTACATGGGGCTACCCTTGAGGAATATCTGGAAGCTACAGCTGGTACAAAATGCAGCCACGCAGGCAATCTTGGGTGTCCCAAGGCGGACACATGTAACACCTCTGCTGCGTGAGCTGCACTGGGTTCCAGTTTGCTTCCGGGTCCAATTCAAGGTGTTGGTTATGACCTTTAAAGCCCTACATGGCATGGGGCCAGGGTACCTAAGGGACCATCTCATCCCCATCACATCGACCCGTCCCACCCAGGCATGCAGAGAGGGCATGCTACGGACCCCCCATTAAAGAATTCCATCTGGCGGGGTCACGGAAGAGGGCCTTCTCTGCAATAGCCCCTGCCCTTTGAAACATTCTTCCCCCGGAGGTAAGACAGATCCTCTCTCTCCTGGACTTCCAAAAAAACCTCAAAACCTGGTTTTGTCAACATGCCTGGAGTGGAAAGGACAGTGTTCACTCCTGGGGATGGCTAGCTCCCTAGAACAGCCCAAGAGTGGCCCTTTTTACTCATGGATTGAAGAAGAACCTCTGCCATCTGGATTTTATTACATTTTATAATCTTATAGCTATTTATTGTATTTATAACTGTATTTTAATTAATTGTGTTTTTACTGTAAACCGCCCAGAGTCCCTCTTCTGGGGGAGATGGGCGGTGATAAATTCGACAAATAAATAAAATAAATGCATACATGATTTCAATGCATGCCACTTTCACTCTGGATTCATCATTCCTGGATTGATCTGGATTATTGGCTAATGTCCTCTCCAAATGCAACACCAAAAAAAGGAGGCAAGGGATTAACAGGTAGCAAGCTATTCACTGCAGACTTGCTTGTATGCCAAAATCCAGTCATGCCCTTCATGGGAAGCCTGCTCCCCTCTCCCCCTCCCGTTGGGATCTGCTGTCTTCTTGTCTACGTGCTGCCTGCTCTGGCACTGTACAACAGGAGCAGAGGAAAGCAAACATTCCTATCGCTCTAGGCCAAGGGCGTGCTCCACAGCATCAATAATGGCTCCTCTGTTTAGCAGGCAGCACTGCGTCATCTTCAGTCATGTTCTGCACACTCTTGTGCTGGCTGGAAAGCAGCTTCACTGCATAGTAGGCCGCTCTAACCCAGTAGAGAAGCTACTGAGCACGATGCCTGGGAAGTCTTCACCTCCTTTAGAGTGAAGCTTTAGACCATCAAGCTAGACCTGAAACATATTTGCTTTTAAACTCATGGGCCAAATATTGCGATTACTCAAAGGCTTGCCAGCTACCCAAGATCGGTATCAATGTTTGATTTCACAATTTTGATAGTGACATGCCAGTGATATTTAGTGTTTAGTAAATGGGGCCTGCAGTAAAGTCTCTTTAGCTACAGACAGTCCTCTACTTACGAACAGGTTACATTCCAAGAGGCTGTTTGTAAGTCCAACCAAGTACAAAAAACTGTGCTGCCAAGCGCACGTATGCAGTGTGCCGTAAACTAACCTTTTCCTGCCTTGTCCCGCCTTCCGGGACCTTCTACTTTGGAGTTGCGGACAGGTGTGTTCATATCAGTGAAAGTTTGTAACTCAAAAGTTTGTAAGTAGAGGACTCTCTGTATTCATCCAATCATGCTCTTTCCCAGATACTCCATCCTGTTCTTCTCCCTCAAGGTTTGATTTCTCCATTCCTGCTCCAATTGACAATGCTCTGTGGCCATTCAGCTTTGCTCCAAAACTCACTGGCCCATTTGCTTCCTTTTGTGTAGGTTTGTTGCTGCTGTTGTTTTGGTTATGTTGTTGAAGTTCTGTACATTTTGAATTTCCTCACTCTAGCTGGCTTGTATGGAATTATTTTTGCTACAGATTAGCTGTTTGTATGAATGTGTATGGATGATGCATTTGTTAACTATTATAGTAACCTCATGAAAATGAAACAGCCTTAAGTTTAAAAAAATCCAGGATATCATTAACTGCTGAAGCTTCAAAGCTATAGTAAAGGCATGACAATCACTCAAAATTGTGACAGATTTAATCTTAAAGTAAAGGGCTCAGCATGATTTTACAGGTGAGTACATGTAGCCAAATCTAGGGGCGTGGTGGCTCAGTGGGTAAGACACCAGGCTTGTCGATCGGAAGAATCCCTAGCCCTGCGTGCGGAGTGAGCTCCCGCACTAGCTCCAGCTCTTGCCAACCTAGCAATTCGAAAGCATGCAAATGCAAGTAGATTAATAGGTACCACTTCGGTGGGTAGGTAACAGCGTTCCGCGTGTGTCATGCGGCCACATGACCGTGGAAGCGTCTTCGGACAACGCTGGCTCTTTGGCTAACAAACGGAGATGAGCACCGGCCCCTAGAGTCGGACACGACTGCACAAATGTGCGGGCGGAACCTTTACCTTTTTTTTTTTACATGTAGCCAAAACCCTGACCCACCGAAGCAGAGTTGACCTGACTTTAAATTGCAAGTCTGTGAAGATGGGTTTTACCTTCTGCAATGCACCCAATTAGCTTGCAACAGAAGTTGATAACTGACATTTTCTAACAATGAGGGGCAATGGTAGCAGCTAAACAGCTTTTATTTAATATTTTTTAAAAAAATCAAGTCACAGTATAATGAAAGCATGCCAGAAGCAACTGAATTTTTAGACTAAACAGCTGACATTAAAAACTTAACTTTGAAATTCTCACATTCAAAACCTTGGAATCTAATCTTCCAATATGAGCAAAGTTCAAACTTGTATCTCAGCTTTTGCTTGAGTACCAAGCTTCAGAAAGATAAATCTACCTAGGTCTGCCCCATTATGGATGCTCAAGTGTCTCGAACGGTTTAAATGAGTGTGCTGGTCAAATTTTTTTTGGGGGGTGAACAACTAAACAATTTTCTTCCACCATACATGCTTTTGCAACTTCATCTCTGAGAATTAAAACCATGGTTGTCTTAAACTTTCCTTTGGGCTTTGATTTTTGTTAAGTAACCCCCCTGCAAAATGTAAAAAATACAGCAAAAAAATGAAAGTTCAACACTTCTTAGTTGCAATTTTCCAGAAAATAGCAGGTCGCATCATAATTTGGGGTGGGGTGGGGGAATTGAAGTGGAAAATTATTTGCTGTTCAAGATGATGCCAAAGTCACCGAATAGAAGCAAATATAAAATTCAGAGGAAGCCAATAAAAGGGGGAAAGAGCATACTGTATGCTCTTCCTCAAGATAGATGTGAGATACAGAGAGAGAGAGACAATCATACACCAAGAATATTAAACTAACACAAGTGCACCACTTGCCAGTTTGTTACTGAGAAGCGCTGAGGAATAACAAAAAGGGAGGTACTCAGTGACTTTGCTTAAGGAAATAGTTCTTAAAATTCAAAACACAGCTACGTTATGCTAAAAATAGGAAATGATCAGGAGGAGGAAATGAGCCCTCAGCTGCCTGTGTCTTCTTTCAACAGATCTGATGCACTGTTTTAGTACTGGTGGCTCCTCAACCCAGCAAAGACAGCACTGGGCTTGCCACACACACAGCTGGGTTTTTGGAAAGAACCACTCCATCCCAGGTTGCTTGCCAAGTTCTTGGTGGAGCGCAATGGAATAACAATGGTTTAAGATCCCAGTTACCTAGGAGGCTACCTCCTGCCACACGTGTATTCCTCAGTTTTAAGATATTCAGAAATTCTTCATAGTGTTTCCTTACCAAATGAGAGATGGGTGACCACAAAAGGAAATAACCTCTGGGCAGTGGCATCCCAGTTATGGTATAGCCTTCCCAGAGCAGCTCTTCTAGCGGTTAAGGCAATGGGCTAGAAACCAGGAGACTGAGAGTTCTAGTCCCGCCTTAGGCATGAAAGCCGGCTGGGTGACCTTGGGCGTCACTCTCTCTCAGCCCCTCACCACACAGGGTTGTTGTTGTGGGGAAAATAGGAGGAGGAAGGAGTATTAGGTATGTTCGCCACCTAAGTTATTTATAAAAATAATAAAGGCGGGATAAAAATTAAATCAATCAATCAATCTTTGTTGGATTCACGTATCATGCTAAGCCAAAATGTGGTTGGTTTTTGGCTCAGCATATTATGCAAACCTAGCTAACTATGAACAAACCCTGGCATAGTAGATTGTGCAAATCCAATATTTATCCCTTTGCAGAGCCAGAGGTAAAAGGTAAAGGTTCCCCCCCACACATTTGGGCAGTTGTGTCCGACTCTAGGGGCCGGTGCTCATCTCCGTTTGTTAGCCGAAGAGCCAGCGCTGTCCAAAGACGCTTCCACGGTCATGTGGCCAGCATGACGTGCGCGGAACGCTGTTACCTACCCACCAAAGTGGTACCTATTAATCTACTTGCATTTGCATGCTTTCGAATTGCTAGGTTGGCAAGAGCTGGGGCTAGTGCAGCTCACTCTGTCACGCGAGGCTAGGGATTCGAACCTCCGAACTTGCGATCTTCCGATCGACAAGCCTGGCATCTTACCCGCTGAGCCACCACGCCCCCATCAGAGCCAGAGGACCACCTTTTAATTCATCTTTACTTATTAAATAATTTATATATTTTAACTTGGGCTTCTCAGTTTAAGATTTCATATTTTAAAAATTAAAATAGTTGTAAGAGTCTACACAGTTTGAAATTGCATTTTAAATACTGTCCTGTACTTGATTGCAAGCTGCCTGGAGAACAGACTGATCAGCTATATAAATTTAATAATAATACAAGCTTTTGATGGCTTTAGAATGAATGAATCTGAAAAAGACCTGCTATCACCACCAGTGTTCTTCAAATGTTCATGTAGATTTTGCTTTCTTCCTATACCCATAGCAAAGATTAAATCCACTTTGTGTATGAGCAGACAACTCTACCTTTTGCTGAATTAAAAAAAAATCAATGACAACACCTTCTGTCCTCTGGTGTCCTATTAATACTCTACTCAGTTGTACAACCAAACCAGTGTCAGCAATTTGCCAGCTGATTGAACACAAAAATACAGAAATTGATATATTCCTCTCCTCCCAACCAACCAAGAATAGGATCTGGCAAAAAGCAAATGCATCATCTCTGAAGGCAAACTGTAGAACCTATCAAATGCTACTGAGAGAATTATGAGAAGGGAACATTCAGACTAACCATATGAAACTGCCTTGTACCTAGTCACAGTCTGTCATTCATTTCCATTGTCTATTACTAACTTTCATATTCATGAATAATGGACATTTTGGGAATTGTAGACTCATCGTATATGGAGAGTATCAGGGCTGAGGAAGTTGTCCCAAAAGATGGGGAGTACACAGTAGACTATTTTCAAAAGGCAACTACTGAACAAAACTCATTATTGGCCTTTAGATTAAGAGGATAAATTAAGAACAGAAGGTGGCAGTCTAATAAGAAACCTCAAGGTGTACAGGAAAGAGAAATACCACCTGTATAGTTTAATTTAAAAATCAATATGGCTTTTATAGGTATTGCTTAGATCATCATCATCCAGTTAAATAAGGGTAATACCACCAACAGATTTATAAAAAATGACCGCTTATGGAATACTATTATTCAAAGCCTTCCATATATAAAGCATTAGTAGTCCCTTTTTAGTCATTCTTACTGTGACATTTACTGTGACGAAGAGTCGGACACGACTAAACGACTGAACAACAACAAAAACTGTGACATTTAATATAGGGCACTTTTCTCCCCTTACTCAAAAAATGGATAGTGACTGAGGCTAAGAGACAATAATTTGCCTAATGTTAATGAGTCTTTACATGAAATGGGTAAGACCTCCACTGGAGTTTTATCAGCTCATACTTAAGATTATAATAGTATGTGCTTTTACAGGGGCAACTCATACTGTAGTCAACAGAATTTAATTCAGAGAATTGAATATAGAGAATTGTGCTCCTAGTTATAAAAGCATTTAATCTATGTAGGGATGTCAAAAACTGGTATCTTTTAAAAAATGTATACTGTAGTCCATGTAGTTAGCCTTGACTCATATAAATGTAGCTTTACATCATGGCTGAGTGCAATTTGCACATTTTATGATTAACAACTCTGACAAAACTAAAAGCAAGCTAAGAGAATTTTAAAACTATATGGAAGGGACAACCTGGATTTAAAATTTTGTCCAAAAATAGCATAGATTAAATAAGAATGAGGACCTACTAGTTTAAGTAAATAGTCCATATTTTAAAAGAATATTGCAATAGAATCAAGATGCCAAATATAATTCTCTTTAAAATAATCTATATCTTAGACGTTACTTGCTAAAGAATTTGACCAAGAAAACAAAACGAAACCCCATCACTTAAAAAAAACACCTGCCTTCAAAATTTCACTTCTTTCTTGCCCTGGGTACTGTATTCACTTATTGTTATCTTAAAACACTACCCATCAGCTATCTAACTCAGGACAAGAGACAAGAGCCACCTTAAGATGGCTTGAATAGAGTGGAAAGTTAAAAAGACAGTATTTTGCTCATTTTTGGACAATACTATAAAACAAAGTGAATATTTGAGATTCATTCATCTGACTGGATCTGGATTTTATATTCTCAGCTTGGTATCAGAGGCAGAATTAAGAAACTAGACTCAAAGGAGCAAACTTTTTCTTGAATATCCCTAGCTATATTTAAAAATAAAAACTACAGACTTACTTAGATTAACAAGCAACATTAACATAGTTGAGGTCATTTTCACGTTTTATTTTTCAAACAGATGTCAAGTAAGCTTTGAATTAACTTACTGTAACTGTGCATTTACTTTGACATTAACCACATTAAAGTTTTGGCAAAGGGGAGGGGATATGGAAGCTCCTGCTTTTCTAGATTCCACAAGAACCAACCCCCAATAAATTGTGTCGAATGCTTACAAAATATGTTCTTCAGATGTACTCTCCAAATCATCAGGACAAATTTATCTGTTCAAAAGACTATGGCAATAAAATGAAAGTTCTGGGGTACTACATTTGGAAGACAAATTTAATCCCTTTAAAGAATTCCTACTTTTCTCAAGCAAGAGATTGAGAACAGGTTCCTTTCTGGGTTAAAAGAGAATACAAGAAAGAAAATGGCAAAATAGAAATACCGCACTTCACTGTATGAAAGTTACAAAATTAATGCACTTGGCTCCTGACCCAGAAAGCACTTCAAGGCTTTGCTGAAGCCAACACAGATCCATTTGGGAATTACTGAGTAATACATGCACACATGCAGAAAACATAAAACCTATCACCACAGTGAGTGGGGTGGAGTCACTGGATCTATTTACAGCAACACTAGATGGAAACAATATTTTATTGTGTGTATAGATAAAGCTGGAACACAGTCTGCTAAGCAACATCTTTCAATATTCATATTGCACAATGAATTAGTGTACTTCAGAATCCCAATGTTGCATTTTCACTCTCCTTACTCAAGCTTCCTGATGACAAACATCAAGTTTCATGTAATTTAATAGCAGCACCAAAAAGACAAAGCAGCATATTTCACATACTCCCTTATTGATATCTGCTGCATGACTGCAACTTGAAAATAGCTTTTTCTTACCCTTCTGATATGCATGATTTAGCTGTATAAAATTTAGTGCTGAAGCCATATGAATTCTCACTTTTATTTACAGTACTCGGTCTTCCTTTGGCTCAATTTAGTACTATTCACACGAGTAAGTAATTTGAATATGACAATATTTCAGCAGACAAGAATATTTAATTGGTAAAAGAGACACTACTTCACCAGGAATATAAATTCACTGCCATTTGCAAAGTTGCTAAAAGTGGGAGTCACATTAATTGGCAGCTCTGCTTGTGGTGAAGTGTAATATGATAATGAGTAATTTGATTGTAGGAACGGATCCTTAAGGCTAAGTTGTTTAAACGTTAGGAAAAGCTCAGTAGTAAAACCATCTTAACAGCACAATCCTGTACAGCAGGGCTTTCCAAAATTTTCCCGCGACGACACACCAACCACCAACCCGGAAGTGCCGCCATTGCGGCAGCGCGCAAAAACCTGGAAGCGCTGCTGCTGCTTTCGTTTTTTGCACGCCACCGTTGGTGTGTCACCGCGGGAAAACCCGGAAGTGCCGCCATTGCGGCAGCGCACAAAAACCTGGAAGTGCTGCTGCTGCTTTCGATTTTTGCACGCCGCCGTGGCTGCGGTGCTTTCGGATTTTTGCGCGCCGCCGTTGGTGTGTCGCCGCGGGAAAACCCGGAAGCGCTGATGGCATGCCATCAGCGCTTCCGGGTTTTGACGCGACACATCTGGGCCCCGCAGGCAACACACTTTTGTGTCGCGACACACACTTTGGAAAGCTCTGCTGTACAGGTTTGTTCAGAAGTCATTCCAGCTGAATTCAGTGAATCTTGAATCAGGTAAGTGGATATAATTTACAGCCTAAAGTAGATATTAGAAAATCTAACCATGATCTAATGAGTTAAGTATTCACATTACAAATGCTGCTTAGCTAGGATAGGTGATCTGCAGTAGACATCCTTATACAATCAAGCTTTTATCCAAAAAATCAGTACGTTACGGTGGCAAATGTGGTGCAACATTATCTCATATTTATATAACATTACTGACCAGGAGAAATACTTTCACGGTATTCAGCAAAGTACTTTTCTTAATTAGAGAAAACTTCTAACAGACTACTTTACTTTGGTCAGAAATCATCCCAACATGCAGGTTTAGGATGATAGTTCTCATTGCCAGATGTATAATATTTGCAGCTCTACTGAACCTTAATACCAGAAGATCCTCCTGAAGTTTGGAATGTCTCTGTGTATGACATGAAAACCACCACTCTACCACCATACATATGTGACATTTCTTGTTGTAGGGGCTCTATAACCCAGTCTTCAATATCACATAATTCTTCATAAAACACATCAAGCTTAAATTTGTAAACAATACTAAATAAAAAGCTTCTAGATATGTCCATGTAAATAACCCATTCTACCCTAGGGTTTAATGTTCTACTTAAGGACTCAAAAGCCAGATGAATGGTTTAGTGCATTTGTCAAATATTTAACTTAAAAAACAGATGGTGCAAAATAAGCTGCCTAGAGATATTATGATAAGTGAACAATCAGGTTTATACATGTCACGATTAGAAACTCAGTAATAGAGTTCCATAAGTTTCTGTGGTCTCGCTAAATGTTAGGAATGAAAGGTATTCCAACATCAGTTGGAATATAGGCTAGCAATATGGCAAAAACCAAAGCTGACAAAGAGATCGAGCTTAAGCTGTTTTCTCTAATGGTACTAAACGGGGGAATCTGCCCTCCAACTTAGATCTTATTTAGGGAAAGGTGTAAACCAGCTTCTTATTGAGCTTGTATCCTGCAAAGCCATGAGCATGCCAAGCCTGCAAAGCTATCATCAGTCGGGCTGCCCCTTTTGACCTAAGGCCTGACCAGCACTGTCCCCTTTTCTGGCAGGCAAGATCTGGCCAGAAATATCTGACCCTTTTGTTGTCAAGTTTGCTGAGATGAACTGTTCTTACTGCTGAAAACCTTTCATTTTAAAATTAAAAAGAATGGTAAAAACAAGCTATTGTAGGGTCTCTTCTACAAGGATCTGGGTTTGCTTCTTTCTCCCAAATGAAATTAGTCAATGAGAAAAGTTGCTGGCGTGGATGCTCTACGAAAAAGTAGGCTGGAACCTCTGAAGAGCTGCCCCTGGAGAAAGAAGAGGAAAATTGTTTATTAAGATCTGTAGCAACCCTCTTGCTGCTCAACCAAGTGCTGCAATAATCACGGGGACAGAGACAGCACAATCCTTGGCAGTGAAACTTCAGGCTCAGCAATCATGGAAATATAAATGTGTGAAGATATGTGTGGAGGAGCGGGGACAAAGACTGTAACTTTCTGAGCATTGATGGAGAAAAGCAGATATAACGTTGTTGTAGGATGATGTCAGCCAGAGAAGAGATTTAAAAGGCAAATACAGCCGCTGCCCAGAGATTCAATTCACACGGAACACAAATTTACCATCAGTGACAACCTTTTTTCCCACATTTTAGGGTCTTAGTGTCTGATCTGTTTCTTCTCTATTCCTAGTAGGATTTCAAATGAAAGCTTCCCAAGGCCTCCATGGAGGCAAAACAATTCTCATCACGAGCTATTTAGAAGCTTTTAAGACACTGTTTTCCTTTTAGGTAGCAATATAGTAATACATTAATCTAACAAGATACAGTGACAAGGAATCAAGAACTGTATTCGGATCTGAACAGTGGTTTTTAAAAGGTTTTGCAGAAATTCAGTTTGAAAAATATACAGCATCTTTGTTATGAGGGCTGGAACACTGGAATGGGAACCTTTTCAAATGTACCATGATGCTTGTACTTGTTGATTTATACTGAATGTAAAATCAGTTTTAAGTTCTTGCTATGTCTGATGAGAAGAAATCCAAAACCCGGGACACTGACTGAGGTAGAATCACTGATTTAAGTTTATTAAAAAACTGCCAACTTTTTTGTTTTTTGAACAAATATCCTGTACCAATAAATGCTTACAACTCTCAAGGAATAGCAAAAGAATATTCTCCAACATGCAATAGAAATGATTAATTTAGTCTGGGGATTGAGCAGAGGATAAAAATAATGTGATGTAGTTCTGTAGATTTTATTATACTCTGCAATGTCATAGGCAACACAGAATCTGTTTTTATTTGCAAAACTCTGTCCAAGATTACAAGAATGAAAATGAAACACTCTTCCTTTCAATGAACAACCTTAATTCTCAAAGTATTTCTATTTCTTCTCTGCACATGAATGAAGTGTGTATAAACTTCTTCTGAGAGGAAACAAGAATGAATTCTTATTGCATGGGGAACACTACTGTCAAGACACATAGAAAAATGGTAGACTGGAAGGCCCTATTTAGGCACAATATATAATTAGGGTATGTGTGTGCAAATGATGGGGGAGAGAAAAAAATGAGCAGATTTCAAAGCCTGCAAGAATCAAGTTGTGATTTGATAATATAATCTGAAGATTTTGTAGATTTTTTTTAAAAAAGTTAATATTAATAAAGGCATGGAATGTTCATGCTTGCTCTTCTCAATACATGCCAAAAACATGAAAGTGACAGTGCTAACATTATGGGAGAGAAATAAAAAATATGCACATAAAGACAAATAATGATATGATGCTTTGGATTAAAATAAAGCAAGAGATGTATACAATTAGAAAAATGCAACTAACAATCTCAAGCATGTAAGATTTTAGGGAGAGAAAGAAAACAGGAACAGCAATTAATATGTAAAAAGTTATAAAAATACTTTAATGCAGATAATGAAATTAGCAGGAGAGTTAAAAAAGAGACTTGATTTTCAATAAACAGTAGTGCTTGATACAGCAAAAGGACAAGCAAAGCAAAGTATAAAACTGGATTCCCACCTTCTCCTGCCAGATTTCTAGTTGTACCTCTTATCTATACATGTCTAGGAAATCCCTACTTAATATAATGCAGTATAAAGAGCACAATCTACTATAAACACCCTTCATTGGGAAGATAAAAGACTGAAGGAGCTTTTAAAAACTAAAGGAGGCAAATGTAAAAATCAAAGATGGGGGAAGGCAATCTTTTTCACAACCAACAAGAGGACCAGTTTACCAGCTTGATTTTGTGTGTTTGCAATTTAGGGTAAGATAAGGAACAGTAAAAAAAGAAAAAAGAAAAAAAGATGATGGAATTATCTACACAGGCCAATATCCACTTCAGAGAAAGAATGATGCTCACCTGAGCACTCAGGTGTCTCCAACAATGAATCCAAGAGGAAAACACAGGGGCATATGGAGGGAGGCCAGCAAGTAACCTACACAGCAAAGAAAGCGGTCATGGAGCAGAACATATAGAGACCTCAGCACTGGGAGAGAGAAAGTAACAAGCAAGGCATACATAGCAACAGGTGTATTTATTGCAGAAGCAGCATCTTTTTGCCTTAGAAAGAAATTGGTTTGCGTTTTTCCTAACATAAGATTAGGTAAAGGTAAAGGTTTTCCACTGCACAGTTGTGTCCGACTCTAGGGAGCGGTGTTCATCTCTGTTTCTTAGCCGAAGAGCCAGTGCTGTCCGAAGATGCTTCCGCGGTCATGTGGCCGGCATGATGCGCGCGGAACGCTGTTGCCATCCTACCGAAGTGGTACCTATTTATCTACTTGCATTTTGCATGCTTTCGAATTGCTAGGTTGGCAAGAGCTGGGGCGAGTGCGGGAGCTCACTCTGTCACGCGGTGCTCGGGTCTCGAACCGCTGACCTTCTGATCGACAAGCCTGGCGTCTTAACCACTGAGCCATTGCGCTCCCTTAACATAAGATTATAATACTTAACTTTACTATGATCTGCTAAATATGCCGATTTTCTAGATTAGGCAGAAATTATTGCAATTTTTAAAATATCAGTCGGTATCTTATAATTTGACTCATACTGGGTACAGTTGTCAATTATTAGATACTGACCAAAGTTTAATATTGATTTATTTTAGTACTGACTTAAAATACTAAATAAGGCACAAAAATTGATCTAAGGCACAAAAATTTATATCATGTTATTTTGAAATGTTATAGCTGGTTTTATAATGCTTGTAAATCCCCCTTCTATTATTTCTTCATTTTTCTCTTTCCCCTTTTTTATTATTCCCTTATCTTTTTTCTAATTACACTTCTAAAATAAATTATAATAAAAAAGAAAGGAAGTTATATGCAACTGCAAAATATATTACTTGAGTTAGATATTGTACAAATTTATAGAATAAGAAACCCTTCATCAGGTTTTCTGTCATTTAATAACTGTGGATGTTTATAAACTTGAAACACACACACAAAGAAAGAGGCTGTTTGCTTCCTGTTTATTAAGCTAAAAATGCATATGGTTGACAAAAATAATGGTCTTTCCCCCCCAAACACAATCCAGACACATATACAGCCAAACCAGTTATTTTCTTCCTATATCCCTTTCAAATCTATCCATATAAAATAAAGTCTATTCACTCTCTCTAGTTCTTTTTTTCTTTCTTGACAAAGATGAAAGGAAAGTAGTGTTGGTTTTCTTTATGCATACAAGACTTAAAGTCTTTTATTTAGGAAACTGAGACTATTGAGTAATTCTGCCAAACAGGAAGCCCACTAAATTTTCACTGGAGAGATTAAACTGTATTTGCTGGGGGGTGAGGTTAATATCACATACCCACAGTTGTTCACTGCCATGAGATCACCCACGAGAAGAAAAGGGTATGTCAACATGCTCACAGCAATCTGTAACAAAGAAATATCTGAGGCAATCCTTCTGTTCTTCACAGTTAAGCAAAAAATACTGTAAGTGGAAGGAGGCTTTGTGCAAAAGAAATTGGAAAGGACCAGATATAAACTATTTTTACCAGAACTGGGTTACATGTTAGTAATATAGCTAACCAACTCAGCAGGCCATGGAAACAATTGCAACTGACAAAAACCCCTGCACTTAAGAGTTGTCAATACTTAATATCACAGCTACACTTTTCTGTTGACATGTACATCTGGAAAACAGGACTCCTCTTCACATCCCACTAATTGCAACACAAAGATTTCCCACTAACTGTTCTGAAAAGATAGACCTTCATGACGTTGCTTTTGTCTCATCCCCAGCCAACTGCGGAGGAAGTTGCTATTTGTCTTTAGTCATTCCAAGGTTAAAGTGGTGTGTCCCGCTTTCTCCTGACAAATCCTGCCATACAAATGATCGTTCATACCTCATTGATGATGTGGTTCATGACGGAGGCAGGGCTGGGACTTGGAAGGGCAAGAAGAGAAGCATGACTGGGGAGCTGACTCTTTTGCTACCAGGCCTCGTTACATGGAGCTGCTCCCCAGCCTGCTTGCTCAGCAGTGGCAGCTGATACCAAGACTAACAGGGCTGGATAGGGTAACAGGGGAGTGGGGTAGAAGTCAATTTTTCTATTGTCGGATCTCCAATCACATGGAACTGAACCATCCAACTGGAGACCTGTCAGGAGAAGGCTTGGCTCCCTGTAGCCATTTGTTTGCTGAGACTTTCTGAGATTGCTGAACTCACATAGATCAAAAGGTTTTCAGACTGCCTCAAAAGAGCTCAACAAACACAATTGGTTTTTAACACGTTACAATTGTCAGTTGATAAGGTATTTGTAATCTGCTTCACATGTAAACCTGCATCTCTGTAATCAACCTGTCTTCCCCCCCACTTCCCCAACATCCGAGTTTAAAATCTACGTCAGTCAAGCAACTCTATGCAACTGATGAAGTGAACTACAGCTCACAAAAGCTTATGCCTTTTAATAGAATTTGTTAGTTGGAAAAGGTGCTGCGAGACTTCTGGTTTTCCCCCAATTCAGAGAGTGGAACTGCCTTTGGCCATGCTGGCCGGAAGCTGCATTCCCAAGACATCAGGAAGTGATCAAGCCTGGGAAGAGCAACAAGAGCAATGAAACAGGAACATCCAGCTATACACATTTCAACAGACACAAAGCTTACATACCCCCATCACAAACTTAGTGTAGCTCCGGATGACAGAAGCTTGGTTGAACTGTAAGGAAAAAACAACAACAATAATCCAAAGGTATCTTGGGGTCCAGGGCAACACACATGTTAAATGAATACAGGAAAACACTTGACAGTACACTCTTGCTAGGGAATGTGCAAAGAACATGGCAGAAGCCTTAGCACAACAGCAACCTCATCAGTAACTGAACCCCAGAAGGAATGGCACCATTTTAAACTAGTAAGAGGTGAACAAAAGACATTGCAATTCCAATTGTACTAGGAAAAAAGCCAAGAGATCAATTAGAAGAACACCCTGCCTGACTATAATAAACTTTAGTCACACTGGACCAAGTTTAATATTTAAATCTTATTAATAACCAGAAATGCCAAGTCTTATTATTAGTTAGGAAACGGCTTTCAATGTTCAATAGATTTTGTTTTTCTTTGGACTTAGTTTACTTCCTGCAAAAAAGACAATAACTGAATGTGGGGAAACTACCAGCATAAAACAAAAAGAATTGGCCAGAAGTGGTGAAGGTCATTTCCATAGGAAATGGTTGTTGTACGATAAGACTCAAGCTTGTGAAATTCTGGTTTCTTCCAATCCACCTTCTTCCTTTATATCATCAAGGGTTATTTATTAGATTTATATTCCCCTTTCTTCCACGATCACATGGAAGTCTACATGGGGATGTCCATTTATCCTCAAAACCGCCACATGAGGTGGGTTGGACTGAGAGTGTATGACTAGTTCATAATGAATTTTCATGGCTGAGGTATGAATGAGCACTTCAGCTGGGAGCAGCCGGTGGTCTTACCCACTACACCACACTGGATCTTTGGGGAAGAAATTTTAGAGCCCAATAAGATTAGGAAGGTCATCACTCACATTGTCATCCACGGCATAAGTGTTGATCATATGAGCCAGAAGGTTGCAACACCACAGAAAAATAAGATCACCTAGGACATGAGGAATTAAACCTCTGGGGGAAAAAAAGAATAAGAGAAAATATTAAATAAAAAGACTCTTAAATTAACCTCATACAGTTTGGAGAATAAGAATAGTAAAGCCTGTAAAGATTATATATATGAAATTTGTACTTGGAATACAAAAAACTAGAGAGATTGTTTGGAGCTTAGGGACTAAATTAAATCCTAAGGCGTGTATTAAGTCAATGAAAGATACAAGAACTTAGAACTCCATAAATGCTCTAATACCCATTGAGGAACAGAAAGAAAGACTGAACCCCAGGCCAAATGTTAATGCACAGAGAACAAAAAACTTCTGATACACAGCAACATGCTTTGGAAAACTAATCATAAATATGAATGTACTAATTTAATTAATTCAGCAACAGTAAGTAACTTAGAGCATGCAGAAAGCAATGAGGATGGGGGAGGGCCAATTAGTATTGTATCTATCCATAGGGTGAGAATACAACCACTTATTATGTATGTGCCTACATTTAGCCGCAACGGAAACTGAAACATTTTACTAACCCATACTGATTGAAAGCCATATCCTTGCTACATCCAACCCTATCTTCTAATTAACTGCTGATACTAGTACATATACTTTAGATCAGGCGTGTCCAACCCGTGGCCCGCAGGCCGCATGCAGCCCTGAACAGCTAGTAGTGTGGCCCCAAAAAATCGTAAACTTTTAACATTATTTTGCTATTTTTTTGTGACTCGAGTGTGCGGTGCTCGAGTGCGGACTGCATAGGTAGAAACAATGGAGAGCTGTGTAGGGGAGGGGGCAGTGCAGTGCTAACACCGCCTCCTGCTACACGTCAGCTTGTGGCAACTTGGCGTTATATATATTTCAACCTACCTACACGTGTTCTGTGATGACAGGCATTTATTGTTATTATTATTAAGTAGACATGTAAGTTTTCTTATTTTCTTATTAAACTTTGCTTTGTTTATTTGCCTACCTAACAATTTACGATGGGCTTGTTGTGTTATTTCTTTAAAAAAATATTTATTCCTAAATAAATTTATTCCAGCATGGCTTCAACGTCATTTCAACAGAAAACAGAACCCAAAAAAGAAAAAAAGAAAAATCGCAGATGGAGGAAGAGTATTCAATGAAAAATGGACAGATGAGTACTTTTTTGTCGAGACAAATACTAAGGCACTATGCTTAATTTGTAGGGAAAATGTGTGTTTTCAAAGACTACAATTTGAAAAGGCATTATATGGAAAAACATGCTACCAAATTTGAAGCGTATCAAGGAATTTGTCGTAAAGACAAATTAGTGGAACTGAAAAAGTGTCGTCTCAACAATTTTTTTTTTAAAAGTCACAACTCAAAAGGACTCTATTATAAAAGCTAGTTGTTTGGTAGCAAATCTGATTGCAAAAAAATCAAAACCATTTACCAATGGTGAGTTTATTAAGCAATGTACGGAAAGCGTGGCAGATACAATTTGTCCTGATAAAAAAAGCAATTTTTCTAAAATCAGTTTGTCTCACCAGACTATAGCCAGGCAAACTGAAGAAATAGGAAAATCTATTGAAAGAATTTTGAAGAGTAAAGCTGCTAATTTCAAATTTTATGCTTTGGCGATGGATGAAAGTACTGATGCTACAGATACGGCTCAACTTGCCATTTTTATTAGAGGTATTGATAACGAATATAATATCACTGAAGAAATGGCTTCTTTGGTGCCATTAAAAGACACAACTAAATCTCTTGATTTGTACGAAGCAGTAAAAATGACATTAAAGCAATTTTCTTTAACCATTGTCAATATATCTGGTATATCTACTGATGGCGCCCTGGCGATGGTTGGTAAAAGTGAGGGACTTATAAAATTGATAGAAGATGATGCAAGTGCCGCCGGCAACTCACGTTTGATGAAGTATCACTGCATTCTACATCAAGGAAATGTATGCGCGAAAGCTTTAAAAATGGATAATGTCATGCAACTTGTCATCAAAGCAGTGAATTTCATAAGGGCCAAGGGACTGAATCATCGCCAATTCCAGGAGTTCCTTAAAAGTATGGATGCTAATTATGGGGACATCATTTACTTTTCTGAAGTAAGGAGGCTAAGTCGGGGTAAAATGCTGAAAAGATTTTATGATTCGCGAAATGAAATCAAGTCATTTATGGAATCAAAAAGAAAATTTGTGCCAGAACTTGAAGATGAAAATTGGCTCACAGATTTAGCATTTTTGGTGGATTTGACTGCTCATTTAAATGAGTTAAACATACGTCCTCAAGGTGAAAACCAACTTATCAGTGCAATGTTCCAAACCATAACAGCGTTTGAAATGAAACTTAAAGTATGGCAAGCTCAAGTTATGGAAAATAATTTTATACATTTTAATACATTGGCTAAACACAGTCCTGTGAACAGCGAGAAATATGCAGCCTTGCTTTTCCGTTTGATACAGGAATTTGAGAACAGGTTTCAAGATTTCCGGAAAAATCATCAATATTTTGGTATATTTTTGATTCCATTTTCAGTCGACATAACTACATTACCTCTGAATTTTCAAATGGAATGCAGAGTTGCAATCGGACATTCAACTCAAAGAAAAAATTGATCATGTCTCTCCACTGGACTTTTATAAGACCTATCTTCCCAGAGAAAAATATCCCTCGCTTCACAATCACACCTTATTCATGACATCACTTTTTGGCAGCACGTACATTTGTGAGCAACTATTTTCAAGGATGAAGCACATGAAGAGTAAAATTAGAATTAAAATTTCTGACGAGCACCTTGAGAACTCACTGAGAATTGCAACCACTTTCATCGAACCAGACATTGATGCATTAGTTTCAGAAAAACAAGGTCAAATATCCCACTAGTTTTAAGTTGCCCTATTTTTTAAAAAATTATAATAAAAAATATAAAAAAATAAATGAAGTTTTATTACTTATATGCATTAACTATATTATACAGTATATTTTGTGTGGCCGAAGACAATTCCTCTTCACTCAGTGTGGCCCAGGGAAGCCAAAAGGTTGGACACCCAAGCTTTAGATGTTACCCCTGTGCTAGAGGGTACCAGGGAGGATACAGTGGATGAAAAGATCCATGGTTTTGTTTCTTGCTGCATTGTGTCAATGTAAAAACTCCCTAGCCATCTTTCAGCTCTTCAGATGGATCATTACCTTATCTATGTCGTTTATCTCTCTTTCCCAGTTAGCTTCCAGGCATGCAAATCTTTTGCAGGTTAAAGTGACCTCGTTTTTATGGAATATGTATTACCATTTAGGTTGCCATATTCCTGAGTGTTTACATCAGGGATATGCAAACACTGGAGCCTCTCAAAAGAGTTTCCAACAATGGTAATGTGATAGGAAGTAAATAGAAGGGGAATTATTAAGTAAGTAAGTAATAGCAATGTAATCTTTTAATCTTTTAATTCCTTATAAATTAAATATCTAATGTTTGCCTTGGTTCTATATACTGTTTTGCTCTGGTTCCATCTGCTTTTTGGAGGGAGGCTACCAGCATGCCATTTAGAAGCAAAGTGTGTCTCTCAGTTCAAACTAAGTTGCTCACTTGGGTTTATACCAAGCATCACTTCACTTTTTTTTTGTCCCTTTGAGTCAGGTTTTGACTCCTGCCTTGATAAGTCCCTGCGATTTTCTTCGTAAGATTATGGGAGTGGTTTGCCATTGCCTGCTTCCTAGGGCTGAGAGAGAGCGACTGGCCCAAGGTCACTCAGCTGGTTCTGTGCCTAAGGTGGGACCAGAACTCGTGGTCTCCTGGTTCCTAGCCTGGTGCCTTAACCTTTCTTTAAATCCTTAAATTTGAGAAAATTTAAAGGAGAAAATCTCCACTGAACATTTCAAGACTTTAAAAAAAGCTAATCAAATAAGATGAAAATCTTACCATGTGACCAGGAAAGGTGTAGTTTGATTGTATCCTTAATTTAATACAATGATGTCCATTCTTCAGTTCAAAAGAACTTCACTAATTCATTCTATATGCCATTAAATAGTAAAGGCAGTTAAATTTAGCACTGATTAAAATGTAAGTGCAGAAAAAGATTAATAATCTCCTAGTTTGAATCAGTCCTAATAATTTGTTGGGCTTAAGTAAGTCTTGCAATTCTTTGAAAATATATCTAGAACTTTATGAAGGGAAAAGTTCCAGGTCTAAATATTTTATGAGAACTTGTTATTTTTATGTGAAACACAAATTGTGACTGACTGACGATAAGAGATAGGAAATTGTCAAGTATTATCTCTCTCTTTTTTAAATACATGCCAGAAGGCATTAGCACATGTAACACAGTTTCTGATAAACAATTCTGAACTTTGAACTGAATTATAAAGCTCAAGAGAAGTTGATTGTTCTGAACAGGAGCTGATTCTTCTCAGTGGTGTGAGATTTGATCCTCAAAAGCAACATAGCAACTTCCGGGGAAGAAATGGCGAACTGAAGACAGCTCCCCTAAAAGTAGAGCTGATGACCGTGGTGGAATGAAGGGTCGGCGAGTATACTAGCTCTTCGTAATTCTTCTCTGGACAAGGAGAGGACTTGAGATTTCCCACAAGTGCTCCAGACAGTTGCTCCTTGCAAGGAGACCGCAAGACAGTGGTCTCCGGCAGGTTTAGAGCTCTGGGAGACGAGGGAACAGCCATCTTGCTGAAACTGCAGTCAGTGCCTTCAAAAGGACACTGAGTTCACATAGTTCCTTTTCTAATCACTTTCAGACGTTGCTTGTTTACTGCCTTTCAGATATTAGGAACCTTTGGATTGACAAGTCTGAAAACACTTGGTGAGTTTCCTTCATTCCTTAGCAAAAGAAGTTTTAAATACAAGTTTAAGGACTTTTTTTTTCTTTTGGAATAAACAGCAAAAGGATGATTAGAACTTTGATTTTGGAAAGTTATAAATGGACTAAGGGTCCAGATGGATTTGAAATAAGACTTTGGAATTAATTATAAGAATCCTTCCCATGGGAAAATGCTTTTGTTTTGAATTCTCTTTTAAAAAATGATAGGATGAGACTTTGAAGGTTGGATACTAGAAGGAACTAAAGATTACAATTAAAGGAGAAGAACACTCAAACTCAACTTACAATTACAGAATGGAGCAAAATATTTTAACATTGGACATATTGAAGGATATTTTTGAACAATAGACCCAGAAGTTAATTTTAAGAGTGTCTGCCTCTATAGATAGACTATGCTTAAAATATGTTATGGAAGAGGAACAGGTTTTACCGGAAAAGACTGAGATTGATTTGAAAGTGGATTGAAAATGACAGGCTACAACAATGATATGGAAAAAGATGCTACACTGGACATACAAAAGAACCGGCTGATGTCTTAATAATTAAAAAGGATGTACAAATAACAAACCAAGAGAGTGACCTGGATATTTTTCCTATATTGGATTTACAAAAGAGACTTGTTAAAGCTTTGAAGAATTTTGGGAAAAGGCACAAAGAAAAAATGAAAAGAAATCAAGTTCTAGGACATTATTTGAAGGGACTAAAGATCAAGATTGCTAAAAGTAAAAGGAAAGAATATAAAGTTGGTTTATTTGATCAATGTTAAAATAGATATGCTGTTATCTCTGGTAACCATTAATGGACTTTTGCTGATCAGGACTGAACAATGAGGTTTTAAGGATTTGTCTATAGATAAGAGATGGGATATGGGAACAAGAGATTATTTGTTGTATTTTAAGAGAAGGCGATAAGTTACTAAAATTGTTTATTCTTGTGATAAAGGGGGAAGTCATTTCTTTTTCTTTACTATATTCTTATTTTTCTTTACTATATTCTTATTTTTCTTTCTATTTTTTTCCTTTTCTGCAGTTTCTATTCTTTTTTATTCTTTTTTTAGTTTATAAGTTTTTATCTTTTAATTATAATTTTTAATAAAATTACTGTTAAAAAAAGCAACATAGCAAGTTTGGGCTTAATTAAATTTGCTGGCAATTGGGACAGACTCACGTACACGAAGAATCCCAAGAGTCCTTCTTCTTTCCAAATTGTCCTGACTGAGCTAAACACTTTGCTGTTGACAAAGGAAAACCATTAGATGTGGGCAGAAATGCTTTCTCACACCTCTTAAGCCTACAGTAAATTACTGACCTGCTGCCAGTATTCTTCAACAACAGGAAAAGAAAATGTCTGTATTTCCTGGAAATAATTATTGATATTAAGCAAATAATTTTATTACTACTGGCCAGTGGTATAAAACTCCTTGTTATTATTCTCAGATTGAACTATAGAATGTTAAGAAGATCTTACCTGTATTTAGCTTCTCGTCCTACGAACTGGACCATACAGCGCATAGATATTACTTCAGAAGAAAGGAAAGAGACATGAGTACAGAAGTAGTTCATTTATATGTTTGATGCAAACTAAGCCAAATGTGAAACAAGAACTCAACCTGTAAATTTCTAGTATTCTATCAGCCACAATCCTTCACTTATGTCTAATAACATATAAAAATATGTACCTGAGTACCATGCTAAAAAAACCCTAGCAAATTAATTGTGAAGTTTTATGAACTGAATGAATGAAAGTTATGAATCACATACATGCATGTATAATTTCATAAAGAGATACTTGCAGATGTATCCATCTATAAACAGGAGGATTAAAAGTCTATGAAATGGAAAGGGTAGCTGTGGCTCTTCTGCATGTTTAATTTGAATAGATTGGCTCCACACAGCCATAATGATTAATTATATACCATCAGGTCTTAGTGACCACATATATAGGTTTTCTCTAGGAAGATCTGTCCACAACCTGCTCCATACCACCAGAGCCATTAGCAAATAATACTTCTTACTACACTGATTCAATGCCTGAGGAAGGACACTGATTTTACACTGAGAAAATATCTCAAAATTGACTGATTCATAATAGCAAAAGAAATCTCAACTGAAATATTCTACAAGCCTCTGGAATTCAGAATTCTCTTCCCACAGTGATCTACCAGTTGCCTATGGGAAGCCTAAAAAGATTATCTACAAAAGTAGTAACAATGGTTTGTATCCCCAATGAACTGGAATTCAGAGCCTTACTGCCTCTGATATTATATATTTATAGTATAATATTTATAAATATGAAGATGATTCAGAATTTAAGGACATTTAAGGACATTTCCCACAGGAAAAGTAGATAGGAACAAAATATAGACCAACAAGACAAAAATCCTGTGAAATGCCTAGCTTCCTCATTTTGCCAATCTAGAATTGCCAACTCCAGTTGAAACCAGTCTGAAGATGTCCTCCTCAGTAAATGTGTGCCAATAAAACACTTTTGTGCACATACTGTATGTGTATGCTTATATATACAGTATGCCTGCTAGAAATTACATGCCAAAGTAGGCCAGGGCCCAAAGAAACAATTTTGAATAACTTATTAATGTCTGTAAAACAGGACACCCAATTATAAAATCAGTAAGTTTCCCATCTGCATATACAACCATTCTCTCTTATACACTCAAACTCCTTTCACACACCTACAAACACACACACCTCCCTACTTCCAGTAGAAACAGCAAAAAAGTAGGGAGATGGAAAAGAAGGGAAGGGAAAGGGAATAGCACTGGGAAGGCGGAAGAGTTAAGTGGACAGAGAAGGGAAGAAGAGAGGGCAAAGTATTAAAAACAGAGTTAAATACATCAGGCAAACACCTTTTTGCAAGCAGGGACTAATCTTCAGACTAATTTTCAAGGCAAATACACTTTTAGACAAAATATCTATAGTTATTTGTATGTCCTGCCAATTCCTTTGTTTTCAATAGTGTCTTCAATTCTACCCAGCAATAGTTGATTAATGGGGTGGGGTGGGGTGTCATCTTATTAGGTATATATGGTAATATATGGCCAACATAACAAGGGGTGTGCAAAACCTTTTGAGAGCAAAAGTTTCTGGTGCCCAAACACCTCATTCTGACTTCATCAGAAGTGATCCCATCTCAAAATAGACCATTCTGAATGAGAAGTAGAGGTAGGCTAAGCCCATTTCATGTCCAAATCATTTATGCTGAGGTGGAATACAATGTTTCAGGTTGAAACATTTTGCACACCACTAACCATGACAGGTAACCACTGATTCTAGCTCAGAATCAACTGAATATTGGTCACAGTACAGTGGGATAACATGTAAATACTTATGTAAATAAATAAAATTCAAATTATAAATTACTTCCAATTTTATAAGAAAAAAATACCATTAAGAGATTAAATCAGAACTGAACTGTCTTTTCTGTTAACAAAATGAATATTTAAGCAGAGATGGGACTTGACAAGAGCAGATTGCACAACTCACCATGAAGTGGATGAGAAATAATTCGGGATACACACTGTACCACCATCTCATGGCAAGTCTGATAAAATATGAAGATAGAGCACTTCTTTATCTTCAGCAAACAATCTCATAATCAGTAGACTATGATGAGAAACTTGTTATTTTAAATACCTTAGTTTTGTTATTTGAAAAAAAGTATTTGCCAGACTACACAGAATGCAGTAACAGTCTCTGAGCTACCCTAAGTCATTCTCTGGGTCTTACACTGTTGCTCTAACGGAGCCCTGTCCTATATTATTCAGATACAGGTAGTCCTCGAGTTAAGACAGCAATTGGGACCAAAATGTCCGTTGCTAAGCAATGCGGTCGTAAAGCTTGACATCACACAACCACATCACTTAGCAACGGCAATCCCAGCACTCCCCGTTGCCATCATTAACTGAATTCCACCAGTCGTTAGTCGAGGACCCACCCTGGTCCAAGCCATTCCCGGCTTGGTCCCTCCCAGCCCTGAGCCTCGATTCTTCCAAGGTAAGGGACTGCCTCCCCTTCAACTCCCCCAAATTGCCTATTCCTCCCCATCTCTGCCCTTCTGGCTGCCCTGCACCCTGCCTTGTGGGGAGGCAAGCAACCTCAGAAACGCACGGCTCTGGGACTGCTTGCCATGCTGCAGCTCAGGGGCTTCTTGGTGCACCGTGGCTCTGGGGCTGCAAGAAGCCCGAGCCGCAGCGCAGTACAAAGCCGCAGCCATCCCGGGAGCCACCCCGCAGCCTCCCCAGCCCGGCCCAGCACTGCAGCCTGGCCCAGCCCAGCCCAGCCCGGCCCACCAGCGCAGCGCAGCGCAAAGCTGCAGCTGCCCAGCCCAGCAATGCAGTGCAAAGCCACTGCAGCCCCAGGAAACCCCAGCCGCCCTCATCACCCTTCATTCTGAGGCCCCTGCTGCCCTGCGCTCCACCACCCCAGTGACTTTCACTGTTGTCTTGCTCCCACTGCTGACGAGGCGTGCCCGGCCTGGCCCTTTGGGAGACAGCTGCTGGCCACGTGAGGCCTTCTTCCCCAGGTCTTGTGAGGAAACTGCCGCAGACAACCTCGGGAAGAAAGCCTCATGCAGTCAGCAGCTGCCTCGTGAGGGCCAGGCTGGGCATGCTTGGTCATCAGCGGGAGCAAGGAGACAGTGAAGGTCAGCTGGGCGGCAGAGCACAGGGCAGCAGGGGCCGCAAAGTGCAGGGGGCCAAAAGGGCGCAGTTGGGGGGTAGATAGGCGAGTGAGGGGAATTGAACTGCCCCTGTTGTCACAAGTGCAAGTGGGCTGCCAAGCACCCAAATTTGGTCACGTGACCACAGGGGTGCTGCAACGGCTGTAACTTAGAGCCAGTTTGGTCTAGTGGTTAAGGCAATGGGCTAGAAACCAGGAGTCTGTGAGTTCTAGTCCTGCCTTAGGCCTGAAAGCCGGCTGGGTGACCTTGGGCCAGTCACTCTCAGCCCAACTCACCTCACAGGGTGGTGGTTGTGGGGAAAAGAGGAGGAGGAAGGAGTATTAGGTATGTTCGCCGCCTTGAGTTACTTATAAAAATAATAAAGGCGGGATAAAAATTAAATAAATAAATAAAAAATAAAAAACTTCGGGGACCAGGCATAAGTACCATTCATTCAGCACTATAACTTCAGTCGCTGAATGAATGATCGTAACTCGAGGACTACCTGTAAAACAGGTTGCAAACATGCCAAGGACAACCCCAAGGTACCCAGGTAGCAAACGTATGATGGGTTAAGTTGAAAGAGAAAAAATATATTGCTCAAACTATACAAGTTTGAGGAAATGTTTCAGCTTTACTCTGTGTATTACAGGAATTTTTTAAAGTGTTATTTCACTTTTAAACTTCCTGAAGGCAAAAAGATTGACCCCACTTTTAGCAGTCTCAAGATTATCTCTATTAAAAATAATTAGAGAAAACATATTAGTATTTATTTAGTTGAATAGTTTAGTAGGTGAAATCTTAACATCCTTAATTTTATACTATTCATATAATTTTTCCCACCTCACAAGGGTCTGAGGCATTTTTTCAAACTAGGTTTAATCACACTAGAAAAGAGAAGATTTGGGGATACAACATTCATATTGAACTTCTTAAATTATTCATTAAAATATATAGTCTTTCGAAATACAAAATATTTAAGAAATGAGAAGTTGCTTAAAGGTTCCACCTCTTTTGCCACTTTCCTGACAGATGTCTTCATGTCATCCTTATTGGAAACATGTTCAATATCTTCTAGAGGGAAGGCCTGAGGTATAAAAGAGAAAGTAAATCAATTCTCAAGAGGCCTGATTATGATAAGAAATAGAACTTGACATATGAGGTCTTTCTAACAGTGATACTCCCAAGACCCGGGGAAAAGAGAGGTCATCACATCTGTACCCTACTTGTCCTCCAAGGAATTCAGAATAGCGTATCTGGGGTGATTATTCTATTATATCTTTGCTGAAAACCAGAAACTGGACTAAGAACATCCAATATAGTATGGAGTGAGGACTTTAACCCAGAGAACCATTCATCTTTGCTTCCCCCCCCAGCCCCCCCCCCCACTTTCCTTCCCTTGAGCCACACCGCTGCTGCAAGAATACGCTAATGGAAACCTATGTTTCTGCCTGTTCTGAAAATGTCAGGCTCAAAAGCATGCTGGTGCTTCCTGTTCATCAGCCACAGCATGGGTGAGCCTACACCTAAGTTGAGGAAAGATGAATGAGTTTCCCTTCCAAGCAATGCACAGAATGGAGGGATATGATAGTCTGCATAGTTGGATGAGACAGTGCTGAGGTTTCGGAGCTTTCCTGTGCACAGCAGGAGTGGATGGCGGCCAACTTGTCTTGGCAGGAGACAGAGCGGCCCTTCTCCCACTCTTAATGAGGAGCTGTCACTAAAGATTAGAAAAGTGAAACCAGCAGCCCCACTGTCAAAGGCAGGCCAAGGATTGTCAGACTAACGGGCTTTCACAGGAAATAAAAGGTCACTAAGAAAGGACCAGCACTTCATTATTCTTGCGAGGTTAAAGGCTTTCAGACAGTCCTAAAGCAACTTGATGGTGCCTTAATAATCAATTATGGTCCAGGAGGGCTATCAGTATGTGACTGTGGCATAAAATCCTGGAGGACTCAGGAAATGGTGATGCACAGCATTAAAAAAAAACCCCAATAACGTGTTTTGAGTGGTTCCATCTCCTATGAGGCCAGCTGTTGCCACTGCTTTTTGAGTTCAACACCTCAGGTTCTAAGAAACATTTCACTGCTTCTGTTTGGAAGAAACAGCTTTATTCTACAACCAGAAGGTTTGCTGTTGCTGTTGCTGCTTTTGAATTTCAATCCCTTCCCAAGTCCAACTAGGCAAATGCAGAAGCTGAGACTTCAGCTCTGAGAAAGTGTTAGCCTGGACATTTATTACACAATAAATTACACAATTTAGCCTCACAAGTAGCCTTTTCAGCACAAAGATATTAGATAACAAATGTGTGACATACTGTACCTTCTTCACTTGTTCTCGGTTTATGGTAGATAAAATGCTAGAGATGATGCGAGGAGAAACACCACGGAAAAGGCCCATTTTCCCATCCACTTCCACAACGTGCCTGGCTAGGGATAAATGATGTTGAAGTCACTTCATCGTGATTTTGCAAAAGCCTTAACATTTAGATGACTGGATATCTATATATAATAATACACATCTTAGGCGTTAAACTATCCACTGACATTAAGATGGTAAAAATTTTGAGAAAACCTTTGCATTTTCAACTATTCTTTCAGCTGTGGTCTGCCTACCTTAAAGAGTTACATTGGATTTTATTGTGCTAGGTCAGAGTGTGAAGATTCCTTTAACTTGTGCTTAGCTGTGTTGCCTCCTTCCACCCAAAAGGGTTCAGGTTATAATCTGCAAAATTTTTGAAAGGAATTTTATAGAGCATAAGTTATTATAAACTTCAGATGGCTGGAGAGAGAGGGGAAAAAATGTCCCTGTTATAATGCTGTAGTTGCTTACTACAATTGCTTGTAAGATTGATTCTAAATTTAGCTAACTAGAAAGCAAATTTTGTTCCTTAAATCTTCATCATTGGCGATCACTCGTAGCCAAGTAAGATTGTCTTCCAAGGGTAAACTTTTAACAGTGGATCCGTAAGTGGCTCATCATGACCATCCCCACCCGGAAACCTATGCCCTCATTGTGGGAGGTTGTGCGGATCCAGAATTGTTCCCTAAATATACCTTTTATGTTTATAAAAGAGAGAGACAGACTGTTTCATTAACAACAGGTCTACAAAATAATGATAAAACAGTAATATTATTTAAGAGCTTAGTCATACAGTCAGCAAGCAAAAAACTACATTATCAAAGAATCCTGATTATGAGCTACAGGACCAAATAAAGTTTTATACTATATATCAACAGCAAATACCAATAAATGCAAATCACTGGGTTTTTCTCTAGAGCAAATTGGGATGTGTTTGTGTATCTTCTGTTACTATACTGATCATAAATGCGTCTCTCCACTTTTAACTGATATCCCGTCTCTTCCAAAACAGATTGCTAATCAATATTATTTAGTAAGTGCTAAGTACTTTTCTCTTAAGGATAAGTGATATGACAAAAAGAAGTTAGTCAAATCCTCAGTTACTGTAATTATTACGACAAAACCTTTTATAGAAAAGGACTTTTAATGAAGGGAATTTTTTATGTTTTTGATTAAAAGATTTAAATTTGTTTGCCTATTCAAAAAGAAAAAAAAAAAGCTAAGTAGAAATACAAGTGTTTAATGGCTTAACCATCACTAGATTTTTTTTTACACATGAAGGCCCAAACTGTGACTTTTGCCCTAGGCACAAACTCTTCTAAATCAAGAAGAACCAAAAATATTCTATATCTTATTGTTTTTGCATTGTCATAAAATCTTTTGGCATTATAAACAAAACATTTCCCTATGCATCTCATACATCTAAACAAAAATAACAAAATCTGATTTCTATTTAGAAGCAAGTCTGATTGAATTTAGTGGATATGTAATGATAGGGCTGGAAGCTTACAAAATGTTACTATTAAGATTTTATTTAAGAAATACATATATAGCTTTAGCACCACTTTTTCTCACCCTGAAAAATTATTTCTCACTCTCAAGCTTGATATTCTTGCAAGATGGAAGTGACTGGAGACTGTTTCTCATGTACCAGGTATATTCCCATTGAATAGTATACTCAGAAATCATGTTTGTTAAAAAGAGACACATCTGAATTAGCAATGTAGTAATATTATTTTTTATTCATTATTTTGGAATGTTACATTATCCTCATTGGACCCACTGACAAATTTACTTATTAGGAGATGCTCACCATATGTAAAGAATCCAGGAAGGTAGAATACTTTTCTCCCCAGTAAATTTCTCCCAACAGTTGGAGGTAGAGGCTCATGCCCAACCTTTAAAAGAAATATGAAAAAGGTAACACCTGTTTCTTACAAGTATCCCCATCCCAGTGAATTTTATTCATAGGTTTACAGCTCACATAGGAGCAACTCGCTATTGCTCTCAACTCCTACTCTATTCACTTTTTTCAACTTTTTTTTTCTTTGGGTCAGTCTTGACTCCTGGCAACTGCCTGGACTAGTCCCTGTAGTTTTCTTGCAAGATTTTCAGAACCCTTCTGCCCAGGGCTGAGAGAGAGTGACTGGACCAAAGTCACCCAGTTAGCTCCTTGCCTAAGGCGGGACTAGAACTCAGATTCTCCCAGTTTCTAGCCTGGCGTGTGTGCGTGCATGTTTGTTTGTTTGTTAATTATAGGCCCAAAGCATTTTGTGTTTTCTTTGCTAAGTGGTACACTCAAGTCTAGTCACTTTGGAAAAAAGAACACCAGACATATTCTCATTCTCTCCTTTGCATAGCACTAAGTTTTTCTGAACTGAAACACACTTTACAAAATATGCTTGAGACGCACCACCAGTAGAAAAGATTTTTTTCCGCCGTTCCAAAGGCAGGGATGCCTACTGCAATTATCTCATCGTTATTTGAAGCACCTAATCAAATACAAATGGATCACACTACTACTTGGAAGGAAAACCAGCAGTAAATCTTAGGGTTCTAGTTTAAAGTGGAAATAAAACGCCAGAAGGCGGCCACGGCAAACCACTTTATATTATTACCCACCCCCGCACCCCTGCCAAATTACATTAACAGATCTATGTAGTTTCTAGGAGGTGAGCTCCTCTTTTAATTATCTTGGTCGTTTCAAAGCACTGTTTTTCAAACTTGGCAGCTTTAAGATGTGTGGACTTCAACCCCCAGCAAGCTGGCTGGGGAATTCTAGGAGTTGAAGTGCACATATCTTAAAGCTGCCAAGTTTGAAAATCACTGTTTTGAAGCAACTTGTCTGCGGAGCCAAACTCCTTATGATAACTGTCAAAACACCAAAGAGGAGCTGTAGAGAAATCGCCACCTCTTTCGCGAAGCCAGCCCTTTATAATGAATCACCCACAAACCCTGGGAGCAAAGAGCTAATCATCCATCAAGAACTGTCTTCGCTGGGACTGAGAGGTCGTGGGGCATGTCGCACCTCAACGGCTAAACTTAAGGGTCAGGCCGCCCCTGACCTACTAGGGCCGCTGTTCCACATTTCCCCACACACCTAACAAACATCTCCTGCCCTCCGAAACCGGCAGAGGAGAATTGGACCCGAACTGCACCTGCACCAGAAGTTTCACGTAGAGCAGCGGGTGGCTGAGGACCGTGAAGCCAGCGCTCAGTGCCACGAAAAGAGCGTCCGCGCCCTCAGCCGGACCGGGTCCCATTCTTGGCCCGGCGGGAGTAATCCCAGGACTCACAGGGATGGCAGCCATTCCCCCCGCCCGCATCCAACCAGGAAGCGCTCTTCCGCGGTCACGTGATTAGCGCTTTAGCGTTATCACGTCTCGCACGGCAGTGGCCTATCGCATGGAGCGGTTGGCTTGGCCGGCCTCATATATAGAGACAAAAACGTGTAGAAAGACGACTGGCAGGTCGGAGTACAAAACGAGGGTTCACTACTATACTTCCATCCTATTGGCAAGAGAACTGGAAGTTTGTGTCGGTGATCTCGCAGGAGCGAGCTCGACTAGGGGGTCTCTCTGATTGTCTTTACTCAATTGAAAAGGAAAAGCAGTTTCGTTCTCATCCTATCTTTCCCCCCGGCCTCCACCCCGACGGATTGGGAACTCCACAGCAAGCAATGGAAAAACTATCTGATTTTTCGCACGTCTGAAAGGATTGCCGCGTCTATCCTCAAAGGGCAGCATCACAGAGAGGAATGTGTACTTCGTATCTTATGTATTTGGCCTTACTACTCCGGCGAGCACTTATTTTTTGAATGAAAATGATTTTTTTAATGTCCTCCTTTGCAGACTAAAGCCACATAGCAGAGTAAAATGAGTTGCGTGGCGCCCCAGTCACGCATGCAAAACTGCCCTTCGGTTGTAACAAAATCCAGTCTCCCGACTTGACCTCGAGGGAGCCCACCTCCACTGGACTAGAAAAGCAAAACACCCACACACCCGTTATAAGAAGCCGACGGGAAACCATTTTTTGCCTGGATAGTTGCCTGAAGCGATCACCGGACGTTGAATGCGTTTTGTCTTACTGTGTTCATTGGTTCTAAACCAGACATTTCCAAACTTTTCATGTTGGTGACACACTTTTTAGACATGCATCATTTCGCGACACACTCTTACAGCAGGGCATCATTTCGCGACACACTCTTACAGCACGGCACCAGGCAGGCACTAGGACCTGCGCGGAATCACAGCAGGTTTGGAGGCAGCAAGGCACAAGGCAGGCACTAGGACCTGCATGACCCAGACACTGCAGCCGACACACTAATGTGTCCCGACACACAGTTTGGAAAGCTCTGCTCTAAACAGTTGAATTAAAGTTCTTCGCTGGGAGCTTGGAAGAGCCCTCTTTGCGCCGCCAGGGAGAGGAAAACCCCTGAAAGTTTAGCCGCCTGGTGGTCCTCCGAATAATACAGTGAAATCTGTACCCGCCCACTGCCTACATTTTTCTATGTGTCGCATCCCTGAGGGGACACCATTGTGACTAGAAAGGCGAAGACTAGCAAGAACAACAACAGCAAAATCTCTCAAGCACTCTTTCTTTTAGTGTTTTTTTTAGAAAACTTAAAGCATTTTCAAAATATACATAAAAACTAAAAAGATTGAAACAAAGAAGCCTACAAAGAAACAGAACTAAAAAGGTGTGAAAAAACACAAAACAAACTACTATTTTACTGTAAACCGCCCAGAGTCCCCCTTTGGGGGAGATGGGCAGTGATATAAATATATATATATAAATATATATATACATACATACATACTACAAAGTGACTTCCAACTTTCTATAACAAAGATATACATAAATCAATATCAATCTCTTACTCCAATTCATATTATAGTAAACATTATTTCTATAAAGCATAGCTTTCCAAATTCTGTGTCACGACACTTTGTCGCAACACGCAGTTTAGTGTGTCGCGAAGCAGGGGCGCGCAGTGCGGGGGCGCGCGTGGTGGCGGTGTGTGTGGCGGGCCATCAGCGCTTCCGTGTTTTAGCGAGGCCGCCGCTGCAGCCGCTGCCGTGCATGCTGCCGCCGCCGCGCCCCCCCCGTGCCACCGCCATGCACTCTGCCGCCGCACGTGCCCACTGCTATAAAGCATTTAAATTCTCATCATTACATTCCCTTCTAAAACAAAATTACCCTTCCAATTAAAGAAAAACATAAAACCCTTCAAACATAATTTGGAACCTAATATAGTAACAAACACTACCCTTCTTCACTATAATTTGCTCCTATCTGCCAACTAAACTAACATTAACCAAAAATATAAAAATTATCCAAACAGCATGAACGTTTATCTAAACCAGTGCTTTCCAAAGTCCCGCCGTTGGTGATACACGAACGGCGGCGACAGCGGCCGCCTCGTGTTTCGCGCTAAAACTGGGAAGCGCTGATGGTGCGCTGCTGCTGTCGCCACTGCTGCCACACACACACCACCGCTGTCGCCGCGCGCGACGCCACAGGGCGGCGGCAACACACCATCAGCACTTCCGGGTTTTGTGAGCTGTTAATGACATGCCTTCAAGGGAGAGTAATGAAACCATATATATTGCAATAGAAATGTTTCATTTCCCCACAAAGGGGCAAGGTGACAGGGTTACATTACAATGTTTATATGAGAATTGTTCATGATCTGTTTGCTGAAATCATAATGGGGAGAGGGCTGCGATGAACAACATAATAGTAACAGCAACATAATAATGATGTTGGTTCGCTCCCTCCTCAAGAAGCCATTGCTAGATCCTGCCATACTGGACAATTTTCATCCAGTATCTCTTTTCTTTTTTAGGGAAGGTTGTGAAGAAGGTGCTATGTAGCAGCTTCAGCGGATCCTGGATGAAGAAGATCATCTGGATCCCTTTCAGTCAGGATTCAGGCCTGGGCATGGGACAGAAACGGCCTTGGTTGCACTTTTGGATGATCTCTGCTGGGAGCACAATTGGGGTAGTGCATCATTCCTGGCTCTACTAGACCTCTTGAAGGCTTTTGATACCATCAACCATACAGTAGTATCCATCTGGATCGGCTCCATGGGGTGGGAGTGGGTGGCACTGTTCTGTGCTGGTTCTCTTCCTTTCTATGGGGCCGATACCAGTCGGTGTTGATTGGGAGTGAGAGGTCCCACCCTCAGCCCCTGTGGGGTTCCACAGGGTTTGGAACTCTCTCCACTCCTGTTTAACATCTACATGAAGCTGTTGGGTGAGATCATCCATTGCCATGGGGTGAGGTATCATCAGTATGCAGATGATAATTATGCATCTCCGCACCTAGCAAACTAAGCAATGCTGTTGAAGCCCTGTCTCGGTGCCTGGAGTCTGTGTGGGTCTGGATGGGGAACAACAAGCTTCAACTGAACCCTGGCAAGACTGGGTGACTTTTAGGGCCTTTCAGATCAGGGACTTTATCATCTTTGGTACTGGATGGGGTTGCACTGTCCCAAACAGAGCTGCTGAGCAATCTGGGGGTCCTTTTGGACTCACAACTCCTGCTTGAGGAGCAGGTGGCAGTTGTGGCTAGGAAGGCCTTTGCACAGCTTTGTGTTGTGCACCAATTGTGCCCATTCCTGGATTGGGAGACTCTACTTACAGTTACACATGTCCTGGTCACCTCCCGAATAGACTACTGTAATGCGTTGTACCGGGGGCTGCCCTTGAAGAGGGAAGCTTCAACTGGTGCAAAATGAGGTGGCGCAGGCAGTTATGTGTGCCCCTAGAACGGCACACGTAATACCTCTGCTCTGCAAGCTGTGTTGGTTGCCAGTTTGCTTCCGGGTTCAATTCAAGGTGCTCTTTTTAACTTTTAAAACCCTACATGGCATGGGACCAGGTTATTTGAAGGACCACTTCTCCCTGGGTACATCTGCCCATCCCATAGGTCCAGCAGGAGGGGCATGTTACAGGTCCCATCTGATGGGACCCAGGAGACTTTTCTGCTGTGGCACCTGCCCTATGGAACATCATTCCCTCTGAGGTGAGATGAGCCCCAACCCTCTTGTCCTTCCAGGAATCTCTTAAAACATGGTTTTTTCAAGCAGGCTTGGGGATTTTATTTTATTTATTTATTGTGATATTTATACCCCGCCTATCCCCTCCCTAACGGAGGACTCTAGGCGGCTTACATACATATACATTTTTCCAATTCCATTATACAATTCACCATATACAGTGCCCGCACGTAAGGGGAGGGAGTGAGGGAACCGACTCTTCTAAGGCTCCGGACTACATATCCCAAGATGCCTTGAGCCGGCTGCTGACTTCCTGTAGATGTTACTTCCGGGTCCATCGTCACCACCGCCATTCAATCTTTCCTCCGATCTTTTTTCCTCCGGTAGACCGACTCCCGACAGGACGCCAGCAAATTCTCCCACTTAAGGTGGTACCCATTTATCTACTTGCAAAGCTTTCGAACTGTTGACAGGGATACCATGGTAGTAGGGAGCCTGCAAGATGGTTGTATTGTATGTGAGATTTTGGTGCATTCTTCCGTGATCTTTTTTTTACATTTTATTGTTTTTAATGGTTATTTAAGATTTGTTTCAATTAATTGTTTTATTGTACGCTGCCTAGTGTCATGTCAGTTATATAAATTTGATAAATAACCCACAATATACAGTGGTGTTAAAAACCATTAGCCATCCAAACCATATTTCCTCACCCTGTTTCAGTCTTGGCTTACACTATGGACTATTGCTGCCCCATGGTAGTTCTGTATCAGTCAGCCTGTCCACATTCCAATCTGCAAAATGGGAATAAGCATGCAATTTTTTTGAAAACAGTTCTCAGCTTCCTGCAGGAAGGCAGTTACACTTTTACTTTTCAGATTGTTAAGATTTAACTCTTCTCCCCATATTTTCCACTTGAAACACAACTTGAATTAGAATGTGTAGGACCTTCTCTGTGTACTTTGTATTATGTGTACTATGACGTGTCACTAACTTCAACTTCATTTTTCCCCCCAGTGTTCCTTATGAGTAGCTCCACTCTAAAGAAGGAAACTGGTTGTGTCAAAAGTATCCAGACAGTCCTGTTAGTAGACAATTCAATGAGTAGTTAATGAATTGCCTATCTAGAATATTTAAGTGGAAGTTGTAATGCAAAAAGTGTATACACACTGAAGAAGTCTTATGGTGCTTCCTTGTGTCTGAAATAGTTAAATTTTCATGTATCAAATCAATGCCTGGATTTAAGAGATAAACTGCAAAACCCTGTAAAACCTATTTAATATATATGTATGTATAATTAGTTCTGCAACTAATGTTTTGCCCCAGGAAAGCTCTTTCTTCCCTCTCTTCCTGTGGCATTGAGGATGAAAGTTTAATGATATAATGGAACTAGATCCTTGAATCAAGACAGAGCCAGTGGTAAATGAAAAGAATACTTACAGTAAATACATTATAATAACTTAGAATAATATAAATTTAATTTATAAGATATCTAATTGTGAAGCTCTGCATTTTGATCCTTTCACTCACAGCTCTGCCCTCAGTACTTCCTCATAAGTTTCCTATTTATAGTAAGTGATAGTTACAAGAGGCTTTTCTTGCCTCACAGAGAAAGACAATTTGCACATTGTTCGCTTGGTTATATAGTCCTATCAGTTTTTTTTTTAATGCAGCTATTTCTCAGAAAAGTTCCATGTAAGAGACCATAAAGAAATCCACGGGTTTCAAGTTGTCCGTTCTCCTAGGTGCCTGGCTAAAGAATTGCAGATCCGGTTGCAGATTGTAAAGAAGAGTAAGACTGATGGAGGAGAAACAGAGGCTTCCACAAACCTCGGTGGACTCCCTAGTGCATGCATTTGAGAACTTCAGGTACAAGGGACTTGGGGAGATATTGTAACGTCAGGGTTGAAGACCAGTTGACCAAGAAAGAGCTCAAGTAGTGGAGAACTGAAATACAGGAATTATTTATGAAATTATCATTTTGGGGAAAACGCTTTGAAATCTCTGTAAATTCTGTCTCTAGTTCTAGACATCAAAAAGGACAGTGAGAAATTGGAACAAGTTCAGAGGAGGGCTAGTAAGGTGGTGAATCTGGAAATCAAGTCTTGTGAGGTACAGTTAAAGGATCTGGGTATGTTTAGCCTACAGAAAAGACTACAGAAGAGAGATACGATATGATAGTCTTCAAATATCTGAAGGGTTCTTACACAGAAGAAGGAGTGGATTTATTCTCTGTTGCCCCAGAAGACAAGACTAGAACCAATGAGTTAAAACTACAAGGATGGAGGTTCAGGCTAGATGGAGGAAGTTTGTATGAGATGTGGAATGGGCTGCCACATGAAAGTGGAACAGGCTGTGGTGGAGTCTACTTCACTGGAGGAGAAGGTTGAATGATCATTTATCAGAGATGCTCCAGTTGATCCTGCACTGAGTTGGGGGTTGGCCTAGATCATTCTAATGACCCTCCAAACTATGTTATACAGCATTCAACATTGCTGTAACTCTTTAGCAACAATAGCCTTTTTAATACTTCCTTCATGCAAATATACAGAAGGAAAGCTAGATTTTGGTCACTAGTCTCACTCTGTTATCATCAGAAGGTTTGAAAAATCACCTTCTGATTTTATATGCATGTATGCGCTTCATGCAATTGGGAACCTTGATTGGGGAGGGTTTCCAGTTACAGTAAGAGTTATTTGCATCTAAAACCATTTTCGAATTTCTACCAGTGAGTAAAGTCAGAGGATTATGGCTACAGCAAATATAGCGCCCTTCTTTGGAAAAGCAGTAAGGATTAATTTCTCCTCAGTGCCTTAAAACAGTCCAAAGCCATGGAGTATCGACCTGCATAAATGTTGTTTAGTAACTAGGTTAGAGTCAAGAAGTTTGCTTTTCGACTTGGGCTTTTATGCTATGGAAAAAAGTGTATTCAGCATACTTTATCTTTTATGGTGTGATTTCCAAATCTGTCCTAAATTTTTCTGCTGTCTTATATTAGAACATGATATTTGGAAACTCTTTTTATCACACTTGATCACTGAGGCATTTTTATTTCTGAACTAACTAGAGTTTGCCAAGTAATTAGCTGGATTTAGTCTTTTTATTCAGATACTTTGCCCAAACTCTGAATATTTAGGGTATAGAGAGGGGTGTGTGTGTCCAAGAGCAACTCCTGTAATGATGTGCAGGAAGGATGGGATAGCAAACTTAATTCCTTTGCTACCATCTACTGGTTGCCTGGAGTTTTGTAGACTAGAGCTGGTAACCCTGGTCAAATTGATTTTTGAAATTTTATTGTATGACTTTGGAGCCCCCATTTTTATGTATCTGGTTTGACTGTTCTGGAACCCTCTGAATAGTTTTCTGTTGATCATGAACTGTGGTTTGCTTTTTAAAGTTTCACTTTAAAAACTTACTAGTCTCACCCTTGGTAAGAGGAAATAAATACTGATTTTGGGGGAAATTGAGGAAGCTTAGGGACATTATGAAGACTCTGAAACAGAAAAGAGGATGTAGTCCTTCATAGTAACACTCAGTTTGGAAAAAGAAATGTGGAAGATTCTTTGTTGTCCCAGCTTTATTTTTGCATAAGCTGATCTTAACTGTAAGAGACATAAACAGAAGATCTGATGGCTATAGGAAAGGAAGAAAAAGAGCAGAACATATTTTCGAGGATCTTGCACCCCATATCTATCATTCTTTGATATTGTACTGTAAGGTTGCAGTGGGAATTGGTTAGATTCATTTCTTTTATGGTATGTGTATTCATTCATTCATTCATTCATTCATTCATTCATTCATTCATTCATTCATTCATTCATATATATACAGTATATACCTGCATTCCTTCATTTATTCAGAAGTAAGTTACATGGCCTTGATGTATCATATCATATCTCTAGTGCAGAGCTTTCCAAACTGTGTGTCGCGACACAAAAGTGTGTCGCCACACACAGCGTGGTGTGTTGCCACACCACCCGGAAGCGGTGGCGCGCGCGTGCACGGTGGCCGCCACGCACGCGCGCGCCGCCGCATGCCCCCCCGCGCCGCCGCACGCCCCCCCGCGCCGCCACCGTGTGCGCGCGCGTCGTCGCACCCCCCCCGCGCGCCGTCGCTGTGCGCACTCGCGCCGCCGCTGCCGCTGGTGTGTTGCCAGCAGCAGCACTTTGGAAAGCCCTGCTCTAGTGGCATGTTCAAAGTTAATAACTCTATCCATGTTGGCCTCTATAACATTTCCTTGTTTGTTTTTAAAAAGGTAAAGTTTCCCCCCGCACATTTGTGCAGTTGTGTCCGACTCTAGGGGCCGGTGCTCATCTCCGTTTCTTAGCCGAAGAGCCAGCGTTGTCCGAAGACACTTCCGCGGTCATGTGGCCGGCATGACGCACGTGGAACGCTGTTACCTACCCACCGAAGTGGTACCTATTCATCTACTTGCATTTGTATGCTTTCGAATTGCTAGGTTGGCAAGTGCTGGGGCTAGTGCGGGAGCTCACTCCGTCACGCAGGGCTAGGGATTCGAACCTCCGAACTTGTGATCTTCAAGCCTGGAGTCTTACCCACTGAGCCACCACTTAAATCATTCTAACCATATATCTTAATTCGGCTTTTAAATGAGTGCTATTACACTGAATATGCACATTAACTTATGTAAAGAAATATATGTTTCGCTTTTGTTTTGGGCCTCTCTTGAGTGGTTTGTACTGTATTTTGAAGAAGTAGATGGAACAGGACAAATTTCTGAAACCTTTGTTTTTCTGTGGACAGGCCCTGCTGTAGTCCTGAGAAAAAACAGATCCTTCCCCAATCCAGGCTTCAACTAACAACTCCAAGTCCTATGGTATCTTCCATGCTACCATCTGTGACAGGTGAAGGAGCCATGAGAGACATTAAGAAAGCTGCATTTGTACAGCCCAGCCAGGTGCACTGCAGTGCAGAGTCTGTGGAGCAGCAACCACAAGCTCCTAAAATGCTCCCTGTCAAATGCCTCAGCTCTTTTCACGGCAAGATCACTGTAGGCAACTGGAGGGCAAAACAAGACCCAGATTCTCAGCTAAACTACATTAAGCAGTCTGGAAGCAGCAAGAACCAGGTAATGAGTTACCAAGGCACTATAGATATTGTGTACAGATTCTCATACTGTGGTCTGTGAACCAGGAATAACCCACAAACATTCTTCAGGCGGTGTGTAGGAAGGCTGTGGAACAATTAGGAATATTTTGACAGTAGAGACCAGGACAGTTTTGACCAAAATCAAATTACTGAGCTGGTTCACATTTGTAGTGGTGATGCTGATTAGGAAAAAAATGATACCACAGTATGAGTTATATAGGTGTCCTGATTTCTAGAACAACAATTTATAAATGGCTCACTGAGATCCACTAGAAATTTCAGTTGTTCTGTGGAGGAAAACAACTATAATTACTGCTGAATTACTACATTGGTGATACAGTCCCAAAAGTCAGGCAGAGGAGGCAGGAGCTTCTCTCACTATTTAATACTATATTTGTGTTAGGCAATAAAATGTAGGCTTTGTATATTTTACCTGGTACAAAAAAGAAGAGTGTAGAATTATGCAGTATTTTGAAAGGTTATATGAAGAATATTTTTTTAGTTTTTTCAATATAGCATATATTTTAATCATTTAGATCTGACATTTGTCTACCTCAGAATGCCAGGCCTTCTAATTCTCCAGATTATGTGCTGTATATCAGAAATGCACCCAGTGCCAAATATTTTATGCTCATTGTGCTCCTAGCTCTACAGTTTGGAGTAGGGATAAGCAAATCTCTCAATGTCATTTTTCTTAAATTTGCAAATATGTCAAGTTTGCTTTGTTGGACCCAAGAGTTTGTATCTATTTTGATGCATATTTCTCCAAACATATGGATTTTTTTCAATGTTGCCTTATGTACATCATATTTTCAAACGGTTTTCTCTCATATAATCTATTTTTAAATTATTTTAATGAATATTTATATTTTTAACAGACTTTTCACATATATGTAAAAAGTATATGTATGTTTTTATTCCTGGACAATTACATTTCAAACTTTGTTAAATTGTAAATTTTGAAAGGTAATTAAGTTTAGATTTATGTATTGATTCAAAAATGCTAAATTAGTGAACTTAACTAATTTCTGCCTAGACCAGAGCTTTCCAAACTGTGTGTGGCGACACACTTTTGTGTCGCCACACACAGTCTGGTGTGTCGTCACACATCCCGGAAGCGCTGATCATCATCAGCGCTTCCGGGTTTTCCCGTGGCGACACACCAACGGCGGGGTGCAAAAACCCGAAAGTGGCAGCAGCGCTTCTGGGTTTTTGCGCGCTGCCGCAATGGCGGCACTTCCGGATTTTCCCGCGGCGACACACCAACGGCGGTTGGTGTGTCGCCGCGGGAAAACTTTGGAAAGCCCTGGCCTAGACCTTCTGGTGAAGTACTTTTTTTCCTCCATGAAGTATTTTGTAGATAGGTTTCCACCAAAAATGGAATATGGTTTGCAGACAAATACATCAGATTTATTCCTAATTAGCAAAGTCAGCTTCATCATTGTGATAGGCAGTTACTGATACAGAGCATTTCCCATTGGGCTCATGTTATTAATTAATTATTTAGTGCACTGCTGTAGTCAACAAGGATTTCCAGGAGTTAACTCATTAAACAACATTAAAATAACAAAGATCAAACTCAGAAAAACACAGTTATACTGTATAAGCTCTGATGGCACCAACTATCACGCTCCAAACATTCTCTGGAAGAATCCAACGTTAACCAGCCTCCAGAAAATTGTCAGGCTGTGCGCTAACCTGATCTTAGGGGTGATGCTGTCCCATAAAATGGGCCAGATCCAATAAATATTGTTTACAAGTCCTGACCCCACTGAACCTCTCAAAAATGGGGCACCACTAATAATCTCTCTTAAGCAAAATGTCCAGATAGGTCACTTTTACTTCAAGAAGACAGCATACGAGACACAGACCTGGTCAACATCTGGAAAATAATTAGGAATACAGACAATCCCTTTCAACTGAACCCTGGGGTATGTAAGGTTCTGATGGAATACATAGAGCAGAGCTTTCCAAACTTTTCATGTTGGTGACACACTTTTTAGATATGCATAATTTCGCGACACACTGTTACAGCAGGGCATCATTTTGTGACACACTCTTACAGCAGGGCACAAGGCAGGCACTAGGACCTGTGCGGAATCACAGCAGGTTTGGAGGCAGCAAGGCACAAGGTAGGAATTAGGACCTGCGCGGAATCGTGGCAGGGCAGGTTTGGAGGCAGCAAGGCACAAGGCAGGCACTAGGACCTGCATGGAAGCCAGGAGGCAGCAGCAGCCGCGACACACCCAGACACTGCAGCCGATACACTAACGTGTCCTGACACACAGTTTGGAAAGCTCTGACATAGAGACTCAATAAATTCAAAGTGGCAGCAAAACTTTACTGGCTAAAATATACACTTGCTCTCTCACTCACTCACTTACTCACACACACTCATACTCACTGATCCATGTCCTTCTCAACTAGGCTGCCAGGCACTAACTAGAGGGACAGATGCCACCAAGTCTGGGTCCAGGACAACTCAAAGAGCAGGCGGGCTTCAGGACCCCTTTTATCCCTAAAAACCCTTGCTTTGTTGATTCACAAATCTGGTAGCTGTCGATGGGATGGGGAGGTCCATGTGCTCAACACCTGACCTCCTTTGCCTATCTTCTGGTGACATTTCTCCTTTGATTCTTAACAATTCCTTCTTACCTACCTCCTGAAGGGATCTTTTTGACAAGATTCCTGGTTTTTGTCCTCTGCTTATGTGCCTGCTCCATTTTTAGCTTATGGCAACTTCAGCCTACAGTAGTCTCACATTCTCACACAGCCCAGTCTCATGTTCTCACAGAAACCAAGTCATGTAGAGCTTTGTAGATGCTGCTTCAGGGGGATTTCCACCCTATCTAATGTTTCACCTGGAGCTGTCAGAAAACCTTTCTGAACCAACAACAACTCCATCTTACTAGAGTTCAATTCCAGCCTGTTTTATCCCCTCCAGACCTCAACAGCCTCCAGACACTGAATCAACACTTGCATAAGTGCAGGAGAGATATTATCTTGCACTAATGGTACCTCACCCGGAACCAAAAGATTTTCAATGATTATGAACCAGAGGTTTCCAAGCCCATTTCTCCTTACTCTGTATTCACAGGAACCAGAGGAGAAAAAAATAGCTTTGGAGCTGCTGGAAACAGAACAGGCCTATGTTGTTCGCCTTCATCTTCTAGACCAGGTTGGTTGGCAGCTGCATTTCAGTTTTCTGATGTCCACTATCAAAAAGCTGAAAATATACTACTTATCTGATTATTACTTTATTTAATAATAATGCATGAAGATATAATAAAATTGCCTTCTGGATATTTTCATCCTGTACTGCTCATTTTTTTTAATCCAATAACTCTGAGGTTCCTGTAGTGAGCAACCAATTGTTAATATTTGGGAAATCCTAAAATTCTCACATAGTAAAAACAGAACCTTTCTGATATTCTACTGTCAAAGTACCTCCCAACTTTTCTCCTAATGGGACTACATAGATCTGGGAAATTATATGAAACCCAGAAATCCTACCCACCCGCTAGCCAATTCTGTCATTGTAGCTTATAACACTTATCTGGCTGTAGCCGAACGAGGAATAGAAGCAGGGCCATTTCTTCTGCTCTGCTAAGGGTCTTTAGCTTCTGATCTCTTTTATTTTGTTTCTATTCCAGATGATCTATAATTGCTATTATAGTAATTATAATTACTATAATACTATATTATAATTATAATATATTACTTATTTTAGTACTATAATTACCATATGTTTAGGGAATAGTCCCCAAATTTCCTGATTTTTCTCTTCCCAGCTTATCCCTTTTTTTCTTTTATGTTATGCTTTTTAGCATCTAAGTTCCTCGTGTGGCGCAGAGTGGTAGGCGGCAGTATTGCAACCGAAACTCCCCCCACGACCTGAGTTTGATCCCAGCGGAAGCTGGTTCTCAGGCAGCCGGCTCAGGTCGACTCAGCCTTCCATCCTTCCGAGGTCGGTAAAATGAGTACCCAGCTTGCTGGGGGAAAGGTAATTACGACTGGGGAAGGCAATGGCAAACCACCCCGCTCTATAGTCTGCCAGGAAAACGTCGCAAAAGCGGCATCTCCCCAGGGGTCACATGACTCAGTGCTTGCACAGGGGAACCTTTCCTTTCCTTTTAGCATCTAAGCCTGCAGGTAGAGACCATCTTGATTTTATTGATCTTACAGAAATTTCTGTAGGCGCCTTTTGGGCTGAAAAGTAGGGCAAAACACCACAACTAAAACTGTGTTTCTTTATTGGCTGGGAATGTCCTTTACAGGTGTTTTTCTCAGAGCTAATGAAAGAAGCCAGAACTACAAAGACATTCCCGGAAGATGTAGTAAAAATGATCTTCTCTAATATCTCCTCCATTTACCAGTTCCATTCCCAGTTTTTCTTGCCAGAGCTGAAAAAACGTATGGAAGACTGGTAAGTTATGAAATCAGCCCACTTCTCTTTTTGCCCACTACTTTGGATTTGGAAAAGATTCAAGTAGTCTAAGCTTGAGTCACTCAGAGTTATTATCTGAAAACTTTGTCCAATCTTGAAACACTTCTTTTGTACGGAGCAGGTTGCATTATGGTATATATTGACTAACTGAATTTGTGTGTGTGTGTGTGTGTGTGTGTGTGTGTGTGTATACATACATACACACACACACACACACACACACACACGACAGGATACCCTGGAGAAGCAGCTGATGCTAGGGAAAGTGGAAGGCAAAAGGAAGAGGGGCCGACCAAAGGCAAGATGGATGGATGATATTCTGGAGGTGACAGACTCAACCATGGGGGAGCTGGGGATGGTGACGGCCGACAGGAAGCTCTGGCGTGGGCTGGTCCATGAGGTCACGAGGAGTCGGAGACGACTGAACGAATAAACAACAATATATATATATATATATATATATTGATTATAATAGTAAACAACAACAACAATACAAACTAAATTTAAAGAAAGAAAAGGGAATAGCATGAAGGAGTAAAAAGCACAAGAAAAAAGGAAAAAGAGAAGAAAGGGAAAAGAAATATATAAATTATATATAAATATAATAAATAAAGAGAAAAGAAATATCTACAGCAGAGCTTTCCAAACTGTGTGTCGCGACACAAAAGTGTGTCGCCATACACAGTCTGGTGTGTTGCCACACAACCCGGAAGCGCTGATCATCATCAGCGCTTCTGGGTTTTCCCATGGTGACACACCAACGGCGGCGCACAAAAACTCAAAAGCGGCAGCAGCGCTTCCGGGTTTTTGCGCGCTGCCGCAACGGCGGCACTTCTGGGTTTTCCCGCGGCGACACACCAACGGCGGTTGGTGTGTCACCGCGGGAAAACTTTGGAAAGCCCTGATCTACAGTAAAGAAGTGACTTCCAACCTTCATCACAAGTATAAACAAATTTAGTGACTCTTCACCCCCTCTAAGGTTACAAAGATTTATCTCTTCGTCCCATAAAAAAAAAGGTAAAGGTTCCCCCCACACATTTGTGCAGTCGTGTCCGACTCCAGGGGCCGGTGCTCATCTCCATTTGTTAGCCGAAGAGCCAGTGTTGTCCGAAGACGCTTCCACAGTCATGTGGCTGCATGACGCGCGCGGAACGCTGTTATTATGCATCCCATATCCCATCTGTTATCTATAAACAAATCCATAAAACATCATCTTTTCAGTCCTGGTGTCAGCAGAAAGTCTATAAAGGATTGCCAGAAGTAACAACATACAGTATCTTGTTTTAACCTTGATCAAATAAATCAACTTTATATTTCTTCCTTTTACTTCTAACAGTCTTAATCTTTAGTTCATTCAAATATTGTCATAGGATTTGATTTCTCTTCATTTCTTCTTTGTCCCATTGCACAGAGTTCTTCAAGGCTTTAACAAACCTCTTTTGTAAATCCAATAGGAAAAAATTATCCAGGTCACTCTCTTGGTTTGTCATTTGTATTTCCCTTTTAAATTTTAAAATCTCAACCAGTTTCTTTTGTAGATCCAGTGAAACATCCTTCTAAGTCATTATCTTGGCCTGTCCACTTTTGATACCATCTCTATCTTGTCACATAAAATTTGTTCTACATCTGCATTTCTTCAATAACATCTTTTGGACATAGTCTATGCATAGAAACAGACATTATTACTGACATTGTTGATATTGTGGCTACTATTTTCTGATTCCATTCTTCAAAGTCTCCTTCAGTACTTTTATTGTTATCATGTTCTGCATCATTTTACAGGCTTGTAAATCTTTCCTCTACCTAAAAACTTTAGTCCCCTCTAGTGTCCAGTTTTTGAAATCAGGAAATTGCTTATCTTTGTTATGTCTTGTAAAAACCAAAACAGAATCTATTTCTCACAAGAAGCTGTTTGTTCTTTATAATTAATTCCAAAATCTTATTGTAAAAGTTTCAATATTCCATTTTTATCTGGACCCTTAGTCCATTTATAACTTTCTAAGATTAAAATCTTATTTAGCTTTTTGCTGTTTATTTCAGATTCTTTAAATTCTTAAGCTTATGATTAAAATTTTCAGGATTGAAGGCAGACTCACCCAGTGTTTTCAAACTTGCCATTTCAAAGGTCTCTAATAGCTTACAAGTAGTTAATGAACAATTTCCGAAAGTGATTAGAAATTGAGGTTTGCAAACAGTGTCCTTTAAAAGTCTCTGCTGCAGTTGTGAGCAAGATGGCTAATTGTGTCATTTCCTGGCGCTCAAACCTGTGGAAAACTGCTATCCTGCAGTCTCTTCACAAGGAGTAGCTGTCCAGAGCACAGGTGGACCATCTCTCATTCTCTCCTTATCTGGAGAGGTACTAAGGAACCAGTCTACTCACTGGTTCCTTGGTCTTTGCTGTGGCCATCGGCTCTGCTTTCGCCGAGCCATCTTCAGTTCGCCATACCTCCCCCGGAAGTCCAACTAATTGTCTTTGTGTTGCTTCCACAGTGGGCAGAGAAAGGGATGACATTTTGACAAATAGCATTTTTAGAACATTGACATAAATGTTGCTATATAATTGCTGATTTATTTATTTATTTAATGATTTATTCCATCAGTTTTCATTCTTAAGAAAGTTCTTCCATAAAATTAACATCCATAACAATGAATTCACTTTTTATGAATGCTGCTTTAATGTAATGCAGTTGACTGATTGATTGATTATGTGCCATTAAGTTGGGGTCAATCCTTAGTGACCATATAGATTTTCTCCAGGATGGAATGTAATGGGCATGTGTTTTTAGTATTTACCCTGCCACTATGTAGATTTTACTGATTTACATTACACTCCAATCCTTACCTATTTATTTTTACCTTGGTATGATTTTCCTTTGAACACCCTTCAAGGCATGAGGACATACTTCTCTCTAAGATTCTATTCTTAACTGAGCACATTCTTGTCTGTTTTCAGAGATGTATCTGCTATCTTCAAACTCTGTGACAGACTCTGAAAAGTGAAATATGATATTGCAGTGCTTTCCAAACTGCTGCCGTTGGCGACACACCAACGGCGGCAGTGGCGGCGGCACGGGGGCACGCGTGGGGGCGCGCATGGCGGCGGTGTGGGGGGTCGCAGGGGGGCATGTGGCGGCGGCGTGCACGGCGGCGGCAGCCTTGTGTTTTCCACTAAAACGTGGAAGCGCTGATGGCGCGCTGCTGCTGTTGTCAGTGCTGCCGCCGTGCACGCCACCGCCGCCGTGCGCGCTGCCGCGCACGTCCACTTCCGGGTTGTGTCGCGACACACAGTTTGGAAAGCTATGTTATAGTGGGTAATATAAAATGTTTTAAACAAAAGGGAAAAGCCAACATTGATCATTTATTGCCAGTTTGTGTGTTTGAAATAGATTCCATCTGAATATGTTTTTGAAACTTACTATGGTCATTGTTTGCAGAAGATGTTAAGAGACAGTATTGCTTTGCTGTGATGTATTCTTCAAAATGCAATTATTTATTAAAAGGTGGGTTATATGACTCGTAAGACTAGTGATAGAGGCAGCTGGATATTTGTCTAGGCTTCCTAGTCTATTTTAGCCATTTTTGCAAAGATACCAACAACAGACTTGTTCTCTTGCAATTCCTGCTACAGGGATTCCAATCCCAGAATTGGGGATATCATCCAGAAAGTGGCTCCTTTCCTGAAGATGTATAGTGAATATGTGAAGAACTTTGACAAGGCGATACAGCTGATCACCGTGTGGTCAGAAAAGGCCTTGCCATTCCAGGAACTCATCTCAAACATTCAGGTGAAATGGTTTCAGAGTTCATTACACAATTAGTTTTTTATTCAGATTGGCTTTAATTAGAAGGTAACCCAAAATTTGGTTAGGTGTCTATCTAGGTGTGTGTCTATATACTGTCTATATTTCTGGGTATATTGCTTTGTGTATTAAGGATTTTTGGATTTCCCCCCACCACTTCATAGAGGAAGGCTTAAATAGGTAGGCTTAGAATTCCTATACTTTGTAGCCCTTTTCTATGCTCCCAAATGTAGGATAGGAATACATAGAAAAATGAAGAAAAACCTATTTCTTTTTACTCTTCCATGTCCAAGATCTACTAAGGGCCTCCTCTCTAAATTATTTAGTCTTTCAGGAAGATAATAAGTATTTTTTTTTCTTTTTGTCCTCCATGAAATTAGGCTTAGGAATTAGGTTTAGGAAGGAAACTTCTGTTGGCATTAAGAGTAGTTTTCTAAACTTATTCTGTCTCTGTGTGTACGATGTACAGGGTAAGAATGTACAGAAAGTATTAACCCTTTTCTACTCAATAGGATTCACCCAGAAATTCCCTTCATTTCAATTAAACTTCAAAACAGTTTAATTCAAAATAGCTTTTCATTGGCACCAATTCATTGTTTTTTTTGTAAGTGTAGTTGTTGCATTGTATGCATGCATATGTGGGAGAACTACTCTTTACCAGGAGGACTGACTAAGCCTCCCTTCCCCAATTGTGCCTTCCCTTATCAGTTGTGTTCTCCCAAAAAAATAAATCTCCTGGTTGACAAATGTACCAATGGAAGTTTTTTTCTTTGGTAGTGATAGGCTAGAACAGTGTTTCTCAACCTTGGCGTCCTTGCCCCATGCTGGCTGGGGAATTCTGGGAGGTGAAGTCCACACATCTTCAAGCTGCCAAGGTTGAGAAACACTGGGCTAGAAGAAGTAGATATTTAATTTTTGTTCCCCAGCTACAATTGCCCTTGAAAATAGATGGAAGGTAGGCCCAGGGCTATAGGAAATAGATTTAGGATCAACTTTGAGAAATGTTCCACCTCTATGAGCCGCCTCATAGGCATGAAGAGTACTTTGGGGTGGTGGCTTCCACCTAGATTGGTACTGTTTGGCCCTTGACTTTCTTATTGGGAAAGGTGAGGATCAAGTGAAGCTTGTTTCAGGAGCTGCTTTCCCACTCATCAAAGAGGGCAAGGCTTTAGGATGGAGACAGGGCCTTAGCAGAAGTCTGTAGTCAAGACAGGAAGGCCCAATGGGATGAATTTGGCATGTAGGCTGAAAATTTCCAATCCCTACATTACATCATCAGTCCTTGGTAGACTGGGGCCTTCAGTTGCAATGTGATAAGTTGAGATACTACATACGTGTAGTTGTTTGTATATGTATGCATACTAATGAAATGTTCAATGCCCTTGTTTTGCTATCTTTTTCTGTTATTGTTATGATCCTGTACAGAAACGGGAAGTGTCTGCTAATTTAACCTTGCAGCATCACATGTTGGAACCAATACAGAGAATCCCCAGATATGAACTCCTCCTGAAGGATTATATTCAAAAGCTACCTTTGAAATCACCAGACAGGGAGGATGCACAGAGTAAGAGTTTTACATACTTCTTTTAGGCTGGGAGCAAAAAAATAATTGAGAGAAAAGTGATCAACTTCTCCTTTAGAAGTGATGCCTTCTGGCCTCCTACTTGAATGATTTTAGATTTTCATGGTACTGGTGCTCCTTCTAATGTGCTATACTTTGTCCAAGCCTCTCCCTCTGACCTCTTGCTCAGTGTCACAATTGCTATAGTGTCTGTGAAACATTGGGCATGAAGTAACCATGTAAAAGAGTTATAAGAATATTAATATTTCTCCTTGTAGAAGCTTTGGAGATGATTTTCACAGCAGCCAAACATTCTAACGCTGCCATCGCTGAAATGGTGAGTGCCCAACTGAATCATCTCATTCTCCTCCACTACAGACAAATATCTTTGTAGCTGAGTTACTGTTTTCCATCTTGCAAATCTTTATTCCATTGCTTCTGCAGGAACGACTCCAGAACCTATGGGAAGTATATCACAGGCTAGGCCTTGAAGATGACATTGTTGATCCTTCTAATGAGTTTATTAAAGAAGGACCTATTCAGAAAATCTCTTTCCGGTTCAACAGCACCTCAGAGAGATACCTGTTCCTGGTGAGATATTTATTAGGTTGTAAAGTGATGGAGCAGGAAGATTGATCAAGTTGCTGATGGGGACATCTCCCCCAACCCCCAAATAATTTGGAATGGGGCAATATTAAGAAAAGAAGAATATGGAAAAAATGAGGGCATAAAGGGATGCACTGGCTAGGTTCACTGGTGATAAATATTTTGTTTTCTGTTTTTGTTCATATATTGAGGTGTACAGCGATAGCCTGAAGAAAGATTGCAAGGGCAGTTATGTAAACACCAGCTTAGTCCAGAAAGACAGGAAGGGGTAAGAAAGAAACTCAAAATTGTCCCACATTGATTCTCTTGTGTATAAGAGGGTGGAGAGAGAAACCCTATCAGGCTTTCAAGTTTCTGCTATTATACCTTGCAACAATAGAGTTTCAGTAGTCCTTGTGGAGTCTGTTTCCTGACTTGGCCTATGCTGAAGGGCTGACACGAGGTCTGTATTTCTCAGAGAGGAAGGGATTATGTTTTTATTCAGACTATCTATTATTAGCCATTTCTTTTGGTTTTGTCCAGATTTCTTCACACACAGTGTGTATTTGTGGTTTTGTTTTGTTTTGTTTTGTTTGCAGTTTAATAACCTGCTATTGTACTGTGTACCAAAAGTCATTCAAGTGGGTGCTGAATTTCAAGTGCGCCACCGGATTGATGTCAATGGCATGAAGGTCAGAAAATTTCATGGTCTATTCATTTATTTATTCAAATCAGTTTGGAAAAGAGCCCCACTGGGTTTCATGGAAGTTCATTCTGAGTAAGTGTGGATAGAGCTGCAACTAGGCAGAACAATTCAAAAAGGGGAAGAGAGAGACAGACCACAAAACAAGTAAACTGCTAGGTAGAGCTATGCAGATTTTGAAGATAAAATCTGCTTTAGAGCAGAGGCTTTCAAACTTTTCAAGCTGCAGAACCTGTTAGTTTAAAAGTACTTCCTGAAGCCCCTGATCAAGAGACAAAACTCTAGTGATAGAAAATTGGCTGTGTTCAAGTGACCTTTTTCTTAGTCTTGCATGGTACCCCATCAAGTTATCGTGGAGAACACAGTTTGAAAAGTCCTACTTTAGAAATGCAGGGATGCTAGCCTAGCACCTCTCTGCAACTCCTTAGAGCAGTGGAGTCTTTTCCTTAGGATTACTCAGCTACCCTATACCTTTCCTGCAGTGTGATCCCTGGAAAAGATGCTCTCCTGCTGTAATGGTATATGGGAATGACCTTGGGAGACAGGAGGAAGAGCTGTAGACTAGACAATGCTCAGATAAGAGGCAGCTGAGTCCGCAGAACGAATGCGGGCATGGCAAATATCTCAGAAGGGAGCATCCCTGGTTTCTTGGACTGTAAAGGCAAGGGGGGAGAGATGTACTTTCAAACTTGCAAATGTAACCTTACAATAAAGTTACAGCTAGTACTTCTGGGTGTGCTTCTTATCTGGACTACCTCACAAGGTTGACAACAATCTTGCAAGTCTCAAAGTACATCTCTTCCCCCTTGCCTTTACTATCCAAGAAACCAGGGACAGTCCCTTCTGAGATGTTTGCCATGACCCCATTCCTAATGCGGACTCAGCTGTCACTTAACTGACCATTGTCTAGTCTGTGGCTCTTCCTCCTGTCTCCCAAGGTCATTCCCACATACCATTACACCTGCTGAATCCCATGCCCTAGTGCGCTTGCTCCAGCAAGAAGAAAAGGAAAGTAAGAAAAGCATTTCTTTCTTATTCCATCTGTTCCAAAAGTTAAGGCTATAAACATAAAAACATAATATATAATATCAGTAACAGAGAACTACAAAACCTTAAACACAACCATGCTTCAAAGGAGAAGGCAGGGAGGTAGATTAAAGACATTCTGATTATCTGAAAGTTGAGATAGTTCTGTGCCCAGCCCATTTAGCTTTCAACCAGAAGAAAATAATTTTCCAAACTGAAAAAAACTTCAAGCCAAGGGAGGTTATATATCTGTCCAAAGCACAGTAAGCATACTTCCACAGTTAAAATTGTATATGTCTGAATGAGCCCTCTGAAGGAAATTAATATTTACTCTAACTTCAGTGCTCTTTTTTTTCCTTTTAGGTTCGAGAACTAAATGATGTACAATTTCCTCATGCTTTCCTTGTGTCAGGGAAACAGCGAACTCTAGAACTGCAGGCTAGGTAATTAAGCAAGATACATAGCTTTTTTTTTTTTGATTCTAGCAAAAGAACATAAACTCTGTCTCTCCAATAGGTGACATCTCTTTCTCTACAGGTCCCAGGAGGAGATGAATGTCTGGATTAAGGTAACCATTGCTGCAGTTTTTTTTTTAAGATTGGGAAGCATCCTGGCCAGTGAGGAAGCCAAAATACCCTCAATAGGTGTAATGGGCTGTGAGAATAACCTTGAGAGACAGGAGGAAGAGCCACAGCCTGGTCAATGGTCTGATAAGAGAAATCTGAGTCCAAAGCAGGAATGGGGATGGAGAAAGTGTCTCAGAATTGTCCCTCCCTAGTTCTCTAGAAAGTAAAGGCAGGGGAGCGGGGAAGTGCTTTCAGACTTGCAAGATTCTGTTACTGTAACCTTATAATCAAAGTAGTATAAGTACTCATGGTTTTGGTTTCCTGTCTGGACTACCTTGAAGGGCTGGCAATAGGCTAGTTGCTTCTCAGGTCTCCTGTATCACCTGGAAATGCCCATTCTTTAATGGCATTTCTCTTTCAGAGCCCTTTTTGCCAACCGTGGAAATAGCTCTGTATCCATGTAGCTAACCAAGCCACTTTCTGTTACCAATTCTCTTCATTTACCCCACACATTTCAGCTTAGATCAGGGCTGAGGATCTGATGGATCCCTTTGGACTTCTCTATACTTAAACCTTCCTCTAGCTTCCCTCCACCAACCATTTATGGCACAGATCACATTGTTGCACTTTGTACTGTCTATTTTTCACCTAACTGGTTTTATTAATTAATAAATTAATTATTAATTAATTAAAATTAAAAATTAAAATTAATTAATTAATTATTAAGGGTCCCCGTTGGGGGAGATGGGCGGTAATATAAATCTAATAATAAAATAATAATAAATTAATAGTAAAGTATGGCAGTGATTTTGGGAAAGGTTTGCAGCAATGTTTTTTTTCCCCCTAAGCCAATAGGGGATTGGGGTTAGGAGGCTAGGTTGCTCTTAAGAAGTAAAATCTCCTTTAAGTCAGGCTCGATGGTGACTTCATGGACATATTGTTTTCTTAGGAGCAATGCAGAAGTGACTTATTATTGCCCTCTTCTGTTGTTTTTTTTAGATTCCCCAGCTGTGGTATTTTTTGGGTGATCTCTCATCCAAGTCCTAACCAGATCCATCCCTATTTAGCTTTTCAAGATCAGATAAGGTCAGTTAGATTAGGCTGACCATACATCCCGTTTTGAACGGGACAGTCCCGTTTTTTTAGCATTTTTCAACTGTCCCATCGTTTTGATAAAAATCTCAATTTTGTCCCGTTTTTTAAACCTGGCGGGAATGGCGTAGAAGGACGATCCGAGCCGGAGCTGCCAATTGGAGACAGCCCGGAAGAGGATGCCCTCCCACCTATCAGCGCGCGGCAAAGGAGGGCGGAGAGGTGGAGAGGAGGGTGATTGGCCAGGCGGGAGCCAATTGCGTGGACCGTGGGGGCGGGGTTTGCAGGCGGGATCCAATCGCGCGGACCAGGGGGTGGGGACCCCTGTCTTTTTCATGAATACGGGATATTACATAAGACCCCCATCCCGTTTTGCCATACCAATGTCCCGTTTTTGTCTCAAGGAAATATGGTCAGCCTAAGTTAGATGCTACTACTTAGCTGTGCCTTAAGAGGAGACAGCACAATTAATGCACTGTGCTTCAATGTAGCAGAATACTTACACTGGGCATTTCTTATTTTGGCATCTAGATTAAGGCCTTTGGGAACCCACATGGAGACCTTTAGTGGCTCAAACACATCTATGTGATAGAGACAGCCCCATGCATTTAAAGGGAAGTCAATTTCACTCATATATAAAATGGGTGATAAAGAGGTGAGAGCAGGAAGATCTACAAGGAAATTTAGCCAAGGCTGGGGGAGGATTTAGAACTTCCCCCTTTAATCTTAAAATCCTCCCCATATATACCCATGTACAAATACACCCATGCTTCATCTTTGATTAGGGCAGTCTTGGGTTAAACAGACAGGGCTGCTACTCACACTTGTAAATTGAACCTAAGCTTCTTTTCAAAATCCTCCTTTTCAAAATGTTTTCTTCCTCCCTGCCAGGCCTTCCAGTCTGCCATCAACAAGAAGGAAAAGAAGAGCGAAACCTTCAAGGCCGCAAGCCAAGGGCAAGAAGCAGAGACTCAAGACTTCAGTGTAAATCTCCTATAGATACACAGCTATTGTGACTCTGCCTCATTTGCACTTTAGAGCTACTGATACTCATTTCCTCTTTTAAGACCATGAACTCATTTTCCAAAGATTGTAACTATGTAAATTTACAAAGAACTTGAAAGTCTCTGATAAAGGAAGGAGAAGGGTGAGATGTGCAGAAAAACACGTCTAACAAAGTTTTGTCCACATGCTGTACCTGTCAGAAGTAGATAGCAGTTTCACATTTACTCTGGTCATGCTACATTTGAATCGAGGCTGTTAACCTCTGTGTGGCCAGAGGTTTGCCAAAAGGGTTGCTTGATTCACGCTCTCTTTTCTTTCAGCAGTGCCAGTCACAGGAGCTGGGCAAGCGGGCTCCTCAGTGGGTAAGAGACAAGCTGGTCACCATGTGCATGCGCTGCAAAGAGCCATTCAATGCTATCACACGCAGGAGGCATCACTGCCGAGCTTGTGGCTATGTGAGTGAGCTTGTTTGTTCTCAACCCCCCCCCCCCCCCCCAATTATTTTTGGGTAGCTCAATCAAGGCACAGATAACTGGATAGGTCCTTGTTGAGCTGAAGAGCTAGTACTGAGAATAGGTCATAAGGGTGATTATGGTCAGTCCACATTTGGGTAGTGGGGAGACTGGACAAATTCCTCTAATTACCCTTCAGCTTTGACCCAGGTCTTTTTTAAAGGGGGCTAAGATTTCCTCACCAAATTTAACCTTCTCCAAACCTGTGGCTTTTCTCCTGGAGGCAGGTGGTGTGCGCCCGGTGTTCTGAATACAAGGCTGAATTGCAATATGACAACAACGGACCCAAACGTGTCTGTGTAGAATGCTATGTCTTCCTAACAGGGAATTTGCTGCCTGGCGAGCAGCATGGGAAGCACAAAAGCATTCTGGAGGTGAGGGAAAAGCAGAGTTGGAAGTCTGCATCTTCTCCTTCTCAGGCTTGTTTCTTGATCTGTTGATACCTTGGCCACTTCCCTTCTGGGTGGGAATTTTGTTACTTCAGTTATTTCGCTTTTGTCATTTTGAAACTAATTATCTAGCAAACACGTCTCATCAACATTATCTACACAGATGCATGCATACTGTACATACCCATCATGTTCTTTCCTTTCAAGTTAGCAACATTATGCTGCACAGAAAGAGTAAAAGATAGAAAGGCCAAAGAAATTAAAGGCCTGAGATACAAGGGGAAAGAAAAAAGGAAACATACTGTAGATAAAGCTACTTTACACCAAGACCATTCAGTCTGTCTCCATACCTTTCTATCCTTTCAGATCGTCTTGACTTCCATCTGGTCCATACCCTGCCTTTTGTTTATATTGTTTATAATTGTATACTTATTCATTGTTTATATTTTGTTTATATTGCCTTTTGTTCTTTAAACATCTCACCTCTCTGTCATCAGTTCCAACCAACTATGACTTTCTCAGACTATCCCTTCCTCTTGACCACTCTTCTTTCATAGGTCTGTTTCACTCTTCTTTCTCTCTGTATGACCCGACCACCTCAACATACCGTATATACTCGCAGATAAGCCGACCCTCAAATTTTTCACCAAAATACCATGAAAAATGTGCCACCTGTGGATAAGTTGACCCTCAAAATTTTCACGTTTTTTCAATATATTCTGAAGGGCTTCTTTGTTTCCAAATTTTGTATCAACAAATGTTGTTTTCCAGAACAGATTCTGTTTTAAATTTTCACAATTGGCTTATCTTCAGGTGGCACACTTTTCATGGTATTTTGGTGAAAAATTCGAGGGTCAGCTTATCTGTGGATGGGCTTATCCGTGAGTATATATGGGTACTTTAAAAAAGCATTACCATGTATACTTGTGGATAAGTCCATCCGCAGATGAGCTGGACCCAATTCTTTGGGTGTATTTTGGAACCTAAAATTCTTGGCTTGTCCACAAGTATATATGGTATTTCTTTCATGCTTGTCACTCACTGTTGTATTCAGTCTATCATTACTACTACTACTACTACTACTACTACTACTACATTTTTACCAACATTTGCATGTCTTCAGAGTTTTCCATTTCCCCATTTGTAGTGAACATTCTACCAAGGTAGACAAATATAAGGTAAAGGTTCCCCCCGCACATTTGTGCAGTCGTGTCCGACTCTAGGGGCCGGTGCTCATCTCCGTTTGTTAGCCAAAGAGCCAGCATTGTCCAAAGACACTTCCGCGGTCATGTGGCCAGCATGACGTGCGCGGAACACTGTTACCTACCCACCGAAGTGGTACCTATTCATCTACTTGCTCTATTTTTCACCATTTATAGATCATTCGCAATTGTTCACTCCATTTTCCTTAGCATACTCAATCACTTTAGTCTTCAGTAGATTAATTTTCAAATCCATACTACTTGTTGCATCATTCAGTCTATCTAATATTTGCTACAAATCATTTGAGCTCTCAGCTAACAATATGGCATTGTGTGCCTACAAAAGTACATACACATCATGTCTCTACCAAAACACCTCTAATGTCACCACAAACATTCATTGTGCATTTATCCATGAATAATTAAGCAACAAAGGGGACATCACACATTCTTGCCCTCCCCTCTGTTCAGTGTTGAACATTTGTTATACATTACATTTATTCTCATTTTTTATTTCCATCGTATGCCACTCTAATTACAGTCAACCAAACTTCAACTTGATATTTGCACAAAACATATAATTCAAACATACAGTATTGACTATCATATGCTTTCTCTACATTAACAAATATAGAATAAACTTTGTTTCTCACACTCATACATTTCTCAGCGACCTGCTGAAGAGCAAGAATCTGTTCTGTACATTTCTTGCCAGGTATGAAGCCACACTCCAGCTCCCAAATTTTGTTCATTGTCATCTCTTGTACTGTAATCTTCAGTCAGAATTATCTTCCTAGGCACACCTAACAAACAAACCCCCTATAGCAGGGGTCCCCAACCCCCGAGCCATGGACCGGTACCGGTCCGTGGCCTGTTAGGAACCGGGCTGCACAGCCCGCTCATCAAGCTCCACCCATGGCCCGCATGGCCCGCCCATCGAGCTCTGCCCAAGGCCTGCATGGCCCACCCATCGAGCCCCGCCCATCGAGCTCTGCCCATGGCCCACATGGCCCGCCCATCGAGCCCCGCCCAAGGCCCGCCCATGGCCCACGTGGCCCGCCCATTGAGCCCTGCCCATGGCCCTCCCATGGCCCGCGTGGCCTGCCCATCGAGCCCCGCCCATGGCCTGCATGGCCCACCCATACCCCCCCGGTCCGTGGAAAAATTGTCTTCCACGAAACCGGTCCCTGGTGCCAAAAAGGTTGAGGACTGCTGCATAGTGTTTGCATTCACACTTGATACTTTTCCCTTTTTATGGGGGAACAACCATGGCATTCTTCTAATGATCAGAAATAGATGCAGTCTTTCCACATGTTAAATGAGTCACACAGCCATACCATAAACAAACCCCACATGTATTTTAACATTTTAAATAAATAACTTTTTCCAGTTGCACCGTCTACACCTACAGCCTCACAATTTTTCAATGTGATCACAGCTTTTAGGACTTCTTTTTCACCAGTTTTTTCTCAGACAGTAACATATATAACCCTCTTTTCAATTCCACTCTTCAACATATCCCTATCATTCCCATATACGTGTCTAAAATACTCTTTCCAACACTCTCACTTCAGTTCCATCCAAAATCACTTCATCACTGTTAATTGCTGCAGACTCCTTATTTAGCTCTTTTTACCACTTTCGGAACAATTTTTTATTTCCATCAAAATTGCTCTGCAATTTCTTTGCCTCTTTTAATCTTAATGGTTTTGTGCTTTCTTTAACTATATTCTGTGCAACTATTGTTTCTCTATATACACATAATGCAAATATATTTCATCTTCCTTTCTTGCAGCACTAATTCTTTTATATGCATTTTTCCTCATTCATGGCCTTTTTCACTATCCATTCCCATAAAACATCCTTTTTCATAATTTTCATTAGCATATTCTACAGATTCCCTTGGCACTCAGTAACATACTTCTTTTCTTTCTGTACCAAGTAGCTTCCATACCCTCTTTTTCCACATCCACAGTCCATTATTTCTATTGAGAGATTAATCTATTCTCTAATACTTTTTCAAGAAGATTCATCTTCTTCCATTATCATAACATGCAGCTATCACCAACCTATGAATTCCAACTTCCATGTGCATCCACAACAACCTAAACAACACCAATTCATACTTTCTGACATATATTTTAGCTCTTTCATGTACTGTAATATATCTATTTTTTTCTTCGATTTTATTCATTAATTCATGCTCTTTATCATTTACCCCTCTTACATTCTAAGTCTCAATCTTCTATATCAGGGGTCCCCAACCTGTGGGCCGTGGCCTGTTAGGAACTGGGCTGCGGGGCTCCTGCCTGCAAACCCCACCCCTTCCGCGTGATTGGCTCCTGCCCACAAACCCCGCCCCCCGGTGCTTGTGATTGGCTCCCGTCCACAAACCTCGCTCCTGGTGCTTGTGATTGGCTCCCGCCCGCAAACCCCACCCCCCGGTGCACACAATTGGCTCCCGCCTGCAAACCCCGCCCTCCCCGGTCCGCAGAAATCCCAGGAACCCAGTCCATGGAAAAATCGTCTTTTGAAACCGGTCCCTGGTGCCAAAAAGTTTGGGGACCTATATGGCATAGGTTTCACTATCAATTGACCTCTGCTACCCATTATGACTTTGGTCATGGATTGAAGTTTTACATCATGTAGAAAAGATGTCAACTAGATTACCAGCCTTAGTTATAACCATTCCACATGCAGCTTTCTTTGCTGAATTAAGGACAGTTCTAATCAGTTTTGGCACATTTTGGCCAATATGCTACAAGTGCAGCCAAAATCTAGTTTTATCCTGAGCATGCTCACACTATTCTATGCAAGCTAGAATCTCTAATCTAGAGACTAACTTGAAAGCCAATACATTGTTACCTGCATCCTACCTACGTGGAGGTTCAAGAACTAAACAACAGTTTCTGAATGCAGTGCATAAGGGACGAATTAGTATATATTAGCATACTTGGTGCTCTCTGAGCTACACCCCCGCCAATACTGGCAGGGCAAGCTACTGTATATAAACAGGGAGCAAACGCCATATTCACTAGAACTGATGATGTTACCTAGTCAGGTAATGAAATATCTGCAAGAAAACAATCAAGCTCAGAGAGCACCGAGGACTCCATAGTTCAACCCTGAGCTACAGATATTCTCTTCTATTAGCATAGTTATATTAAGAACTTCTGGGTTAATGTGCTGGATTTGGGCATGGGAAGCCCAGTGTCAGTTCCACCATTCCAAGATAAACTCCGTAGCTGATTTTAGGCAAATCACTGACACTTAGGTTAGCTTGCCTCAGAGCTGTTATAGGAATGCAACTGGAGAAGCTTATACCTAAAAAATGATCCTCATAGAAAGAATTATAATATACTCACTGAAAAACACACCTTTTAAATTTTATTTAGGTCAGGAATAGGCAATGTAAGGGTCTGCTGGCTCCACTCAGCCTTTTGATTTCTGGAATGGTAAGGCCATTATGAAGTTGCATCATCAATGCATCATCAAGGACCAATGCCTGGATGGGCTGGAAATTTTGGATGACTGACATTTACTGTTTTGGGATTTGCTATGTTCCCCAGTCTGATCTGGCAAATATTGTCAGGGAGATAACTGGTGAAGAAGGAGGGGGCTCCCTCCTTCTTCACCAGTTATCTCCCTGACAAATATACTTCGTTTCTAGAAAGTCTGTAAGATTCCTTCTAACGCCATCATTTTATGAATCCTGGCAAAACAGGAGGAGGTGGAAGAGGTTTAACACCCATCAGCAAACTTTTGTCTACATTATGTGTTTAGCTTTTGAGGGGCAATTCTTTCTATAGAAGGTAGTGCAGGAATATGGCCAAGCTACTTACTGGACTAAGGAAAGATACTTAGTTATCAATGTTGATGGTTTTTAAAATGTTTTAGACACATTCATGGAGATTTAAGTCCACAGAGGACTTTAGCTATGACAGCTGAATGAAATCTCCATGTTCAGAGGACAGAAACCTTTTGGGTAGGAGTTTTTAATAATGATGTGATCTGTTTGTTTAATTGGCAGAAAGAATCTGCAGAAATCTCAGGACAGAGCCTGATGTGCAGTTTTCTGCAGCTGATGGATAAGAATGGAAAGGGGAGCATGCGTGGCTGGTTTGTGATCCCACGAGATGATCCACTGGTGTTGTATATTTATGCTGCACCTCAGGTATGTTTTGGCATAGAGTGTATTATGATGGAAATTAATAAGGCTTATGGATGAGCTGTTTCCCATCTTCTAAAACCCTGTCTTTTGATCATTAATTCTTTCATAATGCCAAGCTTGGGTTTATAGGAGCACAGAAATTAGTGACAGGAAAAGTTCTCCATTCCAAACTAGATGTAAGATGTAGTTGTGAATATTTTTCAACTTCTCTTCAACTTCTCCCCTCCCCCACCATTTCTACCAGCATCACCTCAGAAAATGTATTTGATGGACTAATATGCTCAGGGTGATGCATATATAACTTCTTTCACCATTTCCCCCCCAACAGTAATCCTGTGAAGTAGGTTGGACTTGAAAAATGGTGACTGGTTCAAAGTCACTCCGTGGGCTTCCATGGCTAAGGGTAGACTTGAGCCTGGATCTCCACAAACTTAGATATTATTTAATTCTTCTCTTTTCAGAGGTGTTTTTGTTCAAACTTAATCCTTTCCAGTGGTTTTCCATTTCTGGAGGGAAATCTGTGCAATTCTTTTTCAGCCCACCCCAACCTGATGTCTTCACATGTGTGAGAGTTTAATATATATAACCCCTAGTGTGCAAGACCAAAATATGTGGATGTCACCAGGGCAGGGAAGGTTGAATTTCTTTACCCCACTGAGGAGAAAAGCAGTAAGAGGTGGAGAGTCCAACCTGAGCCATGTGCTGTGGTTTGAGGTGAGCCAGGAAGTAATTGATGAGAAACCAAGGTAGAAATCAGAAATAAGAATATAACAGAAGGTGCCACTCTTCAATTGCCCCAATGCACGGTTCTCTTACACCAATTGATAGAGACAAGTTGGCTCAGCAGTAACCGGTTTATTGGAGAGTAAAAGGTTAACACGCAAAGAAAGACGCGAATGAGTTTAAGCAGTTCTACGCTGTACATTAAACCTTTCTAATCCCATAGAGCAGAGCTTTCCAAACTGTGTGTCGGGACACGTTAGTGTGTCGGCTGCAGTGTCTGGGTGTGTTGCGGCTGCTGCTGCCTCCGAGCCCTGCCAGGATTCCACGCAGGTCCTAGTGCCTGCCTTGTGCCTTGCTGCCTCCAAACCTGCTGTGATTCCACGCAGGTCCTAGTGCCTGCCTTGTGCCCTGCTGTAAGAGTGTGTCACGAAATGATGCCCTGCTTAAGAGTGTGTCACGAAATGATGCATGTCTAAAAAGTGTGTCACCAACATGAAACGTTTGGAAAGCTCTGCCATAGAGTTTTCCCACCCCCATTGTTCTTGGTTTCCCCCCTCATTCCGCTGGGCTCGTTCCGGGTGCTCAGACAGTCATTAGCGCTGCTATCTCCTGGATCGTTCGGGGTTGATGCGAGTTCGTTCTTTTCACTAAGCGCTCCTCTGCTTTCGTGTCAGTTTCTTTTCCCCCTTAATCCACACGCTCGTCTGTCGGAATGGCAGGACTCTGCCAGAGTTCTGACACAGAGGCAGGATGCACAAGATCCCAGCACAAGCAAGAAGACTTTCTATAATTCTGCTCGGCCAAGGAATTAAATATATATAGTTCTGGTAGCCAAATATACTTCAAAGAGAACTGAAAATTCCAAGTTCTAACTCTGGGAGCTCCACATCTTGAATAGAGAAACTGAGTAGAGAGGAATGAATTAAGCAACTGTTTTACTTAACTTTTCCCTCCTTAAGTAATAGCAGCCTCTTGAGGCTGCTTTTGGCAAAACAAAATAAACCAGGTTGAGAAGGGGAAAAAACCCAGACAACTATGGACAAAACTAGTTTGGGCTTTTAGTAGTACAGAATCATACCAGTCTGATGATCACTTTGTTGAGATATGAAATTAGTTTTGGGGGGGCATTTGAAAAGAACTGTGTTTGGACCCTTCCCTTCTACCCACCCAGGATGTCAAGGCCTATACCTCCATCCCCTTGCTGGGCTACCATGTCAAGGAGCCATACCAGAATAATTCCCGTCACATCTTCCAGTTGGTACAGTCCAAACAGATCTATACACTGGTCGCTGAAACTGAAGAACTGAAGCAGCGGTGGATGAAAGCCATTGAGCAGTCAGCCAGGGGAGAAGAGGAAGAAGATTCATTTGATGAACTGGAATAACTCACGTTCCTTGTGAGGCTGTTACATGCTCTGAACTGCCATTGTAATAAGCCCTGAGTCCTTGTTTTAAAGGCAGTCATATTCTTCAGTTATTCCTTTTCAATGGTTTCAAATCATAGCATTTTTGTCTAGTTGAGATTTCCTGGACTTACTGATGAGCCTACCAGTGGAACTATACCCAGTGAATTATTCAAGTCATAGTAAATTGTTGATTTGTCATTTAAATTTGCAAAATTTTATTGATAGGCTCTCCTGCCCATATACATATTACACGCTGGTACAAATAATGCTTCCTGTTTGTGCCTAGACCCTCTTTGATCCACAGCCAAGTCAGCAAAATTATTCTCTGATCGGAGATTCTGACACTGAAGAATTCAGAAGTGCTTCCTTCCATCTATAAAAAAAAGGTGAATGGGATTTTTGTCCCAATTGCATCTACAGAATATAACCTGGGACATGGTCAACCTATCTTTTGGGCCCAAGGGAAATCTGTACATGGGATGCTAACTTAGATGACTTTTAACACATTTAGATATGTTCATGGAAGTTAGACCTACATTTGATCTTTTGCTATGACAGCTAAATTAAATCTCCATGTTCAGGAAAAGAATACTGTATAGGGAAAATAGCAGATGATACCTTTTTCCATCAGGGTTTTTTGGTGAGTTTCTGAAGATATCAGAATGATCATGACTGGAGACTGAATGCTGGCTCACATTGGCCATGTACACACCAGGAAATGTCCTGAAGGTATATTGTGAGGTTCTGTTGGTGAAATTGAACATGTTGAATGTTCCAAACCAGAAATAAAGTTGAACCATCTGAATTTATTTCAAGAACTACATGGTAATAACTGCAGATTGCTTAGTCTATTTTCTGGCACTTCTAAGTACATATTTATTTTAATATTCTTTAGGTGATTATTTTCTTTACTTTCAATCCCTTTCCTTTTCAGGTCAGTAAACCTCTGTTCATTTCTTCATGTCACAGTCTTACTGGACTTAACATTTTTATCTGTACTGTATATTTTATTGTCAGTTATTCAGAATTAAAATATACAGTAAATGTTTATCTGATGAACTGTTATAGTAAGCTGAACTCTGGGGATAAATACAGTTAAAAGTAGTAATTGTTGAAACTGTTCCCCTTTGCTAATTCCATCTACCTTCCACCTTTTCCCAAGGGTCAGATTGACAAGATTCCCCCTTGCCCAATTGCTATTTCCTGGTCCCTTCGATTCCCTTCTCCTTCTGACATTCCAGAATAGTGTTCATGGCCACTAATATACTTGAAGATGTCTTCCTTGACCCCTCCCAAGAAGCCTGCCCCACTTGACTGTTGTGGTTTTAGAAAATCTCCTTAATTAAAAAAAAAGGCACTGAAATACTGCAAAGGAAAGCACAAACTTCCAACATCTTTTTTTTAATACAAGGATGATTTTGTGATCTATAAGCTTTTTCAGAAGATAACATGGTGGCATGAGTGCAACTCAGTGCTTTATTTGGAAGCATGCCTAGTTACCCAGAGAAAAATATAAGCAGGTTGGCACTGGCAGGAAATATCCTGGGAGGAAGTTAAAGCAGGGAATTTCTGTTCTGTCAATGCTTTCTAACTTGTTACCTTCCCCTATTGTAGCCTCTCCCACCTGGCAAATCTTGTGAGAACACCCATGACATGTTCTCAGAATTCCAAAATTTCCACCATCTCCAACATGTTGGAATTCTCTGCTCTGAAACAACTTCCTCCTCCAAACTCAACCCTTAAGCATGTCTTATTATATCAGCATTTATTATCCATATATATCAGTAGATGATGCTACAGTGGCCTTCCCCAATCTAGGGTCCTCCAAATAGGTTGGATTACTGCTCCCAAAATTCCAAGGTAAGAAATACTGATTGGGAATTCTGAGATGTGTATTCCAACAGTTTCAGTGGACGTAGAGCATAAACACCAGAAAAACTTGCAAGCTAGACACTGTGCATGTCCACGTAATTTAATAAGAAATGCTGAAATCTCTTTGTGAACTGTTAGAATGATAGCACACATCAGTCCACATAATGCAGGCTGTATGTAAAGTATCATGCAAGGTTACCAGTCTTGTTCAAGACGTACTGTAAACAGAAAATGATGTTGTCATCATATGATTGCCCTGCAGTGATTTTTTTGTCTTTCTTGACACTGCCAATAAATAAATAAATCTGACTTTTTGAAACAAATGGAACTGTTGCAAAACTTCACAAGTGTCAGTGTGCTTTATCACTTTTTTTTCCCAGGAATGGTGGCTTTGGCATGAGAAGTCAACCATTCGCCATATCTCAACTATTGCTTTTCTAATTAGCATCATTTTATGACTACCCTTTCCCCTTTAATTGGTATTCTATATAATATTATTTGAAGGCTTTCCCCCAAAATTAGAACCTATATACACTACACGAAAGACCACAGGGCTAGCACCTGGCTGACCTTCTCTGGGTTTGTAAGCTAAACAGGGTTGAGCTTCATTACTGCTTGGACAGAAGACTCCAGGTTATACCAGAACTGCAGGCTAGACTAAGAAATTTAAAAAAAAACATCTTGGAAGAAGGCAATGGCAAACTGCTACAGCCAAGAAAATGGCCTGGAACCATCGGTGAAGTCATTGGAATCAAGCTTGACTTGAAGGAGACTCTGTGTTTACTTAAATCAGAGAGTGCTTGTAGCTTAAAGAGGAAGGGCAGCACCTGTGGCTGTCTATATGGAAGAACCTCTGGTTTTGGCACTTTTAACAATGCCAGTGTCACCATAAAAAGGTAAAGGTTCCCCCTGCACATTTGTGCAGTCGTGTCCGACTCTAGGGGGCAGTGCTCATCTCCGTTTGTTAGCCGAAGAGCCAGCGTTGTCCAAAGACGCTTCCACGGTCATGTGGCCAGCATGACGCACACGGAACGGTGTTACCTACTCACCGAAGTGGTACCTATTCATCTACTTGCATTTGCATGCTTTCGAGTTGCTAGGCTGGCAAGAGCTGGGGCTAGTGCGGGAGCTCACTCTGTTACGTGGGACTAGGGATTCGAACCTCCGAACTTGTGATCTTCTGATTGACAAGCCTGGCGTCTTACCCGCTGAGCCACCACGCCCCTAGTGTCACCATAGTCTGATGCAAGTGAGGCCAGGCTCAATATAAAAGGCGGAAAAAACAGAAAAAAGTTATGAGTGACTGTTAGTGCACATCTTACAAATTACATTTCTTTGCTAAAATGACCACCAGATAATCACAATTTTAAAGCTTCTGGGAGGGAAAAATGACGCCCATGCTGACTATGTACTCTATGTGTGAGCATGCATTAAAAGGGCATGCTTTTATTCTTTGCGTATCATCCTTTTTGTGACTTTCTGACCTTAATAAAGCAATATATTTTCATGCTCCCTCTGAAAATACAACTCATTTTACATTTTTTCTAAAATACCTTTCTTTTTAATGCATAATCTGTGATTCATCATTTATAGTTGCAAAAAATATGACTTTTGTTTAAGAACCAAGAAGAATTAAACACCATAAAGTTAATCTGTATTAAGGTAAAGGTAAAGGTTCCCCCCGCACATTTGTGCAGTCGTGTCTGACTCTAGGGACCGGTGCTCATCTCCGTTTCATAGCCAAAGAGCCAGCGTTGTCCAAAGACGCTTCCACGGTCATGTGGCCGCATGACATGCGCAGAACGCTGTTACCTACCCACCGAAGTGGTACCTATTTATCTACTTGCATTTGCATGCTTTCGAATTGCTAGGTTGGCAAGAGCTGGAGCTAGTGTGGGAGCTCACTCCGTCACATGGGGCTAGGGATTCGAACCTCTGAACTTGCAACCTTCTGATCGACAAGCCTGGCGTTTTACCCGCTGAGCCACCATGCCCCTATAATAATAATCTGTATTACCGTGCCTTGAAATAGGTTTCTGTGTTCACTTATTTGAAACAGAGACCTAGTTTTAGATTGGTAGTTGTGCAATTGTGAAGAAAAAGGGCCCTCAGTGGCACCTGAAAAATGAACAGATTTGTGGAAGGGGTTGTGCAGTTTAGATTTTGTACACCAGGGTGCACTCTAAGTTATAAAATACAGAAGAGCAGGCAGAAGAAGCAAGTGTCGTTTTGTTTTTGCTGAAAGTAGCAAATGTCATGAATTTGGGGAATGACAAATCTGCAGTCCCAGAGAAGAATATGTGCTGGGATATACGTGAGTAGGTTATTTTATGCTATAATGTTGCAGGGGGATGAGGAGAAGGGCACAGAAAATTCTTGAGTGCTGGTGATGATTGAAAGGGGCAGAGCTTGTTAAAGCAGATTCCTCATCTTTCTATGTTTGCCCAAATTCCATAAAGATTTAGCGGGAGAAGAAGCTGGCTGAAAAGCAGGAGGTTAAAAATTATCATATATGTATATCTACGCAAAAAAGCAACCACTTTCAGTCTGACCACCCTGGCTGGAATGATGGGAACCCTAACACAGAGCATGTCAGATTAGGGAAAGCTGCTATATGCATTGGCTAGGATCTTCCTTGCTGTCATTGGTACAGGGTGCAAATGAAAACAGAGGTCTCCACCATCTCATTCACTTTATTGCTCACCCAGATTTCTGAGTGTCAGAGCTTTGGCTGTTAACATAAATGTTCAACTTACACTATACAGTATCGCATTTATGATCCATTCAAAAATGACATGTTAACGACATAATTTCCTTTGGCCTTTTCCATTCCACTTCTGGAGAATCAGTGAAGGCCTCAGACATATGCCCTACCTAAATATAAAAGCATACAAATCCTTGAGGGTTTTGTCAAACTGTTCTGAAATCCATCTGAAATGGGGACAGACTTCACTTTGGCCCAGAGTTCCATTTCTGCCTTTCACTGCAGTTAGATCTGGTGATATATTAAGACCTGGGGCGATTTCTCCTGCTAGAATCTCATTCAGTTCTGTTCTCCCCCCCCCCCCCCCGTCCCAGATCTTTCTACTAAAAAAAAAGGTAGTAATCACAGGTGAGGATAAAACTCTATTGGGCATGTGCAGGTTTGGCATCACTCTGGGTTATAATTGCAAAAGAAAAGAAAATAAACTTGCATCCAAACCTTTGCCCTTAGCCCTAAAAATACAAAATTGGGAGTTGCTAAAAACTTATAGAGTTATTACCTTTGGGAGGACAGGAAGTATTCGAACATGAGGGACACAGCAGACCTTCAATTCTCAACATTTTATCTCGTTCTGTAAAGTAGTGATAGGAATTTTTGCCTCCTCTCAGCTATCCCTTGGGACAATGTAGACATTGTTAGTCGCTATTGATGGACTATATATTTATATATCATCTCATGGCACAATTATTCCTCAGGATGATATTCTGAAGCTCAATGAGAATAAGATATTTAAATTAAATGGAAACCAAAGGATACATGTTGTTCAAGACTACACAGTTAAACAGCTTTTCTTTGCCCAGAGGTTTCACTTGTTGCAATAACTAAGAAAAAAAAACCTGAGTAATGCCCTGCCCACCCCAATGCCCAGTAAGAGGAGTAATATCTCTAAAGCCACGTGGTAGCTCCACCTTTTTTTTTCCTGATCTATCTGCTTTCCTCAAATCCATTTGATTTCTCTGCCCCAATGACCCCAGTCTTGTCCTACAAAATTAGTCAAATGTATGTTACCCTAACACTCTTTAAAAGCTAGAGGAGCCTCAGGGAAACACCCATCCCACATCAAAAAAGTTTAGAACAGATTTCTCCAACTTGATGCTTTCCAGATAAATTGGACTGCAACTCCCATAATCCCAGGGCAGCACTTCTGATCCTGCTTTTTAGCAAATATGGAAGTCCATCTAGAGAGCACCAGGTTGGGTATGTTGGGGCAGAATGTTTCTCCAATTAAGCTTCAATCTGTGTTACAGAACAGGACAAAACAAGGCCACATGGCCATGCTCTCATTAGTCCAGTTACCAAAGGTTCTCTGATCCTTGTAATAGACTTCCTGCTTTCATCAGGCTAATAAACTTGAGAAATTGCTTCCCAGCCAAAGGTCACTCTGTCTCTATTTTTATTGCCATTCTGGGTCTTTACATTAGGGTTTGATTCTTGTCACATGCCGACTTACACAGAAGCCTTGTTGTCTGAGAAATGAATAAGGAAAGGTTAGCCGTATGCTGATGATGTACCAAAATAAAACTTAAAACAAAGCTTAGGCCCACTTCATAAGATTATTTAGGGCACTGTGAGATCTGTTGTTGAAATTGCCCTGAGTTACAGCACTGGACAGGGAAGAGATTCAAAGAAATGGGTTCTGAATCCAGATGAAAGCTGAATAAATATTGCCCTTTAAAAAGCTTTACTGAGTTTGGAGGCTTGTTTTTCTCTGGCTTTGCTTAAGAAAAACAGGCCTTTAAATATTCATTTAATATTTGATGGGGATATTGCTTCTTTTGGTATGATATGAGCCTTTGGATAGTAGGTGCCCCTAAAGCTGTATTGTTTATTTGGCTATTTAGTGTTTAGCTGATATTGCCAAAATAATCCCTCATTTGTTAGCTTTATAGAAAAGGTATCTGCACTGGTCTGCAGAAAAGAAATGCTTGGCTGCAAAGAATAAAAACAGTAGAAAAGCTCTAGAGCTTAAATCCCTATCAACTCCACAGGAACAAGCCTCCGTTTGAAGGTACAGTCAGAGTACTGAACAAATTCACAGATGGATGATATCTATTATTTAAAAATATACTTGGCGGTGTACAATTCTTAGGCATGATGATTCATGTGATTGTTAGAACTGAGCAAATGTGAACAGTAGGTGAAAGGGCAGGAATGTATGATGCATCCAATGCAAGGCTTGAGTCATCCTGATGTCTGACTGAACTCCAAAGTCCAAGCATCTTCTCCATCACAGTTCTAGACTGATCAGTAGACTTGGCAACTGGCCATGATAAGATGTGAGTTGTAAACTCCCCTCTGGACTTTTTCAAGTAGCAACTGAAGGCTGAGCTATAATTCTGGGGCTTACCCAGAAGACTACCCATATGTAGTCTCAAATGTCAGCAAAACATGCTAATGAAAGTGAAGTATGAGTTGGAGTAAGAGTTCCTCCTCAGGAAGGGCACTGGTGGCCAAGGCTGCTTGTTCCAGTCTAGGCCAAGGCCTGTTTGTTCTCCAAGTCCAGAGTAGCTGGGGAGATCGGATTTGAGAAAAAATATTAATCTCTTAATGTCTTATTCCAAATTCCTTTCTTCTTGCCAGGAAGCTGGGAGAAATTCATGTCTCTGATACAAAGGGCAGCACCAGAATAAGGAAGAGGTATAAGTGTTTGGCAACTGCTGCAAAGACTTAACATTAAGCAAAGGTTAAAGAAAAGGATATATTTCCTTATGAAGCAGAAACTGAAATCCCCAGTGGAGAAGTTAAGTGACTTCCCATTTTCAAGAATGGAGAAGGGCCAGAGGCTGTTTACTGGAATCCCCCTCCTTCCTGTCCTCTTCATGTCTGCCATCCTCTTCTTGTAAATTGACCCAAATATATTCCATGAGGCAGAGTCACAATGGGGAAGTGGGATCCGCCTACCCATTCATAAATCCAAGCCGGGTAAGTGTATCTGTTGTGTTGCTTCTACAAGCATGTGACCTTGATCTTTCTTTTCCACTTCAGGCCAATGCTAAGTCAGTCCCAATACACATGGAACTGACTCAAGCACTAGTTCTAGAGTGTTCACTATTCAATCTACATACCTATCCATCATGATCAGAAGAAGAAAATGGCAGAAAGAATAATATCCACATAATAGAATTACTGCATTGACATAACATTCTGTACTAAGCAAATACATTGTATTATGGCTTAATATGATGATCTGATTCACACAATCCAAGATAATAACTGGGTTTCCTCAACATGCTGGATCATAAACTATTTAGCCTGAGCCTAGTTTAGCATGCTATGTGAAAAGCAAAAACTCCCATCATATTCACATCAAGCTGGGCAAAACCCTTGTCCAAATTAGAGCAAAGACTCAATTTTCCATATGCATGTTCTGTCCACAAATGCAGAAAACTTGTATGGGGTGAATTAACCCCTTAAGTGATTGTGAGACTTAGCTCTGGAAATGCTTTTAACATCTGGGAATTCTCCTACATAGCCCACAAACACTATGTGGGATAATTCAGTGATTCAAAGTTCAGTTTGAAAGAACATGCATCCACTTAGATTAGTCGAAATCTGAAAATGTTGTGGGTATTTTAAAATTATTATTATTGTCCCTTCTTGGTCCATGTATATTACTGCAAACCACTGTCTTATCTGGGTGTCGTGTTTGTATACTTTTTTTTACTATATATGCATTATATATGAACCCAAATTGATCTGTTCTTGGGGTATGTTTATTGGTCTTTTCTTGCCCTTTCCTGGCTCTGTCCTCAGACCAAGTGGTGGCACTGTGTTGCTTCTTTCGGTGCATTCAGCATATGGGGCAAACTTGGGCTAGATAGTGCTCCAGATTAGTGAACATTTTTTTCCTCCCAGCATAACAATCCAGGGAACAATTACTGTTGCAGACCAAGGAAAGATTATTGCAATTCCTTGATCCAGGTTCTAAGAACGGAAGTTTATACCACTCTTGGCACACTCAAGGGGAAATAAGAGCATAGAGGGACTTTGTCATCAACTGAGATGGTTACCTCCAAAAGCATTGGAGAAAAAGTGAGCTTTCAGGGGGAAGCCCCTTCTCTTTATATACACAGACAAAATTGAGGACTTCTAGGGAGCGTTAGGTCAGGATTTCCTGGCACAACCCATTAGGCTTTATGATGGACACCATAAACAGAATTCAGCTAGACAGCTGAACAATTCAGGCCTCTTCCTTACAGCCACAGTAATGTGCATTCTTCTAGTCCTTGAGCAGGCAGAAAAGTATGCTGGCATAATATGCACTGCACTAATGGTCAAGATCATCTGCTTTTGTACCAAGTCTTGTGAGTGGTGCTGTCCTTACAGATCTACTGCAGAACAAACAAAGGGCAATGACTGGTTGATTCCCCTGGCTTTGTTGATCCTCCCACCCAGCATCACCACTTGGTGAGAAAAACTTTCACCATTCACAGGCTTTAATGTGTGGGTGGGCTTAAGCAATATAGGCAGGCTACCTGGGATAGATATTTTAGCCATTTCTCAAGTTGCCCAAGTGACAGGTTGTTGGCATGTCAGTGCTCTGCACCAATAAACTATCCCTCAGAATATTTTTGAAAACAGAACTCCAGTCTTCTGGAAAACAGGTAAATCTATATCCAAAAACAGTCCATCTGCAAAGAATGGGTGTGGGGAAAATGGGAGGGAGCTGACATGGCACCTTGAGAGAGCTCCTTTCTACTTTATCCCAGGGCCATTCTCAGACCCCCAGCGCAAACCTCTCAGCCAAGCTATTTTCAGACTCAGATTTACTGGCCTTCCAAAAACCTGGAAATAGCTGAAATTGCAGGTCACAGGCACCACGGAGGGGCTGCATTTGCATTTGCATTTGGAGCATTCTCTTCTGCCCTTTACAGCGCTCATCCTCTGGACCTGGAACTGGTCACTCATTCTAGAAGGGGAAACTTAGTAGAATTTTTGTCAATTTCTCCCTGGCTCCCAGGTATCCCAAATCTGTAAGTGCTACAAGGGAACAGCCATGCTAGCAATAAGTAGCCATGGCTTGCAGTACCCAGAAGTATCTCATGGAAACACAAAATAAGATTGGGATAGGCCAAGTAGCATGGATCTCTCCTCCAAGGTAATAAAAACAATGGAAAGCACAATCTCACAAAAGCCCTTGTGGCAGAAGTAGCGGAAAAGCCGTAAGGCACTCATATAGGGCAGAATCAGATCACATAGCTGGCAGAACCTGACTTTCTTTTTCACTTTAAATTGACCTTCCATGCAGAGAGCTCTAGTCCTGTTTTTTAAACACAGCTCTACCACACTTTCAAAAGACTGCTAAATGTGTTTAAAAGACGTGTTCCCATGTATACAGTATAAGGAACATATCATGCCTGATGGGAATTTTGTGAAGCATTGGTCATATTGTATTTATGCAGACAGGAGCCTCTGCAGAAGCCTGGTGTCTGGTCTTTCCTGTAGCCCAAGCCGAAATGGCCAAAGAGGATAGTGACCAGCAACCAGAGAGGAGGGAACATGCCAGGAGCAATTGAAATTGGCCAATCAGAACTGAGCAGATCCCAGTTCCCCAACATTGTCAATAATGCGTCATAGAATGTTTATATGGCAGGCTTGTTTGGAGAAAACCTAAAAACCCACAACTTTAAAACCAGAGCAGCTAAAGCTGAATGTAAGCTCCTCTGTTGTGGGCTAGGGATGAGATGAAGGGTTGCGGCCCAAGGACATGTCCTCTACAGAGGGTTAGTTGGGAATCTTCATGCCACAGGTTAAGAGGGCATTAGGATCAGCCCTCAGTCACTGCACTAAAAGCAGCTTCTGAGTGCAATCCTTCTGTTTGTTTTATAACACTCAGAATACCATTTCCTCCAAACAGTTTGACTTCCACTTTGAGCAGTCTGCATTTCTTTGTAATTACACCTCCCTTCTCTCTGCACAGTAAGATCAGACGTTATTTATCTTTCATCTGTCTAACACTTAATAAATCCAGCCAAATGTTCTCAGGCTCAGAATGTTTAGTTGGAAAACTGCCCTAATTCACTTTTTTTTCACCACTGTCACCAAGTTCAAAGTAGAAGCACTTCTCCTGTTGTGGGTGTGATGGTCCTTTGGTGATGGGGGGCTGCCATTTTTGTGTTCCATAAATAACTCAGTTTGGAAAAATATCACATTATCATGAAAATAAATCCAAGGGAATATGTTGGAAAAACAAGATTAAGGAGAATGGATACTGAGAGGTAATTAAATATCCCTGAACCTTGAAAGATAGAACATCTCATGTAGAAAATATTTACCTAACTTATGTTTCAAAAGAAAACATATACTCTGGTACAATAGATTCCTACAGGTAGATATGGAGAGAGTAGCTAGATAGAAAAATTTATTTTAATGAACTAATATGTTAATGAAACATCTGCAACCAAACAACCAAGCTCAGAGAGCACCAAGGATTCCACAGTTCAACCCTGAGCTACATATGTTCTGTTCTGTTCTGTTCTGTTCTGTTCTGTTCTGTTCTGTTCTGTTCTGTTCTGTTCTATTCTTTATTTATTTGTTCAATTTATCCCCCGCCCATCTCCCATACAAGGGACTCTGGGCGGGTTACAACAAATAAAATTTAAAAAATTTAAAAACTATACAAAATATCTAAAAACACAACAAGCATAAAATAAATAAAGTCCAAGATGGATTTGGAACCGCAGAGTAGATCATGGTGCTACGGGGCCAGCCAACCCCATGAGGCACTACCACCTCCGTTGTCCCAGGCCAGGCAGCAGAGCCAGGTCTTGCCTTCCGAAAGGCCAGGAGTGAGGGGGCCAGTCTCACCTCCGGGGGCAAGATATTCCATAGGGCGGGCACTATCGCAGAGAAAGCACGCCTCCTGGACCCCACTAGATGGAATTCTCTTGTTGAGGGGGTCCGAAGCATGCCCTCTCTGCATGCATGGGTGGGGCGGGCCGACGTTGTTGGGACGAGACGGTCCCTCAGGTACCCTGGCCCTATGCCATGTAGGGCTTTAAAGGTAATCACCAACACCTTGAATTGGACCCGGAAGCAAACTGGTACCCAATGCAGCTCGCGTAGCAGAGGTGTCACATGTGCCGATCTCCTAGCACCCATAACTGCTCACGCTGCCGCATTCTGCACCAGCTGAAGCTTCCGGATACTCCTCAAGGGTAGCCCCATGTAGAGCGCATTACAGTAGTCTATACGGGAGATGACAAGGGCATGAGCGACTGTTCGGAGGGTCTCTCGATCCAGGAAAGGGCGTAACTGGCGCACAACTCGAAGCTGTGCAAAGGCCCTCCTGGCCACGACTGCCACCTGCTCTTCGAGCAGGAGTCGCAAGTCCAGGAGAACCCCCAGATTCCACACTGGATCTGTGTGGGGTAGTGCAACCCCACCCAGAATCAAAGATGACAACTTCCCGGATCCAGGGGGGCCATCAATCCACAGCCACTCCGTCTTACCAGGGTTCAGTTGAAGCCTGTTGTTCCCCATCCAGACCTCCACAGCCTCCAGGCACTGAGATAAGGCATTGACCGCATCACTTACTTCACCCGGGATGGAGATGTATAACTGGGTATCATCAGCATATTGGTGATACCTCATCCCGTGGTGACGGATGATCTCGCCCAGTAGCTTCATGTAGATGTTGAATAGGAGAGGAGAGAGAACCGACCCCTGCGGCACCCCACAAGTCAGGGGTCGCGGGTCAGCTCTCTCCTCCCCTATCAACACCGACTGGGAACGGCCCTGGAGAAAGGAGGCGAACCAGCGCAAAACCACGCCGCCTGCCCCCAACTCCCTGAGCCGCCCCAAGAGTATACCATGGTCGACGGTATCAAAAGCCGCCGAGAGATCTAAGAGAGCAAGGATGGAGGCACTCCCTCCATCCCGCTCTCACCAGAGATCATCCATAAGCGCGACCAATGCGGTCTCTGTCCCATATCCCAGCCTGAAACCTGACTGGAAGGGGTCCAGATAATCCGTTTCCTCCAGAATCCTCTGGAGTTGCAACGCCACCACCTTCTCAACCACCTTTCCCAAAAAGGGAAGGTGGGAGACTGGACGAAAATTGCCCAGGATGGTAGGGTCCAGGGATGGTTTCTTGAGGAGAATTCTATTCTGTTCTGTTCTGTTCTGTTCTGTTCTGTTCTGTTCTGTTCTGTTCTGTTCTGTTCTGTTCTGTTCTATTGGAACCTTTTATTTTCTGTCCACTAGGTAGGCTGACGATACGTACCATTTTAAACGGGACAGTACCATTTTTTTCACATTTCCCAACCGTCCCGTCATTTTAATATAAATGTCAATTTTGTCCTGTTTTTTAAAAAAAAATTAGCAAAATGTCAGGCATGGCAAGATTGATTCAGCCAAGATGCAATTATCATTTAAAAAGTGCTTGAGAGAGAGATGGGGAGAGAGATCTTTGCCACCGCCTCTGCTCTGCTCTTAGCTGGTCGCTCGCTGCTCTGTTTGTTTTATTAAAATGCGTTCAGGATGTGATCCCGCCCCCTTTTTTCAAGAGTGAAACTGATTATTTCTCCAGCTCGGCAAGAGAGAGTCTTTCGTTTGGGATTGTGGGAGAGAGAGAAAGAAGGAGAAAAAAAGCAGGAGGAGGAGGAGGGAAGGCAGAAGGAAGAGAAGCCTCGCTGGGCATGGAGTTTTTGAATCCTCCCTTCCCTGCCTCTCTTCTCTCCCCCCTCCCCTCCTTCCTGCAATCCGTGATGTTACAAAGCCCGTGAGCTGTGCTTTCCCCATTCGCCTCCTGTCAAATACAGTCCCCCTCTACGTCTACCTAAATTTTTGTACGAGTTCTGTCACTGAAGAATAATTGTTAGTTCAATATGTTAATGTAATAAAACTTTTTCATTTTAATGAAAACAAAAATATTTTTATATATACAGTAATCTGTTTAAGGACCAGCAAATGGATCTTAAAAACTCTTTAAAACGTTTTTTATCGTCTTACTTTTTCATGAATACAGAATATTACATAAGTTTAACCCTGTTCCATTTTTGCCATCCCAACATCCTGTTTTTGTCTCAAGGAAATATGGTCAGCCTACCACTAGGGTTACTTTCCTGGATGAGGCTTACAATTGTAAAAGCTAATGATTCCACTACACTGGTGGTTCCACACACTTCTAGCCTATCTTTTTAACCTCTGGACCAGTTGTGCACCATAACACACCCATTGAGAACCTCAAATTGTGCAGCTTCTGTTAACCCCTTGCCTCTGATTCCCCTAGATCAGGGCTTTCCAAACTTTCATGTTGGCGACACACCAATAGCGGCGCATGAAAACCCGGAAGCACCACAGTGGCGGCGGCGCTTTTGGGTTTTTGCACACTGCTGCGCTTTTGGGTTTTTATGCATGGCGGTGGCAGCGGTGGTGTCCTGGTATGTCGCGCAAAAACCCGGAAGTGCCGATGGCCCGCTGCCGCCACTGCCACCACACACTACCGTGCGTGGCGGCAGCGCACCATCAGCGCTTCCAGGTTTTTGCGTGGCACACCTGGGCCCCACAGGTGACACAGTACTGTGTAGCGACACACAGTTTGGAAAGCTATGCCCTAGATCAGGGGTCGGCAAACTTTTTTATGCCAGGAGCCATTTTGACATTTATGAAATTTATAATATCACTCGAGGGCCAGGGGGTGGGGTTTGAGGGTGGGAGCCAATCGCGTGGAAGGGGGTGGGATTTGCGGGCGGGGGCCAATTGCGTGGAAGGGGGCGGGGTTTGCGGGCGGGGGCCAATTGCGTGGAAGGGGGTGGGGTTTGCGGGCGGGAGCCAACCGCGCACACTTTGGGCCTGCTGCCACCATGCCCGCCGCCACGCACACCATGCCGCTGCCACGCCTGCCCCCGCCACGCCCACTGCCGCGCCTGCCCCTGCCACGCCCGCCACGCCTGCCTGGGGAAGAGCCACACTCAAGGGGCCAAAGAGCCGCATGTGGCTCGTGAGCCGCGGTTTGCCGAACCCTGCCCTAGATGACCATACATATTTTCATACATTCTGAGCCAACTTTGTTGCTCATCAGTAAATTTTATAAGCCACAGAACTTCTAGATGTCCTTTCTAAGACTGTGTGAAGCCTTGAAAGGGTGATTCAATTTGATGCCTCAAAGTGAATTCATGAGGCAACCTGAAGTGTTGAATTGAATCATGTGCCTTGGAATGGCTCTTGAGTCAGTTGAAGGTGATTTGGAGTTTTAATGCTCTTTCTGGTGCTTCTGGCTTTACAAGCTCTCAAACAATACTGTTATCTTTTCTTCCATATATGATGAAACCTGAGGGGGCATGCTGAGTGATGTGGTGGGCTCTCATATATTAATATAACCAGCCAATGAATTGTATAACACCACAAACTCTGGTTATCAGAGTGGTTGGGGGAGGCCTGTATTGCTGTTTTGTCTCACTCTTCTTATAGAATGTGTTTAGATATGTTTGCTTGGAGGGGGGAAAAAAGAAATTTTCAGATTTATTCAGCTGCACTTTTAAACTTTGTTTTTCTCTTTCTTCCCTGTTCCTCTACCTTTCCTCAAATCCATATCCTTTTATCTTTATTCTTCCTTTCCTCTCAGACTATTTGTCTGTACTGTGATAGAGTTCTTGTTAATTTCTATATCTAATCTGTCTCTAAGTCTAATCTGTCTAAGGTGGGTAGTCAGACGACACCTGGAATTACAGACAAGCATGGTCTGGGAGAACAAAATGAAGCAGGACATAGGCTGATAGAATTTTGCCAAGAGAACTCACTGTGCATAACAAACACTCTCTTCCAACAACCTAAAAGACGACTTTATACATGGACTTCACCAGATAGTCGACACCGAAATCAGCTTGACTACATCCTTTGCAGCCAAAGGTGGCGGACATCTATACAGTCGGTAAAAACAAGACCTGGAGCTGACTGTAGTTCAGATCACGAACGCCTTATTGCAAAATTTAGAATCAGACTAAAGAGAATAGGGAAGACCCACAGATCAGTTAGATATGAGCTCACTAATATTCCTAAGGAATATGCAGTGGAGGTGAAGAATAGATTTAAGGGACTAGATTTAGTAGATAGGGTCCCAGAAGAACTATGGACAGAAGTTCGCAACATTGTTCAGGAGGCGGCAACAAAAAACGTCCCAAAGAAAAAGAAAACCAAGAAGGCAAGATGGCTTTCTGCTGAGACACTGGAAGTAGCCCAAGAAAGAAGGAAAGCAAAAGGCAACAGTGATAGGGGGAGATATGCCCAATTAAATGCAAAATTCCAGAGGTTAGCCAGAAGAGATAAGGAATTATTTTTAAACAAGCAATGTGCGGAAGTGGAAGAAGACAATAGAATAGGAAGGACAAGAGACCTCTTCCAGAAAATTAGAAACATTGGAGGTAAATTCCAGGCAAAAATGGGCATGATCAAAAACAAAGATGGTAAGGACCTAACAGAAGCAGAAGAGATCAAGAAAAGGTGGCAAGAATATACGGAAGATCTGTATAGGAAGGATAATAATATTGGAGATAGCTTTGACGGTGTGGTCAGTGAGTTAGAGCCAGACATCCTGAAGAGTGAGGTTGAATGGGCCTTAAGAAGCATTGCTAATAACAAGGCAGCAGGAGACGACGGTATCCCAGCTGAACTGTTTAAAAACTTGCAAGATGATGCTGTCAAGGTGATGCATGCCATATGCCAGCAAATTTGGAAAACACAAGAATGGCCATCAGATTGGAAAAAATCAACTTATATCCCCATACCAAAAAAGGGAAGCACTAAAGAATGTTCAAACTATCGAACAGTGGCACTTATTTCACATGCCAGTAAGGTAATGCTCAAGATCTTGCAAGGTAGACTCCAGCAATTCATGGAGCGAGAATTGCCAGATGTACAAGCTGGGTTTAGAAAAGGCAGAGGAACTAGAGACCAAATTGCCAATATCCGCTGGATAATGGAGAAAACCAGGGAGTTTCAGAAAAACATCTATTTTTGTTTTATTGACTATTCTAAAGCCTTTGACTGTGTGGATCATAACAAATTGTGGCAAGTTCTTGGTGGTATGGGGATACCAAGTCATCTTGTCTGCCTCCTGAGGAATCTGTATAACAACCAAGTAGCAACGGTAAGAACAGAGCACGGAACAACGGACTGGTTTAAGATTGGGAAAGGAGTACGGCAGGGCTGTATACTCTCACCCTGCCTATTCAACCTGTACGCAGGACACATCATGCGACGTGCTGGGCTTGAGGAATCCAAGGCTGGAGTTAAAATCGCTGGAAGAAACATTAACAATCTTAGATATGCAGATGATACCACTTTGATGGCTGAAAGCGAGGAGGAGCTGAGGAGCCTTATGACGAAGGTGAAAGAAGAAAGTGCAAAAGCTGGGTTGCAGTTAAACCTCAAAAAAACCAAGATTATGGCAACCAGCTTGATTGATAACTGGCAAATAGAGGGAGAAAACGTGGAGGCAGTGACAGACTTTGTATTTCTAGGCGCAAAGATTACTGCAGATGCTGACTGCAGCCAGGAAATCAGAAGATGTCTACTTCTTGGGAGGAGAGCAATGGCAAATCTTGATAAAATAGTTAAGAGCAGAGACATCACACTGACAACAAAGGTCCACATAGTTAAAGCAATGGTATTCCCTGTAGTAACCTATGGCTGTGAGAGCTGGACCATAAGGAAGGCTGAGTGAAGGAAGATAGATGCTTTTGAACTGTGGTGTTGGAGGAAAATTCTGAGAGTGCCTTGGACTGCAAGAAGATCAAACCAGTCCATACTCCAGTAAATAAAGCCAGACTGCTCACTTGAGGGAATGATATTAAAGGCAAAACTGAAGTACTTTGGCCACATAATGAGAAGACAGGATACCCTGGAGAAGAAGCTGATGCTAGGGAAAGTGGAAGGCAAAAGGAAGAGGGGCCAACCAAGGGCAAGATGGATGGATGATATTCTGGAGGTGACAGACTCAACCATGGGGGAGCTGGGGATGGTGACGGCCGACAGGAAGCTCTGGCGTGGGCTGGTCCATGAAGTCACGAAGAGTCGGAAGCGACTGAACAAATAAACAACAACAAATCTGTCTCAGTCATTGGAAAAACTGATAGAGTGCTTGCCATTAAACTGTGAATTATAAAGACTATTTCTTGATATCATAGTGTACTAAATGCTCAGTACAGATAACATACATTTCTTAATTTTTTCCCACAAATTATTGCATAAGTAGCACATAATGTATCATTTCCAGATGATTGAATTTGCCAATGAGTTCTGCCAATAAACCTACCAGCCCAGCGAATTATTCAGTTGAATCAGTTCCTAAACTTTTCATCTTTAACTTAAAGTAGGACAATGTAATAATGTGGAGTTCTTAGTGCTCTCTGAGCTTGATTGTTTGCTTGTAGACATTTCATTACCCAACTAGGTAACATCACCAGTGCTGTCATCATCATCATCATCATTGATGATGTTATCTAGTTGGGTAATGAGCACCAAGGACTCCACAGTTCAACCCTGAGCTACATATATTCTCTTCTATTGGAAGTGTAATAATGGACAGACTTTTCATCTGTGGATTGATGGGATTCTATTTGGCTTCGAGGAAGAGGCTGGGATTGGCTCTAGCAATTTGCATGGCTCCCCCTGGATGAGAGGTGACGGGGGAGGGGAGTGGTAAGCCTTAGGTTTTCCAACTAGGAAGGTTGGGGAAGGTTGCATCACTCAGTGCTCAGTGAAAGTGGGTGGGAGGAATTGAGGGTGTATCTGTGTGTTTGGGTTGAGGGGAGTTGTTAACCTGAAACCCAGGTCACTGAGTTCTGGTCCAGAAGTGGCCAGTAAATCAGGTCATTCACCCCTTGATGAGGGGGTGATGGCAGGGATGGAGCCTTTTGATCTGGTGGAATGGCTATGGTCAGCTGTGGAACTCTGGTGGCTTTCAGAGGCACTGCCTTGTGGATGTGAGACTCTGTAACGTTGGGCTCTAGGGATCAGTTGGGAATGAGGAAGAACAGGTTTCAGCTCAACCCTAGAAAGACTGAGCGGCTTTGGACTTTCTGGATCTGGGGATTTTCTACCTTTAGTTCTTGAGAGGGTTATACAACCCCTGGAAAGAACCCGTGCACAATTTGGGGGCTCTCCTGGACTCATGGCTCCTGTTTGAAGAACAGGCTCCTGTTTGAAGAACAGGAGGCAGCAGTGGTCAGGAAGGTGACTGAAATGAAGGAAATAGATTTTTTGGAAGGGGGTGATGGATGTTAGGGTATACTACATTATAATTAAAAACATAATTTCATTGTTTTTTCTTCCTATTTGGAATCATTCTATTGATGTGTTGTATTCAAGTAACTTAACTTTATTCCTATTTATCCAGATGGCCTGGAATAGCAACACTGTTGCAGGATTTTAATCTTTGTGTAATGTGGAGGGAAATACGCCAGAAGAAGAAAATTCTGTATGCCTCCTTCAACTCCTATCTTGCTCCTGCAGATGTTTACATAAAACCTACGTAAATTAGCATACTGTTTATTTATGGCAGAACTACCTTTCAATATTCAATACTTTCCTTTTTTATATATATGACTTTATTAAATATTCAATACTTTCAAGTGAGCCTTCTTCTAGACCTACAGAAGAAATCTGGCCTAAGTCTAACAAGGTGATAATCTGTACTATACCAAAGCACAAAGGCCATGCTGTCAGAGCCAACTAGGAATCCATAATTTTTATTTTACTGGAGCAGTAGAACTTCATCAACCACAGAGAAGAAATGGGAGTAAATAGAGAGTAAGAGCAGAATGCATGGGGGTGGGGTGGGGGTGGAACTCTCTCATGATCTCAGCATGTATTCAGTAAAGTGAAGTCTCTTGGAAGACCGTCCATGGGGCTGTTTCTGTCACTGTTGACCAACCTCAGAAAAGAGCTGTAGGATTCTCTATAGTCTGCAGAAAGGCTTCACACTAAGAATAGGGTACACTGGTCATCAGTGATTAAAAAACACATTTTGAAGGATAGCGGTTGCACATAAATAACTAGTTCAGGATTTGAAATTGTGTTTCAGCTCCAAACCTTAATCTGAGGGTGTAGCAGTCAAAGCAAGACCAGAGGTTCATATTCAGATTAATGTTGATTAAAGCAGTTTGGATGGAGAGCAGATCTCTGCTGAAGAGTCACTCAACAGTAAATTAGGAGTTTGAAGCTCAGGAAGGACCCCTGGTAATAAGGATGCCAACTTTCAGTGGTTGTTTGGTTATTGCTAAATTGTCAAAGACTGGAAAGACGTCCAGACAGCATGACAACTTACATAACAAAGAAACAGTCATAACTATAAAAAGGTCCAATCCAACATCTTCTAGTGAGGATTGCTATGTGAGGACAAGACTGTGATAAAATAAAATAAAATAAAATAAAATTTAATTAAAAAAAACAATCAGACTTCATAAAGGTGAGAACAAAAACAGTCTAAGCTTAATTAATTGTTAGGGATACCCAGTGGCTTCGAATAGCTAAAAATGTTTTAACCTTTCTAGACATTTCAGTAGATTGATCTCACAATAGTTGATCTATAATCATTTATTGCAGAAGGTCTGTTAATTTACTAACAAGAGATACAATGAGCTCAAGATGCCAGGCATAATGAGGACAGTTTAAAAGCATGTGATCACAGATTCAACTTCAGTGTCAGAGCAGACACAGAGATGGGCTTGGTGAGGAATATTATAGCATCTTCCAGAGGTTACCACCAAGGGCAATGTGCTGATTTGTGCTATGGTGAATGTTTTTCTCTGCAAAATTGGGGAATATCATGAAAATATCTAGGTATGATGAAGGGGACACTCTCAAGAGTTCTGTAATGGACATGTAAATCTATCTTATTGGACTTCTAGAACTAGAACACTCCATTTGAGTTCTGTTACAGCTTTCCCTGTGCAGTGAGAGTATAGCTGAAGGGGATAGCCCAGAACAAGTCAGATCAAGGCATATTTTTCAAGTTCTCAAGACTAATGAGAACTGAAGTCTAAAATATCTGGTGGGCACTAGGTTGCTTTCCCTAGTACTGTATTGATAAAACAGCTTAACAAGTAAGCTGGAGGAGCAACTAATGTCTCTTCTTCTCTCACGTGGCTATAAGTCCTGTTCCTGCAATGGAATAAGCTTCCTGGGGAAGAGGAGGAATTGCTCAATTATTTTTAAGGAGATTTAGGCAACACCACATCAGAACCCAGCAAGTCCAGACATAGTCTAAGGACTTTCATATACAGCATCAATAAACACAGACCTTACCAGAGGTTTTGCCCCAAATAGTCACAGCACCTCCTTCATACCTACTGTATGTTATCTTCTCATAATCACAGTGGTACTCTTGCATCTAGATCTGTTTTTATCAGGATCCATTTTTGAACTTATCTATAATTATCTATTATATCTATTATATATAATATATTTATATATTATTATTGTGTGTGTGTGTGTGTGTGTGTGTGTATGTGTGTAATCTACATTCAAATTGAGGACTTAGTTGCCTTGGATTTGGAGGCAGAGGCAGCAAAAGGATCATAGGAGCTCTGACACGTTGTTGCTATCAGGTCAAAGTTGACTCATGGCAACCCAGATAATTGTCCTGAACTACATTCAGTCTTCAGTTAGGAAACTAATTGTTGCTGCAGTGGCAACCACAGCTCTTGTTATTGTTTAAATCCATTGCATTGCCAGTTTTCCTTTTTGTTTGTGTTTTCCTTCAGCCTTGCTAAACAGGATATCCTTCTCTAATGATCATTCTCTTCACATCATGTGTCCAAAATGTGAAAGGTGTAGGCTTGTCATTTGAGCTTCTAAAGGAAGCTTAGGCTTGATTTTATTTATTTATTTATTTATTGAATTTCTATAACCGCCCATCTCCCCCTCAAGGAGGGACTCTGGGCGGTTCACAACACAATATCAACAAAATATAATAAAAACTATGATAAATAAAGAATTACAATAAATTACAATAAAATACAATAAAATAAAATAAAATCCAAGAGGCAGATAGTTCTAAAGTGACGTTGACTATGATTAAAATATTTTAAATATCTAAGGTGGCTCTAAGGAATCAGCCATCCCCAGGTTTGACTGCTTTCCTTTTTGCCCCAGGTGAGGTCACAGAGCCAGGTTTTTAATTTTTTTCTAAAATCCAGGAGCGAGGGGGCCTGGTGGCCCCCTGGTGGAAGGATGTTCCATAGGGCAGGAGCCGCTGCAGAGAAGGCTCGTCTCCGGGACCCCGTTAGGTGGAATTCTTTCATAGACGGGGTCCGCAGCATGCCCTCTCTGCAAGATCGGGTGGGACGGGAAGATGTCATGGGGATGAGGCGGTCCCTCAGATAACCTGGTCCCGTGCCATGTAGGGCTTTAAAGGTGATAACCAACACCTTGAATTGGACCCGGAAGCAAACTGGCACCCAATGCAGCTCACGGAGCAGAGGTGTTATGTGTGCAGATCTTGATGCACCTAAAACTGCCCATGCCGCCGCATTCTGCACCAGCTGTAGCTTCCGGATATTCTTCAAGGGTAGCCCCATGTAGAGTGCATTGCAGTAATCTATATGAGAGACAACCAGGGCTTGAGTGACTGTTCGAAGGGCCTCTCGGTCAAGGAAAGGGTGTAATTGGCACACAACACGAAGTTGAGCAAAGGCCCTCCTGGCCACGACTGCCACCTGCTCTTCGAGCAGGAGTCGTGAGTCCAAGAGGACCCCCAAGTTACGCACTGGGTCTGTCTGGGGATGTGCGACCCCATCCAGAACTAAAGATGACAAATTCCAAGAAACCGAGGGGCCATTAATCCACAGCCACTCCGTCTTACCAGGGTTCAGCTGAAGCCTGTTTTTCCCCATCCAGACCCCTACAGCCCCCAGGCACTTGGACAGGGTGGTCACTGCATCACTTACCTTTCCTCCAATATCAACTGATGTGTTCTTTGAGCAGTCCAGACAACCCATAGTATCCTTTACCAGGACCACAATTCAAAAGTATCTATTTTCTTCCTGTTTTGTTTCTTCACTGTCCAACTTTCACATCCATATGATGTTATTGAAAATATCATCATCTGAACAAGTTGGATTTTTGTACACAAAGAAACATCTCTGCATTTAAAAACCTTGTCTAGGTCCTTCAAAGCCATTTTTCCAAGGGTGAATTGTTTAATTTTTGGCTATTTGTAGTTTTGTTATTGATTAAAGATCCAAGCAAGTTGAAATTGTTAACTATTTCTACTTCTTCTCTGTCAAGGTGAAATTATTGATCTTTGGCTTCTTCATATAACAGTACAGGCCACTTTAAGACTATGTTCCTTAATCTTGATAAGTAGATGCTTCAGATCATCTTTGCTTTTGCCAATAATGTGGTATCATCAGCATAGTGTATGTTGTTGATGAGTCTTCTACCAGTTTTCACACCTCAGTTTTCTTCATACTGTCCTCTGATTATTTGTTCTGCATATTAGTTGAACAGGTATGGAGAAGGTATGCAGCCTTGTCATATACCTTTGCCTATTTTAAACCATCAACAGTAAAGGAACAAGCAGTCAAGAAATACACCACAGACTAGCACTTGGTAGAGCAGCCATGAAGGTCTTGGAAAAGATATTCAAATGCCGTGATGTTGCTGGAATCATCAGGGGTCAACTCAGCTTTGTCTCATAAGCATAAGTGTGGTCTTTTCTAGTAAAACACATCTCTATTGTGCTTGTGGGATGTCACATGGGTCACCTGATTTCCACTTCCTCCTTCTTCTTGAGTTTGGGGGATTAACAACCTCCATTACTCTTTGGGCACACCTGCAAGCAGGAGGGCTGCACAATGCAGCTCTCGTCCATTACATCTCACTTGCATGCAGATCTACCATGAATCTACTTGTATCCAGATCTACTGAATAAATGTAAGCTATCTCTATTTTTCTCCATCTAACTAATGTGTGAAGACTGAATTTATTTCTGAACGTAATTAAGCTTAATGTGCAAGTCCCTGATGGTTCACGCTTCTACTCTGCAAGATTGTTGTTAGCTGCTTGGAGTTCTTTTATTAACCTTCAAAACTCCATCAATGTGTATATACCCACAAAGATCAGAATCGTACAAGCCATGGTATTCCCTGTGACACTGTATGGAAGTGAAAGTTGGACTTTAAAGAAGGAGGATAGGAAGAGTATTGATGCCTTTGAACTTTGGTGTTGGAGAAGATTCCTGAGAACACCATGGGCAGCCAAGAAAACAAACTGATGCATCATTGATTTGTTCAAATCCAGAGTTCTCACTCAAGGCACAAATGACCAGGCTCAAATTATCCTACTTTAGACACATTATGCAAAGACTCAGCTCTCTGGAAAAAGCTTTATGCTGGGAAAGGTGGAAGGAAAGAGAAGAAGAGGATGACCAGCAGCAAGATGGATGGACTCAGTGGCAATGATGCACCACTGGGAGACTTGAAAGAACAGGTTACGGATAGATCATCATGGAGAACATCTATCTATGTCAGGGCTTTCCAAACTTTTGCCTTTGGCGACACACCAACGGCTGGCACGCAAAAACCCGGAAGCACCGCTGCTGCTGTGGTGTGCAAAACCCCGAAAGCGCTGGTGGTGGCGCTTCCGGGTTGCTGCTGCCGCGCTTTCAGGTTTTTGCGCATCGTGGCAGCGGCGGTAGGGGCAGCGTCCTGGAACCCGGAAGCGCTGATGGCCTGCCGCCGCTGCTGCACGCGCTGCCACGTGCAGCGGCGGTGCGCCATCAATGCTTCCGGGTTGTTGCGCGACACACTTGGGGCCCCCAGGCGACACAATAATGTGTCGCGACACACAGTTTGGAAAGCCCTGATCTATGTGGTCACTAGGAGTCGAAAACGACTTGATGGCACATAATCAACCAATACATTTTAAACCTGGAAATATGAAAAACATGAAGGGACATTTTACCATGCATGGTGGACTTGTGAAAAAGCAAAAAGAGAGGGGGGGGGGAACAAATACATATGATGATACAAAGAATTTTGAAGATTAATATGGAGATGAAACCAGAACTCTTTTTATTGGGACTTATGAATCGTCAATTAGAAAAGACTTATGAATGATTGATTTTATATATGGTAACTGCAGCAAGATTATTTATATGCACAAAGATGGAGAAATACTGAAATACCCACAACGGAGGAATGGATTGTGAAGATGGCAGAACTAGCAGAGATGGCAAAACTGACCTGTTTGGTCAGGGACAAGACAATAAGTACTTTTATAAGAGACTGGAACTCTTACGGATTTTTCCTGAAAATGGAAAAAAGTGAAATGGTGATTCTGGATTTGATGATTGAAAAAAGCTTGAATAAAGGGCTGAAGGGATTATTGTAATGTTAAGGAGGGAGGAGGGATAATGAGTTTGTTTGTAACTGCTGTAAAGAAGGGCAGAAGTCGCTTCTTTATCTTTATTTTCCCCTTTCTTTAACTGTATTCTTTTCTGCACCTTTTGTTTTCTCTTTTTCTTTTCTTTTCTTTTCTTTCTTTATGTATTTCTGTTTTTGTCTTTTAGCTAGGTAAAAAAACTTTAATAAAAAAAATTAGTAACGCAGGTTGTGGCAGCAATGGAGCCACCAAGCTGGTTGTTATACATTTATTAGCGCACCATTGCCTCTGTGTTTCTACCTCAGGACCTTAGTCTAGACCAGTGTTTCTCAACCTTGGCAATATGTGGCCAAGGTATGTGGACTTCAACTCCCAGAATTCCCCAGCCAGCCATGGTTATGGAGAAACACTGGTCTAGACATAACCCTAGGCCTTGTTTTCAGCTCAGCTCTTCTGCTTTCAGGTTGCTGTCATGCTTCAACATTTCTTAGAAGTTCAACTTTTGGTAGTCTAGTATTCCCCACCAATGCTGTTACTTCTTTATATTTGATTTTCCTTCCAGGAACTAATTGTTAGCATACAGCTTGTGACTTATCTGCTTATTGGCTCTTAGCAAGGGCATTTAAACCTAATACATTTAAAAAATAGTGTATATTCTGTCTTTGCTGAGGGATAGACATCCTATGATAGACTTTCAATTTCTGTATTTACATTTACAATTTACAAAACGTCTCAGTAGGTGGCTTTTGCCAACAATATAATTTTTTCCTCATCTGATTGACATGTAACTAAACATAGTAGCAGACTTGTCAGCCATGCTACCCCTTTTCTTATAGGGTGAAAAATCTGCTACACAACCATTAACCATACAGTACTAATCAGAACGTAGATTTCCAAACAGAATACTCAGTTAGTTTAGGGTGAGGTATCACCCATATGCAAGTGATACACATCTGTATATTTCCACCTTTGGCCTAGCTAGAGATGCTGTTGAAGTTTTGTGCTGGGGTCTGGATGGGCTGAAGCAGGCTAAAGTTAAACCAGAGCAAGAGAGAGTTGTTGTTTGTTTATCACAGTTACATGACAGCTGCCAGAGTTGTCTCCAGAGGAAAACAATACCCTGATGGAGCAAGTCCATTATTTGTGGATCCTCTACTGGCTACTGCTGGATGTGCAGGTGAAGGACATGGGCATGAGGACCTTTGCCCAGTTGCAGCCTACCTGGAGCAGGATGACCTTGCTGGAGAGACCTTATCCCGTTATCACGACTCCATGTTTCTACCTTTCTTTGAAGGCTCCTGGAAGCTGCAATTGGTTCAGAATGCTGGCTGGTGCTCATAATTAGGAGTATATTGTGCCCATTTTAAGGGTCCTGCTTTAGTTGCCAATAGGTTTCTAGGTGCAATTCAGAGTTCTATATACCTCTAAAGCTCTATATGGCTTGGCATTGACACATTCAGGACCCTCTTTTCAAACTGGAACCAACCTATCTGATTGTTGGTGATGCCCCATTTTTGTAAAGTGAAGTGGGTAGAGGCCAGGATGCCTTGTTCTTTGGTTGTGGCTGCAATGCTCTGGAATAGATTCTCTTTTACATCCAGATTTGCCCCTGTGATTGTTGCCTTCTGGGAATTTGTTGAAATGGAGCTCTTCTTAAGGGCCTTTCAAGGCTAATGGGATAGTACCATTTGGGATGTTGTAGTGTTTTATGCTTTATTGCTGCTCTGTGTTTTCTGGATGTTTAAAGGTTAGTGTTGTATGGTTTTTGTTGTTGTTAGCTGCAGGGATTCAGTGGCATACAAACTGAATAAATAAGCAAGTAAAAACTTGAGGATGTTGGTTATGCAGATTGAATTATTCTTACTTATATGATCACCTTGTTCTATGAAATCAGACATTCCTATATGCTATAGGACATCTCACATTAGGAGAATACTTTAGTAATTCAGGGCTTCCCATATCATGAAATATGGCTATGACTTTTCTCTTTCAATCACACAGTGCTCCTTTGATTGAAAGCCCTTATTACTTAAAGGTATTTACATACTTGATTAAAAGAAAAACTTTCAAAGGGATGCCTTCTCTCTCCAGTTAATGTTAGCATTATCCTGTGTTACATAAATACTTCTGCAAGTTTACCATGACAGTGTGTCAATGCAATTTTTCAACTTCCTGAAAATTCAAAATATGCTTTTGAAAGAGCACATGCCTCACCCTGATCTTGTGAATCCCACTGTAGGATAAGAAGAAATGTCAGTCTTTAATGATTAGAATAACTCCACCACCACTAGTAGAAACAGAATGAATTTCAGATGAGAAATATGAAAACTATGAACGTGATTTACTCAGTATGCAGCACACCACAACTATCAGACCATAATATGTGGCTGCATAGTGGTATGCGAGATGTGCCAGCATCCTCCTGCCTGGTCTGGCAAGGAGATGCTTCTGGCCCTCTCTATGGAGAATTTGGACTTCCTAGCCTTTCCTGGCTCTCCGTAAGGCCAGGGCAAGCTCTCCAACCTAGTTATGGTTGGACGAGACTCAAGACTCCAAACTGAAATTCCTCTCGGAGGGCAAAGGAATGCAATCAAGATGGGCGACTTTTCCGCACTGCCTGCAGAACAAGCTTTTCAAGTCCCAGCTGGAGAAAACTGGCTGAACTGCAGCTTGTTGCCTTGGCAGCTCCTTTGACAGCCTGTTTTACGCAGCAAGAGTAATGCAGAAGTTCCTGCTGCTCAGAGGATAAAGCAGGCACTAAAAATATCCCTGTGTGGATGAAGGCTTCCCAAGGCGCAGCCGCCGCGTGGCAGCATCTCTAACGCGTGAGCCAGTGAGGAGTTCATCCAAGGACAGGAGAGTGTTCCCTGCCTCCGCCTCCTCCTCCTCCTCTCTCTCCCACTCCCCTTCCTTGCTGCATTATCAGGCGTGGCTGGCTGGCTACAGCTCCCTCCAGCACTCTTAAACGGATGCCAGCTGCATGAGCAGGGACCTGTGCTGGCAGCCATAGGAAAGGAAGCGTTTTAAATGGAGGCAGGAAAAATGAAGACCAAATGCTACATTGGATCGCGTCCTTCCTTTCTTTTTTTAATGAAATGAGAAGGAGAGAGAATGTTACGATCTATTAAAAGCTACGAAGATGATTTTTTAAAAAAAATGAAAGTGACAAGAGAACAAGCCACGTACAAAGCATTTAAAGAGGGTAGCAAAGAAGTGGGTCAGATCTGGCACCAGGAACGCGGCAGCTTTAGATTTATATTGTGAGGTTCAAGCTCTCAGGTGCCTCATCAGGGACTGAGGCAATGCAGTGTATTCCTGACAAGTCCACTGATATTGCATTGCAGAGAAAAAGTGGCACTGAATGCAAAATTCAGCATTCTTGGGATCTCTTCCTGCCAGCAACATTTCAGAATCAAAATTCTTATGGCCAGCTTTTATATAGGGGCAGAATCCAAAGAGATTTCAGAAGCTAGAAATGGGCACATAAAGCAAGACTACTCCTGCCTGGAAACACTAGGAAATCCTAAGCCTACAGACTAGGTTGGGATGTTGGAAAAAAAAATCCCCAAAGAAAGTAACAGCAGAGCCCTTCCTTACTGTTACCAAGAAAGCAATCTAGATGTGTCTGTCTAGTCGTGGAGTAGGAGTTATGCTCCACTTGAGAGAGAGTGGACGTGTTCATGTCCACTCAGTTAATTTTTACTGATTTCAGTGGGAGTTTATTCTCAGGTACATGGGTGCAGAATTGCAGCTTCAGTAAGATTTCCAACAGGCAGGGGGCAAGATATCCATTGCAGATATGGTATAAATGGTTTCAGATTTCAGTGTTTCTTGGTACAGAATTTTGAAAAATCCCTGTCATGCAGAAAGTCATTCCATATGATTTTTACCCATAATTGGCATTGGTTTCTGTTAGTCTCATGATGCTGTAACCAGAGGAAAATCATTCCAAAATATTTGTGTCTTAGGGCTGTTTTCTCTTCTACTAGATAAAGTCCATTTTTCTTCTTCTAGAACTCACTTCATTCCTGCAATCATTTCAGTGTCAGGACATTTTGCAATGCTATTCTTTCCTTTGTGAGTGGGCTTTTTGTGATTGCTTTCTCCCCACTTTTGGAGGTGTGCATCGGTGTCTGTATGTGTACATACAAAAAGCAATTCAGATGCCCAAGTGATATTTCATTAATGCGTTGGGCATAAGGGAGGGGTTCCTTGGTTCACCATTTTCTTAATTTCATTTCTTAACTTTTAGCATATTCATGAAATATACTTTTCCTGCAGTTGTGAAAAGCTTGTAATTACATGCTAGGAAGGGCAGAAACTGAGCTTCTCGCTTCCTCCACTTTCTGCCTTACCCAAGACGCAAACTGTCATAATTGGGTGTGATCTCCATAATCTGAGGATGGCCTAATGTCCGCCTTCCTCCAGGAGATGAAAGATTATCAGATATATTATGCATAGTCATCACTGGAACATACCATGGGAAAAGCACCCACCATGAAAGCCTGCTGGATGTCCTTGGGCCAGTCCCTCTCTCTCAGCCCAACTCACCTCACAGGGTTGTTGTTGTGGGGAAAATAGGAGGAGGAAGGAGTATTAGGTATGTTCGCCGCCTTGAGTTATTTATAAAAATAATAAAGGCGGGATAAAAATTAACTAAATAAATAAATTTTGGTCTGGTATCTAGTTTCCTTATTGCTTTTATTGCCTTCTCTCAACTCTTCATCCATATAAGCAAATTGCTATCGGTAGTTGCTCAGCCTGTTGAAGATGGTACAGAATTTTGCAAAGCCAACAGCGTATCATGTACCATACATGAGTGTATTTTAGAGGAAACAGGATTGCAGGTACAAGGTGGAGGCATGAGATTTGTGGAACTTCCCTGGCATAAGGCTTACCTAGTTCAGTCACTTGGAAGCTTCCCAAGAATGGTAGTTTATGAAGCATTGCAGAATGGATTTTTAATGTGCTGATTTGACAGTGTTTTATGGATCACTGGAATTTGTATTGCGAAGTTATAGTTTTATTTCTATTTGTAATCTACCTTTGCTCCCTTTCATCCAGAAAAAGACAGGACAAAAACAATCAGACTAAGTGAAAATAGACTGCATGTGATAGCTATGGGAAGTGGGTCAATGTTGTTTTTGTTGTTATTTGACCTCTAATGTAAAAGAAACCTACTGAATTGCCATCTCCACCCAGTGAAAGGAAGTAAAAAATAATAGCATTCTTGAGCAAAAATATAGCCATAATGAGATGCATGGATGTGTATGTAGACCCTAGAGACCCAACCAACACGTGGATGAGCTTGAGACCCAAAAGTTTGTCTGCCCCAATATACAGATATGGATGGATCCATCATTCAGCTCACTTATTTATCTATTTATTTACTGAATAGGGTTTATATGCCATTATAATCCCAGAAGCCTTACAGTCCCCCTTCCAGGAAGAAAGTTAAAAACAGTCAAAACAACATAACAATAATTACCAGTGCTTGAGGAATGCTCAAAACAAAATAGAGAAAAAAGCCTAAACAGGATAGATTCACTTGTCATAACCATAAACCACATGGTCTTTCTAAAAATCAACAGGGTGGGAGGCACTCTGATTTCAGGGATTTGCTATTCTAATGAAAGGGGCTATGATTGAGAAGGAACATTCTATTTATTTTATTTATTTATCATATTTATATCCCGCCCATCTCCCTCACAAGGAGGAACCCTGGGCGGTTCACAATAAAATAATTTAAAATCAATAAAAACTATAAATAACACCAATAATCAGCAAAAATACATAATTACAGTCAGATCCAAACAATGGTACATCTTACTTATCCCATGAGCTGGTAGGGCTGGTCAAGGCAGATCTAAGAAACTAGGCTGACCATACGTCCCGTTTTGAACAGGACAGTCCTGTTTTTTAAACATTTTTCAACCGTCCCGTCGTTTTCATAAAAATCTCAATTTTGTCCCATTTTTCAAACCTGGCAGGAATGGCCCGGAAGGAGGATCTGAGCTGGAGTGTGGACCGGGGGGCAGGGTTTGCAGGCGGGAGCCAATCGAGCAGACCGGGGGGTGGGGTTTGCAGGCGGGAGCCAATCGCTCAGACCCAGGGGTGGGGTTTGCAGGCGGGAGCCAATTGTGTGGACCAGAGGGCGGAGTTTGCAGGCAGGAGCCAATCATGTGGACTGGGGGGGTTGCAGGTGGGAGCCAATCACACAGACCAGGGGTGTGTGCAGACGGGAGCCCATCATGCGGACTGGGGGTGGGGTTTGCAGGCAGGAGCCAATCACGCAGACGGGGGGCAGGGACCCCTGTCTTTTTCATGAATACGGAACATTACATAAGACCCCATCTTGAAATATGGTCAGCGTAATGACCCCTGAAAAGGGGATGCAGGGGGAGCCCACCCTGCTAGATCTTATTGGATGGACAGAAGCTACTGGGAAAAAGTATTCCCATAGATATCCAGGCAGCCTTTAGGTCTCTGTCCTACTCTTGCCTGCCTTAGACATAACAGTGGATCCCCTCACTGTTATAAATTGCTACCAGGGAGATGACAACTTCATTCAGTAGTACTGGGGAATAGAGAGCCAAGGCTCTCACTGTTCCTAAAGAAGGCGGAAATTCTAAGAGTGCTCTCAGCAACGAGGAGGAAGAAGTAAACATTATTCATTGATCCTCTGAATTGGCAGTGACAGTATATTTATTTAGATATGCACTCAACTCTGCCCTGAAGTTGTATAGCCAAACTCCCTCATTTCATTCATAAACAAAAATAACTCTAGGATCTGCAATATCTCCATATTTCACCAGTTCACTGGTGGAGGAGAAAGGCATTGAGTCCTCTCCGCTCCTTTTTAACATCTACTTGAAACCGCTGGGTGAGACCATCCGTCGCCACGGGATGAGGTATCATCAATATGTTGATGATACTCAACTATACATCTCCATCCCGGGTGACTTAAGTGATGCTGTGACCACCCTCTCTCGGTGCCTGGAGGCTGTACAGGGGAACAACAGGCTTCAGCTGAACCCTGGTAAGATGGAGTGGCTGTGGGTTGGGGGCTTCCTGGTATCCAGGAACTTACCAGCTTTGGCTCTGAATGGGGTTACACTGCCCCAGACAGATCCGGTGCAGAACCTGGGGGTTCTCCCGGACTCATGACTCCTGCTCGAAGAGCTGGTGGCAGCCATGGCCAGGGAAGCCTTTGTACAACTTTGTGTTGTGCTCCAGCTATGCCCCTTCCTGGATCAGGAGTCCCTCCGGTCAGTCACTCATGCCCTAGTAATCTCCCGCATAGACTATTGCAATGCACTCTACATGGGGCTACCCTTGAAGAATATCCAGAAGCTACAGCTGGTGCAGAATGTGGCGGCGCAAGCAGTTATGGGTGCTAGGAGATCGGCACATGTGACACCTCTGCTACGCGAGCTGCACTGGGTGCCAGTTTGCTTCCGGGTCCAATTCAAGGTGTTGGTTATCACTTTTAAAGCCCTACATGGCATGGGTCCAGGTTACCTGATGGACCGCCTCACCCCCATTGCATTGACCTGTCCCACCCGGTCAGGCAGAGAGGGCATGTTACGGACCCTGTCCATGAGGGATTGTTGATTGGCAGGGTCCAGGAAGAGGGCCTTCTCTGCCGTGCCCCCCGCCCTCTGGAATAAGCTACCCCCAGAGGTGAGGCAGGCCCCCACTCTCCCAGCTTTCCGAAAGGGGGTGAAGACTTGGTTGTGCCACCTCGCTTGGGGTGGGAGGGGGGATAGTCAATCTGGCACCTTGAGGGGGCCAGTGATGACACCGCTGTCCACCATCTTGGACTGTATATTTTATATCTTGCATTTTTATATTTATGTATTTATATTTATATTGTATTTATTTTAATGATATTTTAATTCTTTTATTTTTAACTGCTTGTAAACTGCCCAGAGTCGCCGTAATACAAGATGGGCGGGGAAGAAATAGGATATATATATATATATATATATATATATATATATATATCCTATTTCTTCCCTGCCCATCTTGTATTACGGCGACTCTGGGCAGTTTACAAGCAGTTAAAAATAAAAGAATTAAAATATCATTTATAATATACATATATTACATATATGTGTATATATATGTATATGTATGTGTATGTGTATGTGTATGTGTATGTGTATGTATATATATATATATATATATATATATATATATATATATATATATTTATTTATTTATTATGGGTGTCTGCACAATTGGAGGTTGTCAAAATGGCAGAATATGCACAGTGATATCACAAGGCAAACACCATCCCTTATGTTCTTGTATGTGATGTCATGATGAAATACAAAAGGGGTGGGATTTGCATTGGCATGTCGTGATGCATATTTTAGAAATATCCCTCTGCAGATGCCCAGGAGGAATATGAATATATTTGGCTTATGTTAAATAAACAAGGAATTAATATTGCTAGAAATACCATATTTCCCTGCTAGGGCCAATGAAGGTGGGAGGTGGGATGAAACAAGAGTTCCTGCAAATGTTCCCAGGCTTTACATAGCTGAGTGCTTCAAAGTTGCAAGATAATTGCTGTTCCCAATGTAATGTAACTGTAACAGAATAGGCTCAGTTCTCAAACATAGTTAGTCTTGTAGGAAATCCAGAACTGTTTTCAGACTGATGCCGATTTTTAATGTTCAAGTGCTTTGAACAAAAAATATTTATATTTAAATATTTATCTTTTGTTTTCAAATGTTATACATATATTGCTTTTTATTATTTTATTGCATATGCAAAAAAGCACATCCTCTTTATTTCTAATACTGATTTTTAACGAGAAAGCTGATCTTTGAAAAAAGTTGTTCTTGGAACATCCTACCACTTTGGGCAACAATATCATGGTAATCAAGAAAGATAATAACTATAACTATATGTTATATATAACCATAACTATATGTCCAGTTTATAAAGCTGTACATATCTGTGTGCCACATGCAGTGAAAAAGTTTTAAACTATTAACTTCAAAATCACATTTACCAAATAGGAAATACTCTTCCCATGACATCATATATCCTATTGCTTTTATAATCAAATAGCATTTTACTTGCCAGTTATTCAGATTTCCAGAATTAGACAACTCAACGATTCCAAGTGGTGGAATACTAGTCAGTTAAGAAATTTGACAGTATTTTAATACAAACATGGAGATTATGGAAAACAGGCACTGTGAGTGTTCATGGAGGGGCTGGACTTCTGATGTGATCACTAAGCTGACTCTGTTTGCAATACAGATAGATCTGGAACAGAGGGCCAGGACAGCACAGGCCTAATGTACATCAGATGCACACTTGGATCTAATAAAGGGTGTAAGATGATAATAAAGCTTTGGAAACACCTCTTTGCTCCATGGGAATGCAAAAATTCACATGCTCTGAATATACGTTAGCATGTCCACTATTTTCATGCTACCATCTTCTGATTAAAAGTGTGAGGATCTGCTTAGTAGTTTTGCACTTTTCATACCTTAATGTGCAGTGAAAAACATTATCCCATTTTTCTGCTGTCTGTTTATGTTTGGAGTTTATCTAAGTGGACATGCAGATTGAAACCCAAACAGGAAGGGATTGCAACAAGAAACACAAAGGGAGGGGAAAGATCCATTTACTGTTGAAAAAAATGTTTTAATTTTATGCTTCAACAAGTTTCAATTTTGCTTCCAGGGCACATATCTATAATACAAGCCCAAGCCTCTTTAGGCCTCCAAGTGAAAAGATTCCAGTAGAATCTTCGCTGCTAGAAGGGTTAAAACTCCAAATGGGTGATTTGATTCAAAGATATGTGACTGAATCATCCACCTTTGAATTTGAAGATCCCTTCAAATTGTTACAGAGAGATTCAAAGGCAATTTGAAAACTGAATGGACATTCTGCAACTTTTCTTATATACGTGGACAAACAGGGAAGAATCTGAGCATTGTGACGGGCTCTCTGATATTGGCATAAATGAATTTTACCACTTCCCCAAACTCTGTCTGAGATCATGCTTGGAGAAGTGCTGTTCTGTTGCTTGTGCCTCTTACTATTCTATTCTAGTTTGTTTAGGCATCTCTATTTGAAGGGAGATAATTCAAAAGATGCATTCACTGAGTGTGTGTTTTTAAAAATGTTCCACAAGTAGCACCAAGCATATCATGTAGGGTATTTTCCACAATGATTTAGCAGAACTCTATAGGCTCCTTCCTGGAGACTGCTATGTAATCCTTTCCCCATTTTTGCTGCTTTGACCTTAACAAGTACAGAAGAAATATTTTAAAAACTTAATGCATTGAAACCCTTAAAGTGACCTGCCGGAAACTTTGCAGGGGTATTATCATCTAAATGAGCTACCATCCCTGCTTTCATCCCATTCTACAAAAATGAATGAATGAATAAATTGAATGAATGAATGAATAAATGAATAAATGATTTAAGCAAAAGGTTCCCATGTGTTTTTATAAAAATAAAATTTAAAAAATGCAGCAACTTTGGATGCTTTCCAAATTGTAGGCAGTAGTCAAATATTGAATCACTTCAGAATGTATCTTGTTTCCTTTGAATCTCAAACTGGATCTTGGCTGTTTACAGTTATAATATGCTCATTATTCATATGTGGAAGAACCTCCCCCCCCAGGGGAGAGAATTAACATTTTCTTGAGGGTCCATGACTTATACCTGTTGTGAGCAAGCCTCATCATACATATAAGCCAGACCTGGATTTGGTTTTTTTCCTCTTTGTCTCTTATAGGAAGCCTGAAATGTCCTCTTTGTTTTAAAACCATGTTAATTTTTTTAAGGGCTGGCACTACAATTTTTATTGGTTTCTGATCTCAACATGGTGAGAAACTGTAGCACAAGTTTTCAGCTATAGTGATCAAAATGAACTCTGGGGAATGCAAAATGAGGTCCTGGGAATTCCAAGTGTCCTTGGGACTACAGGTTGCCCATCTTGAAATATATACTTAACTATACCTCAGTATATGGCGGGTAAGATGCCAGGCTTGTCGATCGGAAGATTGCAAGTTCAGAGGTTCGAATCCCTAGCCCCGCATGACGGAGTGAGCTCCTGTACTCGCCCCAGCTCTTGCCAACCTAGCAATTCGAAAGCATGCAAATGCAAGTAGATTAATAGGTACTTCGGTGGGAAGGTAACAGCGTTCCGCGTGTGTCGTACCCGCCACATGACCGTGGAAGTGTCTTCAGACAACGCTGGCTCTTCGGCTAACAAACGGAGATGAGCATATAGAAGAAGATCCAGTCACTGGGCTACCAATAAGCTACTATCAGTCGTGGAATAACAAAAATCCCTTCACTTCCATTTCATACAAAAAGGAAATAAAATAAATAGCCAGTGCCCCCCTTGTGTTTTTCAGTATATGGAGTTGTGCGCATTTGTATGATTGTCTGTTTTTTTAAAATGCTGCATAGCGGCTAAGGGGAGGAACTATGCATGGGAAGATGAACTGTAAAAAATGTAAATAAAAGCACCAAAATCCTCCAAAGTCTTCACAGTTGCCTTACTATCATCCCTCTGTTGCATTTCAAAGTTGCTGTGAATTGTAAAGGTAAATTGTTTTGCAATTTTGCACATAGACATTTTTTCCTAATATCTCTAAGCATGGAGATATGATTTTATGATGCTATGGAAACTGGGATGGGGCAGAGGGGGAGATAAATTCTAAACAATGCATTCTGTTGGCTCCAGAAATAGGACACCAGACCTCTCAGAAGGGTGGGGGAGAGTAAAACAACTCAGGGACAGGAAGATGGGATGAGGCAAGAGTTCCCATCAATGGGGAAAAAGACCATCCACAGTGATTCAGAGAAAAACACCAGTTTTGCTGTATTTTCAGATAAACAGAGCAGAGCTGGAAACAAATTGTCCGAGCTCTCAAAAGTTTGACACATCTGGAGATCATCCTAATAGGTCAGTAGTTAGAAAGAACATTCCTTGTGCCTTTTTAAAAAAATAAATAGATGCTGTAATTGCCTTGCTGGCTGGGGAATTCTGGGAGTTGAAGTCCACCCATCTTAAAGCTGCCAAGGTTGAAAAACACCGATTTAAGCAATAGGTTCCCATGTGAAACTGAGCACTACAAAATGGTGCTGTCCAACTCCTCCCTTTTATTTTATTTATTTTTCAAATTTATTCCCCGCCCATCTCCCATACAAGGGACTCTGGGCGGGTTACAATATTTTAACTGAGGAGTTGTCTCCACAGATACTGCATGGCTGTCTGCAGTGGGAAGCCATCGTATCTCTATCTTTACTGATCTTACGAGCACGTCTTGACTGCTCTGCTCTTCACTGTTCACATGTTCAATTACATGGGAATGTATTGGCCAAACAGGGCTACTGATATTTTACAACTCAACTCAGCTAGGAGTCCTTCTAATCCAGGGCTCTGATTGCATAACGCCATCTAATGAATTCATGGCAGAAGTGAAATTCAATCCAGAGATTTCCTGATTTATAAGTCAGGCTCTTTGTAACTACAATAGGCTCTCAGTATAAATCAGACAGGCACTTTAGTCTGGTGGGAGGGACAGTAGAGTTATCCATGCAAGCCCGTGCATATTTAAACAGAAATTAATTTCACTAGGTTCCCTAGGATTCCCATTTCCATATTTCTGACCCATTTCCCCAGCAGATGCAACATTCTTTACCTATGGCCATGTACTGTATCTATGCACTTCAAAAAAGAGAGAGAGTGTTTTAGCTCGGCTTCCATATGCACTGGTAAGCTTATCACCAAAATTGGTTAAGGGTAGCAACAGCCAAGGTCATAATTCCTGACGGGCATTAATATCACAATTGTCCATCCAATCTGTCTCTAAGGAGCCGCAGGAATCATTGGTGTTTTGTCTGCAACAGAAATTAGCCTGGCTACCTTTCTAGACGTTTGGGGATGATGAGCATGTTGTAGGCATTCTCACAAAATGGCTGGTGTGTTCAGTCACAAAACAACCACGGTGAGGATGGTCCCCACCAGACCTTCCAGATTTTAGGACTTGTTTTATTTATCTGTGGTTTTTATCTTTTACGCTTTTTAAAAATTTTATATTCTTTTTCTCTTTTAATTTTTTTTTAGCAGCTTTGAATACTTGGCAGGATAGAACAGTAGTGGATTAAAACATAAATGTTATAATCTCTGCCCCTGATGCTCAGTATCATTCCAGCTTACCTTTGTTTCCTTTGTGGATAGCCAGACGTACTTCCAAGCAAACCACTGGGCAGAAGACACCATCCATTTTTATTTCTCTCAAATGCCTCCTGGGCTCAGAGACAACCTGGAGGCTTGCAGGTTGCCTTGAAACATCCCAGCTTCCTGATTCAGATGGCCATTGCCAGAGGCTGGCACATTGGCGCCCATGGGCCCTGTGCTGAGAACCTCAGCTCTGGAAATTGTGCCAGTGTGTTGTACCTGTGTAGAGCCTCCTGCAGATGCAGGATGCTGTTCAGGTTTTGTTCTCTGCTTTAGGGACTTCAAGTAAGAAAATCTATCCTTTTGTCAATGTCATCTACAGAATTTTTGGGGTCAGGAGGGTTATGGCAAGATGATATAATGGGCCCCCTTCCTTGCACTTTGTAATTTCCATGCTCACCCTTGACAACTGCCCATAATATCAAAGCACGATGCCTAGAGACTCTTCCTCCTCTCCTTTCCTCCTTTTCCTACTTCTCATACTAATGGTGAAGGCAACTGAGCAAGGGCACCAGCATGGAGGAATGAGGTCCAAGAACTGTGGAATAAACTTGGCAAGAACTCTTGTCCAAGTCAACTCTGCAATGCCAAATATATCATTTCTGCCTCCTGTAATTGAAGCCCATTCAATCTAGTTTTGTTCCCTATGCAGTTAGGACAAGATTTGCTCTCTTGGATGTTAGGTCCTCAGGTACTTGAAATATACTGTCAGGTTTCCATTCAGCACTTCCTTCTCTAGGCTAAATAGGCACAGTTCTTTCAGCCATTCCTGGAAGGCTTTCATGCCTGTATATCTCAGCAGTCTGCAGGACTACTACTGGTAGGTGAAGGCAGACCGCAGCACTGCAGTATAAGAACTAAAATGCTGTTAACCCCATGAAAATAGCTAACAGAACTATCAAAATACCTAACCAGGCTTCTCTCTATGTAGCTCAGTCATCGCTACTCAAGGACAAGACTGAGGTTCTCTGCACATGAACTATGGCAGGAAGCCCTAGTTTTGAGAACATATGTTTTAAGATGTTGGATAAACAATCGAGAAGCCTAGGGCCAAGTTCTTCCTCAGCCCTGAAAGCTCCCTGGGTGATCCTGAGCTGGTCATTGGATCTCAGCCCAGATTACCTCCCAATTGTTGTGGGAAGAAATGAGAGGAGGGAGAACTATGTAAGCTGCCTTTGACTCCTAGAGGAAAGACTAGAGGAAAGAGTTGGGGGCGAACCCTGCGGCCCTGAAAAGTGCAGATGGTGCGGAGGCTGGAGTCCAGGAGACCAGGGCGTAAGAAAAATAACAACACGGACTAACCCCTATGAAAAGCTGGATATTGTCCCATTTAACATAAGGTGGCAGAGGGTTTATAGGGGTCCCTTGGTATGAATGTGGACCCCCCACTGGGTGAGAGATGAGGTGGGGGGAGCCAAGATTGTATGGTTTTGTAAGAGTACCCCCCTGGGTGAGAGTCAGGTGGGGTAGGAGTGATTGCTGGTGAGTGTTGGTACCTCTCCCTGACCAGTGAGAGAAGTTGAGGGAGAGGTACAGAGTGTGACTGGGGGTGGTGCTGGACCCTAACAGTGCTGAGAGCGTGAGCTGGTGCACTGGGGGGTCTTGTCACTACCCGACTTGCTGTGAGATTGGATGATGGATGAATGGGATAAGGGACCCTTGATTAAGCCCAAGAATTCCGGAGGCCTGGGAGTGGAGGCTACTAGGCCAGAGTCGGGAATCTCTGGGGGCTGGGTGGCGGGCCATTTGATTCAGGTGGTGATGGGCAGGGGACGGTATGACGGGAACCGGAGGGCGAGCCATTATCGGGGAAGGCGCCCCCGGTGTTTGTTACCGGTGGTGCGTTCCGGCCCCCCGTGTTCATACCCAGGCCCTGGTAAGCAGATCCTCGTGGGCTCCGGTCTCCGACTGCTGCTGCTGAACGCCAGGTCGGTGAATAATGCCCCCCTTATAAGTGATTTAATCACAGAGGAGGGGGCTGACCTGGTGTGTATTACCGAGACCTGGCTGGGCCCAGAGGGGGGAGTAGCCCTCTCGGAAATGTGCCCAGCTGGGTTTCGGGTGTGGCATCAGCAGAGACACCGGGGCAGGGGAGGAGGGGTGGCAGTTGTCATCCGAGAGTCCCTTGTGGCCTTCAGGGGCGCTGCTCCACAAGTAACCGGGTGTGAGACCCTGTTTTTCAAGTTGGGTTCACGAGAACAGTTGGGAGTGTTGCTGCTGTACCAGCCTCCCTGCTGTGTAGCAACCTCCCTGCCTGAGCTGCTCGAGGCTGTCTCGGGGTTGGCAGTGGAGTTCCCCAGACTTATGGTTCTGGGGGACTTCAATCTGCCGTCCCTGGGGCAGTCCTCGGAGGCGGCCCGGGAGTTCATGGCTACCATGGCAGCTATGGGCCTGTCTCAGATTATTCGTGACCCGACTCGTGACAGTGGTCTCACCCCGGACTTAGTTTTCTTGTCCGAGCAGTGGCAATGTGATCTGAGGGGAGAGTTACATCTTTCCCCATTGTCATGGTCAGACCACGCCCTGGTGACCCTGAGACTCTCTTCTGCTGCCCCACTCCACAGGGAGGCAGGACCTATTCGATTGGTCCACCCCCGGCGACTGATGGACCCAGTGAGGTTTCAGAAGGAGCTGGGGGTTATTCCCGAGGACTTGCTTCACAGTCCAGTGGAGGTCCTGGCCGCAGCCTGGAATAGGGAAGCGGCCGGAGCTCTGGACAAGATCGCGCCTGTGCGACCTCTCTGGCCCTGTTCGGCCCGTCACTCTCCGTGGTTTATGGATGAGTTGAGGGCTTTGAAGAGGGTTAAGAGACGTCTAGAGCGCCACTGGAGAAAGACGAAGACTGAATCTGACCGAACACAATCTAGAGCCGCAGTTAAGGCCTACCTTGTGGCGGTAAGAGCGGCGAAACGTGAATATTTCTCCGCTCTTATTGCGTCCGCAGAATGCCGCCCGATGGCCCTGTTTAAGATTACAAGATCACTTTTGAGTCGGGAGCAAGGGGAGACCCATTTACAGGGCCGATCGGAAGAGTTTTCTGAGCATCTGCAGGACAAAATCACTCAGATTCATTCCAAGTTGGACTCCAAGCGTGAGACAAGATCTGGGGAGATGCCAGAGGCTCGTACTTACCATGTTATCTGCGAGCAGTTTGATCCTGTTGGGCCTGATGAAGTAGACAGGATCCTCTGGACTGTAAACGCCACCACATGCCAACTTGACCCATGTCCCTCCTGGCTGGTAAAATCAGCTAGTGAGGTGACATGTGGATGGGTCCAGGCGATTATAAATTTGTCCTTGAGTGAGGGGGTGTTCCCGGCTGCCTTTAAGGAGGCGCTGGTGCACCCCCTCCTCAAGAAACCATCCCTGGACCCTACCATCCTGGGCAATTTTCACCCAGTCTCCCACCTCCCCTTTCTGGGAAAGGTGGTTGAGAAGGTGGTGGCGTTGCAACTCCAGAGGATTCTGGAGGAAACGGATTATCTGGACCCCTTCCAGTCAGGTTTCAGGCCGGGATATGGGACAGAGACCGCATTGGTCGCGCTTATGGATGATCTCTGGCGAGAGCGGGATGGAGGGAGCCCATCCTTGCTCTCTTAGATCTCTCAGCGGCCTTCGATACCGTCGACCACGGTATACTTTTGGGGCGGCTCGAGGAGTTGGGGGTGGGCAGCGTGGTTTTGCGCTGGTTCGCCTCCTTCCTCCAGGGCCATTCCCAGTCGGTGTTGATAGGGGAGGAGAGAGCTGACCCGAGACCCCTGACTTGTGGGGTGCCTCAGGGGTCGGTTTTCTCTCCTCTCCTATTCAACATCTACATGAAGCCGCTGGGCGAGATCATCCATCACCACGGGATGAGGTATCACCAATATGCTGATGATACCCAGTTATACATCTCCGTCCCGGGTGAAGTAAGTGATGCGGTCAATGCCTTATCTCAGTGCCTGGAGGCTGTGGGGGTCTGGATGGGGAACAACAGGCTTCAACTGAACCCTGGTAAGACGGAGTGGCTGTGGATTGATGGCCCCCCTGGATCTGGGAAGTTGTCATCTTTGATTCTGGGTGGGGTTGCACTACCCCACTCGGATCCAGTGCGGAATCTGGGGGTCCTCCTGGACTCGCAACTCCTGCTCGAAGAGCAGGTGGCAGTCGTGGCCAGGAGGGCCTTTGCACAGCTTTGAGTTGTGCGCCAGTTACGCCCTTTCCTGGATCAGGATGCCCTCCGAACAGTCACTCACGCCCTTGTCATCTCCCGTATAGACTATAGTAATGCGCTCTACATGGGGCTACCCTTGAAGAGTATCTGGAAGCTTCAGCTGGTGTAGAATGCGGCGGTGCGAGCAGTTATGGGTGCCAGGAGATCGGCACATGTGACACCTCTGCTACGCGAGCTGCATTGGGTGCCAGTTTGCTTCCGGGTCCAATTCAAGGTGTTGGTGATTACCTTTAAAGCCCTACATGGCATAGGACCAGGGTACCTGAGGGACCGTCTCGTCCCGATAACGTCGGCCCGCCCCACCCGTGCATGCAGAGAGGGCATGCTTCGGACCCCCTCAACAAGAGAATTCCATCTAGCGGGGTCCAGGATGCGTGCCTTCTCTGCGATAGCACCCGCCTTATGGAATTTCTTGCCCCCGGAGGTGAGACTGGCCCCCTCCCTCCTGGCCTTTCGGAGGGCCCTTAAGACCTGGCTCTGCCACCTGGCCTGGGACGATGGAGGTGGTAGTGCCTCCTGGGGTTGGCTGGCCCCGTAGCTCCATGATCTATCTGCGGGTCCTAATCCATCTTGGATTTTATTTTATTTATTCTCTGCTTGTGTTTTTAGATATTTTTGTATAGTTTTTTAAATTGTATTTGTTGTAACCCGCCCAGAGTCCCTTGCATGGGAGATGTGCGGGGAATAAATTTGAAAAATAAATAAAAATAAATAAATAAAAGACAGGATAAAAATCTAATTATATAAAAAAGACATGTTTAAGAATATACGGTTAGTGCTTTTGTGAAATGGCTCCTGGAGTTTGGTTGTCCATTCACAAGTGCCTGACATGAGGACCAGTTATAAACCACAGCTTTACTGAACGCTACCAGTCATCCCGTCTTCTCTTGTGGGTGGGGGAAGTAGACATTGCACTGGGCCACAGATGTACATCATTTTTTTTATTTTCCAAGGAATCATATTAGACTTATCTGAGGCCCAGAAGCATTTCCGGAAATATAGAAGATGCTAGAGATTGTCACTTGGTTGTGCAACATGCCAGCTTCCCATTTTTAAAATTATGTTTAAAATAAGTAGTCAGGTGAGGCAGGGAGCCTGGCACATACCAATGGAGGTAGCTGGAGCTAGGGATAGTAGATCTGGGCTGCAAAAACACAAATGCCCACTAGGTGATAGCAAAGAGACATGGAAAATTCTGTCTCTTTGCTCCTATCTAGTGGTCCCTTGATTTTTGCAGCCTGGATCTCGTCACCCCAGCCCTAGCTACTGTAATAAATAAAATAAGTGACCGTTATTCTTTTGACAGAGGCAGCTCCATTCTAGGAGCTTAGAAGGCAGCTCTACTGCAGGAGCTTAGAAAGCGGCCCCATTCCAGGAAACTTAGAAGACTAAGACACTCGTTTGGCTTGCTTGATAACAAAAACCACACTACTACTACACCACCTAATTCCAAGATAAAACAGGGCACACTTCGGCTGAAAAGGTGGATAAGAAGGGAGGAGGGGATCTGGAGAAAGGAGGGGTAGAGATCAGGAATGGAAATTTACTAGGCGTGCCGTGGTATTGTAAACCGTCGGGGCAAGGATGTATAAAAACCCATATATCTTTGTATTCAGTGGGCTCCCATGTCAACCAAATGGTGGAGACAGTGGGTGCTCCCAGCCTTTGCAAACGCTGCCCAAAATAAAAGCTCAGTTTGCACTAATTCTGCTGTTGTGTATTATTGTGGAGGTGCTGAGGGTCCTAGCGAGCTCAGAAACTCACATCCCACAATTTGGGGGCTCGTCCGGGATCGGCTGGTTCCAGAGTAGTCCCGGCGGCATGCCCACCCAAAATCAGGCGCCATACTGACCACTTTTGGGTCAACTGGGTGGCCTGCTGTCCGGGCACAACCTCTGGCAACTGGGATCCGAAGGCAGCAGCAGGATCGTGGCATTTGAGCTTTGAAAACCCCCCCCCCCCCGGGAACCGGTTGCAGGGAACCCATGGAGGACTGGCCAGGAAACCTCGTGCACGGGCCCAGGTAGGAAACTTGTCCGGGACAAAAAGTAAACCTGGGTGGTCAGGGGATTGTTTGCGGTGTGAGACCTCTTGAAAGTTGAGATACCGTAGGGAAGAGTAGAAACCTTCCTGCACGGCTAACCTGAGACCCATACTTGCAGTTCCGAGACTCAAGTGTTGGAACGTCCACTGAGTCCGGTCAGGTGTGGGTCGGTTGATTGCGTGTGAGTGTGTGTGGAGGTCAAAAGAATCGTAGTTCACCCCTAGAGTCGTACGGTCTGGGACCGGAGATGGGTTCAAATGGGTCTAAGGGCGCACGCCAGGAAAAGGACCAGATAGAAGAAAAGGGTTCAAGTGGGTCTAAGGGTGCATGCCGGGAAAAGGACCAGAACCAGATAGGAGACACTGGGGAAAGACCAATAATACCTAGCATTTCCCCATTAACGTTTCTATTGGACCAATGGACTGAGGACAACCTCCGTCCCTGGACCAAAGAGACAAAGGGTACTATGGTTATTCTATGCGTTAAGAAATGGCCAGGTTTAAGAACAAAGTGATTGTTGTATGATACTGGGGTTTCAGTAGAAGGGAAATAACCTTTAAAATTAGCCAGCGCGGGCTGGGAGGTTGTTGGGAATTAGGACCTTAAATTTGTCTAGTGGACAAGTCCAGCGATTGCTGGAGGTTCTGGTCCTAAGAAGGGAAGCCCTGGAAATACGGTCAAGAGGGAATAAGTAAGAAAGTTAAACCAACCATGGGAAGAAACTCTAGTGTAGGGAAAGAAAAGTGCACTAAGAAGATTTGGAAAAATCTAACGTTAAGAATAGATAAGGACAGTCCAGTAGGTCAAACCTCTGGTGGGCAAATTAGACTTATGTGGGAAAGGCGCAACCCACCTAGCCAGAATGCAGTGCCATCAGATCAAAAGTGTCCCCTTAATAATCTCAGTTGGAATAATCAAATGGCAGCAGACAGAACATGAGAAATTTGAGATGGTATAAAAGGAGCTGCCCCAAAATCACAAAACTTTGCCAAGACTTTTGATACTGAGTAACAAAAAGAGGAAGCACTCTCAGTCTTTCACAAAAACTGAGAGGCCAAATGAGAAAATATTCAGAGATGAATACTCATGATGTCGTGGCACAAGGTATACTGAAAGTAGGCTTTGTGACTAAAGCATGGCCAAATACTAGGAAAGGTTGCTAAAGAAATTAAGAAGTGTAGAAAAGGAATTACAGGCTCAAGTTTAGCTTATGGGAGAAGTGGGTAAAACAAGCCCTAAACATCTAGGTTAAGAATAAAGAGCCTTTGCCAGAGGAGGAGTTGGAATATGTTCAGTTTTGGGTAAAATCTACCACCCTGATTAAATATCAGTCTGTTTGGTTTGTGAGTATTTGTCTTTTGGATTTGTGTGTATTTTGTGTACAGTAAACGCATATTGCTTCTAAGTTGAAGAGGAAAAAACATAGGGAGACTTTTGTTGTCTGGGGTATGTGTGTTTCCTCCCTGTCTCTACCCTCCCTCTGTCTGCCTGTCTTTAGTCTGCTGGTTACAGGCTCTGGGAGGAAGAGGGAGGGGGAGCAGGGGGAGTCCAAAGGAACTATTCAGCATTGCAGAGGCAAACTGAAGACTAGGGTAAAAGTACTTTTTTCTTGTATTGTATTTACTGTCTGTACCCATAGATTACACAGATATTGAAATAAATTTGGGAAATTGGAATGGTAAGAGAAAGTTAAAATGAGAGAGAGAAAAGGGAATGTAGATGAGGGAGTTAGATTTGTTGCGGCGACTCACTTGTGTTTCCCCAGCCCTTGCAGCAAATTTAAACTGGGGAGGTCATGAGGGATGTTCACTGGAGCGGTCAGGTTTGTTCTAAGAAAGCATTGCCCTTTAAAGGCAGCGGCACTGGGCAATGGTGGAAGCATTGAGAAAACAGCATAAGCCCTGGTCTCCATGTGCAGGGTAGGGAAAGTTTTTACCCTCTATTTTTTTTATATATGTGCCAGATTCTCCCATAGAATACCAACTTGCATGTGTATAATAAGAGAACTGAGAACTCCGTCTCACCCAAGCCCCCCCTTCTTATTGAAGCTGGAGAAAAGGAAAGGGCACCACCAAGTATAGCAACAGGAAATTGTGTATGAGCTCTTTTCTGTTTTGTCTATTTCACGTCGGTTTCCCCCGCAATCCATATAAACGTTTAACTTGATGGCAGGACTCTACCAGAGTTCTGACAACATCTCTCACTCATTTTAAGTGTGTTTTGTATGAGTGCATATTGCAAGAAAAGGTGTTTTGTGTGTATAAACCTTTGCCATTCTCATTGTCTGGGGTGTATGTTTCTCTTCCCTTTGATCTCATCCAGGCTCTGCTGGTTGAAGAAAAGGCGAGGCAAGGGCTTTCTGATGCACAAGGGGTTTATAATAAACCACCTAAACTTTAAACCCCTTCATTAGAATTTTATCTGAGTTTTAACTTTGGATAAAACTTTTTTGGCTGTGAGGTTATGTTTTTGTTTTTCCTTTTTTGTCTTTTTATAAAGGGAATGTAGGTGTGTGTTTGTGTGTGTGTGTTTTCAGTTTGTTGAACTGTATGGCACATGATTAGCAGGAAAGAAAAAAAATCTTTTTGATAAAATTCTGGCTGTAGTAGAGCCTCCATGGATTGGCATAATCTATCTGATGATGATGTTTTGTTTCTTTTTGGAAATTTTCTCCTGCAAAAGCAGTCTACTTATTAAAATACATTATGCCAACACTCAGTTTAATTTTCTAGCCTTTTAAGCTCGTTTTTGGAAAGTAATTGGAAATTTTATAATGCTATGTGCCTATGTTTCTACTCAACATGGCTGTGTTATTTGGCCACAGAGATGATTATCACTGTTTTATTGCCCTTCAATTTTTATTTTTATTATTTGGAATATTCAGCATGGTTTTTAAATTCTTTGCCTGTTAGTGACAGTGCTAAGTTCCAATAGTTTCATCTCACACATTAGAAGTTGCTGGTGTGGTGAGTGCATGCATGGGGGAAACAATAACCCTGGCAACTGCAGGGTGCCCCCCCCAACCAGGTTGCCTAGAGATAAGCATAAACCCTGGAAGTTTCATTTTTAGTGTTTTTGTTTTTATTGAAGGTGGCTTTCTCAAAGCTCCTGCTGTGTCCAAGCTATAGCTGCCACGGCTCCACTGGTGGCAGAGAGTAGGGAGATTATGTTTGGAGGAGCTTTAGTAGTATCAAGCCCCATCAGGTTAAGGCAATATTACAGCAATAAGCCCACAAGTGGTTTAGTAATACGAGACTCATTAAGTATGAGGCAATTCTGATTGAAGATCCAAGCCTTATAATCACCACTGACCACAATTTAAACCCTGCCCAATTTTTAAGTGGAGCCAGGGGCCAATGGGGAGAATTGGAACATCATTGTATGGATGTCATAGATTTCCAAACAAAAATTAGAGAAGACCTAGAAGACAGACCCCTAGAGAAAGGAGAAACCCTTTTCATTGACGGTACCTCCAGAGTGATCGAGGGAAAACGCCACAATGGATATGCAATAGTGAGAGGAAACGGGTGGAACTTGGTGGAAGCTGGGTGGTTACCGAATGATTGGTCTGCACAAACATGCGAACTGTATGCTATAAGGCAGGCATTGCGGCTCCTGGAAGGCAGGGAGGGCACAATCTATACGGGTTCCATTTATGTCTATGGCATCTTACATACCTTTGATAAATTATGGAAAGAGAGAGGTTTGATTAATAGCAAGGGAAAGGAAGTGATAAAAGGGCATCTGGTGGCTGATGTGTTGGAAACCTCCAAACTCCCCAGTCAGTTAGCAGTAGTCCATGTCTATGGGCACCAAAAAGGGGGGTCTTTCGAGGCTGTAAGAAAATAACCTAGCAGATGAGGAGGCAAGGATAGCGGCGGAAGGGAAAGAAGAAGAGATAATACTGCTACTGACTCCAACCCTCCCTGACGTCGGGATACCCTCTTTCCTGACCTCAGAGGAAGATTGGGTGAGGGAAAAGGGATTTAAGGAAGAGAATAGTAGGTGGTATACCCCGGAGGGAAAACAGGTCCTGAATAAACCTCTGATGGGAAAAGTAATGGACCCTACATGCAGGAAGTCACTGGGGAACACAGGGGAGGGTGGATATGGTACAGACAAGTTGCACATGTAAGGGGATACATACCATTGCTGTCCAAGTGGTGAGGGGTTGTTTAACTTGCCTAAAAGTAAATAAGGGAGCAATGAGGAATACTGTGCCTGGAGGGAGGGAACTCTCCCTCAGACCCTTCCAGGGGATCCAAGTAGATTACACAGAACTTCCCCAGTCTGGGAGAATGAAATATCTGTTGGTAATAGTAGACTATCTGACACGATGGGTGGAGGCTTATCCCTGTGTAAAGGCTAATGCAAACACAACATGTAGAACCCTATTGGAACACCTCATTCCTAGGTATGGGATGATGGATTCTATGGACAGCGATTTGGGTAGTCACTCTGTTTCCAAAGTGGTAAAGAGATTAATGGAAGCACTGGGAATCCAATGGAAGTATCATACCCCTTGGCATCCCCTCTTCCGGGAGGGTTGAGAGGGCTAATCAGAAGATCAAATTGACCCTAACCAAACTTATGCAAGAAACTGGGTTACCCTGGATTAAGTGTTTGCTTTTGTCTCTTCTCAGGATACGCACCCAACCCAGAAAAGACATGGGGTTGTCACCCTATGAAATGCTTTTTGGGCTACCATATCAAGGGAAATTGGGACTGCCACAAGTTGAACTAAATGGCAATGTAATCAGAAAATATCTGCAGACACTGTCCCAGTCTCTTTCTATCTTACAGAAAAAGGCTTGTTGAACCAAACCCCTCCTTTGAACATCCCAGTACATCACATCCAGGCAGGGGAATAGGTGTTAATAGAGTCATGGAAGGAGGACAAGCTTAAACCGGACCCTACATCGTGCTGTTAACCACCGAAACCTCCACCCGAACGGCTGAAAAAGGCTGGACTCATTACTCCAGAGTAGAAGGGCCCGTGCCAGCCCCAACCCAATGGACGGTGATGCCCTCTGATGATCCAATGAAAATCACCATTAGGAAATGACTGAATAAATGCATCAGTTAACTGAGGAAATTTGGGGGGGAGCGGTGGTCTGTGTTTTCTTTGCTGTAGGGCTTTGGTGTATGTATCTTTTCAGGAAAGAGTGGTGTCCTTGGCTGCTTCCATCCCCAAGACTCAACGAGGATTACCACCCACTGGGCACCATTACCTAATGTGCTGGTTTTGTGAGTGTAATTGTATGTGATATAGTAGTGATAGAAGATTGGGAATAAGAATATAAATGGGTGGACCCCCTGAAACCACTCCACCAAAAGTAAAGAAAATAGACATTCCTCAAGACCCAAGAAAAGGGAGGGTGATTGTGATGATAGAAACTATAGACCCAGAGAAGCCCAAGATACTCCCAGTGTGTGAAACTAGAATTTGGCCCCAAAGGGAAGACATTGACCTCCAAACCATCGGTTTAAACTGGGGATATGGAGTGGCCCTCAACCCACACTAGACTCCTAATCTTGGTCTGGATTCAGGTGTGTGGCTCCCAGATCCAACGGTTGTGTTTCCAGAGCTTAGGGCAGTGGGATTGGCAACCCCAAATTAATAAATCCCGTCAACAGGTGGGAAGATATAGTGGCTGTAAAGTCACTCTGGCTATAACACCTGAAGATTGGGAAAGGGGAGGCCGGAAAACTTGTGAAGACCCGAGGCCCTTTAATGACTGGGATAACCAGCCATGTATGTGGAAAACTGGATGGGATCACTCGGCCCCTGCTTGTAAAGTTCTGGGACCTACTCTGAGACAAGGGATGTGCCATAACCTGACTCTACCCGAACCAGATTGGGACATAGAGTGTGGAAAAGGACGGTGTATCTCAAAGTTATCCCAGTTAACCTATGGTTGGACGGGAACATGCTTATGGGGGAAAACACTCCGCCTGTTAAAAAGAGAATGAGACTGAAGGCCGGAAAGGATGACTTAGGGCCAAGAGAGTTCTTAGGAGAAACTTACAAGTTACACCCCGAAGAAGTACAAAGAATAAAAAGTGAATCTGAGGAGAAATGGGGGAAGTTGATTGGATGACAAATCAATATAACATAGCCGTTGCAACACAACCTATAAAAAGGTAAAGGCTCCCCCCGCACATTTGTGCAGTCGTGTCCGACTCTAGGGGCCGGTGCTCATCTCCATTTGTTGGCCGAGGAGCCAGCGTTGTCCAAAGACGCTTCCGTGGTCATGTGGCCGCATGACACGCGCGGAACGCTGTTACCTACCCACCGAAGTGGTACCTATTAATCTACTTGCATTTGCATGCTTTCGAATTGCTAGGTTGGCAAGAGCTGGAGCTAGTGCAGGAGCTCACTCTGCACGCAGGGCTAGGGATTCGAACCTCCGAACTTGCAATCTTCCGATCAACAAGCCTGGCGTCTTACCCGCTGAGCCACCACGCCCCCAAACAACCTATACCAGGTAGTTAGAGACACAACCTGGAAAAATATCTCAAGGAGTATGAAATAGTGTCTTAAAAAGTGCAAAAGAATAAAAGGATGATAAAAGAAAAAGGGGGGGAATTGTAATAAATAAAATAAGTGACCGTTATTCTTTTGACAGAGGCAGCTCCATTCTAGGAGCTTAGAAGGCAGCTCTACTGCAGGAGCTTAGAAAGCGGCCCCATTCCAGGAAACTTAGAAGACTAAGACACTCGTTTGGCTTGCTTGATAACAAAAACCACACTACTACTACACCACCTAATTCCAAGATAAAACAGGGCACACTTCGGCTGAAAAGGTGGATAAGAAGGGAGGAGGGGATCTGGAGAAAGGAGGGGTAGAGATCAGGAATGGAAATTTACTAGGCGTGCCGTGGTATTGTAAACCGTCGGGGCAAGGATGTATAAAAACCCATATATCTTTGTATTCAGTGGGCTCCCATGTCAACCAAATGGTGGAGACAGTGGGTGCTCCCAGCCTTTGCAAACGCTGCCCAAAATAAAAGCTCAGTTTGCACTAATTCTGCTGTTGTGTATTATTGTGGAGGTGCTGAGGGTCCTAGCGAGCTCAGAAACTCACATCCCACACTACTATACCTCCATTGGTTGGAACATGTTGGCATTTCTAACTGCTATACCGGGGCCCCCAGTTCTAAGATATAATCCAAAACTCTAAAATAGTTTTAAGGCATTACCAAACATGGGTTTCAATCTGCAAAGAGAGTGGATAGAACCTCCTAGTGATAAGTTAATATGTTGCTGTAGTTGCAAGGGCTTTTTTTTTTTTTTTTTTTTTGCAAATGAAAATCTTATTTTTAATATTTGTAAATGTATAACCTACCCTCCAGGGCAATGTACATAGTAGCCCTTGTCCCAGTTTTCCTGACCACAGCAACCCTTGGGGTGAGTTCAATGGTCAGTGAGCTTTTGATGGCTGAAGATGGACTTGGTCCTTAGAGTCCCAGTCCAACACCTTCACTACCACACCACATTGGTAGCTCTCTAGAAGTGGCTGCAGTTGACTCTGTTGTTGTGTATACAGAGGTCCATGTAGCCGCAGTGTAAGAGAGTTTTTGAAAGTTTTGCAAGCAAACAAACAAGCTCAGAGAGCACCAAGGACTCCACAGTTCAACCTTGAGCTACATATATTCTCTTCTATTAGAGTATCTGAATTCTCCTGCTTCCCAGCTCCTGTTCTTCCAGTGAAATGGCAGGACAGTAAGACTGACCCAAGGGGCCAAAATGTAGGACTGTTATGGCAGAAAAGATACCCACCAGGATAGGCAAATCAGAAGAAACACTTTCCTTCTCTAGCTTGGTGAGGGAAAGAATTTAATTTTGGGTGCAAAACTGAGGGGGTGGAGCAAAGCATGCAGTTCCTGTCTGGTAGTGGAACACTGATTGGCTGAAAAGTTTCTGCTCTCCTATAGGCTAAGACAGCATGTTCTGACTGATGGCACTGAAATGCCCATAGCAGGGGTGGGGAACGTCCGGCCCGCGGGCCATATAAGGCCTGCGAAATCATTTGGTCTGGCCCTGCCAAGGCAACCACAGGCGGGACTTGAAATTCAATAAATCTAGGAGCAACTGCCCGCAAACCCCGCCCCTTCTGCGCGATTGGCTCCCGCCCACAAAGCCCGCCCCCGGTGCTTGTGAGTGGCTCCCGCCTGCAAACCCTGCCCCCGTCTGCGTGATTGGCTCCTGCCCGCAAACCCCGCCCCCCGGTCTGTGAATGATGTTATAAATATCCAAATGGCCCTTGGCAGAAAAAAGATTCCCCACCCCTGGCCTATAGCATCCTAGTCACCAAAACGTTTAGTACCGCTCACACAATTGCTTTGTTTCCATTCTGACATTAGAAGACTTGAGGAAAGGAACAGCTAATTATTGGGAAGTGCCTCCAGTGAGTGCCAGTGTGCTGTATGTATACATACATTGATGATTGTGTGACATACCAGTGCAGTCTTGGCTGTGCAACTGATACTGGAAACATTGTTGTGCCTGCTGCCACTCCCGCAGAGCCCTCCAACCGCCGTTACACATTTCTGCCAAAGTAGGATAAAGGATCTTCAGTGTAAACAGGGAATTTGACCTTCTTGTTTCCATGTTAGAGGCAGGAAGCCATGTGGAAAAGAACCCAAATCCAGATGACTTCTAACTTCCCAAAGAGAACGGCTGCCTGGTGATTTCCAGCAGCATTGTAATGAATGTGTGTGAGAGCATGTGAGTGAGTGTGTTCATTCGTGCCTTCATCCGGGAACCTTGGTTCTTGCTGTATTTTGAAAGCCTGAAATGTGTGAGTCACTACTGAGGCTCAAATGTGATTCATTCCTGCCGCTCTTCAGGTGGCACACGATTAGACTGCCAAGAGTGGAGAGAAATCTAGTCCGCCCCCCCATTTTTGGGGGAGGACAGAGTGGGAGGAGAAAATGCAGGGAGGAGGTGATGGGGGTGGGAGGAATGAGCAATAGTGCAGGGAAAACATTACACATGTAGGAAAGAAATCACCCCCCACTGATGTTGCTCTGAGTCAGGCAAGAAAGCGAGACAACCCCTCAGCCTTTTATTGGAGAAGTGAAGCTACAGTCACTGGCAAAATGCTCAGGAATGGAGAAACAATTCAGAATTTACATTTTGCTTCTGGGGTACAGTAGATGTCCTTGTGTGGATTGCTTGGATGACCACGCCTTGACCACTTGCTCCCCCAAACCAACTAGAGACACTAAGAAGAAAACAAAAATGAACAAGAACAACAATATATAGTTGAAGGCTTTAACGGCCGGAATCCGATGGTCCGGAAAACCCACAACAACCATAAGAACAACAATACATTGAATATTATTGGAAGGCTAGACTAATTTCCCCCTGATCAAAAACAGCAATAGCTTGGGTTACTTTATTTAGGAAAACAGTGGGTAAGGAGAGTATATATAAAATGATGCAGGGTTAAAATCTCTAGAAACGATTTTTCCACTCTGGGTTAGTCAAACTGAATGGTGGGAAATGCAGAAGAGACAAAAGGGAAAGCTTCCCCACAGAGCTCATATTTAAAATGATAGAATGCACTTCTTTGTCATCTGAAGATGCAGCAACACAAATAGCTTGAAAAGAGGATAAGACAGATTCCTGGTCTAAAAAACTACCACAAGCACACACAGAGAGTATTTCATCCCTCATTAAAACATAATTATAAAAATAAACCAGTAGTTGCCCACAATCACACTCTAGGCTAAAGGGCCATTGAAGTAAGATAGCCTTCAAGACCTTCTGGAATAAAAGGAGAATAGGGGCCAACTGTACTTCTGAAGGCAACATATTCCAGAATGGGTGCGGGGGCCGCTATTATAGAGAAGGCTTAATCCCTGGACCTGATATTTATGGCAGCCACCTTGGGTCTTACTCATCAAAAGCCTAAGAAGTTCAGCATCCCATTTCTCATGGTGGTTGACTACGTTCTTCTAGAAACAGGACTTTGAACTCCTTAGCCCTTTGATGTGGTCCAGCAGAACTCTTACATCTCAGTTGAATAGTCCTGATGCTCCTTGTCGGCAGTATAGAGTCTTTCTGGATCTAAACATAGGTTTAGAAATAGAACAACCACTGGGTATAGCTCTGTGTATTGCTTCACAGAAAGAAAGAAGACATTTGATTTATCCTCAAATTATACCCCATTTTTTATAGTAATTGTATTAAAAATTACAATTACAACAATAAAAACGAATACAAACTAAAAAAGAAAAAAGAAAAAAAATAGAAGGTGCAGGAAATAAAAAAAGAAAAGAAAAAATAAGAAAAAATAAGAATATAGTAAAGAAAAAGAAAAGAAATATACAAAGAAATAACTTCCCCCTTCATCACAAGTATAAACAATTTTAGTAACTTATCACCTTCTCTTCAAATACAACAAATGATCTCCTTTTCCCATATCTCATTCTCTTATCTACTGTATAAACAAATCCTTAAAGCCTCCTCATTGAGCAGTAATTATTATGTTCTTTTGAACACCTTCCCTGGATGCCTTCCAGAGGTGTTAGGACTAAAATTCCCAGCAATGCCAAATGTCATGGACAGTGGGTGGGAATTCTGAAGCATGTAGTCAGAACTCATCTATGGGAAACCAGGATGGTGAAAGGGGTATAGAAAGGTCAATGGGAGTGGGTAGGAGAATATCTCTCGACAGGCAATTTTTCACATTTCTGTGTGTGTGTATGTGTGTGTGTGTGTGCCCATTGCCACAGTGTAGAGGATGACAACCTGAAGTGAGCAAGCAAAGCCAGGATTTCCAAGAATTGGGATAGTTTTATTTATTAAATTATTTACCCACATTTTTTATGCTGCCTACACATGCAACTCTCGCTTGGAGGGGGCAGTGATGTGGGAGCTAACTTAATGATCTGAGCATATTTTATGGCTTAATAGATTTATAAAATTTTCCATCTGAAATGGCGAAAAATACAGTGAAAGTGTTCAGCAGTTTGACACTAAAGATTGGCAGCATGGTCAAAGGGAACTCCAAAGGCCACAGAAATGTAGTTTGGGAGCCTTTGTTCATGGAGCATCATAAAAGTTGGGGTTGAGTGTATCTAGGTAGAATTCACTTTGTGGAAGCCTCAGAAAGCAATCTGTGTAACCTAAATGGATGCCAATTGATACTGGCAGAAGTCGGATGCACGTTAAAACAACCACACTGCTGTTGCTTCCATGTGCTTTGAACTTCCTAGTTATACCAGTTGGCTGCACACTGGTTCTTACTGGCTTTCAGATAACCCAGCATCTCCAATGGTGGCAGCCCCTCCTTCCCATGCACCCCCAGCTCAAGGCTGGCATCAGCTGCTTTTGTCAACAGTGATTGAAAACCAAACCCGGCTGGCATGCTTTCTCTGTGATCTTGTTAATTAAGAAATACATTTAATTAGCAGCACCCCAGCTGTGACTCAGATAATAATCATGATATAAACATGAGAAGGTTTTAACCATTTCTATCAGGATACATTAAAATGAGACGGAGGCAAGAACATGACCACAGTGGTGGCCAGCTCCTGAGAGACACTTCTATCTCTCGGATGATCCTCCCCAGTGAGACAAGAGGCAGATATCAGATCTCTTCCCTACACAGCCTACTGGTCCCACAAATTGTGCTTCAGAAGAGGGACTTTGAGAGAGTTCAGGACAGAAAGGGAGCATGAAAGCTGAATATGCATATAGGAAATGATTAAATTATTGTCATCCATGAAATTTTTACTGGAACTAATTAGGGATGGAGAGATTTTACACTAAACACTAGGCATGTTTATTCATAATAAGTTGTGCTTAGTTGAGTTTAATGGGTTTATTCCAAGTATATGTCTATCAGAGTGCAACCAGAGTTAATCAATCGGTTTAGTCTTAAATAGATTAAGAATGTGTCCTGTGATTAACTGAGCAGTAGGTATTTTCATGTTTTAGAGCAATATAGAAGTATACCTTGGTTTGTGAGAAGAGAAACTGCTCCCAAGGTCTTTGGTTGTATCCTGAGTATGTTGAAATAGTTTTGAGAATTAGTCCTTGTATGGGCAGTGATGGAGTTTTGAAGGTTAATAAAAGAACTCCAAGCAGCTAACAACAATCTTGCAAAGTAGAAGTGTGAACCACGAAAGGGACTTGCACATTAAGCTTAATTACGTTCAGAAATAAATTCAGTCTTCACATAGTAGTTAGATGAATAAAAAAATAGAGATAGCTTACATTTATTCAGTAGAACTGGATACAAGTAGATTCATAGTAGATCTGTGTGCAAGTGAGATGAAAGGATGAGAGCTGCATTCTGCAGCACCTCCTGCTTGCAGGTGTGCCCAAAGAGTAATGGAGATTGTTAATCCCCCAAACTCAAGAAGGAGAAAGGAAGTGGAAATCAGGTGACCCATGTGACATCCCACAAGCACAATAGAGATGCGTTTACTAGAAAAGACCCCCTTATGCTTATGAGACAATGCTGAGTTGACCCCTGATAATTCCAACAGGCAGAACAGAATTCACTTAAAGGAAAATGTATAGATTAAGGTGGATCAGTAGGGCTCATTACCAGGAAAATATATTCAGGATTGCAGTCTAAAAAAGATTAATGTTCTTTCCCTCTTTCATCATATATACCCCCTCCCTCCCTTGTAGGACATTGAGCTCTATCAATAGAGGGAACTCTGTCTGTCCATGATGTCCTTGCTGTCACCTATGGTAGGTTACAGGCTGCAGGCTGGAAGGCAAGACAGTATGGTGGAGAGGTGGCCTTCCCAACCAGAAAAAAAAGTGAGAGATAAGCATGTGAGTGATCTTCCTCCCAAAGCAGAAGTGTGGGGAGAAATAGGCCTCCTTTTGGGAGACTTCTGAGCAGCTAAATAATTTTGCCGATTGCAGTGCACGTCCCCCAAAGTGCAGCCGGAATTATGGGAGCCCTGAGGTATATTCTGGAGCACAGACCATGTTTTTCCCATATCTAGTAGACCTCCAAATATATCTTAAAATGGAATTGTCCATAAACATCTGCAAGGAGGGGCAAATGATAAATTGTGCATTGCAATGTTAGAACACAAGTTCTGCCCTTTATGTACTTGCATGTGTTTTTGTAATGCAAGCACAAAAGGATGGAACTTGCATGGTGATGTCTTGATGCATGTTTCATCATTTTGGCATCATTATGGTTAGGGACTGATGCCTATGTAGCTGTCTACTATGACATGTTTGTGTATTATCTAAAAGCAAGAAAAATTCATAGAAAATGATCAATTGTATTCATATACATGGCATGGGGCCAGGTTACCCGAGGGACTGTCTTATCCCAATAACATCGACCCGCCCCACTCGGTCATGCAGAGAGGGCATGCTTCGGATCCCATCAACAAGAGAATTTCATCTAGCGGGGTCCAGGAGGCGAGCCTTCTCTGCGATAGCGCCCGCCTTGTGGAATATCTTGCCCCCGGAGGTGAGGCTGGCTCCCTCGCTCCCGGCCTTCCGGAAGATTCTAAAGACCTGGTTCTGCCACCTTGCCTGGGACGGGGGAGGTAATAGTTCCTCCTGGGGGTGGCTGGCTCCATAGTGTCCCTCCCCCTTTATATCAGATTTACCATCCCTTGGATTTTTATCTATTTATTATACTGGTTGTACTTTGGCCACATAATGAGAAGACAGGATACCCTGGAGAAGATGCTGATGCTAGGGAAAGTGGAAGGCAAAAGGAAGAGGGGCCGACCTACGGCAAGATGGATGGATGATATTCTGGAGGTGACGGACTTGACTGTGGGGGAACTGGGGATGGCGACGGCCGACAGGAAGCTCTGGCGTGGGCTGGTCCATGAAGTCACAAAGAGTCGGAAGTGACTGAACGAATAAACAACAACAACAATACTGGCTGTATTGTAATTTTATGGTTGTAAGTTTTTAACAGTTGATTTTATTGTAAAACGCCCAGAGTCCCCCATTGGGGGTGATGGGCGGTAATAAATTTGAATAATAAATAAAAAATAAATAAATATACAGAACAGCTCTATATCAATCAAATATTTAAAATTAGTTGATTTATGAGATTAGCCAACTAAGGATTCCTTTTTAATTAGGTAAGGGTCTTAGTTTTGGCATATTTATTATCAGTCAAAGTCAAATTTGCATATTTGTGAAAATGACTGCAAAAGACATCTTTGCCTTTAGTGTAAAATACACTTCTGATAGTAGTGCAATAGTTTATTGGATTTGCCCACCAGCCATAAGAATTTCTTTTCCTCATATGAATCAAATCTTTATTTTATTTTTTTTAAAAAAGTATGACTATGAAGATTAACTGTCATAGTCTGCCTCTACTTGGTGCCCTCCACATGTGTTAGACTGCAGCTGCTTCAGCCATAGTAGACTGAAATTTTGAGTTGTGTGTGTGTGCCTTCAAGTCAGCTTTGACTCCTGGCGACTGCCTGGACAAGTCGCTGCAGTTTTCTTGGCAAGATTTCAAAGTGGTTTGCCATTGCCTCCTTCCTAGGGCTGAGAGAAAGTGACTCGTCCAAGGTCACCCAGCTGGCTTCATGCCTAAGGTGGGCCTAGAACTCACAGTCTCCCGGTTTCTAGCTTGGTGCCTTAACCACTACTCGAAACTGGCTCTCTCTGAGAGTTGACATCCAGTTATTTGGAAGGCAGCCAGATTGGAGAAAGCTGAACTATGGTCTAACATTAGGCTGACCATATTTCAGGATGGCAAAACAGGATGGGGTCTTATATAACATTCCATATTCATGAAAAAGACAGGGGTCCCCGCCCGCTGGCCCGTGCGATTGGCTCCCACCTGCAAACCCCGCCCCCGGTTCACGCAATTGGCTCCCGCCTGCAAACCCCACCCCCGGTCCGCGCGATTGGCCGCACCTGCAAACCCCACCCCCAGTCCGCGCTCCGGCTCGGATCCTCCTCCCGCGCCATTCCCACCGGGTTTGAAAAATGGGACAAAATTGAGGTTTTTATGAAAACAACGGGACAGTTGAAAAATACTAAAAAAATGGGACTGTCCCATTCAAAACGGGACGTATGGTCAGCCTATCTAACATACAATACAAAGCATGTGAGTTCTGAAAATGTACATGGATCATAAGCAAACTGTGTGCTGAAATAGCTGCTTTCTGGTGGGGAGGGAAGTGATAGCTTCCCAGCCTTCTTTGTGGGAGCTGGGAGGACCGAAAACATGGAGGACTGATTAAGTCATCCAGATCATTTGTTGTTGGCATACAAAGGTGAATCATTTAACTGAGACATGGGGTAGCTAGATCATTCATGTTGTGTGAACAGCTTCTATGTAATCTTCAAATTACTGTTAGTAAGCAGATCATTTTATTTGTTAGAGGAAGTATATTATTCTGGACATGGATTACATGATTACATGAAATAATAATTAATTGAGAGGGTTTGAAACCAGAATTTTTACTGGCAAGCGATTCCACTTACAGGTTTCTTGACAGCCATTGGAAGCAATATTTTTACTGGCAACTATAATCCCAATTCAATTATATGAACAAAAGAGAACTCTGACTTGGAGAAAGCTCAACACTGAAGTGGGGAATCAGGCATTTTGATCCCAAGGCAGCACATGTGACGTGTTTCAACTGAGAATTAAGCAAGTGATCACCTTGGTTTTCTGTCTCTTGGTTTCTTGTTGCGCACAAGATGATTATCCTTCTGTTTTCATCGCCTTGGTTACTCATGATGACGTGAACTTTTGAGACAGGGTCTGTCCTTAGCAGTGCAACCCCTTGTCCAATGTGGTCCTTATCTCAGTTGGAGCCTTTGAAGAATGATAATAATGTAGAAGAATAACAATCAAGAACAAATAAATGGCTTAAATTGAATCTCCGGGTAACTGGCTGAATGCCAAAGGCTCAGAACTTTGGCAGTCTCCAACACTGAGAATCTTCTCATCAGAAGATACACTGCTGGAACCCAGACAATTCTGAATTATAAGGCCCAAATATTTCCCTCCATTGTAGTGTTAACTTTCTCGGTATCATATGTTGCTGGGAGTTTCTGTATCATGCAGTATTTGGAAATAGTTAGGAGCTTTCAAACTCTTAACCAGTTTCTCAGTAATATTGCAGTTTTTGTTTTAGCGTTACTGTTATTTGCAGTGTTATCCTAGGGTGACCATACGTCCCGTTTTGAACGGGACAGTCCCGTTATTTTAGCATTTTTCCACCGTCCCGTCGTTTTGATCAAAATCTCAATTTTGTCCCTTTTTTAAACCCGGCGGGAAGGAGGACAGGAAGACAGGAAGGAGGACTGGAGCTGGACTTGCCATTGGAGGCAGCCCGGAAGAGGCCCTATCAGCGCGGCAACTGGAAGCCCGGTTGCCAAGTGCGATCCCAGCAGCAGAAGCAGCACCACAGTCCAGGTTCCTGCCTCCTTACCTGATCCTGAGATTGTCTGCCCAGCAGTGGTGAGGCCAGGGGAAGGTTGTGGAAAGAGGGTGCGTGTGTGTGTGTGCGCAGATTACTTGCTCAGCGTAATCGCGCACACAAACACACACGCACCCCACAACCTCTTTCTCCAGCCTCCCTGCAACAGGTCCGGGTGCATTTGGTCATGGGGAGGCTGGAGAAAGAGCGTATGGGGTGCGTGTGTGTATGTGTGTTTATCTGATCGGGCTTGGCCGAGGGAGGAGAGTTGGCAGGCCGCTGAGCAGGAGAATCCGGCTGCGCTTGGCTGCTTCAGCCACACCACTCCGCCCCTTGCTGCCCGCTAAAGCTCCCCAGGGTGGCCGCTCCTGCTTCTCACATACACACACTCACACACTCACAGGACAGACTGCCCTGGCAGGAGCTGACCATGCTGGGGGGCTTCAGCGGGTGGCGAGGGGTGGAGTGGTGTGGCTGAAGCCCCTCAGCGCGGCCAGCTCCTGCCGAGGGCAGTCTGTCCTGTGAGTGTGTGAGTGTGTGTGTGTGCATCTGATCAGGGTTGGCCGAGGGAGGAGAGTTGTTGCCGCTACACATAACAATAACTACATTTATGTATACATATTTACATTTGATTTATAATATTCATTATCTAATATATTTCATATAACATATCTTTATTTTAAATTATTTTCCCTGTTTCCCTCTTCCCTTCTTCCTCCTCTAACCCTTTCTAACTACTTTATTTATATATATCTATTTCTAACCTTATCACTATTTTCTTTTTCTTCTCTTATGTTATATTACTGATTTATTAAGTATTTATTTCAAATTCAATTTTTGACTTATACATCTTTACCATACAATACTTACGTACATTTCATTAAAATACCTCCAGTTTTCTTAACAAAAAATTGTGTAAATACTTGATTTACATTTTTCTTCTTTCTTCTATATATATTCAAAAAGAATATAATATTAAGTAGAGATTAATAAACTATAAAAATAAAAATAGAAACATAGGGGGGGCGGGGAAAAAAAAGAGATATAAGAAGAAAAATGTGTGTATGTGCATCTGATTGGGCTTGGCCGAGGGAGGAGAGTTGTCGGGCCGCCGAGCAGGAGAAGCAGGAGCCGGCCACCCTGGGGAGCTTCAGCGGGCAGCAAGGGGCGGAGTGGTGTGGTTGAAGCAGCCGAGCGCAGCCGGCTCCTCCTGCTTCTCCTGCTCTGCAGCGGTGGCAGCAGCAGTGACTCTCCTCCCTCCTTCGGCCAAGCCTGAGGGGGATGGGGCAGTGGTGGGCCTCCATCCCCTCCATCCCCGCCCCTTGTTCCCCGGCCAATGATGGTGCTGTGTGCACAGTGTGTGTACTCTGGCCTCCCCCAAACACACCAGCTCTGACGCACCATTTACTGCTAGAAGAAAAAAAAAACCCTTTAAAAATAAAGAAAAATTAAAATCCGAGCCAATCACGCTGATGGGGGCGGGGTTTGCAGGCGGGAGCCAATCGTGTGGGGCGGGGGCGGGGTTTGCAGGTGGGAGCCAATTGCATGGACTGGGGGGCAGGGTTTGGAGGCCGGCATGGTGGCATAAGACCCTGTCCCGTTTTGCCATCCCAAATGTCCCGTTTTTGTCTGAAGGAAATATGGTCAGCCTATGTTATCCCCCCTTTCCTCCAATAAGCTCATATACTGTACACATACATATCTAGTTCTCCCCATTTTATTTTTCTAGCCACAAGTGAATTAATCTGAGAAAGAGCAACTATTCCAGGGTTGCCAACTGAATATCATTCTTGTGCAGGGTTTTGATTTCATACACCCTGCCCAACACTCTGATTGTGGGATAGGCAACCCAATGATCATCAGTTATTTGGGGCAAAACTATTAGTACAGCAGCATGACCACTTTTCAGGAATTTTGGAAGCTGAAATACAAAACATCTGGAGGAGATCAAGTTGCCTGCCTCTGCTTTAACTTCTATGCTGCACTGCCTTTTTTGTGATGCCCCTTGGAGGCTGCCTTAAATAAGATATACTACCTCACTTTATGTAAAACAGAAAGTAAGCATTGTGGGGTTATATCACTGATTACACACCTCTTCAGTTGTTTGGGGAAAAAGTGCATGAAGGTAAGAAGCTCTAGACTCCTAATTTCTGACCTCATCATGTTATGGGAAAAGATTTTAAATGAGACTGTAGCCCCATTCAGCTGAACAGACTGTTTTGTTTGGTCAGGAATCTGTACATCAAATGATTACTGTGAGAAAGAAAAGGGGTATTCATATAATGTCTTAAGACGATGGGAAGAAAAGTGCAATACAATGGGGTGGAAGTAAATTGTGAACAAATAGCAGTTAATCTCCTCCCATCTGCCCCTAGGTGAGGTCAGGGCATTCACCTGTATGTCATCAGGTCACAGTGTTAACCTTTATGGTACTGCACATTTCCTCTTCCTGGTTTCACAGTTTTCTCCTTCTCTCTGCAGAGAGAAATTTTAGCTGCTACAAAAGAGCTGTCTGCCAGGCCGTGGTGGAATTTGTGTCCAAATAAACTGTCATGTAAATGGGCCCTTATGTATATTTATAGGGAGCCTTCTTGCCAGCTGGAATCTAATAGGGTGTAAAATAAACTGTGAAACTGCCTGGATGATGAGGACTTACGCCCTCTGCATTCCATCTAAATGCCTGTGGCTGACTTATATTATCCATGCCACAGCCTCCCATGCATTGCCAAGAGATCTGAAACCCAGGCAAATAGAACTGATTGCCCAGAGATTGAAAACATCCTGGAAACCCTCAGCCTGAAGAGTGGGCTCCACAAATGCTGGGGGTTGCTGATCCAGGATTCTTCTAAGGCTGAACCTATAGGCCACCAAAAGTGGCTGGCCATTTTTTATGGGAAAATGAGTGAGATGCAGTGGTACAGGAGAGGGAGGAACTGCCTCACCTTTGCCCATCACTCGTATCATGGGCTCCCCAATACATCTCTGCAAGTATCTATCTCAAGCTCCACGGGGCATACAGAGGCAGGGGAGAAGAGCAGCAGAAGAAAGGTGGCAGGCGAAGGAAGAGTTAAACACTCCACTCTGGCCTCTGTTCTTAAAGATGGTGTGGAGTTTGCATGGGGAAAAACGTCCTTCTGGGCTAAGATAGAACCGCCTTTCGTTTTAAGGTGTTGGATTCTATTACACAGAGGTTGAGAAGGAAGTGTGTGATTGAGCAAAAATTCCTTCAGCTTGCTTAAAGCAGCAAATTCTGTCATCCTGGCAATGGGCCTCCCACCATGTATTCAGCTGGAGAAGAAAACTTCTGAGCTGGAAAACATCCCAGGCTGTCTGAGATGCTGCTTTTTTTTCTCCAACAGGAGGGATGGCTCTAGTTAAGGGAAAGAACAGTTCCCTCTTGAGATGGGAGCAAACAGAGTCACTTTATCCATCTGGACAGTGCATCTGCCATAGGGCCTTGGCTCACACCTCATTCCCTGCATCCCCAAGCTAATTAATCTGCCTCTGAGCCTAACCAACATGCCTGAGACCAGAGAAGCAACTTGAGGGTGTGTTTGTGTGTGAGAGAGAGCGTGTGTGTGTGTGTGTGTGTGTGTGAGAGAGAGAGAGGGAGAGGGAGAGGGAGAGGGAGAGGGAGAGGGAGAGAGAGAGAGAGAGAGAGAGAGAGATATCACGCAATGCAGACATAACATGATACACTGAGCAAATGGCTTGGAATTAAAAGACAGAAATCTTGTGGTGGTTACTCAAGTACTGCATAAGCACTGGAGGCCAGAATAAGATGCCCTTTTAAAGATGATGTGTTGTTCTATGACAGTGCAATTATAAATACAGAAGTGACGACAAAAGCAGAAAAGGAGAGAAGATGAAAGTAGATTATCTATATCTATGAAACAGGAGTCGGCATTCTGACAGCATTCAGATATTTTTGACTCAGGCCCAGCCCGCCTGACCAATTGCAAGGGATTGTGATCACTGTAGTCAAAAACATCTGAAGGACAAGTTGCTTATCCCCAATTTAGTAGGGGCTACATGCTTGAATGCCACACAAAATCTCTTATAGCATGTTTATATTGGGACAGAATTTTATGAAAACTTATTTTTACCTTGAAAATGCTTTGAAAAACTTTAAATAAGGAGAAAACGAGAGATTAGAGCATATCCAGATACATTAGGTTGTTCTTGGTATCAAAACTTATTTTGGGAGCACACATCCATGTGCCATGATTCTTGCAGGGCACTTCCACCATTCCCAGACTGACTCTGTACCAGAGATGTCCACAGCTTCATCTGTTTTCTATGTGCAAGTTTTGATTGCACCTTCATGGCCATCTTCTTGACTTCGTTAGCCATAACTTGGGGACACTGCTCTCTGCCCTATGATTCCAAGTCATTGTTTCTGACAATGGAGCCCATTTACCCTTTTCTTAGCTGTGATGCCAGAAGCCATTAAAGAAATTTTTCAGCTGGAGCTTCCAGTATAAGTGGAGTTGGGGTCGGGCAGTTTCCCCACTGGAAGAAATTCTACCACCCTATCCCCCCAGTTCCTGAGCTTTCGCTGCATTGGCAGGTCCCATAAGGGGCAGGTTTAGCTTGACAGCCTTGCCTGTCTCACTGGGAACCCAGGAACAACAAAGAGTGTAAATTGACAGATTCCCTTTACTCCATGCATGAAGCCAGCTGCTTGCTGGAATGCTATGTTTCTCTTTTGTGTAGAGTGATGTGAAGGGATTTTTTGTGGCAGTGATATTTATTTGTTTATTTCAATTTATATGGCCACCATATAAAATATATGACTCTGGGCAGCTTACAACAATTTAAAAACTATATAAAAGATTAGATAGATAGATAGATAGATAGATAGATAGATAGATAGATAGATAGATAGATAGACAGACAGACAGACAGACAGACAGACAGACAGACAGACAGACAGACAGATCACCATATGAAAACCATGCAATATTATATTTCCTTGTTCTCAGTGTTTCCGATTCAATAGTAGTGAAGATAGTTGTACATCATTTTGAAACCACTTTTGAAGGATTTGGCAGTGTGGAAGTACATTCAGTGTCTGCTAGCTTGAGGATGAGGAAATGATTACAGGTAGTCCTTGTTTAGCGACTGCCTCAGACAGCAACCGTTCACAGTTACGATGGTAACATAAAAGTAACTCTGCGATCAATCCTTGCATTTACGACCTTTGCAGGTCTGTAAAGCAAGGGAAAGCTGAAGTAAGATTATAAGCACAGTTCCACTTAGCAACTGCTTCACTTAATGACCAAGTTGCCAATTCCAATTGCGGTCGCTAAACAAGGACTACCTGTATACTCTCCCTGTATACACTTGTGGAAAGTGTAACATCAGTAATGATCACCAGTATGGGCCATGCACTGCTTCCAAGTGCAAGGCAGATGATATGGTCCTTCTCCCAGTCCACTGTACCCTGCACTCGTATTGTCTAGCTTCAGCTCAAAACTGCCATTTTCTGATCTGAGCCATCTTAAACTCTTTAGAGTGGATGGTCTCCTATGTGCTTCATTCTGTTCTAGTGGTATCTCCAGTTCTACAATGCCTGGCGTGCTCCCTCATTTCCAGCGCCCGGTCACTGCCCCGAGTAGCTGAGCTGTTATGCTGCCTGGGCTGTTATGCTCATTGTTAGTCAGCAGTTAAAATCTTGTGGTGGATCCAGTGATGGCCTGTTAAGTCAATGTAGTATCCCCAACCCTAAAAACTCATACTCCATTCAACCCTTATATCTCCCAGTGGGCACCTTTCAGTTTTGGCCCAAACTGGTTGAAACAGTTTCCCCTGCTTTTCCCTCCGTCCCCACAGTATTGTAAAGTTTTCCTTCCCTTCCCTTTATTTTTAAACATCTCTAAGTTGCAAGTAACAGAGCCAGTTTGGTGTAGTAGTTAAGGTACCAGGCTAGAAACCAGGAGACTGTGAGTTCTAGTCCTGCCTTAAGCACAAAGCCAGCTGGGTGACCTTGGGCCAGTCACTCTCTCTCAGCCCTAGGAAGGAGGCAATGGCAAACCACTTCTGAGAAATCTTGCCAAGAAAACTGCAGGGACTTGCCCAGGCAGTTTCCGAGAATTGGACGCGATTGAACGGATTAAAAAAACAGTTGCAGGTAGGAACATTGCTACTTGGTTTCTGTGGAGCTGAACTATCAGTTCTTCCATGGACCTACAGAGGAATGTAGGAGTGAATGAACACCCCCTGTTCTTTATTGCTTTGATTATTATAGCATTAGAGCTACAATGGTACCATATGGGAAAAAAAAGAAAAGAGTCTGTGTTAGTGTCATAGGAGATAATGTGGGAAAGGGTTGGGTGAGGGCATCCATGTGTGCAAACATCTGGAGAAACAAGGGGAAGGCATGGGGATTAGTAAGAAGGAACAATCCCCCAAAAGAAAAGGCAGGCAATGGTAGATTGATCCACACAGGAGCTAGTCAGCAAGACTTGCCTTCTCTGTATGTATGGGAAGGGCAAGAAACAGGAAATGACCAGTCAGGTCTTTCGGTGGCCATAGCTCAGACCGAACACCAGTGCAGCCCCATTGCTAAGCTACTGCAATTGGCCTGAAATTTCTGAATGGACTGAAGTTGGCTTCAGGAGCAGCATGGGGCACCAGCAGCTTAGGCTGCAGGGTGCATTTGCCCTTAATTTTGGGCTAATGGGTATATATCAGAAGATGGATATTGCTCATCTGTTGTACCTATGGTTGAAGATGAGCTGACTTGCATCAGATTTAGTAAATGATTTTACCACTGTCATGTTTTGTTGATTTTATCATCATAATAACAGTTTCAGGGAGGTTTGGGTTCCAGAAAGCCAATTCATTTGCCCGGTGGATACCCAGAACCTCTAGTATGGGGATATCCCCACAGCAGTCTCTGTGTATTTAGCTAAGGGATGGAGAGGGGTGGGCAGAGAAAGAAAGTCTTCCTATTAGAAATTCAGACAGTGCAGCTTGGCACAGAGTTTCCTGTCTGGAGAGGGAAAATGAGAGAGAGAGGGAGCACTTCTAGAGTCTGTCATTCCTCCAATGTAAATCTTTTTACAGGGGTTGGAACATTTTAGGTGAGAAACAGTTGCCTCTGTCCAGTCTTCCCCCCCCCCCAATGTACATAACAACTGGCCATTAGGTCATGATATGGAGAGTGCAGAAATACAGTATGTTTGCATCAGGACAAGCAGCAATATTGATGGGGCGGGAGCATACATTAGCATGTGGCACAATACATAACTTCCTTATGGTTGTGTTTGCATGGCACAGCTGACCCAATAAGCCACTGCTCCGGGGAAATGTTGTCTCCAATGCACTGGCAGGACAGGATTCTGGATGCTCTGATCAAATGGAAAAGGCCATTTTTGACAGTGTTCAGGCCATTACTTCCCGACACTCCTTTTCAACAACAACAACAACAACAACAACTTGATCTGGACCACTGGAAACTAAGCCAGAAGATACTTATTAACCCTTGTCCTTTTTTTCTTGTGTTTTTCTTCTAAGACAGTTTATTTATTTATTTATTTATTTATTTATCATACTTATATCACCGCCCATCTCCCCCCACAGAGGGGAGAGATAGGTAAGGAGGTAGGGAGGGAGAGTCAAAAGTCAAACAGTAAGCGAGATGGAGTTCCTAGAGTGGACTCAAGTTCCTAGAGTGGACTCAAGTTTTATGAGGCCCCTCTAGGACTTTGCCCTTGGGCCAGCAGCTGAACAAGAGGAGTAACCCTGCATGAATTCTTCTGTCCTTTTTTGCACAACACAATGACTGGGAAGAGAATAGTTTAGCCCCAAACAAGTATTTGGGCTAAAACTACCCCCTGTAGCCCCACTGGTGACTGAGTTTATCTGTTCACATCAGATGCTATTTCTTCTCTTGACCTGCGAAATGTGTTGTGTGAATAGGACTTACATGTATTTAAGTGTGCATGCAGCCTCCCCCAGCCAATGCCTTGCAGGTGTTATTACAGGACAACTTTCATATTCCCCAATTACGCTGGCCATTGAAATGACAGGAAAAAATAGATGTAAAAGCTCTGCAGAGGAGCTGCTTGTAACAATACTTAAGATATTGCTGAAGTGCCAGGAAAGGCCAAAAGTGACCTCGGGCAAAGCAGGGAATCTACCAGTGTTCACCTTACCAATGGTCTTTTTGAAACAGGAGCTGAACTTGGGGAATGCTAAAATCATAGGACTGAATGGAACCCACTGAGATCTATGGGTCAGGTCTTTCCCATGGGCATCCATTGAGGCAAAGAGGAGCTGATGAAATGGGCATCATGCCATTATGATGCAGGCAGTTCTTGCTTACCAACCATTCGTTCAGCAACCGTTTGAAGTTACAACGGTGCTGAATATGGAGGCTTATGACCAGTCCTCACAGTTGTGGCCATCGCAGCATCCCCGCGGTCACGAGATTGCAATTTGGGCGCTTGGCAACTGGCGTGCATTTACGACGGTTGTAGCATCCTGTGGTCACATGATCGCCATTTGCAACCTTCACAGCCAGCTTCCGACAAGCAAAGTGAATGGGGAAGCCGACAGGAAGTCACAAGTCACGGTCATGTTACATCACGCTTAATGACTGTGTGTGATTCCTTAATGACTGCAGCTGGAACTGATGTTGCAAGTCAGCGCAGTCATATGACATTTCACTTTATGACTGCGTCCCTTAACAATGGAGTTGCCAGTCCCAGTTGCAGTCGGTAAGTGAGGACTACCTATACAAGTACAATATAACATACATACTTGTGTTAGATGTTGGGATGCAAACACATAAGGCAGGATTTGAATGATGACATCATCATACAGGTGCCAACATTTTGAGAGTCTCGGGTTCCTACAGACACCTCTGAATTTTCCTCTTTCTGCTTAACACAGCCTCCTCTAACTTGGAGTCCCTCTGATCTGTATGACCCAGGAATACCGCCTTAACACATCTACAGTTTCAAAACGCATGCAACAATGCCTGTTCCCATTCTGTCTTCCTTCCCTCCTACTTGCTACGGAGCAAAACTGAGTCCTGTTTGTTCCAGTTATCAAAAAAGAAGAGAAAAGGAAAAACTGGGTGGGAGAATGTCTCCTGGAGAAGCAGAGTCTGCATCACCCCCAGAAATGGCAAGTTTGTTAAGGAACAGATAGTGTCCCCCAGTTATGATCTGGCTGTGCAGAACACACTTTCCACGTATATTGCTTGAGACCTGATGCTAGGACAGTGGCCCGCTCTCCCTCCTGAAGCCAGGCTGTTTTGCCGAGAGACAATTTTCTTTTTACAAATACACTTCAAGATGAAGAAGGCAGCTTGTCCTCTTGGATTCCATTCAAACCCTCAATTTATATCGCCCCTCCTGCTCACAGTCACCGTGCAAACATCACTGTGAATCCTGCAATGGACTAAAAATAACTCCCAAAGCTGCCACCACAGCGAAAGCCATCAAGCGGAGCTGGTTATAAATAGCCCAGAGTGCTGTCACTGCAATCACAGTCCCCACTGTGCCTTGGTCCCTACTTCTTGCCCCTACCCTCTAGCTTTGGATGTCTCCAGACCTAGGGCTGCCAGCTCTCTCTAAAGAACAAACTTGAATTCATTCCCTCCCCACGAAAGAGACCGGACACGTCACCTGAAATAACTCCACTGTGGTATTCTGCACAAGGCAGCTTGCCCACTCTTAATTCCTGGACATTGCTTTAGTTGTAACTCAGGAAATTCCATTCCAAACTTTCACTTTTCCTGACATTCAACCTAAAAGGAACTCCACAAGGAGAAAGTTGTGTTTTGTTTTGTTTTGCTTCAGCTTTTTTTTTTCCAAGCATAGTTTTACCATGAGTATTTGCTAGATTCTTTACCTTGTTTAGCTTCCTGGCGGAGGAGAGCTGCCAGCATTCCTCTTGGCTCAAGTTATTCACAAGTGGCCTATTTGCTCCTCCCTTTGTTATTGTGTGATTCCCACTCAGAAATGAGGCATCAAATAAATAGATGTGGTACAACCCATCCTTTCCCTAACTAAGACCCTTCTGAATGTGCATGACTATAATTCCCACTACCTTTAGCCAGCATGGCTAAAGGAGAGTTGCCTGCAATAACATTGTAATGGTCCATGTACATGTGGAAGGCTCCTGACTGGGGAAGGTTAATGTAAACATTGGAAGCCATCTGTGCTGGCTTGATGTCAACCCCCCAACTTAGGAGCAAGCAAGGGACTATTTGGAAATCAGAATCTGATGAGAAAAGCAGCTATGCAGTTCAGGAGCACGTGCATGTCTGGGAAAGTTCTAGTCTGTGGGCAACAGCAAGATGGATCTTGACATCATTGGTCCTCCAGTTAATATTTTCACCTTTCCTTTAATGAAAAGTGCTAGCAGCTTCTGCAATCTATTTTTAATACTGTATTTGCTCCAATTTGTACTGTTTCTTACAGTTTTAGTGCTAAAATGAGTTCTTCGTGAAATATGGAGCTTCCTACAATGCCCCTTAACTCTAAGGATATTTATTTCCACAAATATTTCTCATCCTCTGTCATGAGAGTCTTTGCTCTCCTGTACTGGTTCCATATTTATCTGAAATTTAAATTAAATATATGTGAAAGTCTGACAGCTTTTACATTAATTTTCATAAACACTGCCTCTATTTGGTTTTTTTTTAATTAGACCTACCTTTGCACACATTTTTAGGATTTTTCACTGCTAGAAAAATAACTAGTTGTGGTCAACAGGGACAAATATGTCTGGTTATGTGCTCATTTGGTGCAATTAAACATGCCCACAAAGCTTGCCTCCTTTTCAGTTCTAAGAGAAGGTCATTAAACATGTGAGAATCACCTACATTTGTATACCATGATGCCAGGGGACCACCAAACACTTGTTATCTTGAGGGGTGCATTTACCATTATGTCCTTGGCAGATGTGCTTTTCTGGTTCCTTCAACCATTGGCATTTTATTTCTATTCTGCATATTATATTGGGCTTCACCTAATAAAAACACCACACTCCAGGAAAAAAAGAAGCATTTTGGGGTGCCCAAACCTTTGAAGGATCCTGCTTTTATTTATTTATTTATTTATTTATTTATTTATTTATTTATTTATTTATTTATTTACATTAATTTATATGCCCACTCCTGCTTGGACTTGCTTCATTGGAGGAACACATCCTCTTGAGGTCTCCAAGCTGCCCATTCTCTCAATTTTTTCTGGGATCTCTAAAGAATTCTGTTTTTCTGAGGTTAAATAAGCATGTATTTACTTCAGACCTCCAACCTGTCTGGGGAAGATTAACAGGCCAAGGCACCTTTCCTCCCAGGGGAGGAAGGAATAGTTTACTGATACTCCCCTCTGGGTATAATAGGTTGACCTGTGAATCCTCTTCGGTGTTAGGAAGATACGCCGTTTTGTCAAGTATTCAGAAGTCCCTTCCTATAATAGTTAGGTAACCAGATTGTTTGTTTCTCCACCTCTTTGGGGTTAGGGAAATAAGCTGATTCCTTGCACAAGTGATGGCCTGAGGTATGTTCCACATATGTATCTCAAGGACATTGAAAATATTCTTGGATACCACCATGTGATGGGATTGCCTGTGGGGCCATCAGTTTTACACTGCTTGGATTTTAGCTACCTACATCAATGAATATTTGAGCAGAGACCATGCATCCTTCTGGTTTAAACATCAGCACGAAGCATCCTTTTGAAGTCGGTGCTCCTCGGCTTCTGTCATGGCAGTTACCAATTCTCAAAGAGGATGATGCCACTGACCATAATGGTCTACTTTATGGCAGATGATGATGTGTGGTGTCACTTGGCTTTGATCAGGAGGTAAAGTCTGTGACATGTCTGTGTTTTCCTTGCTGTCATGTGGGGTTGGTACTAGTGCAAGGATGTTGTACGCCTCAAAAGGTCTTTCAGTCCCCAAAACCTAAAACTCATGGGATAGCCACTGGAACTTCACACCACTTGGGAAAGTGAGGAACATTCAACAATATAAAGGGAAAGGGAAAGATAGAGCCATCCAGCTAACTCTATCCTGCAGAGCATCAGTCTGTTACATTGCACCTATGTCTGGCATTCAGCTAAAACATCAAACTCTTCTCATCACAAGACTGGGCTCACAAGAACCTCCAACTCTTTCTGTGGGGAAGACCTGGCTGAGAATTAGATCCCAGCCTGCCTGCCTCAGTGAGACTCACAGAACCAAGACATATAAGGATAAGGGGTATGGGAGGCTAGTAGTGGCCGAGGGAGCAGAGACTCCCACTTGAAACCTTGTCCAAATCCATGGAGCTGGGAAAAGAATGATAGGCAAGTCTGAGTAGAAATTATTTTTCTCTCTTGCTGCAAAGCAGGAACTGTTCCTTCTCAACAGGAACAGTTGGCAAAGGATGCCCGAAATGCCCTGAAATGGCATTTCCAAAATGGTACAATGTTTCCTTTAGTTATATAATGAGCCTTGCTAGTAAATATTAGCATTTTGGTGGAGGGTGAATCACCCACGAGGGCAGAGCCTGAACGCCATATATGTATGTCTTTCTAGAGGTTTGGCCTCTGTTCAGATATTCAAATTCTCTGTCCAATAAACACACGGCAGGCTTTTCTCCTCCTCCTCTCCCTCCTTCTGTGATTCAAAGGGCAGTTTCACTCTATGTACAAATATGTCTGGCATTATTCCCTTGGTTTGTACCCAGTCTGGGGACCAGAATTTACTCAAAATTGTGAGTAAAGGACCAGTAGGTAATAAACTTTTTCAAACTTGCATGAGGCTGAAACACATAATTTTGGGAATTCTTCCCTGTCTGCCCCTTGGCCATACCATCCAGCTTCATTTCCACCCCCCCACCCCCGATAAAAAAGTAGATCAGCTGCAGATCACCATAACTGAGGACTGACATTTCCAGAATAGGAATGGCCTGATGCCAGTGATCCACACTACTAAACTATCCAGTTTGGTGTGAATCTGTAGAATTATCTCCTTGTCCCCCTGTTCCCATTAGAGCAACTGTCCCTCAAGTAGTGGGCTTTAGAGTCAGATATTGAGGCAATTGGTTTACAGCCATTTGTGACTTCAGATCAGAGGGCACTTCGATTTTCCTTATAATTCAGTCAGAGAAATAGATGGGTATACTCTGTTTACTCACAAACAAAATAGGTAATAATGTTATCATTTTCTCATCATCCATTCTCAGAGGCTGAAGGCAACCATACAGATACAACTACAGGAATCTAATAGTTGAAAAATTCCCCCAGTTTATAAGCATGGTAGTGTCCCTCTTTGCTAAAATCTGCATTGGGGTCTGCTGAGGCTTATCTTCTCTTGTGTGTCTTTTTAAATTACTATGGCTTAAACTGTACCTGTTTGTTAGCTGCTTTTCAGTGCTCCAGTAACACGTGTTGTATAGATATACTCCATATGTAATTAGGATGTACTGTATTTCCTTTGAAAGTTATATAGATACAATAGTTCTTAAAGAAACATTTCAGAAGTCTAAAGAAGTGTTCTCTTCTCACATGTAATACATATATTTCTCTTGTCCCGCCGTACCCATGCCAGTTTTTGCAGGAGCTTGAAACAAATCTTGCTAAACTTCTTTCCTGGACGTAAGGATGATATGCGCACACTCTGTAAGCAGTGATCCTGTTTCAAATTGCCTTCAATACCCTGAAATATATGTCTTCAGATAGAGAATCCATATTTGCCAGCTTTCTAGCTCATGCCCCTTCCACTTTAACTGCTGTCACTAATATTGCACAATTGCACAAAATATAACCATGACAAAAAGCTGGAGTGGGACAGCAATTCATATAGCCATCTGTTAAGAACTGTGCAACCTGGGAACCATTTGTAATTTCTTCTTGTTTCATATTTTCTTATGTGGGAGAGCATCATACGTGTAGTTCAGAGCTTTCCAAACTGTGTGTCGCGACACAAAAGTGTGTCACCACACACAGTCTGGTGTGTCGCCACACAACCCGGAAGTGCTGATCATCATCAGCGCTTCCGGGTTTTCCCACAGCGACACACCAACGGCGGCACACAAAAACCCGAAAGCGGCAGCAGCACTTCCGGGTTTTTGCGCGTTGCCGCAACGGCGGCACTTCCGGGTTTTCCCGCGGCGACACACCAACGGCAGTTGGTGTGTCGCCGCGGGAAAACTTTGGAAAGCCCTGGTGTAGTTATTCAAGATACAGCCAAGAATACCTGTATAAAGGTATTCACAAAATTCACTCAGTTGAAAAGCTGTGTCATCTTCTTCCCCTAAGTAATCATAAGTAGGCAGATAATTATCAGAGTATGCTTTATGGAAGTACACTTCTGTTGTACTATGCAAAAAGCCATAAGGGTTAGATTAGCTGAGGGTTGATGTCAGGTTTTAGTGTGTACATGGAAGAAATATTTATCTGTGGGCTCTTCATATAAGCCAGAATAGTCTCAATCAAGGTGGAAAGAATCAGGTATCGCTTCCACCTGGTGGGACAGGAGTTCTTGGAAAATTGGGATGAGTATCTCTCAGACCAGGATGCACTTCCACACTGCCACGGCTTTTCCTTCTGAAACCCTTGAGGGCATTTTGAAGTGACCCATGACCGTCTTCAATTCTGCCAATTTGAAATGCTGAGAATGAGAGGCAAATACGATGCAGATCTTGGAGGAATATAAAAAATGTCCTTACTCCCAAGAAGGGAGGGGTAAGGAATAGAACCTTAGTACTCTACATGCTGAAACTTGTCTACATTTCAAAACTGCTGGCTTGGCCTGGGCTACTGAGGGGAAGCTGGAAAGCTGATGTTCCCCTTACAGAACCTGCAGCTCAGGATTTGGAGGACCATCCTTATATGCACAAAGATGGAAAAATACAGAAATACGCACAGCGGAGGAGTGGACCGTGAAGACGATAGAACCTGCAGAAATGGCTAAATGGACTGGTTTGATTAGGGAAGAAACAACAACTACTTGTATAAAAGACTTTTACTTTTATAAAAGAAACCCTTTATGGACTTTTTGCTGAAAATGGATAAAAATGAACTGGTGATTTCTGGATTTACCAATTAAAAAGGGCTGTATATGGGGAGAAAGGAACTACATTATGTAAAAGATAATGATGGGGAAATGATATCAAGTATGTCTATAACCACTGTAAAAAAGATTGGAAGCCGCTTACGTATCTTTTTTTTCTTTTCCTTTTTCTTCACTTTCACCACTTTCCTTCCTTCCTTCCTTCCTTCCTTCCTTCCTTCCTTCCTTCCTTCCTTCCTTCCTTCCTTCCTTCCTTCCTTCCTTTTCTTTTATATTTTTTGTGTTTGTCTTTTAACTTTGTAAAAAAAATTCTGTAATAAAAATTATATATATAAAAAAAGGATTTGGAGGACCATTGAATGGGAAACAGAGCCCCAATGTCTCAAAATAAACCAAAGCACTACATTTGCAACTGTTTCTACTACACCACAGTTGAGATGGAAGTAAGTCAGCTCTTCACCTGTGCTCACATCATGGGAACATGGAGATCCGGAGCTGCTTTCAAACTAGCTCAGAAACCTCATGTTGAAGTGCTCTGGATTGAATGAAGTGGGAGCTACTGCAGCTAGAACTGTGAAATAAAGACCATCGTTAAAGCAAAAGCCATTTTTAAGTATTCAAGTGAGCAGTTGGGAATTGCTATCCTAGAATTTATTGATGTCATCTTATTTAATCTTTGCAGGATGCTTTTTAAAAGAAATACAAATTCTGCAATAACTGAAATGCATAAAGGTTTAAACTATGGGGAAAGTGTTGAAAAGGCCTAATTTTTTAAAAAATGATAATATGCATTTGAAAAAAATTAGGAAAGACTGATTGGCCTGAATGGAAACGTAAATGTAGCTTGAGCATCTTTTAAGGGATGCATGAAGATTTGTCCAACTGAAATAAAAAAGAGTTAAGTCCAACTAATGCTTTCAATAAAATTGTTGAAACCATTCAGTTCAACTCAGTTATAGTAAGCTTCAGAGAAGGAGGCATTTAGATTGGAGACTGTAAGGTGGGGAAGATAGATTCCTAAGGCTACCCCATCTCACCTGCAAAAATCAAGATTTCTCTAGATGGCAGCAAAGAGATTCAGGAAACTAACTCTTTGCTGCCATCCACTGATTGTAGGGATTTTTGCAGGCCAGATATGGCAATCCTATACGATTCCCTCTCCCAGTGCAATTGTGGGAGAGAAATGGGAACTTCTTTTAAACAATAGAACCAGAACAGAACAGAACTTTATTATGGCCAGTGACCAGTGCAAGAACAATAGGAAAATATGTGGGAGGATCTAAATATGGGTTTTCACATCAGGTATAGCTTGACCCTAAATAAATACATTATCTTACATCCAGGTGCAAAGTTTAATAGCTTTGTGGATCACAGGCAAATACTTATGAAACTATATATAGCTTTAACCATCTCCTGAAGATCATTTTTCCAACCTCTGCATGATTCATAATCAATATGTTCCCAACATTTCTCTCTCTTCACTTTTCAAGGAAGGTTCAGATTGCTGAGCCAATTTGTATCTTAACCCAATAAGGCAGCAAAAAAGACCAAAGTCTCTAAATGCAAAAATCTTACTGTCAGGCAGTTTGGAGTAAATAAACTAAGTGACTGTATAGTCTATGGTTACTCAGAAGTACGTCCTTCTATTCATTGGGCCTCATTCCCAGTAAACTGTGCATTGGATTGGAGCCTAAATCAAAATGGCTCATCCATGTACTGTATATGAAGGTGAACAAATCTCACCATTAGTCATCAGTCTCATCTAAACAAAAAACAACTTTTTAATGACATAATCTGTGCTACAGTACATTATTCAAACTTTTAGTAAGATTTTAATCATAATACTGGTTGGAGAAATAAGAATCCCACCAGCTTTATTGATGAAAGTTTAAGACTTTCTTCCTGTGCACATTAACTACGAGTAAGCTAAGTGGAATTAAGTGGGGCTACTGAATAAACACACCTTGCGTCTTGTGAGGATATCACATTGGGTTATTGTTATTGATTGATTAAGGGTGCCTGTGACCTAGTAGTGTTCCTCAGTTACCTTTGCCTGGCTGTATATGTTCTAATTCTTGCAGCCTGAGAATTAATTGTTCTAGAAGTCTCAGTAAAACAAACAGTGGGAAAACCCACCCCTGATTTAAGTGTCTTTTTTATCAGCAGAAAAAGATACAAGAGGAAGCTGAGCACATGCTTCATTGTTCCACAGTGAAATTCAGATACTTTAGAGAGCCTTGCTTTGATAGGATTGTATTCTGTGGTGTCAATACTTTTGCATTTTTTCCACTAGCAGATTCATTTTAGTAGTGTGCTTCTGCTACTAGGAATATCAAAGTGGTTATGCTTATACAAAGTAAGAACATTTGTATATTACTTCAAAGCGCTTTGTGTGCATTATTTTACTGTAATTAGAATGGCCAAGACTTCCGTTTGAAGAGTTGTCCAATCCAAATTTGGTTCAAAATCAAAGTTATATAAGATGGGAGGCAGAGAGAGGGCTTGAATTTGTTCGTGGACAGCAGCACAACAGCAGACTCAGGAGGCCCACTAATCATCAGATTATTGACATTATTCCCATTTAAATTATAGGAATTGTTTCTAAATGTGTAACTGCAAATGTTATACAACTTCCTTTCCATTCTCTTTCACTGATGTAGTACTTGCACACTTATGATGCATAAGTGCCCATTCTAACTGTGATCCTCACAGCAATCTTTGAAAATAAATCAGTATCATCTCCCATCATTCCTATCCCTATTGCAGCTGGGTGGTCTGAGGCAACCTGGTATGAGAGGATGGCACAGGCAAGACCAGAACTTGAACTTCTTGACCTGTTGCTCAGATAGTGTCACAATTTGTTATTGTGCAAGAATGTCTTGCAGGGCAAGCCTGGTATGCCTATTCAGAAGCAAACGTCATGGAGTTCAACAGAAGCTATTCCAACGGAAATACACAAAGGGTTGGAGCCAAGAGCTGCTATGTTCTACAGCTTCTCTTAAGTTTATAAATCGCAGAAGAATAGTTAGAATTGCTATAAGTCCGAGTATTTATAATTTATTTATTTATTTATTTATAAATAAATAAATAAATTTATAAATTTATATATAAATTATTTATAAATAAATAAATAAATAAATAAATAAATAAATATTTATAATTGGATTAATGCTGCATTTTGGGTTGAAAGTGCTCACAAGGGTTACAAGGGTTTGTGTGTACATACTAGACATAGGTTAAACATGAGAGAGTGTAAACAGTTACATGTTGCGTATAATGGTAGTTCCTTATAGAGGATTCTCTTCCACAAACACAAAGAAGAAAAATGTTTTTCCCTCCTTATGTGGTCCTAACTGAACTTTAAAGCCAGCTCAGTTTTTAGTAACATTTCTTCCCCTTAATCTATTCTTTATACAGTTATTATTGATATTGTGCTTTGGGTTGTGTTCATTATTAGTGCACTAACTAGGCATTACATTTGAAAGCTATAATGTATTAATTGTAACCTTAATCAATCTATGTATAATTACAAGATAAGGGGTCCAAACAGATGCTTTTCCTAGAGCAGAGCTTTCCAAACTTTTCATGTTGGTGACACACTTTTTAGACATGCATCATTTTGTGACACACTCTTACAACAGGGCATCATTTCGCGACACACTCTTACAGCAGGGCACAAGGCAGGCACTAGGACCTGTGCGGAATCCAGGCAGGGCTCGGAGGCAGCAGCAGCCACGACACACCCAGACACTGCGGCCGACACACTAACGTGTCCTGACACACAGTTTGGAAAGCTCTGTTCTAGAGTATTACCAGTTGTGGGTTCAGATTTGTGCAGGAATCAAATGAAGCTCCCCATCAATTATCTTGTGGAGTCTCACCTTCTCCTTGCTGTGATGGCAAGGTTTGTATGAAGCCTCATGATTACAGCAGGAAGAATCTGGTATGTAGAAAGGCACAGTAATGCTGCCATTTGATTGTCAGGGACTGTCAGGGAACTCAATTCAATTCTTTCATACAATTGAAACCACATTTGGTTTTGCCCCCAGAATTCTGCTGCTTTTGAATGCCTCTTAGGTATGTATCTTGGTTTCTTTTCTAAGTTATTCATCATATTGACTTAACAGAATACTCTTCTCCTGTAAAGTATTGTGAATACATGTATTCAGGGAGATGTTTGCTTATAGGTAACAGCCTCATGTGGCGCAGAGTGGTAGGCGGAAGTATTGCAACCAAAACTCTCCCCATGACCTGAGTTCGATCCCAGCGGAAGCTGGTTCTCAGGCAGCCGGCTCAGGTCGACTCAGCCTTCCATCCTTCCGAGGTCGGTAAAATGAGTACCCAAGCTTGCTGGGGGAAAGGTAACTACGACTGGGGAAGGCAATGGCAGACCACCCCACTCTATAGTCTGCCAGGAAAACGTTGCGAAAGGGGCATCTCCCCAGGGGTCACATGACTTGGTGCTTGCACAGGGGAACCTTTCGTTTCCTTGTTTATACAAGTATGTGTGCAAGGTTATGGGACTGTGGGTGCACATGAATGCGTATAATGTGCATAAGGAGTGGGTATGAGTGATGGCATGGGTACAGTGTATGGGTGTGAATGACAGTGAATTTAGCAATATATTACCATAGGGTGTTGCCATTTATCCACCAATCTCTAAAATAGCTGTCATTTGGCTGTATCTTTACTTTCTGTACATGATGACAGCATTGCCACACAAATAGGTGTCTCATTACCTAAGATTATACATGACTTGTGTTGCATTATCTTCAGGCATGTGCTGAACCCACACATGATTTGTCACAGTGGCAAGAAATGTTCTCTGCTCTTGGCATCATAAGCCTGAAAGATGTTAATACAGTGTTCCTTGGAGAAGGACTCTATTGCCCATAGTCTTTTTTTAAAGGCCATCACTGAGTGATGGATGAATTAAGTTTGCAGAGAGAAGTTCCAGAGAGCCACATGTCTCAGCAGTGCTTCACTGGTCACAGTAGAGGCCTTGCTTATACTAAAGAGGAAAACAAAACTTCCCAGCCTTTAAAAGTACAGTAGATAACAGCCTATCTCATAAATGGCCAAGCTTGGACTTATTTTCTTCTGCTGCAAAATAAGTTTTCTCAGTACCAATGGCTACCCCTGCTCCAGGCTTGTTGACAGTTTTGTGCTCTCTCCCTCTCCCTCTTGCTCTCTGAAGTGCATTTATGCCCAGATAATTCAAAGCAGCCGGGATACAAATTATAACATTTAATTCAGATCATCATGGATGCTGGTGTAAGACAAGGCTAGTACAAAGCAGTTCATAGCTTCCAGATGGACAGAATATTAGCATCTGTTACTGAAATTGCAGCTACTGAATGAATAGAAATAGATTAAACTGGTGATGCTGGTAGTGGATGAACTGTGCTAAGAGGTTACTGAGTCATGAAGGAACATAACTGTTCTCCCTGACATCATGACTTGGGGATAGATTGGAAGAGGTTTCTGACTGTTCCCCTCTGGCTGTTTCTGCAAAGGAGAATGACTTCTCTGTGCCGATGGGCATTACCAAACTTGGCTTCAGATCCACTCGGAATGTGAATTAAGTCCTCCCCACTGATAATTTAATGTCATTGTGGAAAATATCCATATGAGCATGTCCTGGCTTCTTGGTGATACACTGTTAAGGTTTTATGCAAGTACAGAACCTGTGCAACACTGCAGTTGGCTACACAAACTATTTTTGGGGAATGTTGTGCATGATGAACATGGTATAGTTTGAGTTTGAAAATCCCACTCTAGTTTTTGTGTTTTGTGATTGTGCCAGTTAGCTCACAAGTAATGATCCCTATATAATAGCTCTTGCACTGTAATCCCTTCCCTTTAACCTTCTGTGCCCTCCAAATATCCAAATTGCTCTGACTCCACGACCACCATATCTTGTATTAATACCTCTGTCGCAATTTGTGCAAGATGTTTAAGGTAAAAATACAGCAGAAGAAAAAGACTCTTGTGCAATTGTGTACAAGCAGAAAGATCTTGAAATAAGACTCAAGTCAGGTTATGAAAGGATATGGTTAGGAGATAATGAAAATTAATACCAAAGGTGAAAGCAGGGCAGAACTATAACAACCTCAACAGAATATTCTGTTTCTAGTATTTTGTCCAAATATATTAGAATGCAACTCCAAACATCTTCATCCAGTATGTCAATTGTAAGTTTATTTGTAGTTGTGGGAGACTAATTTATGCAGCCTTTTTAGTAACCTCAGGTGGAATGGCTCTTTTTTAAGCTAAAGTTTTATAGAGTTGGAAGTGACCTTAGAGGTCATATGGCACAGGATCTGCTAAATCTTGGATAGATAGCTATCCAGACTTGGTTTGAATCTCCTTGAATCTACTTCATCTCCAGTATGGGGATCATACTACTCCATGAGGCAACCTATTTCTTACAGTCAGAAAATCCCTTCTGATTTCTAACCTGAATCTATTTCTCCATAGTTTTTGACACATTTGTTCTGGTCCTGCCCTCTTAGGTGACAGAGAACAAGTCTACTCCTCCTTCTGTCACAACCTTTCAGGTTTCTGAAAATTGAAAACCTTTGACTTTTGGCAGAGTTAGATTTCTAGCAGATGTCAAGATAGTTAAACTCTCCCATTTTCCTTATTGTGTGTGCCTCTTTAAAAATCTGGTCATCTGGCACAAAAAGACTTCATCCATATCTTCTGCTTGTCCATAATAAACTTCACAATGATGTCATTTTCTGTTTCTCCTTTTACTCTTAGCCACACACTCTCAACAGGATTTTCATGCTCCAAGTTGTAAATTTCTGCAGAGTACACCACAACTATCAGACTAAAGAGAATAGGGAACACCCACAGATCAGTTACTGTAGATATGAGCTCACTAATATTTCTAATGAATATGCAGTGGAGGTGAAGAATAGATTTAAGGGACTAGATTTAGTAGATAGGGTCCCGGAAGAACTATGGACAGAAGTTCGCAACATTGTTCAGGAGGTGGCAACAAAAAACGTCCCAAAGAAAAAAAAACCAAGAAGGCAAGATGGCTGTCTGCTGAGACACTGGAAGTAGCCTAAGAAAGAAAGAAAACAAAAGGCAACAGTGATAGGGGGAGATATGCCCAATTCAATGCAAAATTCCAGAGGTTAGCCAGAAGAGATAAGGAATTATTTTTAAACAAGCAATGCGCGGAAGTGGAAGAACATAATAGAATAGGAAGGACAAGAGACCTCTTCCAGAAAATTAGAAACATTGGAGGTAAATTCCAGGCAAAAATGGGTATGATCAAAAACAAAGATGGCAAGGATCTAACACAGGGCTTTCCAAAGTGCCGCCGCTGGCGACACACCAGCAACAGCGGCGGCGGCAGCGCAGCGGCAGCGCGCGTGCGCATGGCGGCGGCGCGGGGGGTGCATGTGCACGGTGGCGGCGCGGGGGGTGCACGTGCACGGCGGCGGCGCGGGGGGCGTGCGGCAGTGCGCACGTGCACGGTGGAGGTGCAGGGGGGCATGCGCCGGCGCGCGCACGGTGGCAGCACAGGGGGCGTGCGGCGGCACGCGCGTGCATGGCGGCGGCAGCGGCAGCAGCCTCCGCTAAAATGCGGAAGCCGCTGCTGCGGCTGTCGTGCACGCGCGCGCCGCCGCTTCCGGGTGGTGTGGCGACACACCACGCTGTGTGTGGCGACACACTTTTGTGTCACGACACACAGTTTGGAAAGCTCTAATCTAACAGAAGCAGAAGAGATCAAGAAAAGGTGGCAAGAATATACGGAAGATCTGTATAGGAAGGATAATAATATCAGGGATAGCTTTGACAGTGTGGTCAGTGAGTGTGAGAGCCCCGGTACTAACCTGGCAACCGGCCGACATGCTGGACTCCGAACCGGAAGAAGAGCCAATCACAGGAGGCAGCAGGCTCAGCGTTAACTTGACTGGGGACCCGGAAACGCTGATTGGCCGAGGCTCTGAAAGAAATACGCCTCCGCCAATCAGCGTGCGCCAAAGGAGAGCGGAGAGGCAGGCAGAGCAACGTGAAGCTCGATTGGCCCCCGCTCTCCCAAGGCGCGAAAAAAGGAATAAAAAGCTGGCGAAACGTACCTCAGCTGCCGGAGACAACCGATCCTCCTCACGACCTGGAACCTGATCCTCCCGCCACGCACAACAACCGGACCGACCCTAGCCAAGAGCTTCGCGATGAGGGAAGCCCTGCGAACCGCCTGATAGCCACTGAAGAGACCGAGCAAAGTGAAAGTTCCACAGACCTGTCACCGCCGAGCGCCAAGCCTTCTCCTGCCGCTGCGTCTTCGTCCAGTGAGCTTTCCGTTCCAGGGCATCTTCCGGAGCACTCCTTGTTTCCTGAGGAAAAGGCCACCACCAGGGTAAGCGCTGCTGCCTTGCCTGTTTCCGTCCCGGCTGCCCACGCCACAGATTCTCCTCAGGTTTCCAAACCTGAGGCAACTGAAGCCGGCCAGCAGTGGGTTGATTTCGTCAGGCCCCGGTTTACCTCAAGTCCTACCTGCCCAGCTAACGAGACGCCTGCGGTCACCTTTCCTGGTACCTCCAGATCAATCGTAGTTCCTGCAACCCCTCTGGTCCTTCCTGCCCGGCCAGTAGAATCCGCTGTACCCGTGGTTATCCAGCCTGCAGACGAAGAAGAGGACTGTATAAACTGGGCTGCTTGTGTGTTTGTATAAATAAAGTTACTTTCCATAACGCTTCCGTGTCAGTCTTAGTCGGAACAGGACAGATTGTCTCCGGCCAGACTTCCACAGGAAGGAAGGAAGCGTTATTGCCTGATTACTTCTCCCTAGCCTGGGGTTATCTGTTGCCTTGACAACCAAGAAGGCATGGATCAGCAGCTGTCCATGGAAAATGCACAGCTATCCCAGCAGGTAGCCCAGCTCAGTGACCAAAACAACCAACTTAGCCAGATGATAGCCCACTTGAGCACGCAAATGGCCCAGCTGCAAGGTCAACAGGCAGTGGTTGCACCGGTTGTTAACCAAAAAACCAAATGTCCGGTGCAAGTACCTGAGAAGTTCGATGGGACCCTCGCCAAATTCCCAGCCTTCCTGGCACAGTGTCAGCTGTACCAGAGCCTCCGCCCAGAGGAATTTCCAACCGATCGACACAAGGTGGGCTTCGTGGCCAGTTTATTGTCGGGTTCCGCTGCAAAATGGGTCTCTCCGCTAATAATACAACAGGACCCGCTTATAGATAACTATGGTGGGTTTTGCGACCAACTCCGGGCAATGTACCTGGACCCGGTCAAGGTCCAAACAGCCGCTAGGCAGATTAAGGGATTGCATCAAGGGGCCAAGCCGGTGGCCGAATACATCAGCGATTTCAGAGTGCTGGCACAAGACCTGGATTGGAACGAACCTGCCTTGGTCGACCAATTCCAGGAGGGATTATCTTCCGAGCTTCTAGATGAGCTAGCCAGGACTGAGTGCCCTAGAAATCTCCAAGATCTGACCCATCTTTGCCTTCAGATCGATGGGCGATTACAGCAACGGAGGTCAAGGAGACGTTTTGCCCAACCCCTACCCTTCGTTCCGCGTTTTCGAGCCATAGAGGAGCCGATGCAGTTGGGGGGTGCCAGACCTCGCCTCACATCTACTGAGAAGGACCGACGCCGCCGGGAAGGTCTTTGCCTGTATTGCGGGGGAGTGAGTCACCGTGCTGCAAATTGCCCCGCCAAGTCACCAGTCGCTGCCTCGTCGGGAAACGGACTCGGCTCGGCCTAAACGGGCAGTTAGGTTGGGCCGAGCTGGCCTCCAGCCAGTCGCCATTGCCCGCTACGAATCCTCCCAAGCACTTCTCCATTGCTGTCACGCTCCAGGTACCGAGGGATCCGGAACTGAAGGTCCAAGCCATGGTAGACTCGGGGGCTACTTTCAACTTTATGGACCTCGGGTTTGCAGAGAAGTGGGGAATTCCCCAACGCGAAGTGCGCCCTCTGCTGGTGATTGAGACCATTGATGGTCGCCCTCTCCATTCCGGTCCGGTGAACACTGCTACCCAGAGCATACTCATGCGTGTGGGGAAACATCAGGAGTGGCTGGAATTTTACCTGGTTATGACTCCCCACTGCCCCCTCGTGCTGGGACTGTTGTGGCTCCAGACCCATGAGCCGCAAATCACCTGGTCAACAGGAAAGGTCGTGTTCTCCCACCCCAGTTGCGCCGCCCATACTAGCAACACTCTCGCTGCATTGCAACTGGTCACCCCAAAACTTCAGATCCCAGCTCAATTCCAGGACTACGCTGACGTTTTTGATGAAGGGGAGGCAGACCAACTTCCCCCACACCGGCCCTACGACTGCGCTATCGACCTGGTTCCAGGCGCAAGACTTCCAGTAGGCCGGCTTTACTCTCTATCGGAACCGGAGCGAGCAGCCCTCAAGGATTTTATTGATACCAACCTCAGGAGGGGTTTCATCCGACCCTCTACTTCTCCAATGGCTGCCCCCGTATTATTTGTCAAAAAGAAATCAGGTGAGCTCAGGATGTGTTGTGACTACCGGAAGTTGAATGAGATCACAATCAAGAACCGGTACCCCTTGCCACTGATACCAGAGCTCCTGGAGCGACTCTGCCATGCTCGCCTATTCACAAAGTTGGACCTTAGAGGGGCCTATAACCTGGTCCGTATACGACAGGGCGACGAGTGGAAGACCGCATTCCGCACTCGTTATGGCCATTATGAGTTTACGGTCGTTCCATTTGGACTATCAAACGCCCCTGCTGTCTTCATGCATTTCATGAACGACATATTCAAGGATCTCCTGGACCAGTACCTGATAATCTACCTAGATGACATTCTAATCTTTTCTTCCTCTCCGAGTGACCATGTACGGCAGGTCAGAACAGTACTGCAACGGCTGCGAGAGCACCATCTATATGCCAAGCTGGAGAAGTGTCAATTCGCCTGTGAAACCATAGAGTTCCTGGGACACCGAATCTCTGCCACCGGCATAGCCATGGAACCAGGCAAGGTAGCGGCATTGCAAACTTGGCAGCCTCCACGGCGGGCCAAGGATGTCCAACGACTGCTCGGGTTTGCAAATTATTATCGGAACTTCATTCCTCAATTCGCAGGACTGACCACACCCTTGTCAAACCTGCTCTGGAAAAAGACCAAGTTTCACTGGGGAGACACGGAACAACGCGCTTTCGATAGGCTCAAACTAGCTTTTACCACGGAGCCTATACTTCGGCACCCAGACCCGTTCCGGCCATTTGTGGTAGAAACAGACGCCATCGGAGGACGGGACCCCCACTAAAGGTTGGTGATATGGTGTGGTTGTCAACAAGACACCTATCATCTGCACGTCCATCTCGGAAGCTGGATCACCGGTTCCTGGGACCATTCCCAGTGGACGCGGTTGTCAACCCAGTCGCTTTCCGATTGGCACTTCCGGAACACATGCGCATACACCCTGTGTTCCACAGATCCTTGCTGGTCCCTGTGTCAGCTGACAGCCCGCTCAGAACCAGGAAGACACCACCTCCTCCTGTCCTTATCCAAGGAGAGACCGAATACGAGGTTGCTCGCATGCTGGACTCTCGCACTCGTCGCGGCCGCCTTCAGTATTTAATAGACTGGAAGGGTTATGGGCCAGAGGAGTACTCCTGGGAAGATGCTGCGGACGTCCATGCGCCATTGCGGGTACAACAATTCCATCAACAATATCCGGATAAGCCCAGACCACAAAGCCGGGGGGAGGAAGGTTCTGCGGGGGGGGGGATAGTGTGAGAGCCCTGGTACTTACCTGGCAACCGGCCGACATGCTGGACTCCGAACCGGAAGAAGAGCCAATCACAGGAGGCAGCAGGCTCAGCGTTAACTTGACTGGGGACCCGGAAACGCTGATTGGCCGAGGCTCTGAAAGAAATACGCCTCCGCCAATCAGCACGCGCCAAAGGAGAGCGGAGAGGTGGGCAGAGCAACGTGAAGCTCGATTGGCCCCCGCTCTCCCAAGGTGCGAAAAAAGGAATAAAAAGCTGGCGAAACGTACCTCAGCTGCCGGAGACAACCGATCCTCCTCACGACCTGGAACCGTGCCCTCGCCTGATCCTCCCACCACGCACAACAACCGGACCGACCCTAGCCAAGAGCTTCGCGATGAGGGAAGCCCTGCGAACTGCCTGATAGCCACTGAAGAGACCGAGCAAAGTGAAAGTTCCACAGACCTGTCACCGCCGAGCGCCAAGCCTTCTCCTGCCGCTGCGTCTTCGTCCAGTGAGCTTTCCGTTCCAGGGCATCTTCCGGAGCACTCCTTGTTTCCTGAGGAAAAGGCCACCACCAGGGTAAGCGCTGCTGCCTTGCCTGTTTCCGTCCCGGCTGCCCACGCCACAGATTCTCCTCAGGTTTCCAAACCTGAGGCAACTGAAGCCGGCCAGCAGTGGGTTGATTTCGTCAGGCCCCGGTTTACCTCAAGTCCTACCTGCCCAGCTAACGAGACGCCTGCGGTCACCTTTCCTGGTACCTCCAGATCAATCGTAGTTCCTGCAACCCCTCTGGTCCTTCCTGCCCGGCCAGTAGAATCCGCTGTACCCGTGGTTATCCAGCCTGCAGACGAAGAAGAGGACTGTATAAACTGGGCTGCTTGTGTGTCTATATAAATAAAGTTACTTTCCATAACGCTTCCGTGTCACTCTTAGTCGGAACAGGACAGTGAGTTAGAGCCAGACATCCTGAAGAGTGAGGTTGAATGGGCCTTAAGAAGCATTGCTAATAACAAGTCAGCAGGATATGACGGTATCCCAGCTGAACTGTTTAAAATCTTGCAAGATGATGCTGTCAAGGTGATGCATGCCATATGCCAGCAAATTTGGAAAACACAAGAATGGCCATCAGATTGGAAAAAATCAACTTATATCCCCATACCAAAAAAGGGAAACACTAAAGAATGTTCAAACTATCAAACAGTGACACTTATTTCACATGCCAGTAAGGTAATGCTCAAGATCTTGCAAGGTAGACTCCAGCAATTCATGGAGCGAGAATTGCCAGATGTACAAGCTGGGTTTAGAAAAGGCAGAGGAACTAGAGACCAAATTGCCAATATCCGCTGGATAATGGAGAAAGCCAGGGAGTTTCAGAAAAACATCTATTTCTGTTTTATTGACTATTCTAAAGCCTTTGACTGTGTGGATCATAACAAATTGTGGCAAGTTCTTGGTGGTATGGGGATACCAAGTCATCTTGTCTGCCTCCTGAGGAATCTGTATAACGACCAAGTAGCAACGGTAAGAACAGAGCACGGAACAATGGACTGGTTTAAGATTGGGAAAGGAGTATGGCAGGGTTGTATACTCTCACCCTACCTATTCAACCTGTACGCAGAACACATCATGTGACATGCTGGGCTTGATGAATCCAATGCTGGCAAGAATCCATCTTCGCTGGAAGAAACATTAACAATCTCAGATATGCAGATGATACCACTTTGATGGCTGAAAGCGAGGAGGAGCTGAGGAGCCTTATGATGAAGGTGAAATAAGAAAGTGCAAAAGCTGGGTTGCAGTTAAACCTCAAAAAAACCAAGATTATGGCAACCAGCTTGATTGATAACTGGCAAATAGAGGGAGAAAACGTGGAGGCAGTGACAGACTTTGTATTTCTAGGCGCAAAGATTACTGCAGACGCTGACTGCAGCCAGGAAATCAGAAGACATCTACTTCTTGGGAGGAGAGGAATGACAAATCTCGATAAAATAGGTAAGAGCAGAGACATCAAACTGACAACAAAAGTTAAAGCAATGGTATTCCCCATAGTAACCTATGGCTGCGAGAGCTGGACCATAAGGAAGGCTGAGCGAAGGAAGATAGATGCTTATGAACTGTGGTGTTGGAGGAAAATTCTGAGAGTGCCTTGGACTGCAAGAAGACCATACTCCAGGAAATAAAGCCAGGCTGCTCACTTGAGGGAATGATATTAAAGGCAAAACTGAAGAGGGGCCGATCAAGGGCAAGATGGATGGATGATATTCTGGAGGTGACGGACTCGACCTTTGGGGAGCTGGGGGTGGTGACGGCCGACAAGAAGCTCTGGCGTGGGATGGTCCATGAAGTCATGAAGAGTCAGAAGCGACTGAACAAATAAACAAAAATCACAGAAGCTCTAGAATTAATAATGAACTATAGTGCATTGACAATTCTGGCACATTAGTTTCAGGGTCTGGGATAGTAAGAAACTACAGATTTTTTGGTTAAGTAAATTAAGTAAATTAAGTGTGGAATTAGTATTGGCTTTAAGTCTCTGTTTGTACACCTCATCTGTTTGGAGACTTAGGTTGTAATGTGAAGCCATAAAATAATGTGAACCAAGTCTGACATGAAGATCCTCTCTTGGTTATGGTGGAGCTTTCTGCTGCTATGACTGTTCCACGAAGGGAAGTCAGGGAGAATATATGAGGATGATCTACACCTCCCCATGACTCATTTAATGTACATCTACTGGTTCTTCAGCCAGGAGAAAACTGTCCCAGTGTACAATTTGCTGATCCCGCTGCTGAGTTATCCTACCATAGGAAGGATGCCACCAAATGGTGGAGTCTTATTTACTGTGGGTAGGGCAGTTTAAGAATGGGATTCCCTGGCTTTTTCCTCCACTCCTACCAAGTGTCCCCAGCCAGCAGGAAAACATCCACCAATCACTCTTCTTTACTGGACTGAGGAACAAGCATGTTTTGATAGATGGCTGCACCCTTGGATTTAGCCATCTGTCAAAGGTTGCTTCAGGCTTTGCACAAGCTGCCAGCAACTGGTCACAGGGTCTGAGAAAGATGGCAAGAAGGGGGAGAAGCTGACTCTTTCCTTCTACCACCCCTCCCAGACTGGGGAACAGCTGCTTGCACTGGAGAGGTAAGAAGAGAAGAGGATAGCCAACTCTTTACACATAATTCTAAGGCAGGGGTGGGGAACCTTTTTTCTGCCAAGGGCCATTTGGATATTTATAACCGGGGACCGGGGGTGGGGGGCAAGGTTTCTGGGATTTCCACGGACCGGGGGCCGGAGTTTGTGGGCAGGAGCCAATCACAAGCACTGGGGGCGGGGTTTGCGGGCGGGAGCCCCGCGGGCCTTACGCGGGCCTTATACGGCCCGCGGGCCTGACGTTGCCCACCCCTGTTCTAAGGCATCTCCAGTCCCATTGAGCTGATCTGTGAGGTCAGATATCTGTTGGTTAAAGAGCCAGCTTTCTCTGCTTCTCTTTCCATCACCACCACCCCAGACCTGGGAAGGGTGGCAGGAAAAAATGGAGTAGTCTCCTTTCTTCCCAGTGACTATCAGCAAAACTGAAAAATAACTGACAATCATTGGGAAGACTGTGTTGTGAAGCAGGAGAGATCTTGTCTAGCTATGCCCCCGCTGCCCCCAGCCTCTATCAGTGTTTTTCAGGCTACTTTATGCACAGGTTTTCTGCTCTTGGGGAAGAATCCTAAACCTACAGCCAGGCTCTTTTTGAACACAGGTTTACTACTGTTTCAGAAGAGAGATGAATCCATGCTTAGCAGTAGCCCAACTAACAGCTGACAAGGCTTGGGGTGCTTGGTGTAAGGGAAGACTACCTCCCACTTCACTGCATAATCTCTCCCATCCCTTTCAACTGTTAAGTCAGGATATTTTCAAACATGAATGTAATGGACTTCTGAAAGAGTAGTAAAGCTTATTTCAAAAGCAGTCCAACCAACAGCTGGGAGGAATAGGGGCAAGGGGGTTGCACCATGAAATGGCAGAGAGGGATTGAGTTCTCTCCCCCCTTCACCTTGCACACACGCACACACGCACACACACACACACACCTGCCACTGCTGATCCAGGTCCCCGAGCTGGATATCAGCTCAAAGATCTAGTGGGTATGGGAAAGAGCTCAGTCTGAAAGATTCCAATTCTTCCACTGCCAAAAGGAGAATGACCCTGCACAACAACCTCGGGAGACCAGAAAGGAGGGGTTGTGCCTGCAGCACTCTAAATTGGCCAATAAATGCTGGGCTAATTCCACTCCCTAAGAGCCACCTGGCTGTGGCACTAACCAAATGGCTGGTGGAAAGCATCAGGTTGCATCCCTGGTAAAACTGCCGTGGCTAGTCATTTGCTTAAGCAAAATGCTACTCTAACACCAGAATTGTTAAGGATGACTTAAGGCTGCTTCAAGTATGGGCTGGGGATGAAATGAAGACAACATCATGAGCACATGGCAGATAAAAGGGGTTGCCAAGGCATGGCTGTGTTGTGGTTTGGTGCAGGTCAGGAAATGCCCCTAGAATCCGCAGGATCCTCAATTAGACCTTTTTTTCTGATGCATCCCAAAATAGAGCTGAAACATTAGATTATCAGCTGTTGCAAAGAATAGACTCCCTATTGGAGGCAAAGAGAGACCCATGTTTTCTCCTTGCTGGCCTGAGCCAACAGGACTGATAAGAATATTGTGTGACAATTTTTATTTATCTATTTGTATTCAGAGTCAAATGCTGTGCTGAATTTTAATGGCATTTAGTGTTGATGCACAAATTGCCAATTTGAGTGTTGTGTGAATTTTTTCCTTTCTATATTCATACAGTATATACAAACACACACACAGATGCACACACATATTACTCTTGTTTTCTGTGTTGTTTTCTGTTTTTTATTTATTTATTTATTTGTATTTGTATTTATACCCCGCCCATCCCCTCCCTAACAGAGGACTCTGGGCGGCTTACATACATTGTTATACATCAAGTTATACAGTGTTCTTTTAAATTATACAATCCGTGCACAAGGGGAGGGGGTAAGGGAACCGGCTCTTCCTGGCTTTCCGGACTACATGTCCCAAGGTGCCTTGCATTGGAGCCGGCTGCTGACTTCCTGTAGATGTTTGTTGCTTCCGGGATCTGCAGCCATTCGAAAGATCTTCCGTCCGATGGAACCTGACCCCAGACAGGACAGGAGCCAGCATATTTTCCCACTTTAAGGTGGTACCCAATTTATCTACTTGCTAAGCTTTCGAACTGTTGGGTCGACAGGAGTTTTCACGCCTATTTGTTTTCTAGCCAATCGGGGAACATATAGTAAATGATATGATGGCAGAGACCCATATAGCCAATCAATTTCAGTGACATGATGACACTTATGAAAATCCATAGTGCTGTTTTGTCCATACATTTGTCCTGACCCAGCTTTGTTGCTATATATAGACTGATAGAGATAAACTACCCAGATTTTTTTAAATCCAGAAATCCCCCATTTTTATTTTTACACTCTTCATATTTCAAAAGATACAGGAAAGTTTGTGAAATTCACATAATTTATTTTTTCATAAATGGACACAATTAAATTCAACTTTCCCTTCAAGAGATTACAATTTTCATTCCCTGTTTTCAGAATGTTAACTTTTAAAAGATTGGTGCATCTCAGAATAAGGCCTACATACTTATCTAGAACACTCTTTCCCCACTGAAGTTTTATCTGTTCTCAGAAGAACTGAGACTACATATCTTGTGGTGTTGAGTCCACTGATAGGATGAAAGTACTCTATGTTTAGCTGTTTCAAGATGGTCAGTTTGGCTATATTTCTGAATTAGGAATCACAGAATAGCCTGGTCACACTTGATGCAAATGAATGACCTGCTTCTAACGGAGGCTGATGACACTTGATGGTCAAAAGTGTGGCTCATACAGAGATACTTCCTCTCTGAGTGTCCTTGGTCTCATGAGGTGTGTGGTGCAGTCTGGGATAACGGATATCAGAAGTCTCTGATATTCAGATCAAATTCAGCATTCCCCTATATGATGCCCTCCAGTGGTATTAACTACAATCCCCCATCATGCCCAACTAGTGTGATGAGAGCTGTGGCCCAACACATCGGAAAGGTATTCTCCCTCCAGAGAGCCTTTCCAGTGTCTACTGTAAGAAGGAGTGGTGATGCCAGAAAACATCACGATCATCATCATCACCCTCATCGTGGAAAATGAATATTTATTTATTTGTTTGTTTGTTTGTTTATTTATTTAATTTATATGACCGCCCATCTCCCCCAACGGGGAATATACTTCCTCATCACAGAAAACAAAGCATTTTCAAATCCTGTTTCAAAACGGGTGATTCTTAGATCAGTTAATCCATCTAAATCACACAATGAAGCCATGTGTCCCCACACATCCTCCCCTCTAAGTCTGCCTGCAAGTCAGCATGGCACCATATATTTATTTAACCACTGGAGCTGTGAAATGTATAAAGTTAACACCCATGCTGAAACCCTCAGACGCTGAATTTTACTAACACAGTGCCTAACAGAAAGTAGAGTGATGTTTAGGAAGGCGTACGGGCTGGCTGAGAACAAAGACACGTCTTTCTATGTGATCCAGGGCATTCACCAAGCGGCCCTCAGTTCCTCAGTGTATCTGCAGGAGCACAGAGCACAGTTCAGTCCTTTATGAGCGCCCCAGACTAAACACTCCCACTGGCCTTTATGGACGTAACTCAACCTCTCCAGACTCAATGGGCGACTGGCTACATTTTGTCTTTGGAAAATTCTTGGAGCCAGGAAAGGGAGGAGCTAGGAATGTGGCTGCCAGCGAGGAGCCAGTGGGTGGGAGATGATGCCAGCAATTACCTAGTTAGCAGGGCAGGACTGCAGAGCAATCAAGGCTAGGCTTGAAGGGCAACTTGGAGCCAGGTTCAGAACCTCCAGAGAAGGGGTGGTCTTCTCGGTGGGTTAAGCTACAATTCTTAGTTATTCAGCCAGCAGTATCAATGCTGAGGGCTCCTGGGGGTTGTAGTTCAGCAACATCTGAAGGGCCACAGCTTCCTCAACCCTGTGTTAGCTTCTGCTGGATAACACGAGGGCCTGGAGCTTTTGCGCATACTACCCGAGCTGTTCCCTCCACTTATGCACAAACATGCTCCAGCAACACTTTTTTTTTGCTACATCACCATGAAGTTGCCTTCATCTTACACCCAAGCCAGGCTTAAGTTATCCTTAGCCATGCCAGTGTCATACTTCCTCCTTATTCCAAGGCCTTCCAAGGGTAGCCTCGAAGTATGTACAATGTGATGGGGACAAAAATTAGACTTGATTAGATTTAAGACTAATTAAAATAATATATACAATTCCATTCTCCTTCGGTTATTAATAATTTCCCCTTTCTATTACATTAAAATTGCAGTTCAATGCCAACCTTTAGAGGGGTTCAGGAAGTTGCACCCAAGTCTTTTGGGGACCACAGGGAGGCTTGCATTTTTCTTTGGACCTAGCAAAGGAGGGTTCATAGCCCAGGCTGTTCCAGGGATCAAGCTTCATCACTGCTTCTTGTTTATACTTCCCCTACAGCTCCACTAAAAGTTTCTGTGAGAAAAGAGACAAGAGAAATTGAAATTTGGGCCAGAGACTGAACTCCTGAGAGAGAAATCTGAGAGACCTGAATTTGGGCTTTCTAAGCCAAGAGCACTTTGCAGTGCTGAAGATCTAATGCAGGAGGAATGAGTTTTGGGGCTGTGTTAGGGTTCTTATACTTAACCTGTATATTGGCAGGCACAGATATGACAGAATGCCTTAAGTTTCCAGTGAGGTCCTTCCAAAGGAAATCGAATCTGGGTAGGTGAACGTATCACCTGGAACTGCTCATCGCTTTCAAGCTTGATGAGAAGTACTGTCGAAGGAGTAGAACAGAATTTTGGGTGCTCAATAAATCTTGTCCCTTTGCAAGTCGAATCTGAATTTTGGAAAAAATACTGCTTTGAAAAGGATATGGAACAATGCATACATGCATACTTAATTTGCCCAACTGAACATAGTGAGATTGTCTTTTCAAGGAAACTTGCCCAGGATCGGGCTATGTGTGAAAATACTCAAAATACAACAAAAAGCAACTTATCTTGAAACAAGGCTTCAAAAGGGGCGCAGTAGCTCAGCGGGTTAAACTGCTGATGCTGTAGGACTGCCGGTCAGTAGGTCGGCAGTTCGAATCTCCGCGTGGCGAGGTGAGCTCTCGTCACTTGCCCCAGCTCCTGTCAACCCAACAGTTTGAAAGCTAATGCAAGTAGATAAATGGGTACCACCTTACGTGGGAAAATGTGCTGGCGTCCTGTCGGGGGTCGCCCCCAGCACGAAGAAGATCCCGTGAATGGCGGCGGAGGACGACGAATCCCGAATAGCAACATCCAGGACGTCAGCAGCCGACTTGGAAGCAAGGTATCCTGGGACTTGTAGTCCAATACCCACTTAAGAAGAGTTGGTTTTCTAGCTGCCAGGACATTGTAAACAGGGTAGAACAGCATTTAAAAATTATGTTTCCTTGCTCTCTTTCTTCTGAAGTAATGGATTCCATTTTATCACTTCATAGGGCTTCCAGAATTTTGCTGCATCAACAAGAAATCAAGTCAACTTGCTTTATTTCCAAATGCATTTCAAGATGGAGCTTTTTAGCTATAGCTACTTTAGGGTCAAACTGTTTGAAGGATAATCTTTGAATATGCACATCCTTTAATATCAGCTCATCTGGTCTTCTTGCAGGTGCTGTTGCCTTTTGAGTGAACAAAATAATTGCATTACTGTATTCTTTTTATTATTTATTATTATTATTATTATTATTATTATTATTATATATAATAATATAATAATATAATATAATAATAATAATATTTATTATTATTTTATTATGTAACTATTCTTGCCAACCTAGCAATTCGAAAGCATGCAAATGCAAGTAGATGAATAGGTACCACTTCGGTGGGTAGGTAACAGCGTTCCGTGTGCGTCATGCCGGCCACATGACCGCGGAAGCGTCTTCGGACAACGCTGGCTCTTCGGCTAAGAAACGGAGATGAGCACCGGCCCCTAGAGTCGGACACAACTGTGCAGGGGAAAACCTTTACCTTTTTTACTGTAACTATATTAAATTTTAACTAGATATAAATATGAAAGCAAATTTGGATTTTTGTCCTGGACCCATGTACTGTGTTAGGGAGTGTGACCCGAATCAAAAGCCAAGTGTAGCCCCTAAGAATAGAAAAGACTGGTATTCTTGGCTAATTTTATCTTCCTCTTTGTTTCCTCTTCTGCCAGCATTTGAAGGTTTTCTTTATTAAAATATCTTCGGTTCTACTGTAATTAGAATCCACCCTTGCCTCTGTTTCCTTTTAACTGTTAGTCCTTTTCTTTCTGTAATAATTGTTATTTTATTTATTGGAATAGATTTTTAACATCTTGTTACATGTTTTCAGCATCTCTGTTCAAAGGAGACAAGCAGGATTTGTAATTTTTCCTGTACATAAATAAATAAATAAAATCAAGTCAATTCTTTAAAGTTGTATTTGAAAGGATCATACAAATGAATTGGAGTCTTCTGGCCAAGCTAATGGTTACCTTACGAATGGAAAGACACAAGAAACGATACTCTGCATCATCTAACTATTTTCTCTTTCTACAAGCAGTGCTACTAGAGGAGAGAAAGTTATAATAGACCTTTGAAAAAGGCCTTGCCTCACATGTCCAAGTTCTCTCTGTTACAAAAAAGAGAAAAAGGGGGATGGCCTAACATCATCTGCACTGAGCATCATACTCCATCTACTCAAACATTCCTGTTAAGATACTCATTGCAGAGAGAGAATATTCAAAATGTTCGGGGGTCATGTGTGTGTGTGTTATGTCTGAGATAGGAGAGAAAAAAACCCTGTTCAAACTCTAGTTATATTGCTATGTTAGCAGTGACCTTAGTACAGTTAGTGAAATCAAATAATGCTCCTCCACCCATGTTATGTCTTGTGACCATTAGATGTATATAACTGACCCAACCTACAATGATCCCATATGGGAGACAGGAGAGTAATAGCTGTAATGCTTGATGTGAGAAGCTCATTTGGGCTACATCCAACTCTGCCTCTCTTGTTTTATTCGGACACAGACACCTGGCATGGGAGTTAGTATGTTGGAAGTTAGTTTCCCAGAACAGGAATGCCAAATATGTCATCAACCACCTGCTCCATAACACCAAGCCTGAGAAGCACAAAGCATGGTGTTCTTTAACCTTTGGGAAAGGTAGGGGGGAAAAGCACCAGTTTTAACTGCCAGTGGGTATAAGAGGAGACTGCAATCTTACGTTTACAGGGGCAATTGACTGCTTTAAAAGCTCCATTCTAGTATGCAATGAAAATTCTTATCTCTCCTTGCTGTGTGAAATGTCTGCATAGCTTCTGCTGAATTCAAACCAGCGGCCCAATAGCCTGATTGCTCTCTCTTCAGTCCTACAAGAATGAGATGGGAGCCATTATACTCCTGTTCCAGAATCAAAAGAATGGCTACCAATCCCCAGGGGACTCCACTGAGCAGTTAGCCAACATCTTGCTCCACAAACTATACCAGGTAGTTACCCAGATGATCCAGCTAGTTCAGACCATAGAGCCCACCCAAACTAGTGTTGGGATTATCAGGAGTCAACTCAGCATTGTCTCATAAGCATAATAGGGGGTCTTTCTAGTAAACACATCTCTACTGTGCTTGTGGGATGTTACCTGGGTCACCTAATTTCCTCTTCCTCCTTCTTCTTGAGTTTGGGGGATTAACATTCTCCATTACGCTTCGGGCACACCTGCAAGCAGGAGGGCTGCACCATGCAGCTCTCATCCACTTGATCTCGCTTGCACGCAGATCTACTATGAAGCTACTCGTATCCAGATCTACTGAATAAATGTAAGCTATCTCTATTTTTCTTCATCTAACTAATGTGTGAAGACTGAATTTATTTCGGAACGCAATTAAGCTTAAAGTGAAAGTTCCCTGCTGGTTCATGCTTCTACTCTGCAAGATAGTTGTTAGCTGCTTGGAGTTCTTTTATTAACCTTCAAGACTCCATCAACTAGGCCTTCTCCTAGCCACAGCCTCTGCACATCCTGCTACCAGAGCTTAACATTTGGCCTTGGGTGTCTGCTTCCTTGCAAGATGGATATGATGGAAAGCCAAGCAAATGTCTCCCCTCCTTGCTCAAAGCAAACTGTATATACTTCTAAGACCAGATGAGTTCCTCACTGATTGAGCTCTGGTACAGGAATATGCTGCAGAGTTTCAACTGCAGGCACAGGATGTGGGCTGGAATAAGAAAGGTTTAATTGACCAGTTCAAGGAGGGCCCGTCTGATGAAATACGTGGTGAGCTATAATCAGTCTGGGCATACAGTAGATAGAAGGAGGGGCTATGGGTGAGTGTAGGCAGGAAGGGAAGACACCACTTCGTGCTTTCCTTATTTCCTCCCTTCCTTTCTTCTACAGATTGGAATCCTTAAAAGTTGCTAAAATCATGCAGCTGGGGGCCAGCAGAACTGTACCTACTGCTAATACTATGGAGTATCTGGCCATTTCTCATGATGGTGACTGTCAACCATTTAACCCAGCCATCTAGCTGTGCCTTAACAATTCACAGGCACAGAGGTGTTCCATGCCTGTGTCTTGACATACTATTTCTGAATATAGGTCCAGTGGACTCCTGAAAGAGGATGATATCCCTGGCTCATCATCCCCATCAGAGGGGTAAACCAAGAGGATGGACACCACCTTGAACTAATATCTTCACTGCTATGTTAACTTTAGCTTCCCTACTCCTAAAGAAGCACCTCCTTCAGGAACTGCTAGGCCATCCCAAGGATTTCTACAAGTGCTCTGTCATGGCCAGAAAGCATCCCTACACAACTAAGAATTTGGATGCCATATTTATTGGACCATCACCAGCGGTGGCACAATTCAATCTGGCAGCTTTTTTTTTCAATGGAAAATCCCAGAAACTGCCAAAATACAATGGTGCGTAAAAGTTGTAGCACTTCTCCCTCCCTTTCTAAGGATGAGTGTTCAGCTGGCTAGACCAGCCTTGACTGTCAATAGATAAATTCCCACATGCAGGTAACGTTGTCATGCCTGAACTTTAGAAGGATGGACTAGACAGACAAGGCTATTTATGAGCAATCAGCTCAAAATATTCCCCTGCCAATTTAAGTGGATAATACATTTGGTTAGCCAGCCACAGAACACACGAGATGACAAGAAAGGAATCAGAACAATGACTACCATGCTGGCATAGCATGACAAGTTTCCATTCACTCCTGTGGAAAAGCTCTTAGTTTCTTTCAGATAGTTTGAAGAGGATAAAATTAGGTTAGGAAAGTTAGCTGTACAAGCTTCTCTGAGCACTTTGGAAGAAGGACATAGCAAATGGATAAATTATAGTAGCTCCAGGCTTGCTCAAATAATTTGTTTAAATCTATTTTATTCTTCTCATGTTTATCTTTTTGTTGTATATACTCATTTTCTATTATATTTATTTGTCATTTTAATGTTATTGATATGCTTGTGTGAACAGTTTAGTCTCACTTTGATTCACGGCCTTAGAATCCTCTGAATGAGGAATCACGAAGAGGGGCTTCAATAAAGGAATCAATAAAAGTGAGGCGAGGCCTCTGCCAGGGTTGGCTACGCCATAATAGGCAGACGGAGCCTGGATCAGACAGGCCATGATACTGGAGGACGAGGGCAATTGCAAGGTGGGTGCTCTGTGGCTTTATTTATTTATTTATTTAATTTATATAACCGCCCATCTCCCCCAATGGGGAACTCTGGGCGGTTTGCAATAAAATAGTTAAAATAAAATAGAAAACATCAGTATACAATACTGGCTTTCCTTGCATCACCTTCAACCAACCAGATCTGGTAGTCTAGGCCGTGCCATTGCCAGAGCAGAAGATCCATCTGCCAGTCCAGCTGATTTTTCCAGCTGGGAAGTGGAGAGACAACGGTCATGCCCATCAGATAATGTAATGGTATGTGGGAATGTCCTTGGGAGACATGGCAACAAGATGCAACCAAGGGAACAGTCAGATAAAAGGCAGCTTAGCCCGCAGCAGGAATGTGGGCAGGGCAAGAGACTCAGAAGAGACCCTCCCTAGTTTTGGGGCTGTAAAGGAGAAGGGGGGAGAGAAATACCTTAAACTTGCAAGATTCTGTTAAGGTAACCTTACAATAAAGTAGAATTAGCTCCTCTGGTTGTGTTTCCTGTCTGGTCTACCTTGTAAGGCTGACAGATAATGCATATACACAGCCAAGAAAGACCACTGGTTTGGTGAAACTCACTCATGTTTAGAGCTATAGTTTCGGCTTGTATTGTTATAGCCGAGTGACTGGCACAAGAAACCCGATCATTTTTAAAAATGAAGCCCCTACTGAGCTATACAGTGTCCCGAGCTAAGAAGCTTCTGTTCTGCAGAGCTGCGGTATCTTCAATTAGGAAATGTGGTCATATTTATTTCTTTGGATAAAATGTTCTGTTCCCACCTTCTACTGCCAACAGTCCCGAACCTTTTCTCCTCCAGATGTGTTGAATCCCAATTTTCACCATCCCCAGCCATACTATCAGACGTTCAGTTCATTATATCTGGAACGGGCTAGGTTGGGGAGGGCTGCTCAGAACAAATGATGTTGGGCATTATTTATTTATTTAACATATATGGCTACCCACTCGCCAAGCAACTCCATGTAACTTCTTTCAAAATAACCGACCACTGGGAATCCGTTCACCACTACGCATTTAAACGAAGATGCTGGCAGGGACTGATAGTTCAAAATAGTCTTTTGCTCGATGCGGAGACAGTTTGTATGATCAAATATTGCACAGCTGAAATTGTATTTGAAGCCGGGAGCTCGGCACTGGCACCCATGTTGTCTTTTTATGATCTTTCCGATTGTAAAAAGAGCTTTTTCCTGCTGGGGTGCGTGCAAACACTCACACATACTTCAGTCTGGTTACTGTAGAAACAAAATTGGCACTGGGATGGAACGCAGTCCCAAAGCTAATTATGGTAATTACAGCTTCACACCAGCTGCTCAGGAGGTCCAAGGACCTTCTGTAACTTATGTAGAAAAGCGGCCACTCTGGGGACTTTTGAATTCTGCCTGCTTGCCTGGTACAACCAGATTTAAAAGAGAGAGAGAGAGAGAGAGAGAGAGAGAGAGAGAGAGAGAGAGAGGGAGGGAGGGAGGGAGGGAGGGAGGGAGGGAGGAAAAGAAATGGGAGAACTGTACCATGAAGCAGTATGAGCTTAGCCAAAAGATCATACTCCCAAACAACTTTCTTCTTTTTCTTTTTCTTTTTCTTTTTCTTTTTCTTTTTCTTTTTCTTTTTCTTTTTCTTTTTCTTTTTCTTTTTCTTTTTTTTCTTTTTCTTTTTCTTTTTCTTTTTCTTTTTCTTTTTCTTCTTCTTCTTCTTTTTCTTTTTCTTTTTCTTTTTCTTCTTCTTTTTCTTCTTCTTTTTCTTTTTCTTTTTCTTCTTCTTTTTCTTTTTCTTTTTTTTTCTTTTTCTTTTTCTTCTTCTTTTTCTTTTTCTTTTTCTTTTTCTTTTTCTTCTTTTTCTTTTTCTTTTTCTTTTTCTTTTTCTTTTTCTTCTAGGATTGCAGGTCCAATGAAGTGGTGTGTAGGTGCTCTTAGTGTCAGATCAGATCATGGCATTCAGGATTTGTATGCTAAATTTATTCCTATTTTAGAGTTATTGAAAATTACTGTATCTTCCCAAATATAATTGCTTAAGAGAGATACCTAGGTCTATATTTTTTTAAAAAAATAGCCAAGGTTTTTGTGCTGCCACCTGCCAACATCTGGAGCTCTTCCACATGCAGGTGCAGTCTCCATAGAGGTCCAAGTTGAGCCTTCTCCTTGGTTGCATGATGTGATAACTGGATGCTTACAGTTGGTCTAATTGTTCAAATCCCTGTCCAAGTGATGTTCTAACTACCAATAAGAAGCGAGTGACACTGCAGAATTGGATGTATGCTGTTGTTTCAAGAAGTGACTTGTACTTTTACTAGAGGGCCTGCTTGGCATCCCCTGACTCCTATAATCCTGCCATGATGGCAGGACCCCAAATAAAGAATAACTGCTGTGTCAACATAAGAAGATTGGAAGGCAAAATAATTTTTGCCACACAAACTCTCCTTCCTTCCTTCCTTCCTTCCTTCCTTCCTTCCTTCCTTCCTTCCTTCCTTCCTTCCTTCCTTCCTTCCTTCCTTCCTTCCTTCCTTCCTGAAGAGACTTAATTTGAGGTATTAAATTAAAGAGATGGGACAACTGGTTTGCAAGCAAGCACTAATTGGCTAATTGTTCTCTGTGCTCAGCTCTTGGTTAGGAAGGGCAAATTCTAATTGGTTTTTGGTTTTTGACTGCTATAGACTCACAAACGAATACATATCCTCATGCTCACAGTGCCTTGAGGCTTGTAAACAGCTGAAACACAACAGAACACAACACAACACAGCTGAAACACAACAGTTCTGGCAGTACGTTAAAAAATCAGAAGCATTAGAAGCCAAAATGGCTGGTCATCTGGAAGTATTCCTACATTACTGGGAGAAACTTGATATTTAAATATGATCCTTTCCTTTATTAAATATGATCCTTTATTACACATAAAACTAAGGTTTTACCTAATGGGTAAAAATTCATTTGTTATCCAGCAAGTCTAAGCATATTTGGTTTGGAATGCTAAAGTGCATGTCTAAATTAATCATTATATTAAAAGAGCTATGCTGCTGTGTAACGTCCCTGATGAGCTGGTGCCTGTAAAACATCATTTTTCAGTATACCGAATCAGAACAGTGGTCCATATATCTCGGCATGGTCTACTTCAGCCTTCCCCAAACTGATGTCTCCAGGTATGTTAGAAACAATGTTGGCTAGCAATTTGGGTTCTTGTTGACCAACCCATTTGGAGGACACCAGGTTGTAGACATCAGATCTGCATGGACAAGGAGTGGTTTTCCGGAGTATCAAGTGAGAAAGCCTACCCAGTGCTAGCAAACATGTACTCTACCTCTGAGTTACAATTCTTAGCAATGGGATCTGATCAACTGAACAACTCAAATTCCCAGATAGGAAGGATTCTAATATTGGCCTGGGGGATTACACATAAAGCCAGGGTTTGTTTGTTTGTAGTTTAGCATGATGTGCAGACTAGGTCCCTATGGCTTATTTAACAAAATATAATTTAAGAAATCCTGGTTTAGCATGTTTGATAGGGCTGTGAGTAAAAGAAGGAAACAGGCTATACATGTTCCTGTGAAGCAAACTGATAATAGATGCCGGTGGGAGATTTCTCTTACTGCAGATAGGACTTGATTGTCTTAGATCAAATCCCTGTACAGCCATGTTCTTGACCAACCATTGTTTCTCAGCCTAGTCTACTTCACAGGATCATTGGGAAAATAAAGTAGTAAAGATCATAGATGTCTGTACTTTTAGGATGACGAGTAGGACAATAATAACAAAAACCGCCCAAGGTCTCTCCTTGAGGGGGAGATGGGTGATGATAGAAATTTGATAAAATAATAATAATAATAATAATAATAATAATAATGACATGAAATAAATACAATCTGTAGAAATCACACTTCCAATAATTGTGCTGATCTTTACGGGGCTAGGAGGCTCTTTCTACAGGAAGATTCCAAAATGGAGTGATCTGCAATATCATAATTCTCTAGATTAAACATTTTAGATGAGCTTTCTCCCACAAAATGGATGAGGCATCAAAGAAAGCAATGTTGAGGAAATGGTTCCTGTATCATATTAGATCTGGAAACATTTTCTGGACCAAGCTTCCCAGCCTGATATCATTCAGATGTAATAGACTACAACTCCCAGATTTCCCAGTGATATTGGCCCATTATATAGGTGACTGTTATGGGTTTGCATCTGATTATGAAACTAGCAAAATGGCAGAGGTAGGTAACCTTTCTGAGCTGACAGAGACACTTGGAAATTTTGGGAGCATATCATGTGCTCTTACAAAATGGCTACCATGGTAGGCACTGTTTTCTAGAGGTCAACCCCTTTTGACCTCCCTGTATGCTCCCTTCTAAACAAAGAACCGAGTTTCAGCCACCCACCATTTTCAGTGTCTGAGGGTATCTATGTAAGTTCCAGAGATGTTGTAAATAAAGATGACTGAGTATTTGTCGTTTGAGGTTGTTTGGAGGTTCTAGCAGGAGGCACAGCTATTGCATACACTTGACTGAAGATCAGTACATCCGATCTGGGATGGTGTTTGGTGGATGGTGTCAGACCCCACCAACAATTACAAGAAAAAGGTAATAGACAGTTTGAAACAATTGGAACATGATGGCTCCATCGATAGGATTACCTACCACCGTCTGTATCCTGGAGAAGCCATCCCCTGCATCTACGGACTTCCTAAGATCCACAAGGAAGGAACACCCCTCCGACCCATAATCAGCAGCATTAATTCGGTAACATACAACATTGCCAAACACCTCTCTACCATACTAGCACCTCTAGTTGGACACTCTGAACACCACATCCATAATTCGGAAGAATTTGTTTCCAAAGCAAAGATCCTGAAACTGGATCTATGGTCTCCTTTGATGTGTCCTCCCTTTTCACCAGCATCCCCACCACTCATGCTCTATCCACTGTCAGGAAGAGACTAGAAGAGGACAGCACCCTTGAAAGGAGAAGCCATCTCAACCCAAACCAGATCTGCCATCTTCTGGACCTGTGTCTTAACACCACTTATTTCACATACAGAGGTGACTTTTACAGACAAAAACACGGCTGTGCCATGGGTTCTCCTGTGTCACCCATTGTGGCCAATTTATACATGGAAGAAGTGGAGAAGAAAGCACTCAACACATTCCAGGGAACGGTGCCCACCCACTGGTTTAGGTATGTGGATGACACCTGGGTCAAAATCAAGACCCAGGAAGTACAGGCCTTCACGGACCATATAAACACTATAGATGCCAACATTAGCTTCACCAGAGAAGACACCAAGGACAACAGACTGGCATTCCTAGACTGTGAAGTCCTCATTGGGACCGGTGGCAAGCTAGAAATAGGGATCTACAGGAAACCCACACACACAGATCAATATCTGATGTTTGACTCCCACCATCCACTGCAGCACAAACTAGGAGTCATCAGGACATTGTCACACAGAGCAGAAACCATCCCCACCTCCATGGATTCCAAAAAGAATGAAAATCAGCACCTGAGAACAGCTCTGAAGGCCTGTGGATATCCAAATTGGGCCTTCACCAAATCTAAATCTACCAGACCTAAAACAGCAACAGATAGGGCTGAGACTCAGAGTAAACGAAAGAACCTGGTCATTCCCTACATGGCTGGTGTGTCTGAAAAGATAAAATGGATATTTGGCAAACACCACATACCTGTATATTTCAAACCCACCAACACACTGAGACAGAGGCTTGTACACCCCAAAGATCAAACTCCAAAACACAAGAAAAGCAATGTAGTTTATGCAATCCAGTGCAGTGAGGAGTGCTCTGAACTTTACATTGGAGAAACCAAACAACTTTTGTACAGGAGGATGGCCCAACACAGGAGAAGTAACACCACAGGACCAGAGTCAGCAGTTTATCTTCATTTAAAGGAAAAAGGACACTCATTTGAGGACATTAATGTTCACATTTTAGACAGAGAAGATAGGTGGTTTGAGAGAGGGGTCAAGGAATCCATTTATGCCAACTTGGAAAATCCTTCCTTGAATAGAGGTGGGGGCCTCAGGCACAATCTTTCTCCCATCTTTCTCCCGGCTCTGTCTTCTGTGCCTAGGAAGATTAAGACCATTTCACAAGCTCAACAGCAGCATGGTGATCTTAACGATCCTCCTTTAGATAATAAAAGGACTTAAAATAACATCTCAATATAACCATGCCCCCAGGTGTAAGGTCACACAGCTACCTAGAAACATATTTAGGATTCCCTTACCAACTTTGCTCAGACTGAAGAAGCTCCTTGGATAAGGAGCGAAATGTTTCCACTGAGAAAATAGAAATCCAGTTGACATGATTCAAGCTACAGACAATTCCACCTGGATGACTGAGAACCTTCATAGACATAGAGAAAGATTGACTTCCAGCTTCTTTCCTGAGCATCAGACCAGAATCTTTCCCAGCCCTATCTGCTGATGTTAAGAATTGTGCATAGGGGCTTCTGTATGTCAGCATGAATTCTGTCACTGAGCTACAGCCTTTCCCCTGAGATTCTGAGTTTCTTTAATGCTCAGAGAGCAACAATTCTATTGGATAGGACTGAGGGGGAAGGGGGGAAGCACATTATAGATATCACACTTTGAGGAATGCTGGGAATCTCAGAAGAGTAGACTGGAGGGCAGTCAGGCATTAGCTCTTCAGAAAGCCCAATCTTCCTCAGATGGTTCTCCCTGGAGATTAACTTATGGGGAAGGTAGCATGGCATACTTCTGCTTCCTGTGATAACTGATCCTGAGAGGCAAGGATATGAGGGAGAGGAGGTCCTGCTTCAGAGTATTTCTCACATATCTCATTTGAGGCTATTATCTACTGGGCTAATGACAGTTTTCCTGGGCTAATTCAGACCAGCAGCAGCAGCCGCCGCCAAAGCTGCGAGAGAGATTTCTGCTGACTTGTGGATTTTTAAAAATAACTCTGTCTTTGTCAGCAGGTCAGAGTTGTTCCAGATTGAATAAGTGCAGAATTCAGGCCTCCCCACACTCCCGCTGGGTAATTTGCACAAGTCTGTCACTCTCTTTTCCATCTGACAAATCACAGTTAATGTCCCAAAGAAGAGAGATGGGTCATTAACTCACCAGAACTGCCAGCCTTTTGGGGTGATGGTGTGGAGGCTGCATTCCCAGCTTGGTACCGGCTAAGAAAGGGAGGAAAACCTGCTGTTAGTGACTTTCCCAAAACCTTAACAGCATGGATGCCAACCAGATGTAAAGGAACACATTACTCAGTAGACTGTATTTCTCCTTGCCAAATGAACTGATATGACAAGAAAGTATTGTTTTGGACCACTGAACCTTCTCAATCTCACTAGTTTTCAAAATTGAAAGAAAAAAAATCAACGCAACTGTATACCTAGTCTAAGAACATGAGGACACATCCCTAGAAAGAATCTCAGATAGATACATTGGAAGGCAGACAATATATTAGTGGTAAGAAGGCAATGGCAAACCTGGGGCATCAGGATTCAAACTTGACTAGAGGCATTTTGACCTTAATAAAAACATATATTGTATATATTCATGAATAGGCCGAGAATTTTAGGTGCCAAAATGCACCTGCAAAATTGGGTTCAATTGGGTTTTTTTAAAGTACCCATATATCCCATATATGGTATGTATGTATGTATGTATGTATGTATGTATGTATGTATGTATGTATGTATATATATATATATATATATATATATATATATATATGGCATATAGGGGGCGTGGTGGCTCAGCGGGTAAGACGCCAGGCTTGTTGATCGGAAGATTGCAAGTTCGGAGGTTCGAATCCCTAGCCCTGCGTGCGGAGTGAGCTCCCGCACTAGCTCCAGCTCTTGCCAACCTAGCAATTCGAAAGCATGCAAATGCAAGTAGATTAATAGGTACCACTTCGGTGGGTAGGTAACAGTGTTCCGCGCGCATCATGCGGCCACATGACCGCGGAAGCGTCTTCGGACAATGCTGGCTCTTCAGCTAACAAACGGAGATGAGCACCGGCCCCTAGAGTCGGACATGACTGCACAAATGTGCGGGGGGAACCTTTACCTTTACCTATATCCCATATATAGTCACAGATAAGTCCATCCATGGATAAGATGACCCTTGAATTTTTAAGCAAAATACCATAAAAATTGATAATCCATGGATTACCCACAGATAAGCCAACTGTGAAAATTAAAACATACAAACATTGTGAGGATCAGCTTATCCATGGATGGGCTTATACGCAAGTATATACGGTATTTTCCCTGCTTCTCATTGATGACTTGAATGATGACTGGAGTCTGTATTTAAAAATTCCGAAGGGAATTTTAACTTTTCAGAAGCTAAAACCTAGAGCAAATCAGGAGGACTCTCAGTGCTGATGCTTCTTCTTAAATCTGTTTTTGCTGTTTTAAGGGGAATCAAATCGTGATCACAGACTTTGGACAGCAAGTCAAGGACTTCTCTCCTTTTTGGATTTTCAGCACAAATCAGCACAACCCCTTAAAGTTCACAGTCATTCCTACTTCCTAGCTTAGAACTGAGAGCTTGCTTTGAATTTAACAGCTGAACCAGCTCCATTTGAAGGTGATGGTGGAAGAGTAAAAATTAATTATCTAAAATTATGTTTCTGCTTTAAATGTGACACAGGCTCCTTCCAAACTAAATTGTGATATGATTTCATATAAGTTAACCCTCTCCTCTTCACTTTTCTAATGTCAAAGGGGTGGGGATTAAGGAAGAAAGTTCTAGATAACTTTTCATCAGGAATTATTTAATGAAGAAAATTTTCATGAAGTGAATCCATCAAGACATTTTTTATTGATCAGGTAAGAAGTAAGGCAAGATATAAAAGGCTTCATGTGGAAAGATGGCCATTCAGGGAGCAGGATATCAAGAGATGGGGAATGCCTGTTTCATGCTTGGAAGGGCCAAGGTATTTACTAGCCCTTACTAAATGACTTAGAGATCCACTTTGGTGTAATGGTTAAGGCATCAGGCTAGAAACCGGGAGACCATGAGTTCTAGCCCTGCCTTAGGCACAAATCCAGCTGGATGACCTTGGACCAGTCACTTTCTTTCAGCCCTAAGAAGGAGGCAATGGTAAACCACTTCCAAAATCTTGCCAAGAAAACTGCAGGGACAAGTCCAGGCAGTCACCAGGAGTCAACACTGACTCAAGGGCACAGAAACACACAATGACTTAAGGTTGGACATTCAGGTAGGGAATGGGCTTTGAAATCACACTCTCTTAATGGGTAAGAAGTTTTTGGACTCATTATTGGATCACTCTTTACAAAAAGTAAAAACCAAGTCCCTGGCAAATGAACTGGAAATATAATTGTAACCCTCGGGCAACTCTTTCTTAGGGTAATTCTAGGGGTTATGTATTCCAAGCTTAGAAGTGTTGGAATTCAGCAAATCAAGCATGCCTCATTAGCATATGGATGATCGCTCTAGGAGGCAAACTCTGCTAGAGGAAGCTGCTTGTTGCCCCTCCCACTTCCTCTTCTCTCTCTCTGATTCTTCCACCGATGGGGTAGGACGCACGTGCCTTAGCTCCTTCCATGGAGAGGCCATGTGCTAGGCCTCAACTCCAGAGGCTTTTCCCCCTTTCTCTATGCAGCCTCTGGCAGCAAACAGGGCCAGAGGTATATAGTTTAGGGAACAGAAAGAAGAACTGAAACATCATTTTTCTACTGAAATGGCTGTACCTGGACATACTAAATGTAAGAACTCTTTTGTACTTACTTTTTGTACCTGCATTGTCTAAGCCTGTGTTTCTTTATGCTTGGGTGGGCTAAAAGTGTAAGAATAAGAACCTGAATCTCTCTAACGTGCTCACAGGCTGTGTTTTTAAACAATATTCCTTTTTCTGCCCACGAGTTTACACAACATTAACCTCTGCTCCATTCACTGGTTCTAACAGGCCACTGAATGATCTTCAAGGAGAACTTCAACTGTATTAAAGCTGGGATCCATCAGCTCAGGACTTTTGCCCCTGGCGGACACTGCTATCAAGCACCCACTGTCTATTCCCAACCAACAGCCCTAGTCCAATGACTGCACTGCCTCGACATGGGCAATTGCAAAACATGAATGATTCATTTTATGATCTATAGAACAATCTTGTGTTTCTTTATCATTGTGACTAATGTCTGCAACACACTTTTTGATGGGGAATGGGAAGAAACTAAAGATCATTATATTTCATTTGTTATTAATTGTATTTCTCTTGCCGCCCAGAGTCATTTGGAGTTGGGGCGGCATACAAAATTGATAAATAAATAAATAAATAAATAAATAAATAAATCATACCTTCTGAGGACATGAGCTCTTGCCCTCTAATATATACTTGATGGACCTTTGGATGACTTGTTTAGGTTATTTATTTCCCATTATTTATAGAATACTTTTCTGCACATTTGTATCCAAAGCACTTTATATTTCAAATCAATAAAATTGATGAACTAAAATGGCAGTAATGAATCCATAAAATAACACTAACAATCAGAAACCCCAAAACAAAGCAAGATGTTTCAAGGCCCTTAAAAAATATTGAGACATTTTATTTCTTTACAGCTGAATTGTATGGATGTTCAATTTACTAAAGGCAGACCAAGACGGTTGGTATATCCCCCAGAGGCTTTTGGATTAATCTTGATTCCATACTTCTCTGGTCATTCACTTGATCAGAATGGCCATTCACCGTCAGGTAGATTGCCTGTGAGTTCTGATGTGCAGAAAATCATGGGACAAAACCACAAATAAATTATTCCTGCCACTGCGGCAATATTTATTTATTTATTTATTTATTTATTTATTTAATTTATGTGACTGCCCATCTCACCCAAACGGGAGAATCTGGGTCTGGGTCTATGCCCTCACTCTCAATGACCAGTGCCTCAACAAGTCTCTTGCAATGCTATAGGCAATGCTTGCTAATATTCTTTCCATCTCTCAAGTTTTCTGATTTTGCAGTTTAAAATGTATCCATTATTGACCCGGACTGTTTTCACTATTGCACTAATTGGAACACTAAGCATACAGCAGAGCTTTCCAAACTGTGTGTAGCGACACAAAAGTGTGTCACCACACACAGTCTGGTGTGTCGCCACACAACCCGGAAGCGCTGATCATCAGCGCTTCCGGGTTTTCCCACGGTGACAAACCAACGGCGGCGCACAAAACCCGAAAGCGCAGCAGCGCTTCTGGGTTTTTGCACGCTGCCACAACGGCGGCAGTTCCGGGTTTTCCTGCGGCAACACACCAACGGCGGTTGGTGTGTCGCCGCGGGAAAACTTTGGAAAGCCCTGGCATACAGGCATGTTCTCCCTCCACAATATTAGAATGTTATTATTTTTCCTGAAGTTCGCATTTTTTTTAACAGTAACACAATAATTCAAGGTTTGGAGAACAGCTCTAACTCAAGATCAGTTTTGTTTTCCCTATATCAGCTATGTTCTTTTTACTAAGTCATTTTAGCCTAGCACTGCATGGATGCTGTTGCAGCTACACAACCGATGTTTGCTAATGGAGGCCATGACAGCTATGCATTCAGGGAAATTAGAAACAAATTCTTAGAGCATCAGCGGAGAAACCCTCGGATTTAAACCTGGGCTTGCAGCCTTGCCCACAAGGCCAAATGTGGAGGGGTATTCATGTGCCATCTCATTTTACTGCAGATCTCCCCAAATCCTTTCAACATGAACCATAAAGAGTAGCCCAGCCTTCCCTAGGGGGACATGAATATTTTCTTCATGAAAGATGTTGCCCTTGTCAACAAGCTGAAGTGGATTCTTTGCTTTGCACCATTTCTCTTGTCTCATTTTCATGAGAGTCTCTTTCCATTTCTTTTGCACAGCTCAGCATAAAGAATGGAGGCTCATTTATCTCTGACTGTAGACCCTGTTCATCACCAGATTGTTATTTACCATCTAAGAGTACATTAATTCTACAGGGATGCAAGCAGGATAGGATGTATCTTCTGCTATTGGAGTGGATAACTCAGTTAGGAAAAATGCTTTTTCCACAGGCCGCCCTGGCAGGAAAGGAAGACAGAATCAGTTCCACATGCCAACTGAAACAAGGTGAAGTGGCGTCCTTCAGCAAAAACAGAAGGAAAGGTGTCCAAATGGCACCCTCTGAAGCAAGATTTTTTTAAAATACTGGTGCTAGCCAGATGCATCAGCCGAGCTCCACTTTGCCCAGCAAGATGCCTCAGCCTATCAATTTTACTCTTGCCTGTTGTTTGCTGTTCACTAGATGACCATAAAAATCTCACTCTTTTTGGTTAATTGTTACTGGATAATTGCCCTCATCTGCCATCATAACGATTCTTTTTACATTCTTGTTCCCTTTGACCACATCTAAATTGCTCTGGAATGCTGATAGGCTGTCTTTTTCAAAATAATGAGTAGATTCTTGGAAGAACAAGAGCTTCTAACTCATGGCAACATGTTTAGGAATACCTTTCTCTAGGCAGCATCATTTCATGCCATGACTGAGGCCTTTCCAGCACAAGCTGGATATCCTGGAATATTAGATCTAAATAGTTATTTCATAATGTGGTTATTTTAATACTGTTGATCTTTTGAAAATAAGACATTTATGTTGTTATATTCTAAAAACTGTAAGCCCCTGAGCCTTGACAACTGATCACTTCACTCTCCTCAAGTTCCTCTAACTGAGCAAATGTCCCCCACTGGTTCTAAAACAAAATGGACTGAAATATGGAGCTGTACAGTAGTTGCCAATAAAAGGTCAAATCTATAAATGAGAGATTAGCCAATAGGTTTATGGGTGCAATTCAAAGTGCTGTTTTTACCTGTCAAGTCCTATATTGCTTGAGATATTTTTTAATTAGTTAGGATTGTGTCTTAGTGCTTTTGTGCTCTGATATTAAGACAATTATGAATACTCTTTGTTATGCCTGTATTATTATATTATTCTACTACAGATACAATATTTATTGTAAACCACTGAGAGCTGCTTGATTGTAGAAGTCTAAAAATCTAATAAATAAATATTTTCCCAAATTCAGAAGCTTTGGGAGAAAAAAATTCTTTTTTTAAAATATATTTTATTAAACACATCAAAGAAAGCATATAAACAAAGAAAAAAAACAAAGAAAAGGGATGAAAGAGTAAAATACAAATGAATAAACAAGGGATTTACAAATGCCATAGCTGTTATAATTTTCCAGCAAATCATTAGTTGATTCTGAATAACTAGATATATTATATCATTTTAAAAGCCTGAAAATCACTGTTAAGTTGTAAACAAAACATAAATATCAGGAATCATGGCCAGCACAATATAAATCACAGAATACAGTAAAATTATGAACTACAATAAATTCTATCCATATTACTGCACCCTGTTCTAATTTAGAAATCCTATAAAATTGAAATAAAGATCTTATGCATACAGAAACCCAAATTTTGGATGTGGTATAAATCCATGTATCCTATTCTTTTATTCTCTTTTCAGGTTCCCTTTTGTATTTGGTTTAGATATTTTCTACAAAGTGTCCAATAAAAATGAGGGAAAAATCCATATATTTAGTTATAGTTTAGAAATGGTTTCCAATTTGAATTAAATTCGGTGTCAGATTTACTTTTAAAGTAGGAAGTTATTCTGGACATTGAAGCATACTCCAACAGCTCGGTTAGTCACCCTTTCCAATAAAAGGCATAAAATATCCTTGCAACAATGAACATGCACAAACCCAATTGAGTATACTTTGAGTGAATATATGGTTTATTAAAATTTAATTAAAAGTTTGTAGTTAAAATGGGAACTCATCTTTGAAGATTTGTTTAATACACTGCAGACTACAGCAACCGGAAAAATCTTCAGTAGCTGAACATGCTCTCAAGCAAACGGGACACAAAATCCTATTTGAAAACACAGAAATACTGGACAACACCAAAAGCCACTACACCAGATTATACAGAGAAGCCATTGAAATTCACAAACACCAGCACAGTTACAATAAAAAAGAAGAAAGTCTAAAAATTAGCAAAACCTGGCTACCAGTCCTGAAAAACACAGCCTGCAAAAGGTCAACGAACTCAGTCCAACCACCAGGACATGGGAATACTTCTCACAATGAACATGCTAATCACACTCATCAGCCACTCGTTAACATTTCAACACAACAAAAAACCCCACCTAATCTCCTATAATTTAGCTCTATAAATAGAAAACAAACAAAACATTGCCACTCTACCTGGGCACAGAGATTTCGCTTCTGTCTGTGCTTCTGCCCTCTGAAGATGCTGGCCACAGATGCTGGCGAAACGTTAGGAACCACAACTTCCAGAACACGGCCACACAGCCCGGAAGCCCCACAATAGCCATCGAACTCCGGCCGTGAAAGCCTTCGACAATACAATACTTGATAGAATTATAATATTGCAGTCTCAGTCTCATCAGCTCTGCTTTTGTAGAAATGGGATTATCTGGGAAAGTTTATTTTGGGAACAAAAACTGAATTCCATGTGGTCAGGCCATTCAGCATGAGGTCAATTTATCAGCTACTTTGGGGGGCATTGAGATACCATGCCAAAATGGTTGTATTTTAATATTTTTTTAATTCTTGTATTTGCTTTGGGATTGGAGAAACCAAACAACCTTTGTACAGGAGGATGGCCCAACACAGGAGAAGTAACACCACAGGACCAGAGTCAGCAGTTTATCTTCATCTAAAGGAAAAAGGACACTCATTTGAGGACATTAATGTTCACATTTTAGACAGAGAAGATAGGTGGTTTGAGAGAGGGGTCAAGGAATCCATTTATGCCAACTTGGAAAATCCTTCCTTGAATAGAGGTGGGGGCCTCAGGCACAACCTTTCCCCTATTTTCCTTCCTGCTTTGTCTTCTGTGCCTAGGAAGATTAAGACCATTTCGCAAGCTCAACAGCAGCAGGGTAATCTTAACGTTCCTCCTTTAGATGATAATGGGACTTAGAAATAAACATCTCAAAATAACCATGACCTAGCCCCAGGTGCAAGGTCACACAGCCACCCTAGAAACGTATTTAAGGATTCCCTTACTAACTTTACTCAGACTGAAGAAGCTCCTTGGATAAGGAGTGAAATGTTTCTACTGAGAAAATAGAAATCCAGTTGACATGATTCAATCCACAGACTGTTCCACCTGGATGACTGAGAACCTTCATCGACATATTGCTTTGGGATGTTTACATACTGTAGATAACAGCAATAATAAATAAATACATAAGAGAGACTGACTGTATTTATGTGTAGTTTGTTTAATCATGGGGTACTGAATAAATGATAATTTGGTGAGTTCACACATTGCACTAATTACGGTTTACAAATTCTAATGCCTCGATTTATGCAACACACTACACCAAAAAGGGGGCGCAGTGGCTCAGTGGTTAAGATGCCAGGCTTGTCGATCGGAAGGTCACAAGTTTGGAGGTTCGAGACCCGAGCGCTGCGTGACGGAGTGAGCTCCCGCACTTGCCCCAGCTCTTGCCAACCAAGCAATTCGAAAGCATGCAAATGCAAATGTAGATAAACAGGTACCACTTCGGTGGGATGTTAACAGCATTCCACGCGTGTCATGCCGGCCACATGACTGCGGAAGCATCTTCGGACAGCGCTGGCTCTTCGGCTAAGAAACGGAGATGAGCACCGGCCCCTAGAGTCGGACACGACTGTGCAGGGGAAACCTTTACCTTTACTTTTTACTACACCAAAGCCAAATAAATAATCTTATGGCTTGGCACAAGGTGTGAAACCACCCACTGTATTGTGGTGCAATGAAAACAGAGGTGTCTTGTGCAACAGTAGAAATGTGCTCTGCCCCTCCCCCCATTTAACGTTGCTACTAGACTCTTCATATTCAATGATACGTCTTTCCCCAACTGGGTGTCTAATTTTTTAAATATGCTGTTTAGTAGAGGTGTATCTTTAAATAGAATTGAGATATTCAAATTTCTGCTGGATATCATTGTCAGCTATTGAAGTTGTAGTCTTTTATAAACTGGATAGAGTGAATGTTTCCTGTTACATCAAGTTTTACAAAAACTCATTCAAAGTTGACAGTTACAAGTCATCCACCCATCCACCCATCCACCCATCCACCCATCCACCCATCCACCCATCCACCCATCCACTCTATCTATCTATCTATCTATCTATCTATCTATCTATCTATCTATCTATCTATCTATCTATCTATCTATCATCTATCTCTATCTATCTATCTATCTATCTATCTATCTATCTATCTATCTATCTATCTATCTATCTTCAACTGACAATTCTGAATTCAGGACAATTTAAAATAAGAGCTTCTGTGTTGCTATCATAATAAAGGCTCAATTAAATTAATTGGGCCTGATACATTCAGAGTCTTTTGCATTATTATGTCTGGTTATTTGCAGCGTGATATATGCTGACAGAATTCTGTTCTGGATGAGAAACAAGTGAAGTGTACATGTGGCAAATAGATTTGCTGAATGAGGATTTGCTATTCCATAGTAAACATCAAATATTATTCTGTTGCCCATTTGCTTTGGGTTGTAGATTCAATGTCTCTTTCTGTGCCCTGGAGCTTCTTATATTACTCTCCATCTCCCCTATTCCTAAATTCATATGGGCCATTGTGCTGGCTTGGGGAGAAACACTCAAGAGATCTGGATAAGTGACAATAAAATAATAATAAAAGGGTAGAATTCCAAAGAACAAACTAGACAACTTTTGTTGTTGTTTCAGCCCACATTCCCCTAGGATAATAGATTGGGACTGTGTGGCGGGGTGGGCTAAGGAATCGGCTGGTATCGTTACCCTTTCCTTTTTCTTTTTGATGCCCTCCTCTTCCTCTCAAGCAGCAAGCTGCAGGGAAGGGACAGATCGTTCTTACTAGAGGGCTGAACTGATTCCTTGCCAAGAATTATTTGATAGAACTCTTGTACCTCCCTCGTGGATCTATAATTAGTTTCCTGGATTCTTTGGGGAGAAGAAAGTCCATAACCAGATTTGCTCAGCAAATGGGAGACTGGAGGCAGGAAAATTGTGTTTGTTCTAGAATTCACAGTATGCTTAATGTCATTCAGAACCTAACTTCTCCATGTAGGATGCCTATATGAAGAGTGGTCGGATGGTACTAATGCAGATGTTGTCATTTGTAGCACTTCTAGCACAAAATGGTGGATTAAGCTGCTTTTTCTGAAGCAGGTCTCTAAAGAGAGGCTACAGGAGGGAGGGCATTCAGTCTAAGTATATTTGATGGATAATTCTTCATTCCTTTAATGCATTTGCAATGCAAGATAATGGATGGATGTTTAACAGGATGTATTTCCGATAGTTGGGATGGAAAAATGGACTCTCATTACACTGCAAATGTTTCTTTTTACTATTGAACTCTTTTGTTTCAATTGATCTCTGCATTTCCCATCATTCGCTGCTCATTAATAATCCCTGAAGTAGCTGTTGCCTCCAGCCTTCCCTTCCTTGCCCAAGTCATCAGTCATCTCTTTAAGCTGACCAGGAGTCCCTGCTGTGGTTGCAACAGGGCAGAAATTGCCAAGAGCTACAATGAAGAGGAGGGGGCTAGTTGCCATTTATCTGCAAACTGAATGCCAAAGTGGTACATGAGCAGAGGCAAGCAGCAACCTGACTTCTTGCTTGTGTGAATGGTCCACAAGTGCTTATGTTACCTTTCTGGGTCCATCTTTGCCCAGCCTTACTTTGTTTTATCCAGCACCATTTGTGTTCTGTAGTCTTCCGAAAGAGGAATGTACATTCCCCATTCTCGGTTGCATACTCTCCATCTGCTTCTACTTACAGGTATGCCTTCCTATGAAATGAAACAGAGTAGCCTTTCCAAAATTGGTACTCTCAAGATGTGTTAGGCTACAACTCCTGAGAGCCATGCTGGCTGGGATTATTGAGGTTATCAATAATAATTTTGGCAAGCAATAGATTGGGGAAGATTGTTTAGAGGATGATCACTTCTCTGCAATTATTTCTAGTAGAATAGGCTTTGGAAGTATACAAGGAACAATGGGAAAATCCAGAGAATGTGACTTGGAACTTTTTCCTGACACCTGATCCTATTCTACAGCACCCCGTTTCTCTGAATTTGAAAAATAAGGAATACACATTAAAAAAGAAAAGAAAGCAAATGTGACAAAAGTAAAGTATTTACAGTAGACCAGAAGAATCACTGCCAAAATTAGCATTTATTCCTGAATATTGCATCTCCCTTTTATGTACTGGAATAGAGCCTACTCTAGTTAAGGTAAAGGTAAAGGTACCCCCCGCACATTTGTGCAGTCGTGTCCGACTCTAGGGGCCGGTGCTCATCTCCGTTTGTTAGCCAAAGAGCCAGCGTTGTCCGAAGACGCTTCCACGGTCATGTGGCCGCATGACACGCGCGGAACGCTGTTACCTACCCACCAAAGTGGTACCTATTAATCTACTTGCATTTGCATGCTTTCGAATTGCTAGGTTGGCAAGAGCTGGAGCTAGTGCGGGAGCTCACTCCGCACGCAGGGCTAGGGATTCGAACCTCCGAACTTGTGATCTTCCGATCAACAAGCCTGGCATCTTACCCGCTGAGCCACCACGCCCCCTACTCTAGTTAGGCTGACCATATTTCCTTTAGACAAAAACGGGACTTTTGGGATGGCAAAACGGGACAGGGTCTTATGCCACCATGCCGGCCTCCAAACCCCGCCCCCCAGTCCACGCAATTGGCTCCCACCTGCAAACCCCGCCCCCATCAGCGTGATTGGCTCGGATTTTAATTTTTTTTCCCAATTTTTAAAGGTTTTTTTTTCTTCTAGCAGTAAATGGTGCGGCAGAGCTGGTGTGTTTGGGGGAGGCCGGAGTACACACACTGTGCACACAGCACCGTCATCGGCCAGGGAACAAGGGGCGGGGATGGAGGGGATGGAGGCCCACCACTGCCCCATCCCCCTCGGGCTTGGCCGAGGGAGGGAGGAGAGTCGCTGCTGCTGCCACCGCCGCAGAGCAGGAGAAGCAGGAGGAGCCGGCTGCGCTCGGCTGCTTCAACCACACCACTCCGCCCCTTGCTGCCCACTGAAGCTCCCCAGGGTGGCCGGCTCCTGCTTCTGCTCGGCGGCCCGACAACTCTCCTCCCTCGGCCAAGCCCGGTCAGATGCACATACACACACTCACACACTCACAGGACAGATTGCCCTTGGCAGGAGCCGGCCGTGCTGGGAGGCTTCAGCCACACCGCTCTGCCCCTCGCCACCCGCTAAAGCCCCCCAGCATGGCCAGCTCCTGCCAGGGCAGTCTGTCCTGTGACTGTGTGTGTGTGTGCATCTGATCGGGCTTGGCCGACGGAGGAGAGTTGTCGGGCCGCCGAGCAGGAGAAGCAGGAGCGGCCACCCTGGGGAGCTTCAGTGGGCAGCAAGGGGCGGAGTGGTGTGGCTGAAGCAGCTGAGCGCAGCCGGCTTCTCCTGCTCAGCGGCCCGACAACTCCCCTCCCTTGGCCAAGCCCGATCAGATGCACGCACATACACACACACACGCACCCCACACCCTCTTTCTCCAGCCTCCCCATGACCAAATGCACCCGCACCTGTTGCAGGGAGGCTGGAGAAAGAGGGTGTGGGGTGCGTGTGTGTGTGTGCGATTACGCTGAGCAAGTAATCTGTGCACACACACACACGCACACACACGCACCCCACACCCTCTTTCTCCAGCCTCCCTGCAACAGGTACGGGTGCATTTGGTCATGGGGAGGCTGGAGAATGAGGGTGTGGGGTGCGTGTGTGTGTGTGTGTGTGTGTGATTACTCTGAGCAAGTAATCACACACACACACACACACACACACACACACATACGCACCCTCTTTCCACAACCTTCCCGTGTCTGCTTTCCCTGGCCTCACCACTGCTGGGCAGACAATCTCAGGATCAGGTAAGGAGGCAGGAACCTGGACTGTGGTGCTGTGTCTGCTGCTGGGCTCACACGTGGCAACTGGGCTTCCAGTTGCCGTGCTGATAGGGCCTCTTCCGGGCTGCCTCCAATGGCAAGTCCGGCTCCAGTCCTCCTTCCTGTCTTCCTGTCCTCCTTCCCGCCGGGTTTAAAAAAGGGACAAAATTGAGATTTTGATCAAAATGACGGGACCGTTGAAAAATGCTAAAATAACGGGACTGTCCTGTTCAAAACGGGACGTATGGTCACCCTAACTCTAGTGTAATATTGTTCAAGTTTGTATTCTCTAAGGGGCGTGGTGGCTCAGCGGGTAAGACGCCAGGCTTGTCGATCGGAAGATCTCAAGTTCGGAGGTTCGAATCCCTAGTCCCACGTGATGGAGTGAGCTCCCGCACTTGCCCCAGGTCTTGCCAACCTAGCAATTCGAAAGCATGCAAATGCAAGTAGATGAATAGGTACCACTTCGGTGGGTAGGTAATAGCGTTCTGCGTGCGTCATACCGGCCACATGACCGTGGAAGCGTCTTTGGACAACGCTGGCTCTTCGGCTAACAAACGGAGATGAGCACCGGCCCCTAGAGTTGGACACGACTGCACAAATGTGCGGGGGGAACCTTTACCTTTACCTTGTATTCTCTGTTCCTTATTTTTCAAATATTAGTTTTTCCCCCACCTTATAAAAATGATCTTCAAATGCTGAGAAAGTGAGTCCCCTGTTTAAAACAACTAGTCTTCAAGTTTGCTAAACTTGTTAAGGGCAGGAGATAGGTTTGAATGGATTGCTAAATCCACCTGGCCAGGTTATCAAAGAATGCTCAAACTGGGCTAGAGATATATAGTGGCATCTTGGGATATAGTATATTTGCTGAGGACCAGAGGATTTAATTACCACATTTACACTAGTCTGGCTTCCATCAAATGTGAATTATAAGAGTTGTTGTCCAATACATCTGGAGAATAACAGTTTTGAAAAGGCTGCTATAGACCATTTGCATGGTGGAAGAAGAGGGACTCAAAATCTTCCAGTGTGGATCAAGCTAGATACCATCCTCCAGATATCAGAGATTGCTCCTTTAGTTGAGGGCAACTAAATAATTTTGGCAGTGTGAAATAGTTACAGCAACATTCCGTTATAGCTCTCTTAAAAAAAACTAGAATAAATTATTCTCATAAATTACTCCTATAAAATGTTTGAAAATGTTCATCATTCTCTGATTATAGGTAGGATTCTAGCCAAAGAGTAGCAAATGAATTTTGAGGCAAGTTATTGGGAGCTCTTAGGCGTGAGCTCTGTGCATCTGTCCTCATGCTAATACCTTAAACATCTTGAAACTTAAACATAATTGCTAGATGTGAAAGGCAAAGCTGAAATTCCTAAAGAATTTGATCAGCGTCGGCAGGAGGAAGATAGGGGCTTAAAAAACCTTTTCCCTTTACTATTTGTATTCTTTGGGAAATGGAGATAGTTGTTTTATTTGGGTGGGGGTTGAACATACCTTGAAAATGTAGTCTGGGCCATAATACGTCACTGGTCTGCAAAGATTTTTGTTTCTTTGCTTACCCTTAAAGTGCCTTTGATCTAGGTAGTTATTTCTGACTCTATAATTACAAGCTGCTGCCAAGTGAGTAACTACTGGGTTTAAAAAGAAAAGAAAACAGTATCAGTGCAGGGCATAGAAACTGCATACTCCCAGAGATGTGGTTGCAATTATCTGCAGAGTTGCCATATAACTATCAGGAAATTAGAAGAGGGAGAAGGAGAGAATCAAAGATCAATTACTTGTCTGCCACAGCAATCTCTAGCGGATCGGGCAGTTAGTAACTAGATAACAGCTTCTGATTACAAAACACTTGTATGGTCAATAGGTAACTTGTAATTAAAAGAATATTCTGGTTCTTTTACAAGGATGGGGTGGCAAGAAGAATTAAAAATAATTATATCATGGCAGTGGGATTTGGAAATCTTTGTTCTGGAAATCACACGGGCATTAGCTTTGTCTAAAACATCTAAATCTGAATTTATCAAGCACTCTGCCCAGTTAAAGGGAACAAACACAACTCATTGTAAGTAGTGAAAATAACAGGCTGGACATTAATCTGTCTACAGCAGTGACTGACCATCTGCCAGGGGCATTCATGGGGGGTCAGAAAAGTCAAGATGGTGCCTGTGTCTGGATGATCAAAGCCCCACTCTTTTTTATGTGCGATGGTGATAGATGACCGTTCAACACTTAGTAGCCACACCCAGTACTAAAGATTGGGCTTGGGAAAAAGGCAAGGGCTGCAACAGATGGACAATGATACCAAGTGGGCAAAGCTTTATTACACAGATAGGAAGAGAAAAACCTTGCTGGTCAAATCAAGGGCTGATTAAGTCCAGAGTTTTGTATCACCTGAAGGCCTATTAGGTGCCATTAAAAAAGGTAAAGGTTCCCCCCACACATTTGTGCAGTTGTGTCCGACTCTAGGGGCCGGTGCTCATTGTTAGCCAAAGAGCCAGCGTTGTCCGAAGACGCTTCCACGGTCATGTGGCTGGCATGACAAGCACAGAATGCTGTTACCTTCCCACCGAAGTGGTACCTATTCATCTACTTGCATTTTCATGCTTTCGAATTGCTAGGTTGGCAAGAGCTGGGGCTAGTGCGGGAGCTCACTCCGTCACGCGGGGCTAGGGATTCGAACCTCCAAACTTGCGATCTTCCAATCGACAAGCCTGGCGTCTTACCTGCTGAGCCACCACGCCCCCTGTATTAGGTGCCATTAGACCAGAGCTTTCCAAACTGTGTGTCGTGACACATTTCTGTGTCGCGGCAAGGGCCCAGGTGTGTCGCAGGGGAACCCAGAAGAGGAGGCCATGCACCACGTGGAGCCCCGCCCATCCCTTGCCGTGCGGACAGGTCCCTGCTCTGAACCCAGCTCTCGCCGCAGAAGCCAGGTAACCTAGCAGCCCGGTAGGGCTGCAACTGGGGGGGGAGTGTGCAGGGACGGCACTAGGCTGCCACACTGGGGGGGTGTGTGTGCAGGGACCACGAAGCGCGGCGGCCGCAGACATGGCTTTTCCCTCCCAAGAAGTGCCAGCGGCAGCCGAGAAAGGGACGGGGAGGCGGCTCCGCTGCCCTCCTCGCAAGGCCCCCGCACCGTCCGCGTCTCCGGCTCCCCCTTCCCCTTCCCCTTGGCGGCGGCCCCAGCCAGGCAGAGGCAGGACTGGGTGGGCGGACTGGCGGCGCTCTCCACCTCCGTGGCCTGGCCTGGCCTGGCCTGGCTGGGGCCGAGCCGAGGGAGCCTGCCGGCGGTTCCGGTCCAACGAGAGGGCTCCTGGCACTCCGGGGAGACCCAGCGTGGGTGGCGGGGATGGGGCAGAAGGAGAGGAGCCGCCAGCGGGAGCGTGGCATGGGCAGACAGGCGGCGCTCTCCACCTACGTGGCCTGGCCTGGCTCACCGCAGAAGATGGCGGCGGTCTGATGCGCGGCCCGCGGCCTGCGAGAGCTGAGCTGGGGCAAGCCGAGGGAGCCTGCTGGCAGCTCCGGCCCGACGAGAGGGCTCCCAACACTCCGGGGAGACCCAGCGTGGGCGGCGGGGACGGGGCAGAAGGAGAGGAGCCGCTGGCGGGAGCGCGGCACTCAGAGTGCCTTGCCGGCGCCTGCCCGCCTTCCACCGGAGAAGGTAAGATGCCACGCCGGTGGGCGGGCAGGCGGGTGAGAGGCAGGCGGGTGGGCAGGGGGTCTGACTGTCCTTCCCAGAGCTGCTGGGCCGGATGGAGCGGTGGGGGACTTGGCATCGCTCCTTCCAGCAGGCGCTCAAAGCCATCGAACAAGGATCGATCAGGCCCGGGGGCAGGGCTGGCCGAGGGGCTTGCGGGGAAGAGAGGTCCCTGTTGCCTGAGACATCCTCACGCATCCTCCCCCCTCCCCCCACAATATGGCAGCAATAACAGGCAGGGCCCGAAAGAGAAGAAAAGCCCCAAGAAAGAGCCCCCAAGAAAGAGCGGGGATCCTACACTTTCCACTCTCCAGAAGAGCGTCCCACACTTGGATCCATGTCTTCCAGAGCCTTCGTGGCAGGTGGTGGTCGCTGTGGTTGTTATTGCTGCCATATTGCGGGGGGAGGGGGGAGGATGTGTGAGGATGTCCCAGGCAACAGGGACCCGCCTTCCCCCCCAGCCCCTCAGCCAGCCCTGCCCCCGGGCCTGATCGATCCTTGATCAATGGCTGAACAGCTGGGCTTGGAGCGCCCGCTGGAAGGTGCGATGCCGAGTCCCCCACTGCTCCATCTGGCCCCAGCAGCTCCGGGAAGGATGGTCGGACGACCCCCTGCCCGCCCGCCTGCCTCTCAGCTGCCTGCCCACCTGCCGGCGTGGTGTCTTACCTTCTCTGACAAAGCACGGTGGAAGTCGGGCAGGCGCCGGTGAGGTGCACCTTGTGCCGCACTCCCGCCAGCGGCTCCTCTCCTTCTGCTTCTGCCCCGTCCCCGCCGCCCACACTGGGTCTCCCCAGAGCGCCGGGAGGCCTCTTGGGCTGGAGCCGCAGGCAGGCTCCCTCGGCTCGGCCGCAGCTCAGCTCTTGCGGGCCGTGCATCAGACCACTGCCATCTTCCACTTGTAGGCAACAGGAGGAAGCAGCGAGCCAGGCCAGGCCACAGAGGCGGAGAGCGCCACCTGTCCGCCCAGTCCTGCCTCTGCCTAGCTGGGGCCGCCGCCAAGGGGAAGGGGAGCCAGAGACGCGGACGGCGCGGGGGCCTTGCGAGGCGGGCAGCGGAGCAGCCTCCCCATCCCTTTCTCAGCTGCCAGGCCACTGGCACTTCTTGGGAAGGAAAAGCCATGTCTCCGGCCGCCGCACTTCATGGTCCCTGCACCACCCACCCACCCCCAGCGCGGTGGCCTAGTGGCGTCCCTGCACCCTCCCCCCCAGTTGCAGCCCTACCGGGCTGCTAACTTACCTGGCTTCTGCGGCGAGAGCTGAAGAGCTGGGTTCAGAGCAGGGACCTGTCAACGCAGCAAGGGATGGGCGGGGCTCCACGTGGTGCATGGCCTCCTCTTCCGGGTTCCCCTGCGACACACCTGGACCCTTGCCGCGACACAGAAATGTGTCACGACACAGAGTTTGGAAAGCTCTGATCTACAATTACATACAATACAATACATACAGCACAAGACTGGGGGGGCGGAGGGTGGGATTTGGAGCCAGGAGCCAATCACGTGGGCCGGGGGCGGGGTTTGGAGCCGGGAGCCAATCACGTCAGCCGGGGGCGGGGTTTGGAGCCGGGAGCCAATCACGTGGGCCGGGGGCGGGGACTCCTCATTAGTGTGTGACGAAATTATGCATGGCTAAAAGGCGTGTCACCAACATGAAAAGTTTGGAAAGCCCTGCATTAGACATTCACAAAGGCTAACTAGCAATGTCTTCACTGGGCCTACTAGAGCAACTGAAGGTTAGGAGTCAGGAGGAGAGGTGAGGCAAGGCTATATTGGGTTTTGTCTTCTTTTTCAGATATGTGTAAATTGCCATCCAGTTCCTACTTCTGGGACCTATGCTCAATTTCTTTCCTACCCATGACTTCTAAATAATGCTGATTTTTTGCTGTTGCATCCATGTATTAAATCAATATCTTAGAAAAAGTGAGATAAGAAAATGGGGTGGGGGACATAACTGGAGATGAGGTCATGAAATAGTTGATAAAATAGATTAGCAGAAGAGGTGGGGTCAGTGGTTCATATATCATTGATTGCTGCCCGAGTATTGCAACCCATTCATCATACGAATTTTAGTCAATTAATTGATTGATCTATTTGCATATAGGAAAAATACAATATTTCCAAAGAGAAAAAATATGCTTCCTTTGTTTTAAGATAAAAGTTACATGATCTGGAGTGGGAGAAAGGGGAGAGAGAGGGTGCAAAATCTTTCTGTACTGCCGACCTACTCTTGCAGAGCCTTTCCTCACTTCTTTGATCTGTACATTCCACTGTAGCAAGGAAGAATGGACGCTTCAGCTTCCACAAGTACAGTAGCATTCACTGAAACATTGTGGTTTCATTGTGACATGCCTGCATTGCAACTTAAAGGGTTTGCGGGGCAGGGGGGAGGAAAGGGAAATTTTGCAGAACTGTGGGTAGGCGGATCATGCTTCAGATACTAAAGGAGTGCCCACTGAGAGATGTAAGGTAGAAGGGAGTGATGAATGTCTAGAGGGGATGGGAAAACATGGGGCAAAGAAGGTTCATTGGCTTAACAGGCCATCACTGGATCAACCACAAGATAATTAAAAATGGCAGCTGCTGAGTTAAATTAAAAAAACAAAAACAGATTGGAGTCACAAACTAAGTTGAGCACATTTACTTAGCATTTCTCATCTCCTCTTTTTCTTTCTTTACATAAGCAGCAAATACTGACTTCCAGATCCCTTCATTAATGTGCTTTTTGGAAAGCAGGAATGGGGATTGGGTTGGTCCCATCGTTTCAATATTACACTACTCTGTAGTGCTACTTTACACTCACACCCATTTCATTGTTTAATCATTTCAAGCCATGTCCAACTTTTTAGAGAGGTTATTCCATATCAGCCTGAAAATGCCAACTAACCCCTCTCCAATTCCATCAATTGCTCACCTGACTTTGCCTTCGACATAAGGGAGGGGGACAAACAGTAACAGATTCTGCCCATTATAGGGTGCCGTTGGCTTAAGGGCATGTTTGTACCATAGTTAGATGCAAAATTTGGAAACGCCGATAAATAAAAAAGGGAAATTTCACCACAGATATTGCTATCACTTGGTGAAAAAGGGAGCACCTTTCTATGCCTAGTTCTAATTTTCCCTAGCCAGAAAAAAAAATCCCTTTAAAAACCTAGTATTCTTGTTCCTATCTTTTCCCTCAGGAAAATAAAACAGAAATGAGTGTCATGTCGGGGACCCCAGAGCTAGGACATTCAGGGCCCAGCACAACGTTCCTAGAACAAATGTCTTTTTGCAACTTGTCTGACCAAGTCCGTGTAGTATGTAAATCAAGGTTGTAACTTAGTGTGTTGTAGTTCTACCTACCCAATTGTGATATATTCAGGAAACCATAGTTAAGCAGACTGTGGCTATGCTTATTGGGTGAACATGGCCTTAATCTATTAATATTTTAACCAAACCTTGCATTTTTATAGTCAGCTAAATTTTTACTTCAGCCAGAGTTTATCAGAAAAAATCCTTACTGTAATAAAAATATTAACTATAAATGCCAAATTAAAATCAGCATGGGCATGACCTTAGAATTCATCTTAGAACAGATATCATCCTAACTTCCTCACATCATAGAAAATGGAAGAATCTTCCTTTCAGGTGGTCATTGCCATTTGCATTTTTTATAAGCACATATATTTCAAAGAGCTTTTAAAAGCTGCTACCAGATTATCAGGGGCACCTTTTTACTCAAAGGGTAATGGATTTTTAAAAAGTAAAAGACTCTGACAATGAAAGAGGAGCAGAAAGTACGACTATTGATTGCAATCACATTTATATTATTTTAAAGATGTACATTAGTCTTCCCCAACCAAGAGCCCACCAGACATGTTGGACTACAACTCCCATCACTCCCATGCAGCATAATCCTCTGACCACCTCTGGAAGGCTCTAGGTTGGGAAAGGCAAAGGAAGTGATGTGAGAAAATAAATACTCCTGGAAATGGAGTATTAATCAGGACTGGCAGATTACCTACAGTATATTAGGGCTGGGAGTGGCGCGAGCCACCTCCTTCTCCGGGAAATGGTAACAGAGCACAGGCAGCTGTGTTTATGCAACTGGCAGAGCCATGGTGGGCTTAACCATGGTTTGCTGAACAAATCAGTATTCCCTGGTTTCACAGGAGACACCAAGCGATAACACAATCATGTGTTTTAATGAATTGTGCAACCCAGCAATACATAAATCTGTTGTTTCTCAAAGTGACAGAAATGTCCCTCAATGGAGGAGAAAAAGCAATGACGTGAGCAGGTCAGAGGGCTTATGATATCTCCATGTCTTTTGCTGAAGCTTTTCTGGACTCCACCCATGATAAAAAGATCCTGGGAGGAGAAATCGTGGTGGTGATGAAGAGCAGTTTGTGAGGAAGAGATAATCGTCTCTTTTAACTGCACAAGAAACCCTGATAGGCTAAAGCACTGAGTTTGGGGAGAGAAAACAACAAGGCTCTGCCTTCGGAGAAATGCTATGACTTCTGAGATCTTCAACATTTCGTTTGATTAATATAAAGTGAGCAAAGCAGATAACTCCAGATGACGGACAAAGTGCAGCCGAACTCTGGGTCATCAGGTTGTAATTCTGTGCAACAGAGGCATCCACAGGGGAGTTAAAAAAGTCAAGATGGCAGCCACAACCATGTGATGGAGGCCCTGCCCCCTTCCAGCTGTATGGTCACAGCTGCCATCTTGACTTTCTTGAACCTCCTGATACCTACTCAGTTCATTGCATGGAGGACAAATAGGCCAGGGTATGTGCCTGTTTCTTCCTTTCTTCTCTGTTCCTGCTGAGGCTGATTTCCGTTATTTGAAAGAACGATGCATCCTTTCCTGAGCTGGTGCATCCAGATGTGTTGGCCAAACCTCTGAAATAAAGTACACAGCTGTAGATGTCCTATGAAAAGGCAGGGTACGTACTTGGACTGGATCTGTTTCCATCTTCTTCACATTCATATCCTCAGATACTTCATAGGATCAGTGCTTCCCTGGTTGGTCCTGATCAATCGTTTTTTTTCCCCGGGGGGGGAGGGGAGGAGAGGTATGCTTTGAGTAAGTGTTGACTCCTGGCAACTGCCTGAACAAGTCCTCACAGTTTTCTTGGCAACATTTTCAAAAGGGGTTTGCCATTGCCTCCTTCCTAGGGCTGAGAGAGAGTGACTGGCCCAAAGTCACCCAGCTGGCTTCATGCCTAAGTCAGGACTAGAACTCATGGTCTCCTGGTTTCTAGCCTGGTGCCTTAACCACTACACCAAACTGGCTCTCTGATTCATCATGCCATGCCTTTTTATCCTTGTTATAGTCAGTGCTAAGACAAAGGTCGCTGTAGTTTTGAAACCAGAGAGTATGCTGGCTTTGCTGGAATGCTTTACCTTGGCCTTTTTAAAAATGCATGTTTCTAGACCCTCAAGGGTACCAAGTGGAGGGACTATAGAGCTGTCAATTTTGTAGCCAAATATCATGTCATATTAAATGGGCTTCCAACAACCAAGGGCCTATCATTCTTCCTTGTGTCTCTCTTCTCTGGAGGAGCAATGTGACCAAAAAAAGAGAAACCGCACGTGATTTTCCATGCCAAAGATTTGCCTGTCGGAGAAAGCAAGAGGCCTGCCTTGCACACCATGCTCTGAAGCAAGGCAGAGGCACTGGGGCAGCTGCCAGGCTCAGATAATCTTCTGAGAATTAGCAATTGTTCACTTGAATGTCATTTCCATCTTTAATTGGAACATGAGCTGAAACAAAGCTGCATCCAGGGCTCAGACGTCTGATAAGACTCCACTGGGGAATAAACCTCTTTACCTTTTCAAATGTTTTGTATGAACCTGCAATGACCTGATAAAGCAGAGAATGCCCTGCCTTTGGGGAGAAATGGTGGTAATGACATCATATAGAGCTCCACTGTCCATCTCTCATGTGAGAGGAGGAGACAGTGTTGCATTTGAAATGGAAATAAGTGAGGCAGCCATAGGAAAAGCCCAACCCTGATGGGCATGCATGGAAAAGATGAAGGAGAGTCGAAGACTCTTGAAGAGAGAGAGATTGATTTTGGCCATTCATGCTCATTTCCCTCAGGAAGAGGTGAGGGAGCTAAGAGTAAGTCTTGGGGGTATCAAGGAAGCAGCATGTGATCCAAAGTTGGCCCCTCGTGCTTCACCAAAAGCACGGGGGAAAGAGGACATAGGCACTTGCAGAACATTTGCAAATGCGGATCAAGCTGTACTGACATGTTAAAATAAGTAATATAATTTAATTTAAATAGAAATCCAGTGTATTTCATCAGAATGGGGAAGACTATGACCATGTGAAGTGTTTATGAACTGAGGCTGTGATCTCCTATTTGAGATAAAAGGTGAAGTCTTCTTTGAGTTGAACAGGATTCGCGGGGACTTCATGGACATGTCCATGCAGCTTCTTGGTAATTGTACAGAAATTATTTGCCATTGTCTTCTTCTGAGATTGTCTTCTCAGTCTACACCTCTTTGAAGCCATCAACCACTTGAAGGACTACCCAGTTTGGATTACCTAGTCACAGTGTTCCCCATCAAGATAACATTTGGTGGATTTCTATTTAAATTCTAGCAATTATGTTTTGAGTATAATTACTATATAACTCTCCAGCAAAGGAGATCGTTACCTTGTCGTGGTGCTGGAGCTTGAGCACCTCAATGAAACCATGAGCTAAACCGTGAAGGGACACCCAAGACGGGAAGGTCGTGGCAGAGAGGTCAGACTAAATACGATCCCTGGGGAAGGTAATGGCAACCCACCCCAGTATTCTTGCCATGAAAACTAAATGGATCAGTACAACCAAAGATATGTCGGTATACCATCGGAAGATGGGACTCCCAGGTCGGAAGATGGTCAAAATGCTACTGGGGAGGAACAGAGGATACGTTCAACTAGCCCCAGATGTGATGACGCAGCTAGCTCAAAGCCGAAAGGACGGCTAGCGGCCGACGGTGCTGGTGGTGAACGACGAATCCGATGTTCTAAAGATCAACACACCATAGGAACCTGGAATGTAAGATCTATGAGCCAGGGCAAATTGGATGTGGTTATTGGTGAGATGTCAAGATTAAATATAGACATTTTAGGTGTCAGTGAACTGAAATGGACTGGAATGGGCCACTTCACATCAGATGATCACCAGATCTACTACTGTGGACAAGAGGACCACAGAAGAAATGGAGTAGCCTTCATAATTAATAATAAAGTGGCTAAAGCAGTGCTTGGATACAATCCAAAAAACGATAGAATGATCTCAATTCGAATTCAGGGTAAGCCATTTAACATCACAGTGATCCAAATATACGCCCCAACCACAGATGCTGAAGAAGCAGAAGTAGATCAGTTCTATGAGGATCTGCAGCACCTACTAGATAATACGCCAAAAAGAGATGTTATTTTCATTACAGGAGACTGGAATGCTAAGGTGGGTAGTCAGACGACACCTGGAATTACAGGCAAGCATGGTCTGGGAGAACAAAATGAAGCAGGACATAGGCTGATAGAATTTTGCCAAGACAACTCACTGTGCATAACAAACACTCTCTTCCAACAACCTAAAAGACGACTTTATACATGGACTTCACCAGATGGTCGACACCGAAATCAGATTGACTACATCCTTTGCAGCCAAAGGTGGCGGACATCTATACAGTCGGTAAAAACAAGACCTGGAGCTGACTGTAGTTCAGATCACGAACTTCTTATTGCAAAATTTAGAATCAGACTAAAGAGAATAGGGAAGACCCACAGATCAGTTAGATATGAGCTCACTAATATTCCTAAGGAATATGCAGTGGAGGTGAATAATAGATTTAAGGGACTAGATTTAGTAGATAGGGTCCCGGAAGAACTATGGACAGAAGTTCGCAACATTGTTCAGGAGGCGGCAACAAAAAACGTCCCAAAGAAAAAGAAAACCAAGAAGGCAAGATGGCTGTCTGCTGAAACACTGGAAGTAGCCCAAGAAAGAAGGAAAGCAAAAGGCAACAGTGATAGGGGGAGATATGCCCAATTAAATGCAAAATTCCAGAGGTTAGCCAGAAGAGATAAGGAATTATTTTTAAACAAGCAATGTGCGGAAGTGGAAGAAGACAATAGAATAGGAAGGACAAGAGACCTCTTCCAGAAAATTAGAAACATCGGAGGTAAATTCCAGGCAAAAATGGGTATGATCAAAAACAAAGATGGTAAGGACCTAACAGAAGCAGAAGAGATCAAGAAAAGGTGGCAAGAATATACGGAAGATCTGTATAGGAAGGATAATAATATTGGAGATAGCTTTGACGGTGTGGTCAGTGAGTTAGAGCCAGACATCCTGAAGAGTGAGGTTGAATGGGCCTTAAGAAGCATTGCTAATAACAAGGCAGCAGGAGACGACGGTATCCCAGCTGAACTGTTTAAAATCTTGCAAGATGATGCTGTCAAGGTGATGCATGCCATATGCCAGCAAATTTGGAAAACACAAGAATGGCCATCAGATTGGAAAAAATCAACTTATATCCCCATACCAAAAAAGGGAAGCACTAAAGAATGTTCAAACTATCGAACAGTGGCACTTATTTCACATGCCAGTAAGGTAATGCTCAAGATCTTGCAAGGTAGACTCCAGCAATTCATGGAGCGAGAATTGCCAGATGTACAAGCTGGGTTTAGAAAAGGCAGAGGAACTAGAGACCAAATTGCCAATATCCGCTGGATAATGGAGAAAGCCAGGGAATTTCAGAAAAACATCTATTTCTGTTTTATTGACTATTCTAAAGCCTTTGACTGTGTGGATCATAACAAATTGTGGCAAGTTCTTGGTGGTATGGGGATACCAAGTCATCTTGTCTGCCTCCTGAGGAATCTGTATAACGACCAAGTAGCAACGGTAAGAACAGAGCACGGAACAACGGACTGGTTTAAGATTGGGAAAGGAGTACGGCAGGGTTGTATACTCTCACCCTACCTATTCAACCTGTATGCAGAACACATCATGCGACATGCTGGGCTTGAGGAATCCAAGGCTGGAGTTAAAATCGCTGGAAGAAACATTAACAATCTCAGATATGCAGATGATACCACTTTGATGGCTGAAAGCGAGGAGGAGTTGAGGAGCCTTATGACGAAGGTGAAAGAAGAAAGTGCAAAAGCTGGGTTGCAGTTAAACCTCAAAAAAACCAAGATTATGGCAACGAGCTTGATTGATGACTGGCAAATAGAGGGAGAAAAAGTGGAGGCAGTGACAGACTTTGTATTTCTAGGCGCAAAGATTACTGCAGACGCTGACTGCAGCCAGGAAATCAGAAGACGTCTACTTCTTGGGAGGAGAGCAATGGCAAATCTTGATAAAATAGTTAAGAGCAGAGACATCACACTGACAACAAAGGTCCGCGTAGTTAAAGCAATGGTATTCCCTGTAGTAACCTATGGCTGTGAGAGCTGGACCATAAGGAAGGCTGAGCGAAGGAAGATAGATGCTTTTGAACTGTGGTGTTGGAGGAAAATTCTGAGAGTGCCTTGGACTGCAAGAAGATCAAACCAGTCCATACTCCAGGAAATCAAGCCAGACTGCTCACTTGAGGGAATGATATTAAAGGCAAAACTGAAGTACTTTGGCCACATAATGAGAAGACAGGATACCCTGGAGAAGAAGCTGATGCTAGGAAAAGTGGAAGGCAAAAGGAAGAGGGGCCGACCAAGGGCAAGATGGATGGATGATATTCTGGAGGTGACAGACTCAACCATTGGGGAGCTGGGGATGGTGACGGCCGACAGAAAGCTCTGGCGTGGACTGGTCCATGAAGTCACGAAGAGTCGGAAACGACTGAACGAATAAACAACAAACTATATAACTAGAGAGCCAATTTGGTGTAGTGGTTAAGGCATCATGCTAGAAACTGGGAGACTGAGAGTTCTAGTCCCGCCTTAGGCACAAAGCCATCTGGGTGACCTTGGGCCAGTCACTTTCTCTCCGCCCTAGGAAGAAGGCAGTGGCAAACCACTTCTGAAAAACCCTTGCCAAGAAAACTGCAGGGGCTTGTCCAGGCAGTCTCCGAGAATCAGACATGATTGAACAGATTTTAAAAAAAACTGTGTAACTATACATTTGTAATTGTAATAATTTCTGAAATTTAGAACTATATTTTACCCAGATCATTTCCCTCTTTTATGCTGTTTGTTATTATACAAAATAAAGTAGAATAAAGGAAATAGGAATATTAAGCCTCCAATAGGATTAGCATACTTCTAACTATTAAAAACAAACCTCACCATCTCCCATGGAGAACAATAGTTAAAAATTCTAGACCTGCCCCATAACTGACATCATTATATTGCTGTCACAGCTACAGCAGTCCTTAGCTGCAAATAATAACAATAATTTAAAAAGTGCAAGCCCCTGGACAAAAAGGAATTCCTTGTCACTGTTATAAACGCTGCATATCTACACACCAGCCTCTCCCAACCTGATCACTTCCAGGTGTGTTAGATTATAATTCTTATCGTCCCCAACCAGCATGCTGAACTTTGGGGTCCAATACATCTAGAGGGCACCAGTTTGGAAAAGCATAGGGGAAGCCTATCCCAGATGGGAAATAAGCAAAAGAGAAGGTTGCCAATCACAGAGTATAACATTTGTTCATGGGTATAGCCTCTGCTCAAAGCTCTGGCTGAATCAATAAGGGGTGAGAATAGTAGGAGAAGTCTCTCTCCTCCCCTAGACCAGTGGGATTAGAAACTTCAACACAAAGAAACAAGCAAGCCAAATATTTCTTGGGGAACCAGGAATACACTCCTTCCTACAGGATTGCAGGATATAGACCTGAATAACAGCAATTAAAGAGAATGATTGTGGGAAAAGAAACGTAACAGGGCTAGACAAGGGCAGCCTTCCCAGTACGACTTTTGCCATGTTGGCTCCATTTGTTGGTCTTTACACAGTTCAAGTTTGTTTACATGTGACATTTCCAGTCTGCCCTACCAGATCTAGATTTCCTATATTTGTAAGTGCAGAAATGCCAACTTAGACATTGATACACCGGTTGCTTATTTATTCATGTGCTGCATTATATCCTACCTCTCCGTCAGGACTTCAAGACTAGAATTCATAGTGCATGGTTTCTTCATAACCCAACCCATGTGACTAATTCACCACTGATGTTGACAGCGCCAATGAATCATGCAAACACAGAAAATTGTGGTGATTGATAAACCATAATTCAGTTAACCATGGGCAAGCCCGTTCTGCAAGCACAGGCAGTGACTGGTCTGGAAATAATTTCTTGGTTGGGTGGGAAGTTGAACCTGAGTCTGCCAGGCCAACATTTTAACCAGGATACCATGACACTGGCTCTTTCACATGTTATATTCTCATGCTCCTTTCCTTTTACTCTGTTCTCTACTGTCTGGCTTTCACTACCCATAGTTTTTGGAATCAATAAGCCATTTCATATATGGATTTGTCTTTTGTTTTTTGCCTACATAATTCATATTTGCAAAGTGAAGTGACATTCTGTCTTCTTCACAAAGGCTCAGCTGATACAAGTGCAAGATCTAAATACTGTGTAAATACTCATTTATACAAACTGACTGTCAGATTGTTGCCACAGTCAGAAAAAGAGTGGTATAGGGACAGAGAGGCTGTGTTTCTTGGACCATTTTTAGGACCCAAAGGCTGTGGAAAGCCAGAAAGTGCAGTCAAGAGAGAAATCACTCAGATCCTAAAGTATCCCGAGCCAGCTGTTAATCAAACCACCGTCCGCCAGGTACCGTCTGTTGTGTGAAGTAGGGGCAGTTGTAGGGGCAGTCAAAATAGTGGCTACGGCTGGGCAATCAATACTCTACCCCTTTTTAACATCCATCACACGCATCCCACACACATAAAAAGGGGAGGGGCTTTTGATATTGTTGAATGTCCCTGTGGAACCCTTGGCATGAACACAGAAAGCCAGTCAACTAGGGAAAGTATCTAAGACCTGCTCAGTTCATTTTCTAAGGAGAAGAGGTAGAGTTGCAAAACTGCAGCAAATTTTATTTATTTATTTAATAAATGTATATGCCTTACAACTCACACAATGCAACTCTGGATAGCATACATCAATATAAAATATATAAAAAATTCAAATACAATTAAATTACAACAATAATTAATAGATGATTGGGAACCATCAGTATGCATTACACCTCGCAAGCAGGAGCTCCTATCATCCTGGCCCCAATGCCCGGGGCGGGGGTGGGGGGAAGAACCAAGTTTTTAATGCCTTTCTAAAAGCCAACAGGGGTGGGGATTGTCAGGGGTGGGGGGAGATCATTCCAGAGGACAGGTGTTGCAACACAAAAGGCACACCTCCTACATCCCCCAGGCGTTAGGGACCATCTGAGTGGGAGTCCCCTTGGGATTTTGTTATGCTTTTGGTTGCCATTTTATATTTTATATTTGGTATTTATATATTGTACTGTTTATTGTTATGTGTTTTTATGCTGTATGCTCCCCAGAGTCACAGTAGTTGAGTTGGGCAGCCTTATAAATCTTAGAAATAAATCCCATCAAGTGACATCGCTTCAAGGAAAGGATCTGAAGTGTGCCTGTACAGGTAGACCTTGCTTAACAATTGCCCTGTTTAGTGACCGTTCAAAGTTACGATGACGCTGAAAAAGTAACTTTACAACCAGTCCTTGCATTTACAACTGTCACAGTGTCCCTGCAGTCATGTGATTGACATTCGGGCACTTTGCAACCAGTGGTTGCTTATGACCATCATAGTGTCCCGTGGTCACATGATTGTCATTTACAGGCTTCACAACCAGTTTCTGACTAGCAGAGTCAATGGAGAAGTTGGCAGTAAAATCACAAGTTGCAGTCATGTGATGTCTCACTTAACAACTGTTGTGGTCATGTGATGTTTCGCTTAGTGACCACGTCGCTTAGCAACAGAGTTGCCGGTCCCAATTGTGGTTGCTAAGCAAGGACTACCTGTATAATGTATTGTCGAAGGCTTTCAACAGCCAACTACCTGTATAATTAAACAGCCAACTACCTGTATAATTAAAGCATGTGGGATGGGCAGAAACAATCAGAGAAAGGTGGTCCTGCATATAACCTGGTCCTATGCCATGTAGGGTAACTTCCAGAAGATATTCAAGGGCAGCTCCATGTACAGTGTGTGGAGTACAGTACTCCAACTGGGAAGTGACTAAGGTATGAGTGACCACAAGCAGGGCCCTCCAATCCAGGAACAGGCACTATTGGTACACAAGACAAAGTTGTGCAAAGACCCTCCTGGCCACAGCTGCCACTTGTTCCTCAAGCAGGTACTAGGAGTCTAGGAGAACCCACAAAATTGTGCACTGGATCTGAAGAGGGGAGTGCAGCCTCTCCTAGAGCCAAGATGGAAAATCTCCAGTTTCAGGAGCAGGGAAGGGGGACAGAGCCAGTTCACAGCCACTTGGTCTTGCTAGGGTTGAGCTGAAGCCTGTTCTTCCCCATCTGGATCTGGGTCTCCCCATCCTCCAGACACTAGGACAGTACCTTGCCAGCATCACCTGGTCAGCCAGGGCAGAGATATAAAACTGAGTACCTTGACAGTATACTGATGATACTGCACCTTGTGCCGATGAATGACCTCCCCTAGTGGCTTCATATAGGTGTTAAAGCCGGAAAAGGGTACCTGCAGAGCAGAGTTCTAGGGCTAGACCGCTAAACAAAACTCACTGCTGAAACCTGACAGGCACAGGACACGTCCCCATCACTGATTAGCTAACATACCCAACCTATGCCCACTGGTGCCTGCCTGGCTGGCCTCTGGGAAAGGGGCCATAGATACAATGAAGGCTTCTCAGTATTTGCTTGATGCAAGGGGTCACGGGATCCCAGGCAGGGCTGGAGAAAGTGGGGAGGAAGGGTTCTGAATCCCCCAAAATAGCAGCCCTTGCCCTAGTTAGCATGATTATGTGATGCCAAAACCAACAATACGGAAGTATAACTAACTATGTTAGGCATGTTATGCAAGGACAACGTTTATGCTTACTTCTCCTGAAAATGAAAACAGATAATGGCTTGTGAACTTTTCCCTGCATAGGAAAATCCAACTATGACTTGGGTTATTTTTGAGAGGAGGAAAAACAGCTAGCAGAGAAAGTGTTAAATGCCCTCTCAGAAGCCTCTAAATGCTTTTAATTGTGATTTCCAGCTGCTGTTTCTCCATCTCAAAAAAATGAAGGGGAAAAGTTGCACAGAATTCAGTTCTACACAGTGAGATCTCATGAGAGTGTCTGTCTGATCTCCTGTTTTCCTTTATCCTAACTATAGGTAGAAAGCAAAGAAGAGGAATAGCAATGGCATTTCCTCCATTACTTCCAGCCAGTCACTGGCTATGCTTGTGTGACATGGCTGAGACCCCACCTCCCCCAGTTACTTACTTAAGTCTGAGCATCAGCAGTGCATGACCGGGGATATCCCAATCAGTCATCCAGCACCATGTTTACAGTTCTCCCAGCTGCTGCAAAGGACTTCCTGGCACTTCTATTTGTCCACCAGAAAAATAAGGTGAAAAAACCAAAGATACACAGAGGCATAGCTAGGACTGGCACCATCACAGACAAGGTTCGGGAGATGTACGGGGAGTAATGTCATTATATCTACAGAGCAGTGCCACAATGCCTTTTGCATTTTCCATTCATGCCTGCCTCATTTTAGCAATATATGTTTTTATATATGTTTTCAAGTGCGTTGTGCTAGGTCGGCACATCTTTCCACTGCCCACTATAGACTTCTTGGAGATTTGTGATCATCTCCATCCTGTTTTTGCCATTCCTTCCTGTTAACTCTTAAAGAGCCACCAGCCACCATTCCTGGCTTCTTCCTTCCTGCTTCCTCGCAGTCACCTACTTTCCCAGCAGAGGCCATGCACTGGGTGGGTCGGATTTCTTCAGCTGGGGTATCTCTTGCCAGCTTGGTGCCCAGGACTGGAAAGCAACAAGAAAAGGGCTGAGGTGTCGTTCTGCCCCATCAGCACATGTATTGCTCACACAGCAGAGAGCCCCAGCAGGCAGCCCTTGGGATCAGCAGATCGGAATGTTGTGAGCTTGCAGAGTGTGGTTTCAGCTAGACGTTATCTAATGGTGGAGGAGGGCGGATTAAGCCAAACCCATAGCACCGGCTTTCAATTAAACCAAGAGAATGTGCTGTCTCTTCATCTGATGCAGTAAAAATATCCAAATTGGCTCCTGATGGCATCTTCTTGGGTTCAGATCCCTGCTGGTTTGATTCCTAATCCAATTTCCCCTATTCCAGTCAGTGCTGTAGAAAGCTGAGGCAACCTCCTGCTTTCTGTATCACCAACATCATCTATCAGGTACCAATGACTACTGGCTTCATTACAAAGGAGAAAAAAAGTAGAAAAGAGAAAAGTTGCCTTTATTTAGTGCCTTCTTCCTCCCCATCCCAGATTGATTTCCATAATGCAGACAACACTGGCTGAAAAATAGCACAAAGATACACTACAGAAGAATGCCTGCAGAATAATAGGGCATTGTCTACAATAATGACCAGCATACTTGTTGGAGATGAGAACTATAGAACAACAACTAAATCAGCAAAAAGATGGAGGGAATCACCCACCCACCCATAAAATTCCAGCTGTTAGCTAGAATACAAAATGTCAGGGATTTCTGAGCAGGGAGCAGTATTTCTGTTTTGAAATTCGAAAATATTGAAAAAGGAGCAATACAGCAAGAACAAATGAAATGAAAAGTTCTTCCAACAATGAAGAAAAAAAGGGGTAGTACGGTGGAAATAAACTCGTAGAAAGGTTCTCACTGAGGTAAAATTATCCTCAAACTCTACCCACCCACCCACTTGGAACCAACATCAGAATCTCACAGCTTTTCTAACGTTTAGTAAACAAGGAAACAAAAGGGAACACTGCCATATAAGCATATTTACTCATGGGGCTTAGAAACGTACAAGAATTTCTCTCCAGAAGTGCACCAAGCGCTTTTGGCTAATGTCACCAGGAGCTGCGGTGAAAAAGAACATCCGTTACAAGGTCAGTGTGTTCAGGAATAAACCAGCAGATTTGAAATATTGTCCCAATATAGGCTTTTCTTAAAGTATCTCAGTGCAGAGGTAACTGATTTATGTGCAAGTGGGTCTATTTAGAAGAAGTGGACCATAAAGAATATTACCAAATTCACACTTGACAAGTTATTGGTTCTAAGCTCTTTTCGGAAAAGGGGTGCATATTGAATCGTTCTCTCAGGAACGCTGAAAAGGCTGAAGAGCCATTCAGCCTTGCAACTTGCCTCTGACATTCATCTGCAGTACTCTCTGCTGCCGGGGAAGTGCACACTTTAATCAAACTCATAACTGTGCCCAAGAATCTTACTTCCATGAGAAGGAGAGCCAGTCTTCCTAATGCTGAATAGCCAGAAGGGTGAGAGCTTCGTAATTTTCATTCTAACTAATAGGAAGGTACTAATCTCACTCACTGCCTTCTTTCAATCTCTTAAGCTCCTTGCCTCCATAATAACCTGAGGCAGGGAGTTCCAATGGGTTAGTTGTTCTTTATTTGCAGCTATTTGCCCTACTTAGTAATTGTTACAAACCAGGAGAAGGGATAATTTAAAACTTCACTGACAGACTCCTTCTTCCAAGTGTTATCCAGTAAAATATACTTATAGCAGTCTGCACCAGTCAGGCTGATGCTCCTGGCACACCAGCTGCAAATTTTAGTCCTTCTGCCAAGCAGTTATCCCTTCATCTCAACTCTTCCTCCTCCTTCCTGTCTTAAGCACTATACTGTACTCCATTTTATAGACTGTGAATGTTTGTTGTTGATAATTTGCACATCAGAGGTATGTTTACTCCACAGAATTATGTAGTGGAGAAATTAGATTCTCCTAATGTTCAATTTTCAAAATGTATAGTAAGGGTGAACAACCTGTCCTCCCAACTTCAATTTTGTAGCGCCCAGAGCATCCTAGAATAGGTGCTGCCCTATTTCTGGTTTTGGTCAGAAGAAAGGGATTGGAAAGATTTGAAAAAGCTTAAGATACACTTTAATTGACCTTCTCCATTGTTTTGTTTTTGGTAGTTAAGACTCTACCAGGCTTAAGCCACCTATTTTCCTCCTTATATTCTCCCATTCTCCCCCTCCCTGACAAAGTCCAACATTTTTGGGCCTTTGATGTCATGACATCCCTAGCCACACCTCTGTAGCCCTCATAGGCCACAAATGTATTTCTCCCGGCCATAAGAAAGTTGTCCACCCTTGATTTACAGTTATAACATCTTGCTTTGATGGAGGCCCACTTTTTGCATGACACAATCTCCTAGGCAGAGCTTTCCAAACTGTGTGTCGCGACACAAAAGTGTGTCGCCACACACAGCGTGGTGTGTCGCCACACCACCCGGAAGTGGCGGCGCGCGCGTGCACGGTGGCCGCCATGCACGCGCGCGCCGCCGCATGCCCCCGCACCGCCGCACGCCCCCGCGCCGCCGCACGACCCCCGCGCTGCCACCGTGCGTGCCGCCGCACACACCCCGCGCCGCCACCATGCGCACGCGCCGCCGCACGCCCCCCCGCGCTGCCACCATGCGCGCACGCCGCCGCACACCCCCCCACGCCGTCACCGCTGCCGCTGCCGCTGGCATGTCACCAGCAGCGGCACTTTGGAAAGCCCTGCTCCTAGGCAACAACATGGTTGGATAGTTTGTGGCTCAGTATGAGTCCAGCCTCAAGTTGACATCTCTTGCCTTCTAAAAGCTATACACTGGTCCAAATTTGTTTTGTTGGAGTCTTAGAGCAACCTAGTCCAACCTAGTTTTTGAACTAAAACTCCCACCATCCCCAGCTGCAAAGCCAAAGATTAGAGAAAGGTGTCTGAAGATACCTCTTGGTCTTGCCTTGCTATAAGCATTGTGATAAGGCAAGTGATAGCCAAAGATGGAGACTTTTTGGTGGTGGTGGTTAGACTTTGCAATTCTCTCCTAAGGAAGATGTACTTCCTTTTCAGTGCCAGATGAAAGCCTTTGTTTTGTGCCCAAGCTTTTTGATCAATATTGCCCAAGGGTAACTCCAAGAAAACTCCTTTGAAATATTTCCCACTTCCCCATTTATACTCCCCTCTGCCTTTACTTACAAATATTTATATTTAATGAATACTCTAATCACGATGTTGACACCTTTTCTGGGCTGATTCTACCTGTGGAGTCTCAGATAGCAGATGCTAGGCTGTATGAAGTGGAGCCGTACCCAAACCAAGAGATTCCTGTCCTTGGAGAGCAAAGTTTTCATACCACATGGCCTGCCCTGCATCACTTGAACTAGCTTGCTGTCCTCGAGTATGACGGAGATAACTGTCCTTTGCTGCAATTGGCTTCTGTACTCAGATATTCTTCCACTTTTGTTCTTTATCTAATGATCAGGCAAAGGATGTATATATCCACTAGGAAAGTAACCTGTTACCCTCTAGATGTTTTGGTACATCTCCCATCAATCTCAGCTAGCATTGCTAATAGTATGACATCAGGGTATAGTCAGTTGATGGCAACAACATAGTTGTAGTTATGTGGAAGTCTTATTACTTGGCTCATCATAACTGACTGGGTTTATACATTGCACTAAGATTTGTTTCTGTGTTAAATTTATTAGAGCTACCAGATGGGGACTGCAAAATTCCAGGTGACCATGAGATGGTAGCAAAGAGAGGCGTAAAACCCAAGCTCTTCCCTGCCATCTTGTGATCAACTGAGCTTTTGTCATTCAGATCCAGTAGTCTTAGATCTGGTAGTCTTAGATTTATATCTTACCTTTTCTCTAGGACAGTATACATAAAAAAGTGACTGTCCCAAAGTCACCTCCTGAGTTTCTATGGCTAAGGGCGGACTTGAATTTGAGTCTCCTGAATCCAAGTCCAGCAGTATAACTACTGTACCGCACTGGTTTGTTGGATTTTGACTTACTGTCTTCTCAGAGCCAAACTGTGCTTTGTACACCATGGTCTATGGTCTGAACCCAACCAAAAATGGTTTACTCAAACAAGCCATGGGCAAGCAAACTATGGCTTAGTAAGATGTGTGAATCTTGGTACTGTTTCCTTATTGCATAGCAATAATGTTTAGCAAGGGGGCATGGTGGCTCAGCGGGTAAGATGCCAGGCTTGTTGATCGGAAGATTGCAAGTTCGGAGGTTTGAATCCCTAGCCCTGTGTGCGGAGTGAGCTCCCGCACTCGCCCCAGCTCTTGCCAACCTAGCAATTTGAAGGCATGCAAATGCAAGTAGATTAATAGGTACCGCTTCGGTGGGTAGGTAACAGTGTTCCGCGTGCATGCCGGCCACATGACCGTGGAAGCGTCTTCGGACAACGCTGGCTCTTCGGCTAACAAACAGAGATGAGCACCGGCCCCTAGAGTCGGACACGACTGCACAAATGTGCAGGGGGAAACTTTACCTTTTTTAATGGTTAGCAGTTAAAAGCATAGGTATATTCCAGTACCAAATATCAAACAGCCAAAGATATACTTGCCTGAGTTAAAGGCAGAAGCAAGAATCACAACATGTGAATAGGAGTTTCACTGGCAATTTTCCTGATAGAGTCAGGCCTATAGCAAGAGCTTTCATATAAGCTTAGGTTGCACACAGTTCATCTGGAAGGGGAAAAAAATTCCCACACCAGTGTGGTTACATTCCTGAGTAGCTAGACAAGCCAGATGTACATGGATAGTCGTAAGACAGTGGTTTGAATTTAATCTGAATGGCTCTGACCTCAGTATTTTCCCTCCCCCACTTCTGTATTTTGCATACAATATGATGAAGATATTTTGTTTAGAAATGAGACAACTTTTTCCAGCATCTTGTTGTTCCAAGCCCTTTTATAGTACAATGTCTAAAGCCTCAAATCTCGGTGAATGAAGAATGCCTCATTGTCACTGACATAAAATATGCAGGTTCCTGAGGAAACTGCAGATACTTGAGTAAATTTGAAGAACCAGGTCTCCTATGAAAAGCTGCAACCACAGGATTGTCCAGTATTGTTTTTAGTCTGCAATTTACAATGATCTTCAGCTTCTCTTGCCCTGGATTCCCCTGTTACATTTGCTTCATATATTTATCCTCCCAACCTTTCTCTTTCTAGGCAATGAATTTTGGGTTTGAGAAAGAAGTCTCTTGTGGAGAAACTACTTTCATTCCATATCCCTCAGAGTCTAAAGGAGAGGAAATGAAAGAGGATGTTGCAGGGGATCTCATGTGCGCAGAATATTTACTTCATTTTTTATATTTATTTCTCATGGTACATACAGTATGTGTTCACTTAGTTCAGATTATGGCATTGTGGTCTAACACTCTTTTTGAGTTCAACCCTTAATCTCAAAATCAGAGAGTGCTAGTGAGCATAACCATAATTAGAAGCCATAACATTTGAATTATTGGGAGCTCTCTTTCCCTATTTCCAGATGTGGCTCTGATTACGTGATGGTTTATAAAAGGCCATTCCTCATTTTAAACCAAGATCTATGTTAGGGCCATATCTTCATTAAGATATCCAAGTTCTTCAGAATTCTTCATAAAGTATATGTAACCAAGGAGAGGGGAAAGGCTGAAGCTAGCATATGATGGGGCCATGGAGTCTGCTTGTACTTAAAATTTTGAAATGAAATGTGGGAGGAGGTAACAGACATTCAAACTAGGCTCCATGTGGTGCTGTGATGGTTTTTGGCTGCCCCTGAGAATTTCAGTGAACTCTGATCCTTAAAAACAAACAGACAATGAATTATTGATCTCCCATTTTTGAAAACATAAAATCCGAATGTCACTTGTCTCCTTCCCTACCCTGGAGCAAAATGCATAATAGCTTCTTTTGTAGATATAAAGAGAAACCAAACTGTTTTATATTAATACATTTGGAGATAATTTCAGATGTGCTTATTATTATAATTTACCTGCCAGCACTTGTTGCTTAGGATTGCAGCCTTTGTCTATTAAACAGTATTTATGCTGTGCATTTTCACCACCCAGTACTTTGGTTATGCTAGAGTAACTTTGCAAATTTCTATAGCAGCCTTCCCCACAAGATACTAAGTGTGTTTCTTGAAAAATTCTCACTTTGAGGGCTTCCAGTTGGAGGCACAGTCCCAGTAAAGGGGCCAGATCAGTCCCACTTTGATTACATGGTATTACAACCGGAGGCTTGCAATTCAAAGCAATTTTGATACATTCCTGTGCCACTGGGGAATGCCATTTCCAGGCCACAAATGCCAGTTCAGAAATCACAAAGTGTCATTGCCTTGTGATGGAAGTGACACTGTGTTCACATGGTAGGGGATTTTAGGTCACCCCACCTCCCACCATCTCTCAGCCCATTTTAGTAGAGTGTTGGTTGGTATGATAGGTCACGAAGCAGAACTCCCAGCACACTAGCACTGAGAATTATGAAGACCACAGAGGTTTGCCACCACAGCAGGCAGAAAAGCACGGGGAAACATTAGCAATTTATTTTCTATTACTTTTGTGAAGGGAGGAAAGGGATATGTGTTTAACCATGGACCTGAAGAGGCAGGATGAGGCCTTTAGTTACTGGCTGGCAAATGAGCATTGCTTGGTTGACCATTCTCTGTGCTTTGCTGTTAGCCAGAAAGGTGAAATACTGATTGTCTGGTGGTTCCCTGTAAGGTCTAGATTTGCAAACATTCCTGTGCTCAGCATCCTGAAGTCTGAATAGAACTGGAAATAGTCAAAATGGCCCAGAACAACTTTTGGTGTATTTTAAACTGGATTCAGCTTAAGGGCTGGGAGATGGAATGGCTGATCATCTGAAGGAGCCTGCTGACCATCTGGAAAAGGCCATAATGTTCTGAGCCCCATTATAGAATTTGGAATATTTCCCCTTTGACTTCAAGTATTTTGTGGGCACATAATGACCCATCACCACTCTCATCCTTGCATCTACAAGTGCTAGCATATCTGGGCTAGGAAATTCCAGATTATTACTAGGATGGCTGCAAAGAATTATAGTTTTCTGTATCTCGTTACTGCCATCTAATGGCTGACCAGATTTCTGCAACCCAGATCTGCTAGCTTTAGATCCACCACCCATAAGCCTGGAAAAGATGGGTCTTAGCACTACAATTTTAAAATATCCCCGTTTGCCTTCCTTCCCCCACAAAGGCCCATGTTATTGTCTCCCAAATACCAGAAAGATTCCCTGAGCATCATTCTGAGAATCTCTTGACAGTACCAAAGCTGGATTACGTTTTGCCTTCAAGCAGAATTATATTTCCAGCATATGCTAGAGACTCTTCTTAGGAGGAGGAAAAACAGATGAATTATAGAGAAAGAACAGAAGTTAATGGAAAATGAAGATTGAAGTTCATTGTCCGCATGCTAGGGAGAGAGAAGGAGGGTGGAGTGTATGGTGAAAGTCTGTTAAAGATGTGGGCGGAAGCAAAACTGGAATGGCAGGAGTATTGCAAGGGCATTATCTGAAGGGCAAGGTGTGACAGAGCTGACTAACTGGGAGTCAGGTGCATTTGATTCACATATTACAGGATGCTGACAGGTTTTCTGTTTTCCACTTACTAGAATTATTTTTGAAGAGGCACAGCAAAATTCATTACCAGATATAGTGTAATAGTGGAAGTGTTGGCCAAGTCTCTTCTCAGCTACTGACTCATAGATGGGATTCACATTTCACACTAAGCCATGGTTTGTTGAACAAACTACAAGTGACTGTGTTCATATATCACACTAATCCATAAACCAAAAAGTCCATGTATGGTTCGGTGCAATGTTTGAACCAGGACATTATATATTCTTAAGGCAACCACTGCATTTTTGCCTCTCCAAACTCTCAGATCCACAGTAGAGAAATAAAAAAAGATGTGTCTTGCCTATGACAAACATTTTCAACACTCTAAAGTGGTATCTATGTAAACACTAAGTTCAGTGAACTTCCCCAGAGCAAGACTGATGAAAATGCCTGGAAATGGAGCAAAGAATCTGTACAGCGGGGAGGACAACATGAGACTCTTCATATGTTGTTCTCCCATGGCAATGATGATGGATGACATCTTCTTTCACTGCCAGAATAAATTGAATTATGAGCTACTGTACTTCTGTTTCACTTGTCTGTTGTTGTCACTTTTGGTATTGTTAGCAAGGCTAAGTGGGGTGCCTCATAGATGTGTTTCTCATATTTGCAAAACTTCTGTTGGCTCTCCAGAAGCCCACACAGGTGAAAGCCAGCCTGAAGTAGTCTGACAGGCTGGGCTCACTGCCAAGTCATGAGATTGGCTCTCGTCTGGAATCATGCAAACCTCCAAGCTATGCTCTAGAAAAGACTTATAGGACAAGCTATCCACCTATGCATTACCTGATAGTAAGAAACATTGATCCAAATTCTTTTCTCCCATCCAAAATTCTACTAGGAAATTGAGAGGTCTCTTCACTGAATGTTGGGTCAAATAAGGACTGGTCAGGAACATCTCAGTTCCCACCATCCATCTTAGGCTTAGTTAGAAATGTGTAGATCAGCCACCTGAAACTCTTGCAAGCAGCTTTAGGTTTCAGCTTCATGCACGCTGCTCTGGTAATTAATCATTTTTTCACTTCCAAATTTCTATTTCTGTTTCATTTCTAACTTTTAACTTTGTATATTTAAAACTTTAATAAAATTTATATAAAAAAAATAAAAATCATTTTTTCACTTCCCTTCTTTCATGTGGAAGTTTTATTAGAGTGCTGTATCTGGTAAGCATGGGTTGTCCAGGAGGACAGAGTCATTGTCATTCCTAATCTTTGAATTCCTCTTCATATTGACCGCTGAGCACTTTAGACCCAACTGTACAGACTAAATAAATAACTGATCAGCATTTCAGAGGTGTTTGGCTCAGCTCAGTTAGTATCTTTGCGAAGGAGCCATATCTCACCAGATCCCCCTGTCCCCACATTTAAATCAGCCTTCCCCAATCTGGTGCTCTTCAAATAGGAGAACTGGGAATTGTATATCTGGAGGATGTCAGCCCTCTCAGGTAAACCAGACAGGAAACATGACTAGATGAGCTAATTCTACTTTATTGTAAGGCTACATTAACAGAATCTTGCAAGTCTGAAAGTAAAAATCTCCCACCCTATTTACTGCCTGAGTAGTTAGGGCAGGTCCTTCCTGAGTTTCTTTCTCTGGCCGTTACTCTGTTGTGGGCTCCTTTCTCTTTTATCTGATTGTTCCCTAGGCGGCATCTCTTCCCCCCATCTTCCAAGATCACCCTCACATTCCGTCACAGAGGATCCCAGGTTGAGGTAGACTGACTTAAGCATTTATTCAGCACACTCAGGGGTACAATGGAAATTCTCTATTAGCAAATGCCTAGGCATCTGGTTTTTGAAGGGGCGTGGGATTGAAGGGGTGTGGTGGCTCAGCGAGTAAGACGCCAGGCTTGTTGATCAGAAGATCGCAAGTTTGGAGGTTCAAATCCCTAGTCCCGCATAACGGAGTGAGCTCCCACACTCGCCCCAGCTCTTGCCAACCTAGCAATTCGAAAGCATGCAAATGCAAGTAGATTAATAGGTACCACTTCGGTGGGAAGGTAACAGCGTTCCACGCGCATCATGCCGGCCACGTGACCATGGAAGCGTCTTTGGACAACGCTGGCTCTTTGGCTATGAAATGGAGATGAGCACCAGCCCCTAGAGTCAGACACGACTGCACAAATGTGCAGGGGGAACCTTTACATTTACCTTAGGCATCTGGTAGTAATATTAGTGTAGAATTAACAAACATGGAGAACACAGTTTGATTGTTAAACTGATGAATTTCAGTTAACAATGGAAATTAAAAGCATTGTTCTCAGCCAATTTATACTATTGTTATTCCATTCAGTATATGATAAGATGCAAAGGAGGAGCCATGGAGCAGTTTTAATCCACTCAGAGCCGGGGAAAGAAAAAATAAATAAATAAATAAATATTTTTTTTAATATTTATCTGGCCTGAGATAGTCACAGACCTGGTAAATGGATTTAATGTTACGCCGGTACTATGTCTGCCAGTAGAAAAATCAAAAGTAAATAGCTGTTACAGATGTATTCTTATTGCAGCTAAATTATCTCACATTGGTATTAACTGAATCAATCTGAGCAAGAAGAAAGGATTCACATATTTCAGGAAGAGAAAACATGCAGGTTAGAAAAGGGATTGTTTTCCTGTGGTAGGGCTTTGGACTATCTTTCAGGCTTACAAGGGAGGAAAATAAATGCTAAGTTATCCAATGTATGTGATGTTGTATTGCTTTTGATGATGAATGTTGTAATCTTAGCTCTTGAACTCTGATGTGCCCAGAAACAGGTGCATTGTAGACAGGTGTTGTGCAAGCTCACCGCCTCCTTCAGGCACCTGCAATCATTTCGCAGGTGTATCTGTTGGAAAAGTATCTGGCACACTATATACGGCAGTCTTTTAAACCCTGCCAAAGACTTGTATTACTTTTCCACTTGGGAGATCCTCATTGGTGTTGTTTGCCATGATGTCACTTGTCTCTATTCCCATCCTTATGAAGATGTTCCTGATTAAAATAATTGGGTCCAAAAAAAATTGCACTTTGGCAACCCCCGATCAATGTCATGATTTGCCACATGGCTGTAGTTCACCCAGCTTTTACAGGCTGAGGCAATGTATAGATCATTATGCCAAGGAGGTGCTGTCACATATTTTGTACTCAGCCATGTTTACTGAAAACCATAATTATCTGGGTTTATGAAGCAAATGGTTGGATTTACCCATCATGGTAAGCCATAAAGAGGTTTCTTTGGTTTTGGCTTAATGTATTGGGTAACCCCAGCCATCTTTTCAGAGAATGGATCTAGAGAGAGATCTACCCTACTTTGTAACCTGTTTCTCTTTTGGAAATGTTTAACACAAAATTTTATACCTCTATCCTACCATACAGGTTATCTATGAATGACCAAATATTTTTAAGAGCGGTATTTTGAAGCAAAGATAAGCATTGAGGAGCTTAACGAGAAGGTTTTTCCTCTCCTGAAAGAGTCAATCATTCATCAGAAAGTTTAGCTTCATTCTCCAGAGGGCTGAGCATCACAGTCAAGCTGCTTCCCTCAGAAAAAGCTTAGCACATTGATGTGCTATACCATCATGTGTAAATTTAATCAGACACAATTTCCCCTATGGTGTAGCGATTAAGGCATCAGGCTATAAACCAGGAAGCCATGAGTTCTAGTCCTGCCTTAGGCACAAAGCCAACTCGTTGACCTTGGGCAGTCACTCTCTCTCAGCCCTAGGAAGGAAGCAATGGCAAACCACTTCTGAAAAACCTTGCCAAGAAAACTGCAGGGACTAGTCCAGGCAGTCACCAGGAGTCAACACTGACTTGAAGGCACCCCCAAAAAAAGTGTGCATAGGATTCCTTTTGGCACAGTACACCCCCAGAATTTGACACTGTAATGGTGCACTTTGAACTGCAGGAATTAATCATTACAAGGCATGTGTTATACCTATACACATACAGACATACACTGAAGAACAATACAACTTAGTATACAATTCCCATTGATCAAGGTCGACATGACCTCAGTCTTGCTATACATATTTACCTGGCAGTAAACTTGGAAGCGTCTTCGGACAGCGCTGGCTCTTCAGCTAACAAACGGAGATGAGCACCGGCCCCTAGAGTCAGACACGACTGCACAAATGTGCGGGGGGAAACTTTACCTTTAAACTTCATTTAACTTAGAGATGCTTATTTCTGACTATACAGATTCAACTTATAAAATACATTGTGCTTTAATAAATAAACTTCAACCAGCTGAATGGCAGCTTTTAGTTTTGTTGGGGTTTGTATATACCCAGGAATTTACAGTTAGATAAATTATACTGGAGAGGATTGATATCTAGGTGAGAGGGGAATTATTCTGCAAGTCACCCAATTAGCAGCCATTGTTGTAGGGATGATGTGGCAGTGTGTGACTCATACTACAGGTGCTGATAGTTGAGTTGGGTGTGGCAGATGATGAGAGTGACCTATAATGTGATTGGTCAGTTTATATATATAAGCAGAAGAAACCTGGTATTCTTTCTTCTCGTTTGCTGTAACTTCTCATCGCTGTATCATTTGTTACCCGTGTGGATGTGATTCTGTAATACGTATGTATATATAGTAAATAGGCTATTTTATATAATCTCTGTTTGAGTATCTATTTACTGCTCAGAACGTGGATCACTGGTGTCTAGGAAGAAGTAGCGGGCCGCTCCCCGCACGCACTCTGACAAGTTTTTAATTATAAATACAAATAATCTTGCAAAGAGATATCACTATGTAAACTCAAATGTATGAAAGAAAATCCCATAAAAAAACAGGGAAGAAGTTTCCAGTCCCTTTATATGAATCTGTCTCATTGCCCACACACTGCATTAGCTATTGCTCATTTAAATATGGTTTGTTGACTAATCCATAATTGGCTATGTTCACACAAATTGCTAAGTCATAACCAATATGATATTGGCTGGGTTCATGCCACACACTAATCTAAAGTCAAACAACTACATTATGGCTTAGAACAATGTGTGAACCCAAACAATATTATCTCACATAATATGAGTGAATGGCTGATAGTAGCAGCTGATAGTGCCTAATTTAAGAGAATATTTGTAGCTCAGGGTTGAACTGTGGAGTCCTTGGTGCTCTCTGAACCTTGCTGTTTTCTTGCAGATGTTTCATTGCCAGACTAGGCAACATCTTCAGTGCGAAAAGGGAGTGGGACTTGCTCTCTGTTTATATGCCATGGCTTGTCCTGCTTGTGTTGGTGGAGGTGTTGTTCTCTCCTTAGGAGTTCCTTGATTGGGCTGTTGTTTGCTGCTTGGTTGATTGACTGAGTTAATAGTTCCTTCATTAGGGTATATTGTGCTGTTTGATTGTTCTTCTGGTGCTAATCCTGGTGTTAATCTTTGCATGTTTGGGTGTTGATTGCTGGCAAGGAGGTGTTCTGGTCTTCTGGCTTTTCTATTGTCTCTTATGAATGGTATGTAAATGTTGTTTACCTCTATGTGTTTGTTGATGGCTGATTTGTCTGAGTGCCAAGCTTCCTGGAATTCTCCAGCATTTTTGGATTTGGCTTGGTTTAAGATGCTGACAGTTTCCCAGTTGAAAGTATGGTTGAGTCTGTCCATGTGTTGTGAAATTAAGGAGTTTTCATTGTGTCTTCTGACTGCTAGTTGGTGTTCGTGGATGCGCTCTGCTAGTCTTCTGCCCATCTGTCCTACATACTGTAGTGGCTGCTACAGTCCTTACACTGTATGTTGTAGATAACTCTATAACCTTCATCATAATAAAAAAGGAACAACTGGAGGAAACACATGAAACCATCAACAACATCTTCAATGGAATAAAATTCACAAGGGAAGAAGAAAACAACAACACACTACCCTTCTTGGACATCCTCATCAGTAGAGGAAATGATGGCATTCTAAAAACACAAGTCTAGCGGAAATCTACCCACACTAACCAAGTGCTCCATTACCAAAGCAACAACCCAACCTCCCACAAGAGAAGCTGTGTAAGAACATTATTCAGACAAGCATTAACACACTGCAGCAACCCAGAACACCAGAAAAAGGAAACAGATCATCTATACAGCATCGTCCAGCAAAATGGATACCCACTCAACTTTATCAAAAAGTGCCTGACCACCCAACCCACTACAACACAACCAACAGAAGCTATGAAAAGGATAACACTGCCATACATCAGAAACATCTCAGAAACTACCAATAGACTGTTACAACCACATGACATCACCGTAGCACATAAACCAACCAAAACCCTTCAGAAAATCTAAAGTAACCCAAAAGACCCAGTAGCCCAAGAAGAAAAAACAGTTATCTACAACATACAGTGTAAGGACTGTAGCAGCCACTACAGTATGTAGGACAGACATGCAGAAGACTAGCAGAGCGCATCCACGAACACCAACTAGCAGTCAGAAGACACAATGAAAACTCCTTAATTTCACAACACATGGACAGACTCAACCATACTTTCAACTGGGAAACTGTGAGCATATTAAACCAAGTCAAATCCAAAAACGCTAGAGAATTCCAGGAAGCTTGGCACTCAGACAAAGCAGCCATCAACAGACACATAGAGATAAACAACATTTACATACCATTCATAAGAGACAACAGAAAAGTCAAAAGATCAGAACACCTCCATGCCAGCAATCAACACCCAGATATGCAAAGATTAACACCAGGATTAGCACCAGAGGAACAATCAAACAGCACAATATACCCTAATGAAGGAACTATTAACTCAGTCAATCAACCAAGCAGCAAACAACAGCCCAATCAAGGAACTCCTAAGAACAGAACAACACCTCCACCAACACAGGCAGGACAAGCCATGGCATATAAACAGAGAGCAAGTCCCACTCCCTTTTCGCACTGAAGATGTTGCCTAGTCTGGCAATGAAACATCTGCAAGAAAACAGCAAGGTTCAGAGAGCACCAAGGACTCCACACTTAGGAAAAAATCAATCACATGCTGACTTTTAGGATCAGTAAAGAATTAAAGTGTATTATTTTATTTTGGAGGGATTCAGAGCCTTACCCAATTCTTTTCACAGATTCTATTTTCTATGAAGTTCAGTCTCCTTTTTGGATGTTACTTACTGTTCGTTTGTTTATATTTACTCTTTGAAACCAATCCTTTTTCTCTAAACCCAGCATTCAACTGTCTTTCTGTTTGCTGTTTTATATCTTTTAATAATGTAATTACTACTTCAAATTGTCTCTTCTTTGGAAATTATCATTTGGTAACACACTTCGGATGGCCTGGTCCTCTGCAAATTGACTGTCGGCTGTGGATCTTAAAACTGCCATTTTAAAGGGGAAAACGGAGAAATGAGAAAGTATTTCCTTCTTTCAGCCTTCCCTGGCTTGTAGCAGAAGGGTAGAGAAAGAAGTACCAGTAAAAAACAACTCCTCTACCCTTACTAGCATAATGCGTAAACTAACCATTATCTCTATAATCTTGGATATATACAGTACCTTGCTTGAAAATAAATTACAAATACTTCTGAGTCAATAGGCATACAGTAGGTCCAGCCTGTGTATCCCGCCCATGTTTTTGCAGTGCTCCAGAGCAAACAATAGAGGTAAGTAGGATGATCATGTGTCCTACTTTATAGATGACAGTTCTCTGTTTGAAAGACAGTTCAGTCAATCCCTGTTTAAAATAAAGAATATGAAGGAACAGTCTTGAAATGGTTCATTATCAAGATTAGCAGCTGGATAGAGTCATGTATGTGAGATGGGCAGCTATATACATCAATGAAATAAATAAATAAATAAATAAATAAATAAATGCAAAAAAGCTAATAAAACAAACACAAAGGTCACCATTTTCTTCTCTTATGGTGCAGTATATTGTACCCCATACTTGGAAGTCTAGAGAACCACAAAACCTCCTTGTCTGCCAGGCACTTGGTAGCAAGAACCAAGCAGGCAAATTTTATTTATTTTCATCTTTCTTAGCTGTTGACTTTATATATTATGTCGAAATATCTTGTGATGTATCTTAAGCCTTTGGGACAGAGTATGATGCAAATCAAAATGAATAAATAATGGATAGTTGCTGTAATCTCACAGTGCTCTCCTGTAGGCTAAATTAAGTAACCAGGGAGGGGAAAAAATGCATAGAAACATATGGTGGACAGGGAAGACACATGACAACTAAAATCAGCCCCAGGATGCCTTGGGCTCATGTAATTGTGCAGGCCAGTTCTGAAGAAACTGACCAGCTGGAAAAAGTGTCTGATACAGTTCAGCACTTCCTTAATTCTTCCACCAATTGACTGTTTATTATAAACAGCCATTTTAGTTCAGCTAATTTCTAGTGGGTTTCAGAAGTCACTAGGAGGCTACAGGTCATGGTTAAACAGATTTCTGTTGTACTACCTTAAATCATGCTCAGGTTACTTGTTTTTTAACTTGCCCCAAGAATTGTGTTATTGCTTCCCTAAGGGGTGAAAAGGAAAGGCTAGGAATTCTACAGCTGGCGAGAGGGACAAACTGTGTATGCAGTGTGTCAAAGAAAGACACAGACCATTGTGAGTTCAGAATACACAGGTTCTGTTTGATGAAATCCCCAGGATCTGGAACCAAGGATAGTGGACTTTTCACACATGAAGGATGAACAAAAAGAATTATTAGAAAACATTGGATTTACAAATAATTTTCGGCAATAGAGTATGGATATGTGTTTCTCCATCTGTTAATATTCAAATTAGTTTTTTCTCAGGAGCTTGGGGTTTTTTTGTTTTTGTTTTTTTTGGACAACAGGGTAAGGAAGAGGACTTTCAAGTAACTTACCAAATTTTGTGGAGCTGTTTATGAGACATTGTCCCAGCTTTTTTATGTTATACCACATTGTTAATGCTGTTGCAGGTATATATGTAGTCTTCTCTGTAAACTGGTATAAAGAAAGAAAAAAATGATTTTTTTTAATTGTCTTGGTTCTTTTCCAGGTCTATATTTCAATAGCAATGATTAGTGAAGTTTAATGTAGACAGAATATATAAGAGAAGCATGGAGACCCTAATATTTAGTTCTGCTTTAAAACCTTTGGGCACATGTGCTCCAGCTGAGGCTCTGGGTAGCATGAGACCTCCAGAAGCATTAAGATGAACCACAGAAACATCCCAAAACTATTCTCAGATTCTAATTTTTCAATGTGACAGAAAGGAGAAGCTTTTACATTAGGGTTTTGTTTAGGCCCAGTCAGAGACATCCATGGCAGGGGTCTCTGGCTTCAAAATGGCAGATGCAATCGGGTGGACAAAGCCCACACCGTCCGTATGTATGTATGTATGTATGTATGTATGTATGTATGTATGTATGTATAAGATTTGTATGGCCACCCATCTTAAAACACAACTCTGGGCAGCTCACAATGTGCATCACATGCATTGCTTGCTTGCTAAAAGGGGTGGAGTTTCAATTGCTTAGTCATGCCCACCGTTTTGAAACTAGAGACCATCACTGTGGATTACCCTGAGAGCCACCTTTTGTTATAGGGTCTCTGGCATACCACTCAAAGGCCACAGCTTTTGTGCCCTTATTTATTTGTTTGTTTATTTTTATTGCTTTAAAATAATAACAGAAAAAGAAAAGAAACAAAATTGTAATGCAAATACATACATTCTCAAAGAGAAGAAAACTACACATATAAAGTGCTTTTTAAAAAAAGTGGAAAAAATACAACAGAAAAAAGAAAACAAAAAAGAATCAAAGTATAATATATATCTGTGGAGTCCATGGTGCTCTCTGAGCCTTGTTGTTTTCTTGCAGACGTTTCATTGCCAGGCTAGGCAACATCTTCAGTGCGAAAAGGGAGTGGAACTTGCTCTCTGTTTATATACCTTGGCTTGTCCTGCCTGTGTTGGTGGTAGGACAAGCCAAGGTATATAAACAGAGAGCAAGTCCCACTCCCTTTTCGCACTGAAGATGTTGCCTAGCCTGGCAATGAAACGTCTGCAAGAAAACAACAAGGCTCAGCTACAAATATTCTCTTTGATTGGTATAATGTATCTATATAGCTTTTGTGCCCTGCTACTTTAGGGCCTTCTAAGGCAGGGTTTCCCAAACTGTGAGGTGTACCTCCCTTGGGGAGGTGCAGACAGAGTCCAGGGGAGGTGTGAAAAACCTTTTTAATTACATTGTTATAATAAATCCACCTTTCCCAAAGTTTCATTTGTATTGTTTTCATTGTTCATTTGCATTCATTTTGGTGTTTGGATTTTTAGGGGAGGTGTGTACATTAAGTTTACACTAAAGGGAGGTGTGATGGCAAAAAGTTTAGGAACCCCTGCTGTAGGGGGTGGGAGGCCCAGATTGCTCTCCCAGACATCCAGTAGCTAATTTTGAAGGTGTGCATACAACAGTAGAATCAGGTGAAGGCAAGTCTGGGAACAGGGCATCTGCAGGAAGGGTAAAAATAACCAATATGGCAGCCTCACCTGCATAATGAAATCTCCGCTCCTTTTTAATGTGGGTTGTAGTGTCATTTTAGCAATGCAATGGGATCTCCCTGGTGATCTCACAGCATTTCAGAGAATTTAGAAGATTACCCAATAAGTCTTCTAATTTCAAAGTGACACAGAGCAGGGCTTGAGTGGCTGTTCACACTGTTTTAATTATCAGGATGCTACAGGCCTTTTGGTACTGGGACACTGCAGTGTTAGCTAGGAACCCAGGCCCCATTAGAACCTGTCTTTCCTGGTGTACAGAATTGTGTCAGCCAAAGAGTACTCCACTGTTGGCTAGATCCTCAAGTGCTTCATCCTGCTCTCTGTGTTTGCACCAAGAAATTATTTTTTTTCTCCCTCCCCATCACTCCCCCCCCACAAAAAAAATCAGTAAAACAAAATGGAAGCATCATTTTTGCCCATTTTCTGGCATGATAATCCTGTATTTTGTCCCCTTTATCTAATCTGACTGCAGCTCTAGTATTATGCAGAAGGCCAGGGGCTGGGAAGGAGGCCATGTTTGGGAGACCCCTCCCCTCAATCACTGCACATGCAGGCTATCAGAGTGAAATGCAGCTGTAAAACTGTAGAAAGGATATAGTGATGGTGTTGATTGATTGGTGGCAGGCTCAATCCATGGGAAGATTGCAACCGATGTCTGGCAATGCCAGTGGTCATACAATGAGGTGTCAAAAGTACAGGAGGAAGGAAGGAAGGAAGGAAGGAAGGAAGGAAGGCTTGCACTAGAGCCAGTTTGGTCTAGTGGTTAAGGCAATGGGCTAGAAACCAGGAGTCTGTGAGTTCTAGTCCTGCCTTAGGCATGAAAGCCGGCTGGGTGACCTTGGGCCAATCGCACACACACTCAGCCCTAGGAAAGAGCCAATGGGAAACCAGGAGACTGAGAGTTCTAGTCCCGCCTTAGACATGAAAGCCGGCTGGGTGACCTTGGGCCAGTCACTCTCTCTCTCAGCCCTAGGAAGGAGCCAATGGGAAACCAGGAGACTGAGAGTTCTAGCATGAAAGCCGGCTGGGTGACCTTGGGCCAGTCACTCTCTCAGCCCAACTCACCTCACAGGGTTGTTGTTGTGGGGAAAATAGGAGGAGGAAGGAGTATTAGGTATGTTCGCCACCTTGAGTTATTTATAAAAATAATAAAGGCGGGATAAAAAATTTTAAAAAATGAAAATGAATGAATATAAATGCTCTCATAGGAGGGGCATAATTTATCAAAAACCCCTGTTCTTCCTGATGAATTTAATTACTGTCCTCTTCTTTCATTTGTTATTCCTTACTATTAGTGTTGTAAATAATGATCTACTAAATAATGCTTTAAAGTATGCATACTATTAGATGTTAAGTTAATGCCAGTAAAATACTGCTTTTATTTGTTTGCATCTCTCTTTATTTGTTGTTAGGTGTGTATACCCTGCCATTCAGCAGATTCCTAGGATGACTTTTAAAAATTAAGTATACACTATTAAATTTAGAATATGCTGAATATTTCCTGCATCCACCCACAGGATCTGAAATAATGCTCCTAATAAAATATTCAGGATACAGCAAAAAAAAATTAGGCACTACAGGAGACTTTAATAAGGAGCTGTTCAATAAAATTAAAGGTCTCCTCTAATTCTGGATCTTGAACTGGAGATTTATCTGACTCACTTTCCTCCAGGTAACTTCAGAATTTTCTCCTGGTTGGAAGGCATGGATAGTGGGTTGTATTTTGTGTTTTCTTGCCTTCATCAGACCAAGATAATTGATTCTTCATCATAGTACTCATGAAGAACTGTTCTCCTTTAAATTTTAATCTGTAAGAATGATTGCACTTGGATTAACTGAATTGAATATTACAGGGCAATGTATATAGATTTCTAATCTGAGAAAAGGAAAGTGGGAAGGGGAGAAATTCTTGAAAGTGCCATACCAAGTATTACTATTATGGTGATGTGCTACAATCACAATAATACAGTAACTTGTTCCTTAGAGCCTCAAGTGAATTAACTGAAAAGAAATCTTCCACTTGGAAGGAGCTGATATTCTGTGGAAAGCAAAGCACTGGAGCTTATTAATGCAGGTGATGTCCCTGTATCCCACAGGGAATTTGGATAGTGACAGAAGATGGATGTGTCTGGCACACTTTGGAGAGGTTGCTGTTAGGGGAGGGGAGACACTGCAAAGCAGATCTGTCTGCTTCCTAAGCCTGAGTACCCTGGCCCCACACCTTCCTTCCTGAGCAAAGGAGGTGCAATATCTCGCTGGCTGGCCTGCTAGTAGCAGGTAGACATGCCCCAACATGTTGTGCTGCTCAGGGAAGCAACCTGCACAAGGCTTTTACCTGCTCATTATCCGTGATTCACCTGTGATGCTGCCTTCCGCTTCCACACTAGGATATGCTTCAAAGAGAAGTGGGTTAAGAGGAAATCTACTCTCTTTAATCTGAAAGTGAGCCTGTCAGGCTGGCAGCTTGGGAGGCTGGGAGGCTGGCTGACTCAGTGACTGCAGGAAGAGGTGGAGAAAGTAATGGGTCTGATTCACCGGCATTTCTTACCTTTATCCAGTGACAAAGGAGGCACCTGATATTTATTTGGATGCCTTGCTGGAATGCGCCAGAGGAAGGAAGGATGGAATGCCTTTCTGCTTATGGATTTGAGCTGGAAAAGAAGATGCCGCCAGGGGTGTGTTCAGATAGACCATATCAAAATAATCATAGGGTTGGAAGGGGTCTTGTAGGTCATCTACTCCAACCCCTCCCAATCAGTTCAGAGAATCCAGAACTAAAACAGACCCAGAACACACTAGACCTAGATGAAGTAGAATATGACTCCATCTTGACCAGGGATGATAGGAATTGTTGTCCAACCCAGCTAGGAACACTAGGTTGCAAAGGCTGCTCTAGATGCTTTCTCAGAGTCTGATGGAAAGCCTCCAGGGAGAGGGGGTGCACTAAATCCTCTAACTATACGTAATGCTGTTTAATCTCCTGGTATGACCTAAGGGGTGTGGTGGCTCAGCGGGTAAGACGCCAGGCTTGTCTATCGGAAGATCGCAAGTTCGGAGGTTCGAATCCCTAGCCCCGTGTGACGGAGTGAGCTCCCGCACTTGCCCCAGCTCTTGCCAACCTAGCAATTTGAAAGCATGCAAATGCAAGTAGATTAATAGGTACCACTTTGGTGGGTAGGTAACAGCGTTCCGTGCATGTCATGCCAGCCACATGACCGTGGAAGCATCTTAGGACAACGCTGGCTCTTCGGCTAACAAACAGAGATGAACACCGGCCCCTAGAGTCGGACACGACTGCACAAATGTGCGGGGGAAACCTTTACCTTTATGACCTAACTGACAAAGAAACATAGTTCACATTCATTGTGTCTTTGCCAATGTGTATTCTTTGCCCTCAGAATTTAAAGCATTTGTGGTCTGGTGATCTCCAAATGTGTTGGGACCATTAACTCCCAGAATCCCCATGCAATGTGGCTAATGGAAATCCTGGGAGTTGTCTTCACACATCTGAAAGGCACTTGCTGTGACCTTTTGCTCTACGTGATGGTAAGGGGTTCTAAGAAGTTCCAAAACAAGATCAAGCACAAGAAGCCTGATTAAAAAATATAAGTTCAGCTCATAACTCAGATTTGGGTGGAGCACTGAATCTTAAACGGGAGGTATTTGTAGCCTATCTCAGCAAGAAATTTTTAAAATATGTCTTGATAGCTGATGCCTTAATTAAAAGCCTCTCCCATGACATACGTTTTAAAGGAAATTTGTAAAGTAAAATACCTTTTAAAAATATTTCTTTGATCCTTAGGAATCATAAACCAGGCGACGCATCTTATCCTCAAATGACTACACCTGGAACTGAGCTATTAAAATCCCTGAGTGGTAAGCGTTGATGGGAAATGCTAGCACGCCCTGGACTGCAGCCATGTAAACATGCTACTGTAATAATCACCATAATAATACTAGGAACAATAACTTCAGCTCCAGGAGCATCTGTGGGTGCTTAATTATTACAGACCAATTGCTGTTTGTTCACGTTCCTACCTGCTGCCTGAGACAGGGAGTTTCCACACCGTGGAATTCCTTTTGTTTTGTAGATACCGTATTTTCTCTATAGGTATTCCCTGTTGTGTTGTAGAAAGAATTGTATACTACAAATTTATTTATTTATTTATTTGATTTTTATCCCGTCTTTATTATTTTTATAAATAACTGAAGGCGGCAAACATACCAAATACTCCTTCCTCCTCCTATTTCCCCACAACAACAACCCTGTGAGGTGAGTTGGGCTGAGAGGGAGTGACTGGCCCAAGGTCACCCAGCCGGCTTTCATGCCTAAGGCGGGACTAGAACTCTCAGTCTCCTGGTTTCCCATTGGCTCCTTCCTAGGGCTGAGAGAGACAGCGACTGGCCCAAGGTCACCCAGCCGGCTTTCATGCCTAAGGCGGAACTAGAACTCTCAGTCTCCTGGTTTCTAGCCCAGCACCTTAACAACTAGGCCAAATTTGTTATGCACTTTGAGTGTAAGTTCCTTGCATCCACACCAACTTTATTTCATAGTTCTAGCAATGTCTGACAAGATGTTGGAGCACCAACTGGACATGTTTGGGGTGGATTTATTTCAGTTTCTGGGTTCTGGAGATGTGGCCAAGATCTTTGAATCTCCTGGTCCCTTATATGTAGACTTGACTCTTGCCCTTCTTTGCAAGGGCTGAAGATACCAAGGCTGGAAGGAAAAAGCTTGAGACCAGACAGAACTGTTATCAAAATGTGGTGCAGGTGCCCTTCACATCCAAGGCCAGGAAACAAATAGCAAAGACATCTCTCACCACTGAAGAGTGGGAGAAAAAAACATAGGATTTAAAGCCAGGAGCTCTTTTAGATGGCTAGATTCCTCAGTAGCTGATATTCTTTATTATCAGGACTTCTTGTGTCTTCGGTAAAAGCAACCGATATACCTGAGCTTTTCTAGAGAAAGATTTACTGCTGTGCCCAGGTGAAGCCCTCATATCAAGATCAGCTATCCCTACTTTCCGCCTCATGGAAGGAGAAAATGCATTCAAGACTCCAGGATTAAACAAATCCATGGACTGTGGATCAGGCCACCAATGCCTTGCTCCACTATCAGAATCTTGTAGCAATACCAGTTAACCCAGATGATGAATTGATTAACTAGCCCAGTCATTGTGGCTCCCATGCCCATTCCCATTCAGCACCTATAGTGGCAACAGCTCTCTAATACTAAACATCTGCCTCCCTGCTTGACAAACATCTTGGCAAAGTTACTACCTCAGTGTGACTTTCTAAGATCTTTATTAGATCTGAACATTTTCCCATGGACCATTTTTTTAAAGATTTATAATTGGTCTCTTGACAGATTGATTGATTATGTGCCATCAAGTCAGTGTTGATTCATGGCAGTCAAAGAAATAGATCTTCTCCAGAATGATCTGTCCCCAGGTCTTCCAAGACTGTACCCATTGCCATTGTAATCAAGTCCATCCACCTTATAGCTGGTCATCCTCTTCTTCTCTTTCCTTCCTCCTTTCCAGCGCTATAGACTTTTCAAGATAGTAGGTCTTTACATAATGTGTTGAACATATGATAGTTTGAGCCTGATCATTTGGGCCTCAAGTAAAGAGTCTGGATTGATTTGTTCTATGATTAGACTGACCATATTTCCTTGAGACAAACACTGGACAAGAGGTTGGGGGACTCGCCTCCGCCTGTCGGTGCGCAGGAGGGGCGGGCTGGGCAGTGCAATGGGCGGGGGCAGAGCAGCTGATTGGAGGGAACCTGGAGTGGCGATCGCCTCCGCCTATTGGCGCGCGGGGGGGCGGGGCGGGCGGCGCGGTGGGCAGGGGCGGAGCAGCTGGTTGCAGCGGGCGGGGGGGGTTCACCTCCGCCTATCAGTGCATGGGAGGTGTGGGCCGGGCAGCGCGATGGGCGGGGGTGGAGCAGCTGATTGGAGGGAACCCGGAAGGGGAATCGCCTCCGCCTGTCGCGGTGCTGGGCCCGCCTCTCCCACCTCCTTTGCCGTGCGCTGGCGGGCGAGGGCGATTCCTCCTCTGGGTTCCCTCTGGTCAGCTGCTCTGCCTCCGCCTGTTCCTGAAAAACGGGACAAAACCGGCATTTATGTTAAAACGACGGGACGGTTGAGAAAAGGGGAAAAAACAGGACTGTCCCGTTCAAAACAGGATGTATGGTCAGCCTATCTATGATCCTTTTTTTTTTTTTTGGGCTATCTTGGTATTATCAAGAGTCTTCTCCAACAACAAAGTTTAAAAAAGTAAAAAAATAATATTCTTTATATCTGGCTTCTTCAAAGTCCAACTTTCACATCCATAGAGAAAACCATTGCCTGCACAATTCTGATCTTTGCAGGTATAGGCACATCATGGCATCGGAATAACTTTTCATTGCGACTACCAAATGCCAGTCTGCAATGTATTTCTTGCCTGCTGGTTTATTTATTTATTTATTTATTTTATTTATTTAATCTTATTTATACCCCGCCTATCCCCTCCCTACTGGAGGGCTCTAGGCGGCTTACAACATCCGTATACATTAATTTATACATCAAATTATACATCATATATTATACCCACGCGACAAGGAGAGAGGGAGGGAACCGGCTCTTCCAATGAAGGCATTGGACTGCAAGTCCCAGAATGCCTCGCTCCGCGCCGGCTGCTGACGTCCAGGAAGTTGGTGTCTCCGGATCCGTCGTCCTCCGTCGTCCTCCGCCGACATCACCGCTCTTCCAGGTCTTTTTGGAATCGAGGACGACTCTCCGCTGGACGCCCGCAAATTGCCCCACGTGAGTGGTACCCATTAATCTACTTGCTATATTAGCTTTCGAATCGCTGGGTTGGCAGAGAGCTAGGGCAAGTGACGAGAGCTCACCTCGTCACGCGGTTTCGAACTGCCAACCTTATGGTCGGCAGTCTAACGGCTCAGTGGTTTAACCCGCTGAGCCACCGCGCCCCTATTCCTTTACTGTTGATAGTTGACCCTAAAATACAGAAGCTATCCACCACTACAGTATCTTCATTGCCACTTCTAAGACTGGTTGCTGTAGCTGTTGTCTTAGTTTTATTGTCTTAGTCCCATTTTTTTCACTGTGCTCCTTGCAGTTCATTTTCATTTTCAGCTTTCAGAGTAATGTCACCAGCGTAGCACATGCTGGCTGGGGAATTCTGGGAGTTGAAGTCCACACATCTTAAAAGTTGCCAAGGTTGAGAAAAACTGCCCTAAAGTAATTTATTGATGACAACTTGTAAAAGAGTTTCATCTGTCCCTCTTCCTCTCAAATGAGAGCTCCTACCTTTTTTTGTTGTTGTTAAAAATAAGGATGGCTCCATATGACTATAGGCTCCTGAACTCTGTAACCATTAGGGATCATTACCCTCTTTCCATCCTCTCTGAACTGCAAAAAGTATGATTACCAAGTTGGATCTCAGAGGGGTTTAATCTAATTTGCATGAAGGAAAGTCATGAATATTTATAGACTTTATTACCCAGAATGAGAAGTTTGAATATAATGTCATGCTGTTTTCTCTGGAAGCTTCTCAGTCTTTGTAAGATTTATAAATTATATTTTTGTGACTTGTTGGACCACATTTTAATCATTTATTTGGATGATTGTTGATCTACTCCAGCCTTCCTCAACTTTTTGACCCTGGAGGAACCCTTGAAATATTTTTCAGGCCTCGGGGAACCCCTGCACATTCAGGCTCAAATATAGGCCACAAGTTACAAAATTATTATATTCATTTCATGTGTAGGCCTGTATATATGCATTAAAAGTGTTCTTAAACTAAAAATAAAGAATGACACTTATCTCTTTAATATGAAGTTGCCCGCATTTAAAATTTAGTCCCGCCTTAGGCATGAAAGCCAGCTGGGTGACCTTGGGCCAGTCACTCTCAGCCCAACCCACCTCACAGGGTTGCTGTTCTGGGAAAAATAGGAGGAGGAAGGAGTATTAGGTACGTTCCCTGCCTTGAGTTATTTATAAAAAATAATAAAGGCGGGATAAAAATTAAATAAATAAATAAATAATAATAATAATAATTTTTTTAATAAACTGTGATCTCCCAGGGAATCCCTAGTGACCTCTCGCAGAACCCTGGTTGAAAACCCTGATCTACTCTGAGGAACCCCTTACTTAATCAGACATTTGTTCTTCATTCCATCCTCCGGCATCCAGATCCCACCTGTCCCTGTGTTCTTCAAACTGAAACTCCTGATTTTGCCTTGTGGCCACATTTTACAATCCATGCCAGAGCTTGAGGGTAGCTTGCTCCCTTCTTCATTGTTTTCCGGACAACTTTTCCAGCCAAAAGATCCATTATCTTTTTAACAAGGAGCTTTGCCCTGCCCCTGTGAAACTCTGGTGGCAGGGAGAGCGACACCTTCCCTAACTGAACAAAACTGTACTCAGGACCCATATGAGTGGGTTCGAATGGATGACCTTCAGTGAACCCTCTTGTCTTCACCCTTCCCCTTGGGAATGGGGAGAGTTACCTTACAATGGCTGTATATCCCTCTTCACTTGAGGGAAGAGTGCTTACAGCTCTGCCAGAACAGCTGGATATTTTGGAGTATTTAAAATAACCCTCCTTCTCCATGATCTCTGGTAGTCTTGTGTCTGACATGCTACACATATCACCATGCCAAAACTCTAACCACCAAGTTGTCTGGACACTGCATCCCTTCCTGTCACCAGAGGGGCCTTGGGAAATTTCTTTGAACTCTATTACTGATCTAAAATGGTTTGTTTCGTCCCCATTGTGGCTTTTCTTCTACTCATGTGACAGTCTATCTGTTTATTCACAACTTTGAGATGGGGGGCCTACCCAATCTGGACCATGGCCTACCCAATCATCTCATCTCAGATAAAGGCCTGTAGTCCATGGCACATTTTGGAAGGCCCATAAACTAACAGTGATTCCTGATAAGACAGAGGTGCTAGAATTTGGTGGCTCATAGGACTGGAAATTGTATTAATATCTGACTCTGGGTGGAGTTGAACTCCCCCAAGGGAGTTTGAAACCTTGGTGTCCCCCTGGATTCATCTCTATCACTAGAAGCTGAAGATTCATTTTGCCAGCTGCAGCTAGCCCATCACCTGAATTTTTTCCTGGATAAGGATATTGTGGCCAACTTTTCCTTGATCACAATAGGTCACATTCTGTTTACCTCCCAGATAGATTACTGCAATATGCATTAAGTAGGCCTGCCCATGAAGATGACTTGCATAGACCATGGTTTGAGACCATATAAGACTGGTCTACCCCTAGTGATCAGACTTCAGGGTTTTCATAATGATGTGTAAAGCCCTAAACAACTTAGGACTCTGTTATTTATAGTGCTGTGTTTTCCTTCAGTGAACGGTTATGTGAAACATGCCCTTGAAGCTCTTTCATGGAGCCACGTGACCTTTAGCTTCTAGAATGGAGTAAAAGAACTATGCTGCTTTGTTTCATATCACTTTCAGGACTCATCTGGAAGTGCCAGTACCTCAAACTGCAAATGCACAGCTGCCTCTTCTGGTTATCAGAACTCTGAGTGAAATATAAAACCTTTTACTTACTGTAAAAGAAGAGTTTCCTCTGTGAAGTGTCAGAGGCTATATATGGGAAACGTTTGCAACTCTAGCAAAAACGTACCCTGTAAGATTAGGGTCATACATTGCACTGATCCATAATATGGTTTGTTTGATTTTGAGTCAGCACAATATAGGAACAGCCATTGTAGTCTGTTCAATAAATTATGATTAAAATAAACGATGGCTTACTGCAGTGTGTAAATCCAGACATTCCAACTTGTTTAAAGAGAACTCAATTCTTATTTCTCTATAATAGCATTCCTCAGCTTGACACCCTCCCGTGTGTGTGACTTGAGGTTTTAGAATCTCCAGCCAGCATGTCATCATCATCATCATTGGCGATCACTCGTAGCCGAGTAAGATTGTCTTCCAAAGGTAAACTTTTAACGGTGGATCCGTAAGTGGCTATAAAGGCCAATTCTGGATCCGCACAACCTCCCACAATGAGGGCATAGGTTTCCGGGTGGGAGACGGTCATGATGAGGGTTTGCCTGACGTGCCTTCCTTTTAGCTCTTTTCTCCTTTTCGCCCTGTACTCGTGCTTCTTCAAAGTCCATAGCGCCATTAATAAAGGATGACCTCCAATTGAAACGCTCATGAGTTAGGGCTTCCCAGTTCTCAATGCTGATATTACATTTTTTTAAATTAGCTTTGAGAGTATCTTTGAATCTCTTTTGCTGTCCACCAATATTCCGTTTTCCATTCTTAAGTTGGGAGTAAAGTAGCTGCTTTGGAAGACGATGGTCAGGCATTCGAACAACATGACCGGTCCAGCGAAGTTGATGTTGGATGATCATTGTTTCAATGCTGGTGGTTTTCGCTTCTTCTAATACGCTAACATTAGTCCGCCTATCTTCCCAAGTAATTTGCAGAATTTTTCGGAGGCAGCGTTGATGGAATCTTTCAAGAAGTTGGAGGTGGCGTTTGTAGAGGGTCCATGTTTCACAGGCGTACAGAAGGGTTGGTAGTACAATGGCTTTGTAAACAAGCATTTTGGTCTCCCTGCGAATGTCCCGATCCTCAAACACTCTACGCTTCATTCGGGAGAAAGCTACACTCGCAGAGCTCAGGCGATGCTGAATTTCAGCGTCGATGTCGGCTTTTGTAGATAGATGGCTGCCGAGATAAGAAAAGTGATCGACATTTTCTAGTGACACACCTTTAAGCTGGATTGATGGCGCTGCGGAGGGATTGGTTCGAACTTGCTGGTAAAGCACTTTGGTTTTTTTAATGTTAATCGAGAGGCCGAGTTTTTCATATGCTTCTGCAAAGATGTTTAGGATAGTTTGAAGATCTTCCTCGGAGTGTGCACAGACTACGTTATCATCAGCATATTGAAGTTCTATAACAGAAGTTGCAATTACCTTATTTTTTGCTTTCAGCCTACTAAGATTAAAAAGCTTTCCATCTGTTCGATATATAATTTCTACACCAGTAGGAAGTTTCTCTTCAACAAGGTGCATAATCATAGCGATGAAGATAGCGAATAAGGTTGGAGCAATAACACATCCCTGTTTAACGCCGGATTCCACTTTAAATGGATCGCTTTGAGAGCCATTGTTATTCAGGATTGTTGCCATCATGTCGTCATGGAGTAACCGCAAGATGTTCACAAATTTATCAGGGCATCCGATTTTCAGAAGGATGGTCCAGAGAGCAGTACGATTTACAGTATCAAAAGCTTTAGTCAGATCAATAAACGCCATGTACAGAGGGCGGTTTTGCTCCTTGGATTTTTCTTGAAGCTGTCATGCAGTGAAGATCATATCCACTGTTCCCCTGGAAGGGCGGAAGCCATTTTGCGTTTCAGGGAGGATGTCTTCTGATACAGATAGGAGACGGTTTGCAATGATCTTTGCCAGGATTTTGCCTGCTGTGGCTAGAAGGGAGATGCCTCGATAGTTTCCACAGTCTGTTCTATCACCCTTTTAAAGAGAGAGATAATTATGGCATCCCTAAAGTCTGCTGGAATCTCCTCCCTCATCCAGATTTTTTCGATGAGCTTATGAAGTTGTTGTGTAAGTTCAGGCCCGCCTTCTTTAAAGACTTCAGCAGGAATCCCATCAGGTCCACTAGCTTTGTTATTTTTCATTTGTTTAGTGGCTTTACTGACTTCCTCCAAACTAGGGGGTACTGCAAGCTCATCTCTTATTTGTTTTTGCGGGATTTGCAAGAAGACTTCATCAGCCACAGTAGAGTGACGATTAAGGAGATTGTAGTAATGCTCTTTCCAGCGCAGTGCAATAGACTCTTTGTCCTTTAGAAGTTTAGCACCATCTACTGAGCGTAAGGGATTTGTACCATGGTTTGTTGGTCCATAGATGGCCTTTATGGCATTAAAAAAGCCCCGTGCATCATGAGCATCTGCAAAATGTTGGGTTTCTTGGGCTTTTTTTATCCACCACATGTTCTTAAGTTCTCTAGTTCTTCTTTGGACTTCTGCTTTTGCACCGGCGTAGATTTTTTTCTTAACGGCACAGTTAATATCTTTTTGCCATATCTGGAAGGCTTTCCTTTTCTTGTCAATAATATGTTCAATCTCACTATCGTTCTCATCAAACCAGTCCTGATGTCTCTTAGTCTGGTATCCGATAGTTTGTTCACAGGCTGAAATAATAGAAGTCTTCAATTTAATCCAGTGTTCCTCAACATTTTCAGGAAGTTCCATAGGCTGATGTTCCTTGAGAGTTGATTGAAAGCAAGCTTGTTTAATAGGATCTTGAAGGGCCAGTGTATTCATTTTACGCCTTGGTTTTCTTCCTTGGAGCCTATGATGAGGGACAATCTTTATGGCCATCGTGGATCGAATTAATTGATGGTCTGTCCAGCAGTCATCGGCGCTCGTCATGGCTCTGGTGAGAAGTACATCACGGCGATCTCTAGCACGGACAATTACATAATCTAAAAGATGCCAGTGCTTCGACCGTGGGTGCTTCCACGATGTTTTAAATTTATTTTTCTGGCAAAAGAGTGTGTTAGTAATGACAAGGTTATGCTATGAACATTTAGTCAGAAGTAAGATTCCATTCGTGTTGCTGTTGTCAACTCCTTCTTTCCCAATGATCCCTGGCCACAAATCAAAATCATGCCCAACTCTTGCATTGAAATCGCCCAGGAGGATAATTTTATCCTCCTTTGGTATCTCTGATAAGATGGTGTCCAGCTGGGTATAAAATTTTTCCTTGATATCCTCATCTGCATCTAGTGTTGGTGCGTAAGCACTTAGGATAGTTGCCTGTTGGTTTTTGGCGAGTTTTATTCGCAGAGTTGAGAGTCGTTCGTTAATCCCAGTGGGAACTTCTGACAAGAGCTTCACAAGGTCGTTTTTGATAGCAAAGCCTACCCCATGTATTCGTTGTTCTTGTTCAGGCAGTCCTTTCCAAAAGAAGGTATAACCTCCTTTTTCTTCCTTCAACTGTCCTTCTCCTGCTCTTCGAGTTTCTTGGAGTGCTGCTATATCAATATTAAAACGTCTCAGCTCCCTTGCAATAATGGCAGTCCTACGTTCAGGTCGTTCACTATCCATATTGTCTTGCAGTGTCCGTATATTCCATGTTCCAAAATTCATGTGTTTTTTACGACCGCTAGATGGTGACCCCACTGGTCGCGGTAATCCAGTCAGGGAGAAAATGAGGCAGACTATGTTTAGGGCACCTTTTCTAGCCCCCTCCCCATATGGGGTGAGCAGAGTGGATCCTAAATAGGGCTGTTCAGTCGTGGATACAGCTGCCGAACTACTCAACTGCCTCGATCCTTGAGTCAGGGCGACTGAATCCGTATCCACCGCCCATGTGCTGGTCCATGACTAGGAGCTTCCGGATTTCACAGTCCTGCCCCCGTTGCCATTCGTCAGTCGCCATGGGACTTTTGGTTGTTTTGGGTTTGGTGTGGTTGGAAGACGCCTGTGCGTGAATTTGTTTTATGTGTGGAGATCGGTGCACAACGATCAGCACACAACCTTCACAGAAAAAGGCTCTAATCCAATGGCATGGATACCATGACGATTGGTGACCTTTTGTCTGCTGCAGCCTTCATCCGCCTTCGCAGCCGTTGTAACAATACACCTTGTTATCTTCCGCCTGTTCTGCCGTTGAGGACTTTCTTGGATCGTTCTTTGTCTGGTTCCTCCCCCTGGACCTTACCGCCATGGGTGACCCTGCCAGGAGTACATGACTCCCGACGGCTTCGCTCACAGGGTTCATTGGGAACACACAAGCCCACTCACCACAACAAGGTGACGATCCAGCAAGTGAGTCCAGCCAGCATGACCACCATATTAACTAGATATTCAGGGAAATGAAGCCCAGAAGGTCTAGAAGGCACTAGTTTGGGGAAGTTTGTTTTATAAGGTTGATACATGATACTATATCAAAAAATGTATATTTTCCATATAGAGCATACCATATCACTGGCAACAGAAAACCGTATGAACACGGTTATACTTCCTCTAACTGAGCAGGCACAGCCATTGTGAACAGCAGAAATGTTGGTGTCTGTATGCTTTTGTAGGCATAGGCTAGATCTATTTGCACTGGTAAAGGATATATAATAGCCCAGAGTTGTTGGGAGTTGGGCAACATATAAATTTAATATATTATTATTATTATTATTATTATTATTATTATTATTATTATTTCTATGTCTACATATTGTCAAAATGATAGGGATTTGGATGTGTGTAGTAAAAAAGTACCATTTCAATCTGAAACTTTGGTAACTTTGTTGTCCTAAATGCTAGCCACTTCCTGAAAATGATGTAAGAGCTCTAGTACACTTGCAGGCTGAACTAAACAAGGCAAATTTATCTGGATTAAATATCTCAGAACTATATAAGTTATTCATTAGCTGGCATGGCTTTAGAAAGTATCATGATTACATAGGAAAGGCCCAACCCAATTTTAACACCTCTAATGGAGCACAAATAAAAGACATTTTCTCCCTATCTTCTAGCTTGAACTCTTCCTTCCTTTCCTCTGAGAGTTGGTTTAGAACTGCCTTCTTAATGTGATGCCCTCTAGATGTGCAAACTGCAATTCCTGCCATCTCCAACCAGGCTGTGCCCTCTTGGCAGCAGTGCCTAAACCTGATAGCATAAGGAAATTATCTTCCTGCTGCAAAGTGTACATGACCACATGCTGATGTGTAAGTTTCCCATGTGACTAGGAAATACATGTGGTAACAGGAGCATCAGCAGCTGCTCTTCGGCATCCAGAGCACAGGCAAGACTTTTCAGTAGTTGAACCACAATAATTTTTCAGTAATTGTTCTTAGATCTTGTTGGACCTCTTTCAGCCAAATCTCAGAAAGGGAAGAGAGCAATTTTACAACTGGATTAAGGGAGAAAATTATTCCACTTGTGCAGGTAATAAAACATCTACAACTTGTTCCCAGTCCTGTATGTAATCAAGGGACAGCTAGGGATTAGGCAATAACAAAAAAAAAAAAAAAAAAAGTGGGAGGAGGAAGAGAGAAAGAATCTCCCCCTCCCCCCTCAAACCTCCAAAGTCCAGTAGCTGTTCTTGTTTTGTTTTATTTTTGCTATCTTTTGTGAAAGACATTTATCAGAGATGTAGCGTAATACTCTGAAAGCATAGTTTCCAGGAAGGGAAGGAAGCATTGGGTCACAACACCACTAACACCCTTTTCCAGCAAACAAGCAAAGTGTGCTGATAACAAGGCTGGTGGTATGTGCTGTAGAGGAATGTGTGTCAATAGGGGAAATATGTGAACTAGCATTTGCTACTGAAGCTTCAGATTTTACAATACTTTTCCCTCCAGCAGGGGATGGTGAGATCCACTTTTGTTCAAAAGCAAACAGTATGGAAGCTAAAGAGAGACTCGTGGCAGGCTGTGCTACATAGGAATGGGAAGGGAGGCATGTAAAAGATCTTTTTCCCCCTGGCAATGAGCAAGAATCTGTTCTGTTAAATCAGGGACAATTCAGCTTGGCCTGGTTTTCCATTTTATCAGCATGGTATATCATGACTGTAAAGGCCAATTCTGATCCACTGTTAAAATTTTACCCTTGGAAGACAATCTTACTCGCCAATGAATATCATGACTCCCTTGCTAATTTCCAATTTCTGCAGAAGTGAAAGGGGACTGAGTCTGGCACATTTGTGATGCAGATTCTATTAATCAAGCCAACTATTTGTTTTTGCATGCTACAAGGAATAGTAGGTGTGCACCTACTTCTGTCCCATTGATATTGATCAGATATGGGAGTGCCTGTAGCTCATCTGGGCACCTCCTTTTAGAGAGCAAAGGGACTGTGTGTTACATTTGATGCTAAAAGTTTCACTTTGAGTGACGAACACACGGTTCAGAGGGATTTCTGCCCCAAATTGGATGCCATGTGGCATGTGTGGTTTTGTACATTGACAGTACCCCTTTTTCTATGTGGCCATGCAGACTTTGCAACTGTGCCTTGGGCTGCTTGCAAGAATTATCCAAACAGGTCACTGTAGCCACACTTGTTTGAATAGGTTCAGAGATCTAAGTACTAGAGGTCAGTGTCATCCATTGTAGGAAAGCATGAATGTGTTCTGTGATGAAATGAGAAAACGGTGGATTTGTTTCCCGTTCAGGAAATTGCAAGAATGCAAACAGGAAGTCAGTCAGGGATGCACTGATGGACTGTGGCGCCAAAGATCTGGTAAAAATGATACATGTCTACAAGTTGGTAGCATTGCATATTTGCATAGAACTTTCAGCACTTAGGCACTTACTAGCTCAGTTCCAATTCTCCTGCTGCACAAGTGCTAAAGTCAGTTCCAATGGCAAAGTTCTTTGTTTTCAGGCTTTTCCATACCATGTATTTTTTTTAGGGGGGAGCTGAACAAAATTTACAACTATCTATCTATCTCAGCCCTAGGAAGGAGGCAATGGCAAACCACTTCCGAAAAACCTTGCCAAGAAAACGGCAGGGACTTGTCCAGGCAGTCTCCGAGAATCAGACACGATTGAACGGATTAAAAAAAATATATCTATCTATCTATCTACACATGCACACACACACTAAGGAGACCATCAGAAAAGGTAGGAAGGAGCCAGGCCATTGCTTCAGTACTGTTATACTTGAGTACAGGTTAAATAGGAGGAGGAAGGAGTATTAGGCATGTCCCCTGCCTTGAGTTATTTATAAAAATAATAAAGGCGAGATACAAAATCTAAAAACAAAACAAAACTTGATCAGATTGCTGGAAATCCCCTTCCCTGTCCCTCTGTCAGAAAAAGACCAATTCAAATGTTGATAAATGGCGTATCAGTAAGAACACTCTCTGTTCCAGCAGAACTTCCTCCTCCGTAATTTCCACATTATTTCCCTATTGTCACTACCCTGAACAGATCCAGAGTTTATCATTTGTAATCTATCATCCCCTTCCTCCCCCATAAGAGAAAGAAAAAACCTCAAGCTGGAGACCAGGGCTCTCCTCCTGGTTTATCTTTCCAACTATCCTAAAGATAAGAGTCCCCTTTGGGGGAGATGGGGCGGTAATAGAAATTGAAAAATAAATAAATAAATAAATAAATAAATAAATAAATAAATAAGCAAGCAAGCAAGCAAGCAAGCAAGCAAGCAAGCAAGCAAGCAAGCAAGCAAGCAATGCTTGCCTAGTACTTTTCACCGCTCTGCAGGAATCTGAATTTTGTCTCCCTGGCAAGGCAATCTAAGCACTGTAATACATACTGTAAGTACTGTACAACAAAACACAAATTTCCTGCACAACATACGGTTTAGCCTTAAGAAAAAGCATCATTGTCACTGAACAAGGTTATTGCTGCCCCTCTCCTCCTCTTCTGTACCCCCCCAACCCAGTTATAATTCATCATGTGAGAATGAGACACATCCTGGTCTTGGCACTGGTTGACAGTTTACACAACTGATCCATGGCCTATGTGTGTTATTAAAATATTGATTTTGATGATTGGGTAAGTACATTGTTTACACATTGATGAAAACTGATTTTAATTGAAGTAAACTGATCCCCAGTACACATGTTTGTATCTTTCCTCCAAGGAGAAAAGAATTAGGGTCAGATTAGAATAATGCAGGATGTTTCTGATCTGGGCATCTCTTGCTTAAAGAAAGAATTTGTTTTTAAAAAGTTACTGCTTAAAGGAAGGCAAATTAGAAGTTTTCAAATATTTGAAGCAGAAGATGGGACAGCTTTGTTCTTCATTGTTTAAGATGGTATGACTAACTAATAAGGAAATAATTTCTAGCTAAGTATTAGGAAAAAACAGTTTAATAGTGGGGTGGAATGCCCTGGGAATTCATGGTACTTAACCAGAAACTATGTAGTCATCTGTCAAAGATGTTGTAGTTGCAAGATTCCTGCACTGGTTCCAAGGGTTGGACAAGGTGACCTCCAATGTACTTTACATCTCTAAAATGTTATGACTGCACTAGCTCCAAACATCTGCTTTGAAAGTCAAAATAATAGTATTGCGGTGGTAACCCTTCCCTCCCTGAAAACCAGCTCCAACATCTCAAATATGGGGAACCATGCTAGCACAAAGTCCAAAGATGGAGTCTACATTCTGTGACTGATGGTTTTCAGTTCTTCAGAGTGTTCAGTCCTAGTCCAGAAATCACTTCAGCCGTTGACATGAGGGCAGGGGATGAGGGGATAACTTGCATACCTGGGAAAGTTACTATTTACATAAAAATATAAAGAGAAAGAGAAGCAGGTTGGTATAGTGGTTAAAGATGCAGCACTAGAACTTGGGGGATGAGTTTTAGCCCTGCCTTGGGCACAAAAGCCAAGTGAGTGACTTTGGGCTGGTCACTCTCCCTCAGCCCTAGGAAGAATGCAAGAGCAAACCACTTCTGAAAATGTTGCCAAGAAAATTGTGTGGACTTGGCCATATAGTTGCCAGGAGTCAAGACTGACTGACTGAATGTTGCATTATAAGGACTAAGAGGAATAGGTGAAATATGCTGGAAAAACAATTGCTCATTTGGAGAGATAATCCAGGAGGCCAGGGGTCTCTATGGGGGGTGTCAAAAAAGTCAAGATGGCATCTGCATGTACATGATTGAAGCCCTGCCTCTTTTTTACATGGGTCACACATGCATCACACATAAAAAGATGGGGATGCGGCTTTGATCCATGATCACAACCACCATTTTGACTTTTTTTTACTATCCCTACCTCCCAACACCCTGAAGCCAGCTTTCCTAATCACTGATAATCCCACAAACCAAGATGGTCAGCAGCTATCTTTTAATATTGTAGGTCTGTGTGGAGGTTAGGCATATCAGCAATTTTTTGCAGAGATGGATGCCATTCAATAGGCATGAAATCTATTTCATGCCTATTGAAATACATAATAATATCACTTAACTTTTGTAAAATACTTTTAAGTGCTAACAGTGCTTTGGAAACATTAACTCCTTATAATCCTTACAACTCTGTAAGGCTAGTCAGTATCATTAACTCTTCTATTGCAGAGGACAGGTAGGTTAAAGCAAGAGGCAGAGAGCATAAGGCCACCGAGTGCCATCATGGCAGAAGCAAAATTCAAATCCGAGAATTTTTGACCTTAGCTTAAGCCAGAGCTTTCCAAATGGTGTGTCAGGACACGTTAGTGTGTCGGCTGCAGTGTCTGGGTGTGTCACGGCTGCTGCTGCCTCCTGGCTGCCACGCAGGTCCTAGTGCCTGCCTTGTGCCTTGCTGCCTCCAAACCTGCTGTGATTCCACGCAGGTTCTAGTGCCTGCCTTGTGCCCTGCTGTAAGAGTGTGTCGCGAAATGATGCCCTGCTGTAAGAGTGTGTTGCGAACTCATGCATGTCTAAAAAGTGTGTCATCAACACGAAAAGTTTGGAAAGCTCTGGCTTAAGCCCTCTGCCACTATGCTGCAATAGCCTCTGGCGTTGGTCATTTGGAAGGAAGAAAAAAATTCAGTTTGCTACAGGGGCTCCTTTGATTTTTTAATAACTGAAACATACCACCAAGATGACACAAATCTGTGGCTGAATGGGTGGGTAGATCTCTCTTTCTCTTTCTCTTTCTCTTTTTCTCTTTCTCTTTCTCTTTCTCTTTCTCTTTCTCTTTCTCTTTCTCTTTCTCTTTCTCTTTCTCTTTCTCTTTCTCTTTCTCTTTCTCTTTCTCTTTCTCTTTCTCTCTTTCTCTTTCTCTTTCTCTCACACCACACTGGACCAGAACTTCTGTTGAAGAAAAAAGAAATTCTAAAAGCCAAAATCATCCTTTGGGAATTTTTTGTACAAATCATTTTGTAATTTCCAACAGCCTTTCCCCTAAATTTGCCCCTAAATTGTCACAGCTTCTTTGAAAGGACCCAAGAGAGCATCAAAATTGATAGTATTTATGCAAGAAAATGTGTAAACAAAATGTGTGCCATAAAGAAGTGAAAATTTTAACTGTCATACTGTGAGGTTCTTCTACTGTGAGTTACATACGTTACTTCAAAGATCACGCAAAGCGCACGTGTTTGAAGGCTAACGATTTATTGTACACACAGGATTAACACTAAGAAAGACTAAGATGGCTCACGGAAGTGTGCTTGGGCTTTTAAGCTATCCTGCTGGGCTCCCGCCCCCCTCCCCACCGTGGCTTTCCCCGGGTTGGCTCAGGTGGTCTTAGTGGGGTCAAATGTCCATCCTCCCCTCGGCATGTGTGATTGTCGTATTTCCGCTTTCTTCCCGGGTCTGTTGTCTCCTCTTGTCAATTACGTTCGTCTCTTTCCTCCTGCGCTCATCAGCTGTATGGCGGGACTCTGGGAGCCATACCAGAGTTCTGACATGCCTCCGGCCCAAGATTTTCTCCCCACCCCCTTTGTCTATTCCGCTCCGGTGGCTCTTTCATTGAGCGGTTGTTCGCTTTCCTGTAATGAAACACAACAATATTAGTATGTAGCTCAGTGGGGTTTTTCAGGGAATGTGCGGTGGAACTGCTTAATTAGTTTTGGTGCTTGCATATGTCGGGCCGCCACCCATTCCTTGAACCTGACTGGTAAATGTTGCCATTTGACCAAGTATTGGAGTTGTCCTCTGTGCCATCGTGAGTCAAAGATGTTGTCAATCTCAAAATGTGGTTCCCCATTTACGATAGTCGCTGTTGGTTCTGGGGCTTCCGGGTGCCATTGGTCAGATGGGTGATATTGTTTTAATAAGCTTATGTGGAATACCGGGTGGACCTTCTTCAGTGACTTGGGGAGTTGTAGTCTTGCCGTCACTGGGTTAATTACTTTTGTTATAACAAATGGTCCGATGAATCTTGGAGCTAGTTTTCGTGATGCCTGTGTTGAGCGTAGGTTTTTTGTTGAGAGATAGACCCTATCCCCCTCTTTAAGTTCCCACTCTGTTGTTCTTTTCTTGTCTGCATACTTTTTGTATGTAGCCTTTGCTTCCTGTAATGTTTGGAGCATTATTGGCCAGTTGCTGGTAATTTTCTTGATCCACTCATCTGCTTGTAACGGTCCATGCGTCTTTTCTCTGCTGATTATAGCCACTTCTGGGATGTTGGTGAAGTCTTGTCCTGTAGCTATTTTAAATGGCGTGAATCCGGTGCTCTGGTGTATTGCATTGTTGTATGCCACTTCTGCGAATGGCAACTCCGCCCAGTCATTTTGTTGGTAGCTTATGTAACACCGGAGATATTGTTCGAGTATTGATACTAGGCGTTCTGACGCTCCGTCTGTGCACGGATGGAACGCACTGCTCAGTCCTTGTTCTGATCCAATTAGTTTTAAGAACTCGCTCCAGAATTTTGATGTAAATGTGCTGCCACGATCGCTAATGATTCGTTCGGGTGCTCCGTGTAATCGGTAGATGTTCTGAACGAAAAGTTTGGCCATCGTTGGTGCTGTTGGGATCCCGTTGCATGCGATAAAGTGGGCTTGCTTAGAGAAGAGGTCTGTTAACACCCAAATTGCCGTTTTGCGTTTGCTCTCGGGCAAGAGAGCAAACGCTCTCTTGCCCTACGAAATCCATGGCGATCTGTCTCCATGGTTGTGTGGGGCTTGCCACATTTTGCAGCAATCCTGTAGGCTTTCCTATTGTCCGTTTCGCTGTGGCACAAGTTGGGCAAGATCTCACATAAGTCTTTACGTCTCTGCGCAGTGTCGGCCACCAGAATTTGCGTCTCGCTAGGTGGATGGTCTTGACAAAGCCGAAGTGCCCTGCTGTTTTGTGGTCATGGCTGTTCTCGAGTACTCGTTTTCTGACTGTTTCGGGTACATATAATTTGTCATGTTTCCACCATCTCCCATCCTGTTCTTGTAACGCATCTTTGTTTTCACCCCACCACGTGTCGTTTAGAATTGTGTTTTGTATTTCTGTTTCTAATGGGGGATTCTTAGCTTGCCTCTCCTTCTGTGCACGTGTGATTGCCAGGTGCCCCCCTTGTACGTTCAGTGGTTCTTGGTTGTTTGTTGTGGGTGTCTGGTTGTGTGGGAATAGTGATTCCGTGACTTCTTCTGTCTTCCCTTCATGTTGCAGTAGTCTTGACAACGCATCTGCCAAGTAGTTTTTGCCTCCTGGGAAGTACTTCAGCGAGAAGTTGAATCTGCTGAAAAACTCGTAATTGTTTGGGGTTTAGTTTTCTCGGGGCTTTTAGCGCCTCCAGGTTTTTATGGTCCGTCCATACCTCGAATGGCACGGGTGACCCTTCTGGAAGGTGTCTCCATGTGGCTAATGCGTGGCGGACAGCGAATGCTTCTTTTTCCCACACGTGCCAGCATTTTTCTGTGTCGCTGAACTTCTTGGAGATGTATGCACAGGGTCTCAATTTGTTCATTTCGTCAACTTGCAATAAAATTGACCCTATAGCATTATCGGAAGCGTCTGTATGAATTATAAATGGTTTATCGACCTCGGGGTGCTTTAGTATGGGTTCCTCTGTGAAGAGGGCCTTGAGTTTGTCGAAGGCTTCCTGGCACTCCGCCGTCCACTTGATTTTGGTACTAGCTCGTTTCATGTTTGGTTTAGTCCCATTTTTTCCTGTTTTCAGCAAGTCAGTTAGCAGCAGTGCGATCTGCGCGAACTTGTTTATGAATTCCCTATAGAAATTGGCGAACCCAATGAAAGCCTGTAATTGCCTTCTGGTTCGCGGGGGTTCCCACCCCAGGACTGCCTGTACCTTGGCGGGGTCCATTTCGATGCCCTTGTGCGATATGCGGAAGCCCAGGAAGTCTAGTTTTTCTTTGTTAAACTCGCACTTGCTTAGTTTAACGTATAGTTTTGCTTTGAGTAGTTTTTTGAGTACTGCCAGTACTAATTGTTCATGTTCTTCCCTGTTCTCTGAAAAAATGAGAATGTCGTCTAAATAAACAATGACCCCCTGTTATAAGAATTCATACAGGACTTCATTGATTAATTTCATAAATATGCCTGGTCCCCCCGCAATACCGAATGGGAGGATGCGGTATTGAAATGAACCCAGGGGACAGTTAAAAGCTGTTTTCCATTCGTCCCCCTCTCTTATTCTGACTCTGTAATAAGCCTCCCTCAGGTCCAATTTCGTGAAGATTTTCCCTTTTGCTAGTTGTGCCATCATGTCTTTCAGCAATGGTAAGGGGTATTGGTTAGTAACCAATATGGCATTCAGTCCCCTGTAATTGGTACATAATCGAAGGGATCCATCTTTTTTCTTTCTGAATAGGACCGGGGCTGCCAGGGGGGAGTTAGCCGGTTCAATGAACCCACACGCCAGATTTTTGTCTATGAACTTGCGAAGTTCTTGTAGTTCCCTCTGGGTCATTGCATACATTTTTGGTTTGGGGAATGTGGCTCCCGGTATGAGTTCTATGGCACAGTCTGTCTGCCGGTGGGGTGGTAGTTGCTCGCATTCATCTTTGCCGAAAACCTCTCTTACCAGGTTAAAGCACTTTGGGAATGTTGTTGTCTCCCCCTGTTGCGTCTCCACCCCCCTCACGATCCCAGCTGCCCCTATTTCTGTTCCATTATTGGTTTCATTGTGGTACTGTCCGTCTATAAACTCCATTTCTCCCGACACCCAATCGATCTGGGGGTTCCTTTCCCTCAGCCATTTAAGCCCCAGCACAATCGGTTGTGTTGATATGGGGGCCACAATGAACTGTAGGGTCTCCACGTGCGTGCCGATCGACATTTTTACTGCTTCTGTGAAGTGCCCCACTGGCCCCCCCTTCATTTCCGACCCATCTAGTTGGCAAAACGTGATAGGTGATTTTAATTTGAATAATTTAAGTCCCAAGTCAATTGCTATTGATGGGTGCATCAGGCATCTCGAGTAAATTGATAGTATTTATGCAAGAAAATGTGTAAACAAAATGTGTGCCATAAAGAAGTGAAAATTTTAACTGTCATACTGTGAGGTTCTTCTACTGTGAGTTACATACGTTACTTCAAAGATCACGCAAAGCGCACGTGTTTGAAGGCTAACGATTTATTGTACACACAGGATTAACACTAAGAAAGACTAAGATGGCTCACGGAAGTGTGCTTGGGCTTTTATTTATTTATTTATTTTTATTTATTATTCAAATTTATTCCCCGCCCATCTCCCATGCAAGGGACTCTTTAAGCTATCCTGCTGGGCTCCCGCCCCCCTCCCCACCGTGGCTTTCCCCGGGTTGGCTCAGGTGGTCTTAGTGGGGTCAAATGTCCATCCTCCCCTCGGCATGTGTGATTGTCGTATTTCCGCTTTCTTCCCGGGTCTGTTGTCTCCTCTTGTCAATTACGTTCGTCTCTTTCCTCCTGCGCTCATCAGCTGTATGGCGGGACTCTGGGAGCCATACCAGAGTTCTGACACATACGTACCTACATGCCTACAACTATATATAGGATGTAGAATAAAGATATGCACATGGGAACTTCCCCCTATTTTCAGTTTAGAAGTTGAACCCTACACCAGAAGCATAGAAGGTGGGGCAATACAAACAACTGAACAAATAACCTTTATTGCATGCTCATCTCTGAATATCAGCTCAATGTGTCCTATAAGACATGGAGAATACCCAGTGCTCTTATGCTCTTGCAGAATGGCAGCAACGCAATGCAAAGAGTCAAACTCTGGCTGCTCTGCAACTGCCATAGAGACAGTTCTTGTGTTCTTCTATGTTGGGAGAAATGCACCCGTGAGTGCGTGTCTTCCACCCTTTGGTTAGGAAATTAGGGGTTTGCAAGGGCTGAATTTATTTTTTAATTGGAGCAACTTGCAAGCCCTATGGGTTGTGGTATGCAAAAGATCAGTATTCCTGAAAGACCAGTTGAAACTTCTTCTAGATTAGGAATCAGCATTTGGGGGGGGGGGGGTTTCTTACAACATCATCAGAATGGGCAGACCAAAGTTTGTTTAAAGAATTATGCGGGTTTGGAGCATAGCTTTATGGTTGGAAGGTTTTAAGCAGTGAATTGATGATTTAACATCCCTCCCCCATTTTGTGATGAAGCAAACAATGTTTTCATATATCTGCTTACTGAGCTTGGCATATATGCAGATTCCCATATAGTTAATAGACACAACACAGCAATAAAAAGTGAGCTCTACTTAGTTGCTATAAAAGAACTAGAGCAACATACAATAGAGAAGGATCTGGGTCATTCTGAGCTAGATGTAAACTGTCTTTTACCATGATCTAAAGAGCTATACGAGGGGCGTGGTGGCTCAGCGGGTAAGACGCCAGGCTTGTCATTTGGAAGATCGCAAGTTCGGAGGTTCGAATCCCTAGCCCTGCGTGCGGAGTGAGCTCCCGCACTAGCTCCAGCTCTTGCCAACCTAGCAATTCGAAAACATGCAAATGCAAGTAGATGAATAGGTACCACTTCGGTGGGTAGGTAACAGCGTTCCACGCGCGTCATGCGGGCACATGACCATGGAAGTGTCTTTGGACAACGCTGGCTCTTCGGCTAAGAAACGGAGATGAGCACCGGCCCCTAGAGTCGGACACGACTGCACAACTGTGTGGGGGGAACCTTTACCTTAAAAGAGCTATAGTGGTCTAAACCAGGAAATATTTTGGGTGCATAAATAGCTTCTTTATCTTACTGTCTCAAAATTTGGAACCAGCAGTGATGAAATAATATTCTCATTGCCCCAAGTATAACTAAGGGTTTGTCTTCAGAATCTACACTTTTGAAGTGTATTTGTCCTGACTTTGGGCGTAGAAATAACACGCTGAGGCTGGAATCAAGCTCTAGTGATTTATTATCCTACTACCCTTACAGAATCCAGCTAAACTGATACGGCTTGACAAAGCCCATAGATAGAGTCCAGAATCCAGGGCGGGGCTTTCTTGAGTCTCTTGGGAGGGAAAGATAGATTCTCAGTACTACGCATGCGTTTCCCTTCCTGGAGGGAGCCACCTCCATCTCTGCCCATTATCTCCCTGACAGTATTCAACCAGGCCAAGACTAAGCAGACTGTATTTCCTGCAGACAGATGTCCTTCTGTGTCCTTAGTTGCTCAGTGACACTGATGGTGTGAATTCTGAATTCTTGTTAAAGTATTTCTTTCTGTTTGTTCTCGTATGGCTTCGCAATACAACCTTGATCATAACTCATTCTCTCTGGTTTCTTCCTTTAAATATTGGAAAGGATCTCTGCTTGTTGAAGAGAGGATGCTCCTGAAATTACAATAATCACCAAAGCAATATCAGCATTATTAGACATCTTGAATGGGCATGTCCCCAACCCCGGTTTTTGCAGTTCCTAGAAGTCTCTTTCATTGTACTGCAGAATTTTGGTTTCCCAACCTTAACCCAGTTTAAAGAGATTCCCCTTAACCCTCCCCAAACTGAGAAATACTGACAGTACCCACATGCATGATATAGTCCCATCCACTTTGTATTTTCATTCTATATGTTGAGATTCCCCAAAAAGCTCACACACCAGCCTTTACCCTAGAACCTCAACCTCAGATTATAAACACATACATTATTATAAATTAGTAAAAGCCTGCTTTGAAAAACTTACAATCTAACAGTTGACAAGACAGTAGTATTAATTTGTACAGTTAAACCAAATAATGTAGATTGATTACAAGAATGGAAAAAAGCAGCTCTTTCATCAACCATCACCTAATGTTCCAGAGAGGTAAAGCAATAAAATAGTTTCCTAGTGAGCAGGAAGTTCCCTTTTCTCAAAGGTAGATAATGATTGCAAAAGAAGATTTGGAGAGGTGTCAACATCAGCTCTCTATTGTCATCCATTTGTGGAATTTTACAGAGAGTTCAAATTGTCTTCCAAATGAGGGTGCATGATCAGTTTTTGTTGTTTATTCGTTCAGTCACTTCCGACTCTTCGTGACTTCATGGACCAGCCCACGCCAGAGCTTCCTGTCGGCCGTCACCATCCCCAGCTCCCGCACGGTCGAGTCCGTCACCTCCAGAATGTCATCCATCCATCTTGCCCTTGGTCGGCCCCTCTTCCTTTTGCCTTCCACTTTCCCTAGCATCAGCTTCTTCTCCAGGGTATCTTGTCTTCTCATTATGTGGCCAAAGTACTTCAGTTTTGCCTTTAATATCATTCCCTCAAGTGAGCAGTCTGGCTTGATTTCCTGGAGTATGGACTGGTTTGATCTTCTTGCAGTCCAAGGCACTCTCAGAATTTCCCTCCAACACCACAGTTCAAAAGCATCTATCTTCCTTTGCTCAGCCTTCCTTATGGTCCAGCTCTCACAGCCATACGTTACTACAGGGAATACCATTGCTTTAACTATGCCCCCTCCTTTCTGTTAATTCCATGACATTATAAGTGTGAGCAACTTCAATAGCCCTGTGTATATAGATGGAGAAATGCTGTTTCGAGGCAGCGAGTGCCTCTTCTGAATCAGCAGCGTATTGCCAACTTGGCGCTTGAAGGGGTGGCCTGTACTCTCACTGGAAGGGAGTCTTGTCTCACCCCAACTCATACCTTCAGGGATCCCATTATAATGACCCGATTAGGTAAAGGAGTACAAAGGCTGAAATGTTAGCACAAAGGCATGAGAGGTATTGGAGGCAAAGGAGGGGATATTTTTTTTTTTATTTTTTTTATTTTATATCCCGCCTTTATTATTTTTATAAATAACTCAAGGCGGCGAACATACCAAATACTCCTTCCTCCTATTTTCCCCACAACAACAACCCTGTGAGGTGAGTTGGGCTGAGAGAGAGTGACTGGCCCAAGGTCACCCAGCCGGCTTTCATGTCTAAGGCGGGACTAGAACTCTGTCTCCTGGTTTCCCATTGGCTCCTTCCTAGGGCTGAGAGAGAGAGTGACTGGCCCAAGGTCACCCAGCCGGCTTTCATGCCTAAGGCGGGACTAGAACTCTCAGTCTCCTGGTTTCCCATTGGCTCCTTCCTAGGGCTGAGTGTGTGTGTGACTGGCCCAAGGTCACCCAGCCGGCTTTCATGCCTAAGGCGGGACTAGAACTCACAGACTCCTGGTTTCTAGCCCATTGCCTTAACCACTAGACCAAACTGGCTTAAACTGGTGTATGAGAGTATTGGAGGTAAAGAGGGGGAAGGGGGCTGTTTTGATATCAATTTCAGGGGGCAGGAGAAGATGCTGATTTGGTCATTGCCAAATAAAGTGCCAATTGGCTGGCAGTGCTCTGTGTTCAGTCCTTGGCCAGAAAGGGCAAGCAAGACTTGATTGGTAGTTCTCTGTGTGTGACCATTATGTGCTGATACCCAAATACAGCTGAAAATAGTAAAAAAAAATTCAATTCAGTCTCAAGTGCATTTTAAACTGGGTTCAGAGGGATGGGAGATAGAAAAGGTGGCTTTTCAAATTATCCTTAGATAGAATGTGATTCTATATCCAAGGAAGGGGTCTTTTTCTATCAAATAAACAAATGGATACATAACTTAAGTGAATAATCTAAATCTTTTCCCTTCTGATTGAATTCATGCACCAATTAAGAAAATGTATTAGTAAAGTAGCTTTATGCATTTAAAACAGTATGACGATATGATTTTTGCTTTAAGAATATGGCTATTTTGTGGAAAGCAGGGGAATTTTGCCCAAACATTAATTCAATCTGTACATCATAATCTGAAATCCAGATTATGACAAAAGTCATGGGTATAACTGCTAGAATATCTGTACAAATTTTCACCGAAGTACAGTATAACTTTTTAGGGTGATTAAAAAAAAGAATGAATATCTGAGGAATTATCATGCTCATTGTATTTAATGAATAAATGTGATTAAACTTTAAGTTACATTGGATTTATTGTTGCCCACCCATGCCTGTCCTGGCCCTGCCTAATTTTTTCTTAGAGGCTTCACATTAACTACATGCTTGGCCTTCACAGGGGGATCTGCAGGATATGGTAAAAAATATCAAGATGGCGGCCACAGCAAAGTGATCAAACCTCTGCCTGTTTTTTATGTGTAAAAAACAGACAGAGTTTCGATCACACAATTGTGGCTGCCATCTTGACATTTTTACCATGCTCTGCTGCCTATCTGGCCTTTGGTCTGAAAACCTTGCATCCCCTTGCTCTGCATCATTTCCTTGGATACCTGAATAGAAGGATGAAACTTTGGCCAGGCTGGTTTCATTTGAACTTGGCTGGGACGGAGAAACAGAGAGGATTCACTGATATCAGGGAGCTAAGAGAGGTGACAGAAGAAATATCGTATGCTGAAGGGGGCTGGCAAGAAGTACCTCTTTATCTCCCTAAACCTACTATTTCTTGTCTTAGTCGAAGGAGAGAGGGATACTGGTTTTGATCAAAACTCACTCAAGTGGAATGTGAAGTCGTGTGAACAGGAAACCAAAGTTATGAATACTAATACTACTTTTATTATAAGGTTACAGTAACAGTATCATGCAAGTCTGAATGCACCGCTCCCCTCCCTGCCTTTACATTCAAGAGAACTAGGGAGGGTCAGGTCTGAGGCGCTTTTTTCTCACAGTCCGTTACATCCAGATGTATATTATATATTAAACTATTCAAGACACTCCTTTTTGCCACAGCTTTTTCTAATATCCAGTGGGATGATTTCATCAGAAGAACAAACAATCCCACTTCCTGATGCAACAGGTTTGAAAAACCGATGCAGATGACAACACATACCCAAGGGCGTTCTTGGGTAGCTGTGGAAGGGAAAGACTACTCCAATAGCAATGCCTTAACAGGAATTCTGAGCATCCCTATCTCTCCAAGGAAATCACAGTTTGTGAGTGATTGCCTTTCCTCCAACTAAATTGCTATTGAATCAGCATCTGGCTTGTTTTGCCCAGGCAAAACTGTTGCTTTGGTTTCTACCCCCTGCACACTGCACCCTTGGGGTTTGGGTTCCTTCTATCTGTGCAGTAGTTAATCAGGTACAAGGAGGAAAGGAGAAAATGAGGGTGGGAAAAATGAAGCAACTGTTGTAACAGCATCCTGTATCTAGGAAACTAGCCTAGGGAATTCTCTTGTTTTGGCCCCGGAGCTGAGCAGGAGTCAGCCTCAGCTGGATGTTGCATAGTATTGTCACAGCATGCTGAGGGTCCAGTTCTCCCACTTGGAGGGGATCGTTGGATAGTGATTATGAGAGGCCAGGCATGATGCTCTGCTTGCTGGATTCTGTGCTGACATTTCAGAAGCATGTTTCAGTGAGGGAACATGCATGCATTGACACCTTGGGGCCATAGAGGGCTTCATTCTCTTTAGTCCTGCACGGTCATCGCTGGCTGGCAGCAGTTCTCCAGCAGTACCTGGACATGCCAACGGTTGAAGCTGGACCTGCATGTCAAGCGAGTGGTCTACAAGAGTCAAGCAGACAGCGTTTATTTTCCTATTGGGACAGAAAATCTGTTAGACGTCGAGAGGCAGCTGGCTCCTGCTCAGGGAAGCAGCCACTGTGAGGCTGGTAGGGGGCAGAGAAGAACCGGATGCCTGGCCAAAGGCCCCGGGGTTCCATTTTCACTTCCAGGATGGCAAAGGCTGTCCTTGTTCAATAGCATCTGGATGGGAGAATGAGAGGTGGCCAGGAACGGGCTGTGCTCAAGATGTCACATCCCAATGCCATAGCATTTGTACCAGATCACAGTGTACTAGCTTGCAATGTGACTATACAATGTCAATCAATTCCAGACAATGGGACCAGGCTGCTTCCTCTCCCAGGCTCACATTGAGCAATAGGTCAAGTGCAAATGCCTTTCGCTGCTAGCTCCTGCTAATTCTCGGGCTCACCTTCCACTCACACTTCCACACTTCGCATTATTTTAGAAAGGCCCATAATATTTCAGTATTATGAGGAGAACAAGTCTATGCTGGATGCAAACAGCGAGCACCCACACATGGGCTTAAATGTCTCTGCATTGCCTCTGTGATTTTTCTGTGTTTGTGTTGCATTGTTTTACCTTTCATTTTTGAAATACTGCATTATTTTGTGAGTGTGCCGAACCCACTTAAAGCTGAAATAACAAATGTGTGTAAAAGAATATTCCACCCTCTCCTCTAAGGGATGTTTTAGTATTTGTCCATGTCAAGATAAAGTTACTCCAGCTTGCAGAATGCAAGTGCACAAATACAAAATATTGTGCAGGTTCGAGGGTTCCCTCCCAGCTTCATTGCCTTTCCACTTTAAGTTATGAATCAGTGTAGAGGTCAAGGAGCATGCAGAAGCAAAGCAGCAAGAAAGAGGAAGTATCGCACTTTTGATCAGATTTCCCACGGGACAGTTATGTTGTGCTCACTCCCATTGAATGGTATTAGTAATTAAACTGGGAGAATTACATGTTCATTCCCAAAGGAAAACTTTTGCTCAGCGTCCTCCTCCCCCTCTCTGCTGCTAATGACCCAATCCTTTTTTAGAATGGTCAAGCAGAAGAAAACATGTTCTCACGTGCCTTGCTTTCTCCATGTGACCTCCCAGGGAGCTTGGCTGGATTGAAGTAGAGTCAGAACACAAAAAGCTGAAAAAAAACTTTGCTGTATCTTCCTCCCCCAAGCCCATGATCTCTGGGACCGGTTTCCCTGCGGCGGCAGAGGAACAGGCTTTCCCATGATCAGGAAGGTCAGCATTCCTGCTTGTGCTCACAAAGCCAGGAATCTGGAAAATGCACCTGAGAAATGAGCAATTCCTTTCATTCCAGGAGGCGGTATGCAGAGAGGCAGAATGCTGCCCAGGGCAAGCTCAACTTCAGTTGGTCAAGAAGCAGAATCCCCATCTGCCCGACATGGAAAGACCTGCTTTTGTGAAGTGCTTTTGGAAAAGCTTGACTAGGAAAAGGAAATACTAGGAGATTCATTAGCTCTCAGTTCAGAGGAGCAGATGCTCCAGAGGGGACATGACAGCCACTTCCTAGCCTTGTCTGTTATGAATTGACCTATGCAGAGCTGTGCCATCAGCCCTTTGGTACTGCTGTATCAAAAGATAGTCCAATTATGTCATTTTTCATAAGGTCTGCAAACCTCTTTTCAATGGCAATGGCCCTTTTTTTTCTGCACACTGTTGGGTGTATTTCTAAGGAGAGGGTAGACAGTCAAGTATAGAAGTAAAGTAGCTATGCTAATAGCCTTTCCTTTAAAGACATATTGAGGGGAGACCTTTCTGTGTCTGGAAGCTGCACTTTTAAATAATGTACTCTTTTCAGCAACCAAGGGTTGCAAAGGTGTTGGTAATACCACAACCATATCACTGGAGGAGGAATGGCCTCTGTTTGAGAGCCTTGTTTTAAAGAAAATAGATGGCATTAAGCTTCTCAGAGGCTTGAAACATGTCTCCCTTCTTATTTTCCAAGAGTTCCACAGGAGACAAAATCCATGAACCCTGGTGCCACAATCTCAGGCGCCATAATGAAGGACCTGGTAATCACAGGATGTGGCCTGTGTGCTCCCGATCAAGTGTAGCCTGGAAAAGTGGCTGCATTCAGCCTCCAAAGAATAAAACTAATAGGCCTAAATGAGTCAGCTGGGTGTCCCCTCAATGAGGTGCAGGGCAATGTATGTTCTTCACCTTGTTGAAACACTTTGGGGCATTCAAGGACCCCAGAGAAAGTAGAGAACCTTCTCTACTTTCCCAGTATCTCATTGGAAGCTCAATGGCAGCTTGGCTCCACATTTTACTACAGGGAAAGCCTTCTTCCTTTGGGAGACAACTTGGAAGAGGCACTTTGCTCCAAGTGTTATCAAAATAAAGTGTCTTTTCAAAGCTGGGCGGGGCTCTAAAACCAAACACAGAGTGAATGGTATGGAAAGGCAAAACAATCAAAATTTCCATTTCTCTCTCTTCATCTTGCTAAAAGTGGAGTCATCCAAGCAATTGACTGACAGCTGTTCCCGTGCCATGGTTCTGAATCCTTCCCCCTTTCATTTTTCCTGCTTCATCCAGCCCTGAGAATGATCCTTCCCAGAAAAATGTGTATATATGATAGTTGAACAGCTGCAAAATGTCCTACAGCTATTGGCTACAGAATGTAATTTCTGGGTCCTCGCAAGGATGGTCTCCAGCAGGTTTAGAGCTCTGGGAGACGAGGGAATAGCCATCTTGGTCAAACCACGGTTGGCACCTTTAAAAGAACACTGGGTTCGCATACTTCCTTTCCTAATCACTTCTGTACATAGCTTGCTAACTGCTTTTCAGCTGTTAGGAACCTTTGGATCGACAAGTTTTACAGCACCGGGTGAGTTTCCTTCAATCTTTAGTGAAAGAAGTTTTAAATACACGTTTAATGACTTTTTAAAAAAATCTTTTGGCGTAAACAACAAAAGGGTTATTAGAAAGTTTTGGAAAGTTACAAACAGACTAAGGGTTCAGATGGATTTGAAATAAGATTTTGGAATTAATCGTAAGAATCCTTCCCATGGGAAAATGCTTTTGTTTTGAATTATCTTAAAAAGAACATGATAGGAGGAGACTTTGAAGGTTGGACACTAGAGGGAACCAGAAGGAGCTAAAGATTACAATTAAGGAGAAGAATACTTAAATTTGACTTACTAATACAGAATGAAGCAAAATATTTTAACATTGGACATGCCGAAGGATATTTTTGAACAATGGACTCGGAAGTTAATTTTAAGAGTGTCTGCCTCTATAGATAGACTGTGTTTAAAAGATGTTATGGAAGTGGAACAAGTTATATCTGACAAGATTGAGACTGATCTGAAAGTGGACTTAGAAATGACAGACTACAAGAACGATATGGAAAAAGATGCTACACTGGACATACAAAAGAAACCGGCTGTCTTAATAATTAAAAAGGATATACAAATAACAAACCAAGAGAGTAACTTGGATAATTTTCCTATATTGGATTTACAAAAGAGGCTTGTTCAAGCTCTGAAGAATTTTGTGAGAAGGGACAAAGAAGATAATGAAAAGAAATCAAGTTCTTGGACATTATTTGAAGGGACTACAGATCAAGATTGTTAAAAGTAAAAGGAAGGAATATAAAGTTGGTTTATTTGATCAAGGTTAAAATAGATATGTTTCTTCAGATATTGATAGATGGGAGTCATTAAACCTCACCCTTTGGGGAAAGGTGAATTCTCTCAAAATGAATATTATTCAAAGATTAATTTATATTCTGAGAGGAACTCCAGTTCATATATCTGGAAAATATTTTCAGAAAATAAATTCTTTGTTTACAAATTTTTTTATGGGGTTTTCAATTCTAAGAATGTCTTTACAGAAAATGCAGTTACCAATTAATGAGGGAGGATTTGGTTTTCTGAATCTGCAGCTATATCATCAAGCTTACCTATTGTCAAGTGTTAAATACTGGAAGCCAACAATTGGTGTTTGTTTTCCAATTTGGGCAACTTTGGAATATACATATATAGCACCTTTGGTTGGATGGACAGTATTAGGAACTAAATACACTAGAACTCTAGTATCTCTGGAAACAATTATGTCAGTCAGAAAGCTATGGAATGGAATGTCTAATAAAAAAAGAGTCCACCCCTTTTCCCATGCTAAATTGACTTTATGGGGAAACCCAACATTAAAAATTGGGGAAAAGGTGGTGATATGGAAAATTTGGATGGAAGCGGGGATATTGACTGGACCAATTGATAGATATGAAGATGAATTTTTAACATTCGCTGTGTTAAGAGATAAATATCATCTATTAGATGTAACCCAATGGCAATATTTACAGCTACAACATTTGTTAACAACATTGTTTGGACCAGCATTTTCAGCTTCTGAGACACCTGAGATACAAGAACAACTTGTTAAAATCTTTAAAACTAAAAAACCTATTAGTTTTTATAGATATTTGTTATCAATAAATCAATTTGATATGCAGATGCTAAGAAATGAGTAGAATAAAGAATTAGAGGTTCTTGCCTAGACAATGGGAGAGCATTTTAACTTCTATAACAAGAGTGTCAATGGACCTTAAACTACGACTTATAAAAATGATATTTAGAATTTATTGGACTCTACCACATTTGTATAGAAAAGGACTAAGACAGCATTTTGTTGGGGATGTTATAAGGATAATGCTTCTTTAAAACACATGTTTTTACAATGTCGGCCACATGACTGTGGAAGCGTCTTCGGACAACGCTGGCTCTTCGGCTAACAAACGGAGATGAGCACCGGCCCCTAGAGTTGGACACGACCGCACAAATGTGCGGGGGGAACCTTTATTTATTTATTATTTATTTATTATTTGGATTTATCTCCGCCCATCTCTACCGTGGTAGACTCTGGGCGGTTTACAACCACAATATAAAAGATAAAACCTATACATGTAAAACAACTATAAAAATAAAAAATAAGAATCCAAAAGATGGTCTGTTCTTAAAAGGAGGGAAACCACTAAGCCAACCACCCCCAGGAGGAACTATCATTTCCTTCACTCCAGGCACGGTGGCAGAGCCAGGTCTTCAAGGACTTCCTAAAGGCCAGGAGCGAGGGTGCCAGTCTCACCTCAGGGGGCAAGTTATCCCACAGGGCGGGTGCTATTGCAGAGAAGGCACGCCTCCTGGACCCCGCTAGATGGAATTCTTTTGATGAAGGGATCCGAAGCATGCCCTCCCTGCATGATCGGGTGGTGCGGGTGGATATGGTCGGGACAAGACGGTCCCTCATATACCCTTGTCCCATGCCATGTAGGGCTTTAAAGGTGATAACCAACACCTTGAATTGGATCGGGAAGCAAACTGGTACCCAATGCAGCTCACGGAGTAGCGGTGTTACATGTGCTGATCTTATAGCACCCATGACTACCCGTGCAGCCGCATTCTGGACCAGCTGAAGCTTCCGGATACTCTTCAAGGGTAGCCCTATGTAGAGTGCATTGCAATAATCTATATGGGAGATGACAAGGGCATGAGTGACTGTTCGGAGGGCCTCCTGATCCAGGAAGGGGTGCAACTGGTGCACAACCCGAAGCTGTGCAAAGGCCCTCCTGGCCACGACTGCCACCTGCTCCTCGAGCAGGAGTCGTGAGTCCAGGAGGACCCCCAAGTTTCGCACTGAATCTGAACGGGGTAGTGCCACCCCATCCAGAGTTAAAGATGACAACTTCCTGGAAATCGAGAGGCCATCAATCCACAGCCACTCCGTCTTACCAGGGTTCAGCTGAAGCCTGTTGTGCCCCATCCAGGCCCCTACAGCCTCCAGACACTGGGAAAGGGTGTCGACTGCAACACTTACTTCACCCGGGATGGAGATGTACAACTGGGTATCATCAGCGTACTGGTGATACCTCATCCCATGGTGACGGATGATCTTACCCAGCGGCTGCATATAGATGTTAAATAGGAGAGGAGAGAGAACCGAACCCTGCGGCACCCCACACAAGAGGGGTCGAGGGTCAGATCTCTCCTCTTACCACCGATTGGGAACGGTCGTGGAGAAAGGAGGCGAACCAGCGTAAAACAACGCCCACCCCCAATTCCCTGAGCCGCCCCAAAAGGATACCGTGGTCATCCATTTGATACCAACGGTATCAAAAGCCGCTGAGAGGTCCAAGAGAGTGAGAATGGATGCACAATGGATGAACCTTTACCTTTATACCTTCTAAGTTTTGGAAGAAAGTAGAGTTGGACACGACTGCACAAATGTGCGGGGGGAACCTTTACCTTTACCTTTAGTGGATTATATAAATGTGACTGTGTAACAAAAGCTAAAATTTTCAGAGGATAATATTCTCTTGAATTACATACCTAGTGCATGGAATTTGACAACGTAAATGGATTCTCCGTGCCCTTACTATGGCCAAAAGACTGATATTGAAGTCTTGGAAAGCTAAATGTATGGCCCCATTCAGTCAATGGATTGAAGACCTGATTACACTTGCCACCTATGAGCAGATTGCCTATAGTCGTAGACTTTGTATGGACAACTACAATGAAATATGGGACTCATTTATACAAAATACAGTAGGTTAAAAAAAACATGATAGTTATATAAGTGTATTAGAAATAAATACATACATTCTTGTATAATATTTGCATTAGATAAGTATATATATAGAATTGAAACTGCTTACTGTTAAAATGATATATTATACTTTTTTTTTCTTTCTGATGTATTTTTTTCACCTTTTTTAAAAAGATCAAACTCCAAAACACAAGGAAAGCAATGTAGTGTATGCAATCCAGTGCAGTGAGGAGTGCTCTGAACTCTACATTGGAGAAACCAAACAACCTTTGTACAGGAGGATGGCCCAACACAGGAGAAGTAACACCACAGGACCAGAGTCAGCAGTTTATCTTCATCTAAAGGAAAAAGGACACTCATTTGAGGACATTAATGTTCACATTTTAGACAGAGAAGATAGGTGGTTTGAGAGAGGGATCAAGGAATCCATTTATGCCAACTTGGAAAATCCTTCCTTGAATAGAGGTGGGGGCCTCAGGCATAACCTTTCCCCTATCTTCCTTCCTGCTTTGTCTTCTGTGCCTAGGAAGATTAAGACCATTTTGCAAGCTCAACAGCAGCAGGGTAATCTTAACGATCCTCCTTTAGATGATAAAGGGACTTAGTAATAAACATCTCAAAATAACCATGACCTAGCCCCAGGTGCAAGGTCACACAGCCACCCTAGAAACATATTTAAGGATTCCCTTACTAACTTTACTCAGACTGAAGAAGCTCCTTGGATAAGGAGTGAAACGTTTCTACTGAGAAAATAGAAATCCAGTTGACATGATTCAAGCCACAGATTAAAAAGCACTTGTTCTGCGTTTTCTTTTTTTTCTTTGACAATGTATGTATTTCTATCATGATTTTCTTTGTGTTGTGTTCCTTTTTTTCTTTCTTTTTCTGTTACTATTTTAAAAGCAATAAAAAATAATAAAAAGTTAAAATAGATATGTTATCTCTGGTAACCCTTAATGGATTTTTGCTGTTCAGGACTGAAATGACTAGGCTTTAAGGATTTGTTTATAGATAAGAGATGGGATATGGGAAGAAGAGATAATCTGTTTTATTTTAAGAGAAGGTGATAAGTTACTAAAATTGTTTATACTTGTGATGAAGGGGGAGGTCATTTCTTTATATATTTCTATATATTTCTTTTCTTTTTCTTTACTATATTCTTATTTTTTTCTTTCTTTTCTATTTTTCTTTCTATTTTTTTCTTTTCTGCACTTTCTATTTTTTCTTTTTATTCTTTTCTTTTTTAGTCTGTATTAGTTTGTATTTTTTAATTGTAATTTTTAATAAAATTATAATAAAATTAAAAAATGTAATTTCTGGGGAATCTCAGCTTTCCTTTATTTCTTTTTAAGTAAATGTTATAAAAGTTATGGTTGCAAGACATAGGCTCCAAAGTGGGAAACAGTCCAGTTGAAATCTTAAGAAATTAAAGGCTTTTTAGTGGATGAGACTGCCTACAGTCATATGAGGCACTACAGTTCCTTGTGTAGTTCTCTGTCTCTTTCTTGAATTAGGAAAAGTGGAAATGATTATATTCAGTGGGACAACTCATGCATATTTACACAATTACCAGAATTCAACGTGTTTCTGCTTCTGCTGCAGAATTTGGACCCCACTGGTTCAGAATCAAAAGTTTTCACCAACCCTGCTTATAACAGCAGCATAGAAAAACTGCATTGAGGGATATGTGTGTGATTTCTGTAATAGCACTATAATGGGCAATAAGACACTGAACTGAACTCATGGTAAGAAAAGTGTCATTATTACAACACTCTTTATCCTGTGTGTCCTTCTAAAATCCCAAATAGAAACTATCTCACATCTAAACCACCAGAGAAAAAAATAGCTCAGTGAGAAATTCTGGGGACAAGGTGGAAGTTTCTGGAGGAAGTTTTCAATAAAGTGGCTTTCAGAAGAACAAGCTAGATGACGTAGGAAAGACTGAAACCACTCAGTTCTTAGAGGGCGCATATCGTCTGCAAATCCAGTCTTGAAAGAACTTGAAGTCAGCCGCAAAGCCACTGATTGGTTTTAAGAAATCTTTAGACCAAGACTTTCATTGCATGTTAGTGTCAGGTTTCATGTATCAGGCAGCTGCCTGCATTGTACCAACATAGCTCTACAAGACCATGTTTATTCAGGCCTTGGATGCATTCTCAGGATATGACATTTCTCTTTTGACCCTCCTAGTTAATTAGTATTTAAAATCTAATTCTCTCCCCCACCCTTACCACAATATCCAGATTGCCTTTAATATGGCTGGGTGAGGCAAAAGTCCCTCCAACCCTGAAGAGATAGATTAATTTGACTTCTTGTTGTCAATCCATGCTAACTTCTAATAACCACAGCAAGGTCTCCAAGGTCTTTACAGATTGATCACTTTCTAAATTATGATTTTATCATGCAAGGAATGCAACTGAATGGGACTTGCTAGAGTTCCAAAGTGAAATAGTAAAGATCTTCAAAGGGGTTCTTCACTTTCTGGGAGATGCAAGTGATACATACGCCCCTTTGAAGCAACTCCACAAAGCTGCTCCCTATTTCAGATGGTAAGAGGCTTTTGTCAAGGCAAAGTTTTCAAGATTCTTTGAGGAACTTGCTGAACTGCAGTAGAGCAAGGTGTGTTGCAAGGTGAAATGCCTCACTGAGGGTGGATCGTCTATTCCAAACATTTTTGCCAAATCAGAGCTTTGCTAAGAAATTATGTTTCTTCTCTTTGAAACAAAGTATGTTATTTGTTTCTATGTTTCTTTTGGCATCTGCATGTGCAATACACTGAAAAAGCTTTGTGGACTCACAAAGGGTTGGTAGTACTGGGGTGGCTTAATTAAAAGGAAGATAGGGCTCCCACACCATTAAGAAGACATTTCCAGCTATTCCACTAGTTGTGCAAGATGCAGTTCTGTTTTCCTTTGCATTTGCCCACACTGGCCAATGGGCTGTTCTTCACCATATGCCCTGGCAACTTCCTTTCTCTTCCATGTCTTCATGACATTGCCTTCATCTCAGCCCAGCCCATATCTGAGGCATCTTAAAGCTTTCTAGTTTTAATCTTAAATTTTTGCCATGGACATGATCTAGCATGATTCATCACTTAAATGTTCAGTGATAGTCAGGCGTTGGGATCTGCCCAGATTTTATTGGCCACTTTAGGATGCTATAAGCATGCAGGGCACAGTTCTCCAAGGCCATTTTGGCTTGGGCTGCAGGAGAGGCCTGATATCTGGCTTCTGAAGAATCATCTGTCTACATAATACCTAACCAGCACTTTCCATGGCACTTAGCAGGTCTTAAACATGGCTTTAGTGCTCTTCTGTAAGAGCATAATCCTGTGCTAGGAAAGAGAACTGGGTTCTACCAGCAATATTCATCGTTGATTTTTAAAAGTTTAAGGAGTTTCATATAGCCATATTTTTTACTTTAAAAAAAAATCTCTGAGGACCCACACAAGAAAAGCACTATACATGTGTTCAGAAATAGCCTGGTTGATGGGTTATAGTACAGGTGTGAAGAGTTGTGAAGAGCATCAAGAGAGCTCCCTCCCACATCACCCTGTTCTTTCCACCATGGCACTTGCCACCCACCTGTTCGTTGGACAACAGGTAGCTAAGCCCACCATTCTAAGCATCAGTCTAAACTCACCCCACCCCCCACCCCCATTAGAAAGAGTGACTGGTGACTGTTATCCTGCCAGCAGGTGAAGCTTGGTCAGAGGGAAAATCCAGCAACGTGTTCCTTTAATTTGGCTGGCAAGAGGGATTGACAATAGGGACAGCACAATATATGCTGCCATATTTTTCTGCTGCTCAAGGCTAATGGATAGAGCTTCAATTTGACCATGGGGAAGAGCCCGTATCAAGCCACCACAGAGGAGGATCAATGCTGGGGGAGCATCAACCACAGCCTTTTCATTTGTAAAATACTCACCTTCTCCCAAACCTGGGAAACACCTGTGTTTTCCCTGTTCCTTACAGCATTGCTCTAGTCTTTCGATATTGTCTTTATATATATATATATCCATTGTAGATCCCTATTCCATCCTCACTTTGCCTTCTTCCTTGATGTCCATTCCTATGGCCTTATTCTCTGATTATTGCTTATCAAAGCCAGAGTTTGGGTCGCTAGCCACTTGCTTTTCCCTCTCTGATACAGCCCAGTTGGTGGTATCCACTTAGTCCATCCATGTCCAAGCCGTGCAGAGGGGTTTTCACCTTAAAGCCTTGTTTAAACAGAGAGCGGCTCATTATCTCTGTTCCTACTCTAAAAATAAACAAGGGAGCCCCTTAAAAGGCCATTTTGTGGGGTTGCTGGAATTCTTTCTCCTGCAAGATTTTGCTGGTTTCTAGAGGGAGGGAATCAAAGCCAAGACAAGAGGGAGTACCTGCCACTGTCAGTGAATGGAAGGTAGCGTGATAAACTATATCTGTGCTGTATCTTCAGCTGCTGAAGTGTTGATCTCAGACGGGAGGTAAAGTTTCCCTGATCTCACACTTACTGGCTATTCGTAGGTGAGAGTCAAACTTCAGAGAGAGGACATCACTACTGCACACCCCCTCCGTGTACTCTCCCTCTTCATCCCAATCATTCCCCATGCCTGGGTTCATCCACGTGACATCATTTTTCACCAATCGCAAAAGCAGCTGGCTTTCAGTCAGGAGCAGCTGAAGACCCATTTCCCCCCTTATTTATACCAAAACAGGTTCAATGGCATGCAGTGAAAATTGACCCAGCTCCATCTGAGAGGGGGGGAGGCAGCCTGCATACTTCTGCTGAAGACAATCATGCTGAGCACCCAGCCAGGCAGCTTTAAAAAGCCACCTAGGCTTCATGTATTCAGCAGGAAAGTAATCTCGGTAAGACGCCAGGCTTGTCGGTCGGAAGATCGCAAGTTCGGAGGTTCGAATCCCTAGCCCTGCGTGCGGAGTGAGCTCCCGCACTAGCTCCAGCTCTTGCCAACCTAGCAATTCAAAAGCATGCAAATGCAAGTAGGTGAATAGGTACCACTTCGGTGGGTAGGTAACAGTGTTCTGCGTCATGCCGGCCACGACCGTGGAAGCGTCTTCGGACAACGCTGGCTCTTCGGCTATCAAACAGAGATGAGCACCAGCCCCTAGAGTCGGACACGACTGCACAAATGTGCGGGGGGAACCTTTACCTTTTAATCTCTTCTAGCAGATCCTGCTTTCATCTGGGTTTTGGCATTACCCACTTTTGAATCGCCAACCCCTTCTGCAGCTAATTTCCTTGGTAAAACGCCATACCATCCCGTCCTCTGATTCCAGGCTTCTCATTTACAGTAATATTTTCTGTGTAAATGAAACACAAAGAATCACTGAGCAAATTGTCCTTTTTCAAAAATGGTCCATTCAGTATACTGTATATATGTGTAAAAACTCAACAGGCTTGCAGTCACACTTTTTAATGTGCAATATGCACAGTGTATTATTGCATTTTTATGGAACCTCTATAATTATTAACTTTTTAATCCTCATACCATGTTTTAGCAGCTTTTCATCAGTTTTCCCCTTCTTAATGGGGACAGTCTGTTTATGCAGAAAGACAACTGCCAGCAAAGAAACACAGGTGTTTCCAAAGGTGGTAATGTTCCATAGCACTTTGTTCTTGCATGTGTTGGTAGCTCTGGCATCAACTGTGATGATTATTACCTTCCTCCCACCTCGATACTAGTTAGCAATTATATAAGTCTATTCCAACACCTCTGCAAGGCACCTGGTTGGAAAAAACTGAATGAGATGCTTGTCAAAATATGATGAATTCCATTGATTTTCATTAAGGTAGCCACGTGCAAAATGTCAACAAGTAGGGATTTTTCTCACTATGAAGGTGCAGTGATACAGAATGCAGTTGTAAAATGTTTACCTCTTGTGTAGCTATTAAGGGTATGTGAATACATTCAGAAAAAAGGCTATTAAAAGCTCTTATGTTAGGATTCAGGACCAAGTCCAGGTTTGGAGAAACATCTGACAAGAATGGCCTTTGATTTCAATATTCCCTTTCACTATTCGGGGTGCCAGCAGGCTTACCTGGCAGAGATGAAGTAGCAGAAATGGATAGCAAGAACTCTATATTTAGTGACAGTAAGTTGGTTCTAAAACCTAGAATTGGAATTTCTTAGTATGCCCCCACTGTAGCTTTATTCTAGGGCAGTGTTTCTCAACCTTGGCCACTTGAAGATATGTGGACTTCAACTCCCAGAATTCCCCAGCCCGCCATGAAGTCCACACATCTTCAAGTGGCCAAGGTTGAGAAACACTGTTCTAGGGCATTCCAAGAAATGAAATGAAATGATGGCCATATGACAAAGGGTGGCAGGACATGGATTAGTGTAACAGTGGGCATTACCAGGCTTTGCAACCCCAGCAGCTACTTAAATGGCTTGTATTCTATTGGTGGACCTGATATAACCAGTTTATGCCATTCTAGCCCCAAGCAGTGCCAAGATTAGTGAGTGTGAACTGTCAAAGTGGTGAAAGGATTATTTGTTTCTCCAGGATCATTCATTTCATGTTGCATTGAAATCCTTGAGTAAGGAGGTAATTGCTCCGTTCACTATGAGTTCAGTGGAAATCTGGTTAAGGTAGTGCAAGAATCAAATGTCTGTTTCACTATCTATCCATTTGCAACCTATTTCCTACAAAGCTCTGGTTCATGAAGGGAGGGGGAAAAGAACATCTAGGAATGAAACATCTGGTTTTATTTCCAAAATATTGGCTTAAAAAGACTACATAACTCTGGAAACAATCACATTTCCTTGTACTTGATTGACAAGCTATTGACCAATTTTATACATCAAGACATTTTTTTTACCATAGTGTGTTAAACAAACCTGAATGGCTCAGTTCACACATAATATTAAGTCATAATCGGTGTGTTCAAAGGTGTTGAGCAAATGTCAACAGATCATATCAATATATGGAGCATAAGCATTTCAGGGCAAAACTCCAAAACAAAAACAAACAAACAAACAAAAAAGGTTAAATGTAGCTCAAACAGACCTAATCTAGCGATCAACTACATTTCCTCATGTCATGAAATCTACCTGCTAGAGCACTGTTTCTCAACCTTGGCAACTTTAAGATGCGTGGACTTCAACCCCCAGAATTCCCCAGCCAACCATGAGAAACACTGTGTTGAGAAACACTGTGCTAGAGGGTTAAATGTGATTTTTCATGCCTCAAGAAAATCAAGAACGGTCCTAGAGAGACCCTGTGAAAACATGCTTTCTCTGAGTATTCTGTTTCAGTGATCATTTTTTAAACCACCCATAGCTATATGAGGGAGGGAAGGGGCAGAAATGGGTGGTTCTTCCCCCCCCCCCCAGTTTTCTTTGTTGGTGCTGACCCAAATTACAGATTCCTTCCATCTGGGGGGGGGGAATAAAAGTAAGTAGTGAGTAGGGAAGGGGGCGCGATGGCTCAGTGGTTAAGACACCAGGCTTGTCGATCGGAAGGTCGGCGGTTCGAGACCCGAGCGCCGTGTGACGGAGTGAGCTCCTGCTCTCGCCCCAGCTCTTGCCAACCTAGCAATTCGAAAGCATGCAAAATGCAAGTAGATAAATAGGTACCAGTTCGGTGGGATGGTAACAGCGTTCCGCGCGCGTCATGCCGGCCACATGACCATGGAAGCGTCTTCGGACAGCGCTGCCTCTTCAGCTAAGAAATGGAGATAAGCACCGCCCCCTAGTCGGACACGACTGTGCAGGGGAAAACCTTTACCTTTACCTTTTTAGTGAGTAGGGAAGTAACAACCTGCCAGCCTTCTTTGAACAGTGACATGGCCATTTGATGACTGATTAAGTAATCCAGCACTAGAGCTTCTGGCAGGCAAAGAGGAGTCGGTTGACTAAGAGATGCTTATGTGTTGTCATACATGACAAACATGGCCTCTGGTCAGCCCTGTGCAAATCAACTGCTCTGGTCCCTTATTTCTATCTTTATTGGTCTGTATTACAGGATTGCTAGCAGAGCGCACAAATCGTTTCACCTAGACAAAGAATTATGAATGCACTAGAATTAAAAAGGGCCCCTCGAAGGGCCCTTCCACACTGCTGCTATCCAGGCAGGGGCTGAGCTGAAAGAAAGCTATGCTGGTTTAAATAAATGCTAGTGGCACTTCTTATCCCAACTCTGCCTTGGCAGGAAGCAGCACAGGGGGTCACTCCGCAGCAGAAGCAGGAGGAAAACCGAGGGCTGGTGGGGGACGCCTCCTTTGGTGCCAGGTTGATTGACTGATTATTTATTTATTTAGAAGGAACACTGCTCTAGACCCATGGATCACAGAACTGACAACAAAGGAGTCATTCTCCTCCTTCTCCCCACCTTTTCCTGCCAACCATGCTGAGAAAAGCAGGGGGGAAGCAGGTCTTCTGTCGTCAGTCCTCTGAGAACTGGCACCAGAGGAGCCTCTCTCATCCCCCTCTTTTCCTGTCCTCCACCAGAAAGACCCACTTTTCCCCATGGACTGGCCTCTAAAGAGCTGCTTTCCCTGCTTGCCTTCCCAAAGGAGAAGGGAAGGGAAGTAGAAGTCGCACACCAGGGCTCTTCTGCTGGCACTCCTGTGGGTAGCTCTCCAGAAGGGCTGCTGGCCAAAGAGCACCAGGGGAAGGCTCACGGCAGGGCTGTTGGCAGCAGAGCAAAGGCTCTTCAGCCTGCAGTGCCGCAGTACAGCAGCCTGCCCTCACCATGGTTTAGGCCAGTGTTTCTTGACGTTGGCAACTTTAAGATGTGTGGACTTCAGCTCCCAAAATTCTCAGAGTTAAAGTCTACACATTTTAAAGTAGCCAAGGTTGAAAAACACTGGTTTAGGTAGTGCAGCACCTACGTCATGTGTATATGTAGTGTGTGTGTGTGTGTGTGTCAAACATCTCAAAAATAACCATGACCTAGCCCCAGGTGCAAGGTCACACAGCCACCCTAGAAACATATTTAAGGATTCCCTTACTAACTTTGCTCAGACTGAAGAAGCTCCTTGGATAAGGAGCGAAACGTTTCCACTGAGGAAATAGAAATCCAGTTGACATGATTCAAGCTACAGACTGTTCCACCTGGATGACTGAGAACCTTCATCGACATATCATACAACATAACAAGACATAAAGCAAATTGCACCAGACGCCATTCAAAAACCCAATCAATCAATCCGGCTGGTTCACAGGACCTTCTGACCAATGCCTAGCCAGAAAAACAAGGTCCTCAGAGCCTTATAAAAGGCAGGCCAGGTTGGGACCATGTGGATCTTGGGGGGAAGGCCCTACCGCAGCAGCAGAGAATACACAGAGGTCAGAGAGCTGACAGCAGAAGATGTGCTTCCATCCCTTCTACCTTCCATGGGAGAAGTGGGGGTTTGGGTGCTGCTTTCCCAGCACCTCAACCCCCAGCTTCCCCTCCTGCTCTCCCTGTTTTTCCTGCCCCCCATGGGTTGGGCAGAGAAGTGCGAGAGAAGGCTATTGGGCACAGTGGGAAAGTCCTATCTCTCCTGCTGCCATAAAACACTGAAGGTGTAGGAACACAGAGATGACTTCATTCTCTCTCAGCCCTAGGAAGGAAGCAATGGCAAACCACTTCTGAAAAACCTGCCAGGAAAACTGCAGGGACTGGTCCAGGCAGTTGTCAGGAGTCAAAAACTGACTTGAAGGCACACGCACAAAAAAAGACTCGTATGTCTGTGTGCCTTCAAGTCAGGTGCACATGTGCACCTGCAGTGTCTTCTGGTGGCCAAGAGAAACAGGGAAGGTCCCTGCCCTTCAACTTTTCTTGGAACAATTCGCTTGGCATAACTTGCACCAGCAGAGTGGGCAGAGTTGCCTTCACAGTGGATCAAGGCTGGATTGAGGACAATGTCATGCAGTCATGTCCTCAACAAGGAATAAGTGGGATGCCTTGACACTGAGGCATACGGGATGTGCAGATCATCCCTAAGACTCTAAAGAAAATCATATGTAGGGTGTACTATAACAAAGATAGGGAGTTGCTGACACACAGTCTATAAGAGTGCAGTCTGTGTGCTTCTCTTAAACTTAGGTTGAGTACAACTTAAACTTGTACCCAGTGCTTGAGATCTCCACTGGTATGGTGGTGTGTATGTATTCTGGCACTCCCTTGACACACATGCCTGGGTTTTCTGAATGGCCAAAGTCTAGCAAGACTGGTGCTCATTAAAGCAGACCCTGGCAACAGTTCCACATGCTAGCTGGTTCTTTCTGAGTGAATCCTATTTCTGACATTTATAGTGCTCCGCTTATCAATTGAATGGGCCGAGCTCAGAGATGGAGTAGGCTCACTATGCATTTCTATTTTTTTTAAATGAGTGGACAACAGGAAAGATACAGAGAGGCATCTAGGAAACATGGTCACCTTTACACGATTGAAGGGAGTAAATTCTGGAATGAAGCCAAAGGATATTTTATGAAATCCTAGCTAAATGCTTGATTGTCAATGATAGGCAGTTACTATGACTAAATGCATGAGACCAAACAGTGTGGCTGCTTCCCTTGGGAATTCTCCCTATGCATTGTAATAAAGCATGGCTTGGATTGCTTTGGCATTTACAGATTGGGGTCGAGGGGGTTGGGGGAAAGGCTGAAATATTCACTTGACTACTGCAGTATCTTTGGGCCAGACTATTAATGCCAGGTGTAAGAAAACTCAAGAATGTTGTTTTTCTGAAGAATGTTGAAGCTACCTAGTGAAAATTAGACCCCAATGCTTGGGGTCCCTAACAAATTTTCACACAGGTTTGGAACATCACTGACTATAGACCAATGGTATTGTATTTTGATTGACTGATTTCATGCCATCAAGTCAGTGTCTACTCTTAACAATCACACAGATTTTCTCCACGACAATCTGTCCCTAACCTGATTCTTCAGGTTTTCCAACAGTACACCTATGCGGGATATAAATATGTTTATAAATACAAGTGAGTCCAACTATCTTGCTGCTGCTCTTCTTTTTCCTTCTACCTTTCTCAGTCTTCCCCAGAGACCTACAGCAGTAGTGTAATTTGAGCCTCATCACTTGTGCCTCAAGTGAGAACTCTGGGTTGATTTGTTTGTTGATACATTTGTTTGTTTCCTTGGATGTCCATGGTATTCTCAGGAGTCTTCTCCAACACCAAAGTTCAAGGGCATCAATAGTCTTCCTATCCTGGTTCTTCAAAGTCCAACTTTTGCTGCACTATCCTGATCTTTGTAGGTACAAACATATCACAGCGTCTGAATATCTTTTCCGAGGCCTTCATAGCTGTTCAACCAAGTGCAAGTCTGCAGCAAATTTCTTGACTGCTTATTCCTTTAGGGCTGATGGTTGATACTAAAAGACAGAAGCTATCCACCAATTCAGCATCTTTGCTGTTATTTCTAAGGCTGGTTGTTGTACCTGTTGCCATTAGCTTGGTCTTCTTTATATTTAATCTTAGCTCCATTTTTTTCACTGTGCTCCTTGACTTTTACTAGTAGAGCTTGCAGATCCTTTGCACTTTTGGCTATCACAGTAGTGTCATCTGCATAACACAGGTTACTGATGTTCCTTTCGCCAAGAACAACATCTTCGCACTGAAGATGTTGCCTAGCCTGGCAATGAAACATCTGCAAGAAAACAACAAGGCTCAGAGAGCACCATGGACTCCACAGTTCAACCCTGAGCTACAAATATTCTCTTTGATTGGTAGCATATAAATTGAATGAATAAATAAGGGGAGAGTATACAGCCTTTTCTCACTCCTTTCCTGTAAAGAGTAAGGGAGATGTGCCCTGTCATAGAGAGTTGAGGAAGATGACCTCAACAGAGATATGCAAGATTTGTTGCCAGGGCGATGGATCTTGCATATCTCTGACAAGGCCATCTTCCTTACTTTCTACATTTACCAACCTGGAGCTGGTCTGTTTCACCATGTTGTGTCCGTACTGTGGCTTCCTGACCTGTATATAGGTTTCACATGAGGACACGGAAATGTTCTGGGATTCTCATTTTTTAAACACATTCCACAGCTTGACATGACTGACACAATCAAAGGCCTTTCTATAATCAATGAAGCACAATACTGACTTCTTTTTGGTATTCTTTAGCTTTTTCAATTATTCAGTGCGCATCAGCAGTCTTGAGTTCCTCGGCCTTTTCTAAAGCCAGCTTTAATATCTGGCAACTCCTTTTCCACATAGGGCTCTAGTCTGCATTTGGTGATCCTAAACATTATTATGCTAGCCTATGAAATTAAGGATATTGGATGATAGTTTGCCCACTTTGTTAAATCTCCTTTTTTTGGTATCAGAATGTAGATTGACCTCTTCCAATCTATTGACCACTGTATTTTTCACCAGATTTGCTGGCATAACTTGGTTAGAACTTTTACTGATTCTTCTTCTGTTGCTTGGCATGTTCCTGTAGGTATTTCATCGGTTCCTGTAGCCTTCTGACTAGGTAATGCAGGGCTTTCCAAAGTTTTCCCGCGGCGACACACCAACCGCTGTTGGTGTGTCGCCGCGGGAAAACCCGGAAGTGCCGCCATTGCGGCAGCGCGCAAAAATCCGGAAGCGCTGCTGCCGCTTTCGGTTTTTTGCGCACCACCGTTGGTGTGTCGCCGCGGGAAAACCCGGAAGCGCTGATGATGATCAGCGCTTCCAGGTTGTGTGGTGACACACCAGACTCTGTGTGGCGACACACTTTTGTGTCGCGACACACAGTTTGGAAAGCTCTGAGGTAATGACTTGAGTGCTGATCTAACTTCATTTTCTAGTACTAAAGGTTTGGTAAGTAGAGGATATCTTCTGGGATATCCTGGCTGTTGACACCTCTACTGTATAGTATTTCACTATATTCCTTCCATCTTTGTTTGATCTTCTTGGAATAGTTACTATCTGTCCATTGGCATTCTTGGTAAAAATACAGGAGTGTTTTACCACTGCCTTTTCCCACCCGAACATCACCCCTGCCACAATGAGGCAGCATAGAAAGACTTAGTGGAGGCAGATATTGTATCAGAGGCTATTAATAATTACAGGATTTCTTTTGGGATATTTTTTTTCTGCAATGGCCTTGAGCTGTCACAGGATGTACAGTATTATTCAGTCAAGAACCAACAGAGTCCATTGAAATAAAGTTTGTTGAAGCACCCTATCCAGAAGTGCCATTTTAAATAACCACGACCTAAGCTGGATCAAGCTCTCCATGCAGCAATATGCAACCGGATGCTACTTCTATGATGCTCCTCAACTCATTTATCTGAGTCCCTGTCCCCAAAAGGAAGCTGGCCTTGAATGTTTTTTGGTTGCTATAAAGTTTTTTTATAGAGATACAGCATTTGATAGCGCAGCAACACTGAATTTAGCACAATACTGGTATTGCAAGTGTCAGAATCAGAACATAGCTTGATATTGTAAGGGTCTGTTTTTCCTGTATTTATTTTATTTTATTTATTTATTTAATCAAATTTATCACCGCCCAACTCCCCCTAGGGGGACTGTAGGCGGTTTACAACAAAATATAATCATTAATATACAATTATAAATAGATTAAAATACATATTAAATAACAGTTTAGAATATAGGGAATATAATAAAATCCAATGGATTTTATTATACTGTATACTGTCACAAAAGAGGTAAAATGATAGAATTCCTGATATCTCTGTAGAAACTGCAGTACATCAATCAGTCAGTTGATCTATTTCTAGATGCCTTCACTAGTATACCTGATTCCTAAAACAGTTTGAGTGTTGCATTGAAGATAAGATGAGATTTCCCGCTTCCCCCCACTGCATAATTAATCTACATAAAAAGATTAAATTTTGACACCACTCTAGATTTCTAAACAGAACCCATTAGGTACTTAGGCGGACTATTCATTTTACTTAACTGATTCATAGTCAGTTGGAAATAGTTAACACCCATGTTGATGGAATCTTTTGCTCTTTGCACTACAGCTGATTGCATTTGGTTATGCATTATAATGTTGTTGTTGTTGTTGTTGTTCAGTCCTTTAGTCGTGTCCGACTCTTCGTGACCTCATGGACCATAGCACGCCAGGCCTTCCTGTCCTCCACTGTCTCTCGGAGTTTACTCAAATTCATGTTCATTACATCGGTGATGCTATCTAACCATCTCATCCTCTGCCGTCCCCTTCTCCTTTTGCCTTCAGTTTTTCCCAGCATCAGGGTCTTTTCCAGTGAGTCTTCTCTTCGCATTAGGTGGCCAAAGTATTTGAGCTTCAGCTTCAGCATCTGTCCTTCCAATGAGCAGTCAGGGTTGATTTCCTTTAGGATTGACTGGTTTGACCTCCTTGCAGTCCAAGGGACTCTCAAGAGTCTTCTCCAGCACCACAGTTCAAAAGCATCACTTCTTCGGCGCTCAGCCTTCCTTATGGTCCAACTCTCACAGCCATACATTACTACTGGGAAAACCATAGCTTTAACTATACGGACCTTAGTCGGCAAGGTGATGTCTCTGCTTTTTAATATGCTGTCTAGGTTTGCCATAGCTTTCCTCCCAAGGAGCAAGCGTCTTTTAATTTCATGGCTGCAGTCACCGTCTGCGGTGATCTTGGAGCCCAAGAAAATAAAATCTGTCACTGCTTCCATTTCTTCCCCTTCTATTTGCCAGGAAGTGATGGGACCAGATGCCATGATCTGGGTTTTTTTAATGTTGAGTTTCAAGCCAGCTTTTGCACTCTCCTCTTTCACCCTCATCAAGAGGCTCTTTGGTTCCTCTTCACTTTCTGCCATTAGGGTGGTATCGTCTGCATATCTGAGGTTCTTGATATTTCTCCCGGCAATCTTAACTCCGGCTTGTGATTCATCCAGCCTGGCATTTCTCATGATGTACTCTGCATATAAGTTAAATAAGCATGGTGATAATATACAGCCTTGTCATACTCCTTTCCCAATTTTGAACCAGTCGGTTGTTCCATGTCTGGTTCTAACTGTTGCTTCTTGACCCGCATACAGGTTCCTCAGGAGACAGGTAAGGTGGTCTGGTACTCCCATCTCTTTAAGAATTTGCCACAGTTCGTTGTGATCCACACAATCAAAGGCTTTAGCGTAGTCAATGAAGCAGAAGTAGATGTTTTTCTGGAACTCTCTTGCTTTTTCCATGATCCAGCGAATGTTGGCAATCTGATCTCTAGTTCCTCTGCCTCTTCGAAACCCAGCTTGCACTTCTGGTAGTTCTCGGTTCACATACTGCTGAAGCCTAGCTTGTAGGATTTTGAGCATAACCTTGCTAGCATGTGAAATGAGCGCAATTGTACGGTAGTTTGAACATTATTTGGCATTGCCCTTCTTTGGAATTGGAACGTAAACTGACCTTTTCCAATCCTGTGGCCACTGTTGAGTTTTCCAAATTTGTTGGCATATTGAGTGCAGCACTTTAACAGCATCATCTTTTAGGATTTTAAATAGCTCAGCTGGGATACTGTCTTCTCCGCTAGCTTTGTTGTTAGTAATGCTTCCTAAGGCCCACTTGACTTCACTCTCTAGGATGTCCGGCTCAAGGTCAGTGACCACACCATCGTATTTATCAGGGATATTAAGATCTTTCTTGTATAGTTCTTCTTGCCACCTCTTCTTAATCTCTTCTGCTTCTGTTAGGTCCCTGCCTTTTTTGTCCTTTATCATGCCCATCTTTGCACAAAACGTTTCCTTGATATCTCCGATTTTCTTGAAGAGATCTCTAGTCTTCCCCATTCTATTGTTTTCCTCGATTTCTTTGCACTGTTCATTTAAGAAGGCCTTCTTATCTCTCCTTGCTATTCTCTGGAAATCTGCATTTAGTTGGTTATATCTTTCCCTTTCTCCCTTGCATTTTGCTTCCCTTCTTTCCTCAGCTATTTGTAAAGCCTCATCAGTCAGCCACTTTGCTTTCTTGCATTTCTTTTTCTTTGGGATGGTTTTAGTTGCTGCCTCCTGTACAATGTTACGAACCTCCATCCATGGTTCTTCAGGCACTCTGTCTACCAGATCTAATCCTTTAAATCTATTCCTCACCTCCACTGTATATTCATAAGGGATATGATTTAGGTCATACCTGAGTGGTCTAGTGGTTTTCTCTACGTTCTTCAATTTAAGCCTAAATTTTGCTATAAGAAGCTCATGATCTGAGCCACAGTCAGCTCCAGGTCTTGTTTTTGCTGATTGTATAGAGCTTCTCCATCTTTGGCTGCAAAGTATATAATCAATCTGATTTCGGTATTGACCATCTGGTGATGTCCATGTGTAGAGTTGTCTCTTGTGTTGTTGGAAAAGAGTGTTTGCTATGACCAGCGTGTTCTCTTGACAAAACTCTGTTAGCCTTTGCCCTGCTTCATTTTGTACTCCAAGGCCAAACTTGCCTGTTATTCCGGTTATTTTTTGACTTCCTACTTTAGCATTCCAGTCCCCTATGATGAAAAGGACATCTTTTTTGGTGTTAGTTCTAAAAGGTGTTGTAGGTCTTCATAGAACCGGTCAACTTCAGCTTCTTCGGCATCAATGGACTTGGATTACTGTGATGTTGAATGGTTTTGCCTTGGATTCAAACTGAAAGCATTCTGTCGTTTTTGAGGTTGTACCCCAGTACTGCCTTTCCCACTCTTTTATTGACTATGAGAGCTACTCCATTTCTTCTAAGGGATTCTTGCCCACAGTAGTATATATAATGGTCTCCTGAATTAAATTCACGCATTCCTGTCCATTTTAGTTCGCTGATTCCCAAGATGTCGATGTTCAATCTTGTCATCTCATGTTTGACCACATCCAGCTTACCTTGATTCATAGATCTTACATTCCAGGTTCCTATGCAATATTGTTCTTTACAGCATCGGACTTTCCTTCCACTTCCAGACACATCCACAACTGAGCATCCTTTCGGCTTTGTCCCAGCCACTTCACTCTTTCTGGAGCTACTCGGAATTGCCCTCCGCTCTTCCCCAGTAGCATTTTGGACACCTTCCAACCGGAGGGGCTCATCTTCCGGCGTCATATCTTTTAGCCTTTTGATACTGTCCATGGGTTTTCTTGGCAAGGATACTGGAGTGGTTTGCCATTCCCTCATCCAGTGGACCACGTTTTGTCAGAACTCTCCGTCATGACCTGTTCTTCTTGACCTGACTTCATTGAGTTACGCAAGCCCCTTCGCCACGACAAGGCAGTGATCCATGAAGGGGATTATTATGAAGCATTATAATGGGAGAGCCCTATCTCTTGCATGGCTGGGTCTCCAGGGCAACTTCTCTAAGTGTATTCCCACCCACTCCTTCTCTGAAAATGCCCTTGAAACTGGCCCTGGGATAATACTCATCCAAGAAATGGGATGTAACCTGTGAAAGCCCGTGCTAAAATGCATTAACCCTTAAAGCAGCTTTGCCCGAACTTGAGCCTTCCAGACGTGTTGGACTTCCAGGTTACATAGGTCATGTCAGCAAAGGATTGTGAGAACTGAAAATTCAACCGGCTTAGAGGACAATGATCTGGAGAAGGCTGCTTTGAGGGGTCATAGGACTCGGTTATTTTTGTTACAACGAGCTAACACAGCTACCCCTCTAGAATTCATGGCAATCTGCAGGATTTAAAAAAGTTAGGAACAAATTTCTACTCTTAGGATAATGGAGAAAAAAACAGAGTAGGAAGGGGAAAAGACCCAAGGTAACAAAAACTGTAGGAGAAAAAGTAAGTAAAAAGTGAGATCTAATTGTGCCTATCCACTGAGAAGAACTTCACCCACCAGGAGAGCAGCTCTTTCCTCTGTGTTGCCTCAAATCTGATTTGGAGGATCCTGAAGGCAAAGACAAATAGTAGCAGAACTGGGGGGAAAACCTTCATGTGTGTTTGTGGAGGGTTGGGTTGCATTTAAATAACAACCTAGGAAAAGAGAGAAGTGAACTGAACTCGACTCTCATGGCTCAGGGCATCCGCACACGGTTGTTTGCACTGCTCTCAGGTTAGTTTCATCACCGTGCGATCCTGGGACATTGCTTCTGGCAGCTGAGATGATTTATATCCAGATCAGCTGTGCTTCAACAGGAAACTTAACACAGGGAATCTGGCCTTCCCATGAAAGTGCTGGAGCACCGTGGAGCTTAGGGGCAGATGTTTTCCCATGAGTGGGAGTTCTTGCCTGACCCCAGCTTTCACACTCTCCTGCACCCGCAGGGGTTAAGGTGCTGCACATTATAATTTCTCTGCTGTTTTAATAACTGCCCGGAGGAATTACTCCTTGGTGGCTCTGCAGCCCCGATTGCCAATGCTCAGGTGTTTTAAACACTAAATAAAACAAACCGTAGACTGGGAGAGGCACTAGTTGGATGCTGATTTTTGTGACCTCCTGTTGTCACCTGGAAGGTACACTTACTGCTTATGTCATGTTCTTTATGTGTCAAGGTTGGTGGCAGAGAGGACAATTGTGAATTGGCTTAAAACTGTTTCTGAGAGATCAGGGAGCAAAACTAGAGGCAGTGTGGAAGGGAAGGAAGCCAGGGTGGAAGGAAGCTTCAGATGTTTTCCTCCCAGGAAATCTCTGAGATTATAAATCATCTCTCCTCTCGCTTCCACCACCACCCCTATTAGGGGTAAAACAATTTTAGAGCAGAAGTTTTAGGGAAGAAAGTGCCACAATTATCAGCCATTGTTTGTAAAATAGCAATAGCATACTAACAGTTTCACAAGCCGATTATGGGAACAAAACACTGAGCAATAGTAAGTAGTTTGCACATTAAAAAGATTTCACAACCACATGCAGTGGTAAATCCAACTCAAACTGCATTAGCACAAAGTGTGAGCCTAAATATGGGAGATTAAAAAGGTAAAGTTGTCCCTTAGGTCAAGCTTGACTCCTTGTGACTACAAGGACACTTTTCTTGACCTCAGTCTGGAAATGGTTTGACATGGCCTTATTTCAAGATATTTTCCCCCCAAATCCCTATGACTTAGCCCTCAGACATGGAATATCCTAACAGTCTCCCATCCAATTAGTAACCAGGCCTGATCCTACTTTCCTTCTAACCCCAAACCAGGTCAGCCACCAACAGGAAATTTCCAGGACTTAAGCTAAGCTAGAAAAAATGATCCTGTAAGAAGGCAACAGAAAAGTACTCTTGAAGAGAAAACAGCATGTTAAATTTCAGCCTTCTCTATGTTCCGTCCTACAGTCAGGCTCACTCTGGAACCAACAATTTTTTAAATATTGTTTTAGCACCTAACCCACCCACCCCATTGTTCTAGCAAATCATCATGATCTACTTTGTGAGTAAAAATTGTTTGAAAACCAGGTTTTCAGCAATCCTCCTCTAAAAACATCTTTCTAAAACTGCAGCTGTATATTATGATTACTCCCTATTCCCCTCGGTCTTCTCACATTAGAGGCCAGGGCATTATTTCTGTTCAATCAACATAAAACAGGTCTATCACTGCTGTTTGCACATAGCACCATTTTTATTTTTATTTAAGAAATTTATCTGCCACCTTTCAGTAAAATTTGCAGGGTGCTGTGCACTACAGTGATACAGCTAGTAGCAATTTTCTGTAAAAAAAACACCATCCAAAAATGCAGAACAATTTCTGTTTTGCAGTGCCCATCCCAAAGGGAAGTTTAACATGGGAAATCCATTGCTGCAACTGCTAGAGCGATCTCAAGCAAAACATTTTAGACACTTGTATTTTAGTCCCGAAAGGAAATTTCAGCTTTAAAAATTAGGAAAATAGACTGTTAATGTAAGTTTCACCATCTAAAGAACAGTAGGAAGATTTGATGGGGGAGCTTTAATGTAACCATGTATTCCCTCTCCTGAACAGCTGATCTGTGGAATTTATTTTGATATTTATGTAAGTTCTCAAGGGTGCAGAGCGCGTAATATAACAGAAAATGCCGGACAAGCAATGCAGGAAAGTCAGGCTCCACTGATGTCATATTTGGCTGCCTGATATATGTTACTTCCTATCAAGTGACATTCAAAGCAGCTTAACTATACTTTATTCATGGATTAAAAAATCAAAACCCTAACTTAACCTTAAATGTTCAGATTCAATATCCAAATGTGGATCCCTGGTTTATCACCATCCTAACAAGTCAGATATGGAAGTCAAGGTTTGCTTCTGACTTTTGATTTCTGGCTAATTTGAGAGAGTCAAGGAAGAGGTCTTAGTTCATATGGTATGATAAACAATCAAAGTAAGTTACCTGGTTTGGAGCCAAGTGGAAGCAATTAAGCAGCATGCACTAATATGCTGGGTTGTTTAGGGTCAAATGTCTCAGAAATGCTGGCTTGTGACATGCGAATCTTCCCAATTTTTCTTTGCCATTCCACCCTGAAAACTTGATTTTTTTTAAAAAAAAAATATTCCTTGAGTTTCAACTATACAGAAAGGCAGAAAAATCTGGTGGGAAGATAGTAAGAGAAAGATGAAATAATGCAGTAGTTTGATCGCAATGTGCTTTGGGAACTTTGAAAGCGTCAGTGAACAAATCAAGTAAAAAGCTATGTGGAATCCAATGTACAGCCGTATCCATTTTTATTTTTAAACATTAGATTAGCACTATGAAAACTTGTCCATAATTAAGGTATGGCATGTTAACTGACTACTGCAGTTGGGTTTGATGGCCAACTCTATGATTCCATCTACTGACAAAGGATTGACAATCCAGAAATGTGTTGGCTTCATTCTCACTTTCTTTCTTCTCTTGTTGAGCAACAAACCACACAGAGAACACATGAAGCCATCAACAACATCTTCAAAGGAATAAAATTCACAAGGGAAGAAGAAAACAACAACACACTACCCTTCTTAGACATCCTCATCAGTAGAAGAAATGATGGCATTCTAGAAACACAAGTCTACTGGAAATCTACCCACACTAACCAAGTGCTCCACTACCAAAGCAATAACCCTACCTCCCACAAGAGGAGCTGTGTAAGAACACTATTCAGATGAGCACAAACGCACTGCAGCAACCCAGAACACCAGAAAAAGGAAACAGACCACTTATATAGCATCTTCCAGCAAAATGGATATCCACGCAACTTTATCAAAAAGTGCCTGACCACTCAACCCAACACAGCAAAACCAACAGAAGCTATAAAAAGGATTACACTGCCATACATCAGAAACATCTCAGAAACTACTAATAGACTGTTACAACCACACAGCATCACTGTAGCACACAAACCAACCCAAACCCTTCAGAACATCATAAGTAAACCAAAAGACCCAGTAGCCCAAGAAGAAAAGACAGGGGTTATCTACAACATACAGTGTAAGGACTGTAACAACCACTATGTAGGACAGACTGGCAGAAGACTAGCAGAACGCATCCATGAACACCAACTAGCAGTCAGAAGACATGATGAAAACTCTTTAATCTCACAACACATGGACAGACTTAACCATACTGTAAGGCACCAAAACTTACCACGCGCCTTTAGAGAAAGCCAAATACACGAAGGAGACTTTGTAAAAAGGAACGCAGCAAAATTTATTTGGCCAAGCAAAGGTTGCCGGGTGGTAGCCAGACAGTTGTCACGTGCAAGTGACCTCTGAATGAAACCACCACCCTGAGCAAAAGGGTGCACAAACTTTTATACGGGGAATACAGGCAGGAAGTGAGGAAGAGGAAGGTATGCCCACATGTGGGCGAGGTGTCTGATGACCATCCCCTAGGATTGGCTGGTTCCTAGGGGAAAGGGTCCCTCCCAGAGCTGAAGGATTCTGGGACTTGCCAGGTCAAGGGGTGACGTGGGTCATCAACATATTTACAAAGGGTAGATATGGGAACATTCATACTAATTGTTGGAGCATTCACACCAAAGAAATACTGGCATCTTACAGAGACACAGTAACATTTGCAGAGACATTGGGTTACACAAGTAGGTTGAATCACAAAGGGTCAGAACCATAGAATCACAGTTTAACATATTTACATTTCAGGAGAGGGGAAGCAAGGCATTTATTGCAAGAAGGTTAGGTAAACATATTGGCTTTGTCTCAGGAAGAGGATGCTTGACCAGATAGATGGTCCCAGACTGTTATGCATTCCTGAGAGAGGTAGACTTGGTTTCAGAGCTTTACTTAACATTTCTTATGCAGCATTCTTTGGGGCTTGCTGAGGCCCATCTCAAGGGTCAACCTTGGGCAACAATTCTTTGGTTCAGGCACAATCTTTGGTTTGGTAATGTTGCATCATGGGGAAATGTTACAGCATGGTGTTTTCCAGGCCAAGGTTTTTGAGCCTGGTTTCCCCATATCCCTACAATCCTCCCTTTTCTTTTCTTATGGCGAAATGCCTTTCGCCTGGAGACTGGGTGGAGAGTCAACAGTTTTGCTGGTTTACCTTCAGTGTGGGTAAGTCCTTTGAGAGAGGACAATACAACGCGACGTACAAGAGGAATAATGCAAGGCAGTATAGCAAGTCCAGTAGGGCCACAGACAAAGATAAATACAAGTTGTTTGATCCAGGCTGCCCTGAAGTAAGTGGTACAGGAGGTGTTTCCCCCTTGGGAAGGATAGAGATTTGAGGTAGAAGATGGACAACAGAGCAAGTGCCTGTCCAGTTAGTATGTAAACAGAGGTAAGTATTGGTTCCACAAAGGAAAAACATACCCTGTTCTAGGCAGATACTTAAGTCAACAGAAAAGATAGGCTTCTCCCTTTTCCATGGGTTCCATACCCCAACTGACCCTGCTAGAAACATTCCCGTAAGTGGCTGCAGGGGGGTGGCATTGAGATGGGGTGGACCTTTGACTAAGGGAATAGAAGGGAAGACAAAATAATCAGAGGTGTTTCCCTTTGCGTAGGGCAAGGGAGCACAAGGGATTGGTTGTCTTTCAGGCCCAGCCATGCTGGCATGGAGCCTTTTGTGTCAGTAGGTAGCCCAAGCCAAGGACAACAGACTGGCATTCCTAGACTGTGAAGTCCTCATTGGGACCGGTGGCAAGCTAGAAATAGGGATCTACAGGAAACCCACACACACAGATCAATACCTGATGTTTGACTCCCACCATCCACTGCAGCACAAACTAGGAGTCATCAGGACATTGTCACACAGAGCAGAAACCATCCCCACCTCCATGGATTCCAAAAAGAATGAAAAGCAGCATCTGAGAACAGCTCTGCAGGCCTGTGGATATCCAAATTGGGCCTTCACCAAATCTAAGTCTACCAGACCTAAAACAGCAACAGATAGGGCTGAGACTCAGAGTAAACGGAAGAACCTGGTCATTCCTTACATGGCTGGCGTGTCTGAAAAGATAAAACGGATATTTGGCAAACACCACATACCTGTATATTTCAAACCCACCAACACACTGAGACAGAGGCTTGTACACCCCAAAGATCAAACTCCAAAACACAAGGAAAGCAATGTAGTGTATGCAATCCAGTGCAGTGAGGAGTGCTCTGAACTCTACATTGGAGAAACCAAACAACCTTTGTACAGGAGGATGGCCCAACACAGGAGAAGTAACACCACAGGACCAGAGTCAGCAGTTTATCTTCATCTAAAGGAAAAAGGACATTCATTTGAGGACATTAATGTTCACATTTTAGACAGAGAAGATAGGTGGTTTGAGAGAGGGGTCAAGGAATCCATTCATGCCAACTTGGAAAATCCTTCCTTGAATAGAGGTGGGGGCCTCAGGCATAACCTTTCCCCTATCTTCCTTCCTGCTTTGTCTTCTGTGCCTAGGAAGATTAAGACCATTTCACAAGCTCAACAGCAGCAGGGTAATCTTAACGATCCTCCTTTAGATGATAAAGGGACTTAGAAACAAACATCTCAAAAATAACCATGACCTAGCCCCAGGTGCAAGGTCACACAGCCAGCCTAGAAACATATTTAAGGATTCCCTTACTAACTTTACTCAGACTGAAGAAGCTCCTTGGATAAGGAGTGAAACGTTTCCACTAAGAAAATAGAAATCCAGTTGACATGATTCAAGCCACAGACTGTTCCACCTGGATGACTGAGAACCTTCATAGACATATTGCCATACATTTTGGGGATGAAACCCTGAAGTTGGTAAGGAAATTCGAGAAGACAGCAAGAAAGGTGGCAGACTATAGAAACCACCTACGTTTTAACCTCAGATGCAGACAACAGAGACTCATCCCGACAAGCCTACGCCTGCAATCTACAGTTAAGGGTCACAGAGCAGATCAGATCCTGCAGCAGGCACAAAGACATCTTCTAAATGAAAGAATAAGGCAAGTCCACTTCACCATTTATGCCCTGCAATACAATTTTGAAAACCTTCACCAGGAACTCACAGCCACCCTTCCTGACCCAATCCTGGATAGAGTTATTCAGCTTGGCAATAAAGTACAGCTGGCCCAGCATCACAAGACAAAGGAGAGGCAAACTAAGAAATTTGACATTCTTCTTTCTCGCAGCAAGCAGAAACAAGGAACTGGAGAAACCGCTGGGAGGAACAACAACAACAGGACCACAGAGGACAAAAAGAACATGTGGGTGAAAAATCTCTCAGACAGAGAACTTACCCAACCAGAGAGAGATGTCCTAGCCAAAGGTCTTAATTTTGCCATCACTCCCAAGCAAGTTCCGGTTGTGGAGCTCATTACAGCCACAGAATCTGCCATCCACAACAACCACCTACCTTTTGAAGAAGCAGAACAACTCCGGCTTAAAATATCTGCAGCTCTGTCCAGTGCTCAACCTCCTCCCCCCAACCTTACCGTCCAAGAGAGGAGAGCCCTGACAGCCCTCAGCAAAGATGAAACCATCACCATTTTACCTGCTGACAAAGGAAGATGTACAGTGGTTCTAAACACTGCAGACTACCACAATAAAATTACCTCACTTTTGGAGGATCACCATACATATGAAAAACTGAAAAGAGACCCCACCAACAATTACAAGAAAAAGGCAATAGACAGTTTGAAACAATTGGAACATGATGGCTCCATCGATAGGATTACCTACCACCGTCTGTATCCTGGAGAAGCCATCCCCTGCATCTACGGACTTCCTAAGATCCACAAGGAAGGAACACCCCTCCGACCCATAGTCAGCAGCATCAATTCGGTAACATACAACATTGCCAAACACCTCTCTACCATACTAGCACCTCTAGTTGGACACTCTGAACACCACATCCATAATTCGGAAGAATTTGTTTCCAAAGCAAAGATCCTGAAACTGGATACAGATGAAACTATGGTCTCCTTTGATGTGTCCTCCCTTTTCACCAGCATCCCCACCACTCATGCTCTATCCGCTGTCAGGAAGAGACTAGAAGAGGACAGCACCCTGGAAAGGAGAAGCCATCTCAACCCAAACCAGATCTGCCATCTTCTGGACCTGTGTCTTAACACCACTTATTTCACATACAGAGGTGACTTTTACAGACAAAAACACGGCTGTGCCATGGGTTCTCCTGTGTCACCCATTGTGGCCAATTTATACATGGAAGAAGTGGAGAAGAAAGCACTCAACACATTCCAGGGAACGGTGCCCACCCACTGGTTTAGGTATGTGGATGACACCTGGGTCAAAATCAAGGCCCAGGAAGTACAGGCCTTCACGGACCATATAAACACTATAGATGCCAACATTAGCTTCACCAGAGAAGACACCAAGGACAACAGACTGGCATTCCTAGACTGTGAAGTCCTCATTGGGACCGGTGGCAAGCTAGAAATAGGGATCTACAGGAAACCCACACACACAGATCAATACCTGATGTTTGACTCCCACCATCCACTGCAGCACAAACTAGGAGTCATCAGGACATTGTCACACAGAGCAGAAACCATCCCCACCTCCATGGATTCCAAAAAGAATGAAAAGCAGCATCTGAGAACAGCTCTGCAGGCCTGTGGATATCCAAATTGGGCCTTCACCAAATCTAAGTCTACCAGACCTAAAACAGCAACAGATAGGGCTGAGACTCAGAGTAAACGGAAGAACCTGGTCATTCCTTACATGGCTGGCGTGTCTGAAAAGATAAAACGGATATTTGGCAAACACCACATACCTGTATATTTCAAACCCACCAACACACTGAGACAGAGGCTTGTACACCCCAAAGATCAAACTCCAAAACACAAGGAAAGCAATGTAGTGTATGCAATCCAGTGCAGTGAGGAGTGCTCTGAACTCTACATTGGAGAAACCAAACAACCTTTGTACAGGAGGATGGCCCAACACAGGAGAAGTAACACCACAGGACCAGAGTCAGCAGTTTATCTTCATCTAAAGGAAAAAGGACATTCATTTGAGGACATTAATGTTCACATTTTAGACAGAGAAGATAGGTGGTTTGAGAGAGGGGTCAAGGAATCCATTCATGCCAACTTGGAAAATCCTTCCTTGAATAGAGGTGGGGGCCTCAGGCATAACCTTTCCCCTATCTTCCTTCCTGCTTTGTCTTCTGTGCCTAGGAAGATTAAGACCATTTCACAAGCTCAACAGCAGCAGGGTAATCTTAACGATCCTCCTTTAGATGATAAAGGGACTTAGAAACAAACATCTCAAAAATAACCATGACCTAGCCCCAGGTGCAAGGTCACACAGCCAGCCTAGAAACATATTTAAGGATTCCCTTACTAACTTTACTCAGACTGAAGAAGCTCCTTGGATAAGGAGTGAAACGTTTCCACTAAGAAAATAGAAATCCAGTTGACATGATTCAAGCCACAGACCAAGCCAAGGAGGAAGCAGAGGTCCCTGTGGAGAGGCAGCTAACAGAAGCTTCGCTGCCAGATTACATGAGGGTCCCTCCTTCTCTTCCCCAGAGATAGAAACTGTGGGCCGGGCAGAAAAAGTTACTTTGCCCCTGTATCTTCCAGCAGCAGCTGAAAACAATGGAGGCCTTACGTGAAAATCCTCGAACTTATCAGGGGCGGTGATAAATCACCTCCTTTAGGCATTGGTGTCCCTGAAGCCTTCCCAGCCAAACTCCCCCCTTGGGTTGCGCTCTAGTAACACACACAGAGGCGATGCCAATCAATGGGACTAGTGAGGCCACTGGGCTAAAGATGGGAACTGATGGGTTCAGTCCCAAGGTCTTAAGCTGTGACTCAAAGTCTGCATATAGTTGGCTGTCAGGATGTTCTCCTTCCTTAAAAGCAGGAGGAGTTTTGTGGTTTAGCACAATTCTAGAACTGGCCCAAACACGGGGGCTGGCTGGAATGGCTTCAGTAATTTGTAAGCAGAGGTAAGGGTCTGCTCAATGTAATCAGGGCTAGTGGGCTTGCGTGTGAGGGTACGGTGGGTAAGGGGGTGTGCTAGAATTGTATAGACCCCTAGGAGCCCCAGAAGAAAAGGTTTTAAAGTTTTTAAAGGAGCACATGTTCATTTTCTCCACCAGGTACTCCCCCTCTTCCCCCCCTTTCTATTTTTACTAATCGGAAAAGAGGCAGAGAGGAGAGGCAGGGAGAAGTAATCAGGAAAAATACTTGGCAGCTTTTGTCCAGTAGCAGCTGTTATCTGTGGTTGCCTGGTCCGGCGTCTGTGGTATTCAGCCTGAAAGAGAGCTTAGCAAAAAAACTTTGCAACCTACATTAAAACAACATTGGCAACCACAGTGAAATGATGATCTTAGATGTCCTCCTGGGTATAGTCTTCACCTGTGTTCCCGTCTGCCTCCGGAGAGACGGGAAGCAGAGGGGTTGTGTAGTCCTGAAGATCTTCGTCTGTGTCTCCACCCACTTCCGGTGGGGCAGAGAGCAGAGAGCCTTGTTTTTTGGAATTTTCCTCTGTGCCACTGTTCTCTCCCGGTGGAACAGTGGGCAGAGAGATGGCGATGAGGGAGTCAAGGTCAGCAGGGGATTGTATGTGGGAGAGTTTAATTTTGAGTGTGGTAAGGGCTTTGCTTTGCCAGGCAGCTGGAGGCTGGATCACTTTCTTGATTCTGGAAGCGTGGACCCAGGCTTGTATACCTTCGCCCTCTACAGCAGTGGGGGTGTTGAACAGGACCTGGAGCTGATCTCAGCAATGGGTGGCTGGTCCGGAGCTGGAGGCAAAGCACTGCTGACCTGTTTGGAAACAGAAGGCAAAATACGCGCCAGAGACTGCAAGTACGCAGAAACATCAAGCCCCCTCTTATTGGTACAAGTGACTTTCCCCCTGGCATGGTGCAAAGACGGGTGAGCGCCAGAGGGAGAACTGGCGGCCAGGGAAGACGTGTATCCTGGCACAATTTGGCTAGAATGATCTGTTAGGGTCCTGTAGTTATTTGGCAGACCTCACTGGAATGGGGCACCGTTTGGTCTACCTGCCAAGGTTGGCGTTCCTGCAGAAAGGTTGGTAAGAACCAAACCTCTTTTGCATTAAAAAAATTTCCAAAAATGGGAAAAACAAAACCATCAGATAGACTATGCCAATTCATGGAGGCTCCATTATTGCCAAAATCTTCAGAAATAAAAATTCTTCTTTCTTTTTGTTACTCACACACCACACAGTTCAATGAACTGAAAACACACACACACACAGTCAGAAGTTAAGACTCAGATAAGAATCGAATGAAGGGGTTTAAAGTTTAGCTGGTTTATTATAACCCCTTGTGTATCAGAAAATCCTTGCCTTTTTCCCTGTCTCCTCGCCCATCTTCCGGAAAATTCCCATTTCTATCTACATGCTTACTCAAGGCATTTTATCCCTTAAGGCATTTCCATATTCTAGAGAGGCAATGCAGGCCTGTGGGCATTTTCTGTTATTCTAGTTTTGTTTGTATCAGGGAGGCTTGTACAAAACAGAGGCTTTTATTGAAACACAACATGGGGAAGGGAAAAGACAGACACACAACTTCACACCTTTGCTTTACCTTTGCTTTACAACCTAAACACATTCTTTCAGACCTCTGGGGCATTTTTGGCTAACAAGGGCCAGTTTCAATATCACTTGTTAGCAGGGGCGTAGGAATGCCATCCTCCCCCTCCTCTCCTTTTCACTCTCTCCCTTCCTTCAAGCATTTGACTAGCAGACAGGAGGCAATCATAGAAAAGGGGAAAGGCAGAAGGCAGTTACACACACACACACAGGAAAAACACCTTTTAACTTGTAATATGCATTCAAACCATACAGAGTACAAGTTAGAAAAAACACTTAAAAATGAGTGAACAGAGCTGTTGGCTTGCGAATCTTGCTATAAAGTTAAACAGACAAGAGTCAGGAGACAGAAGAGATTTCCCAAGCATTCCAAAGGGACAGACCCACACAATTTCACTCACACATTTAAACAGAGGACAAACAGGATGAGGCATTTAAAGCTGCCCCTTTTGAGATAGCTGGTCTCTAGACTTTTTGGCTTAACAAGGGCCAGTTTTTTTAATTTCACTTTCAGTAAATCTGCTCAGCCATTGAGGTTAACAGAGTCCAATGTCCCATGGTGGGGCCAGTGGCGGCCGTAGATAGGTGGATAGAATGGCCAGACATCGGAGCAAAAGGCTCCAAGGCTTGACTTGCAGGGGTGAATGCAGTCAGCCTTGGGTTTCAAAAGCTTCCAGTTTCTTAAAACACATTTAAGGGGAGTTTTGGTTTCTCCTTCCCTTTATTGTGGGAATAGGAGAGGGCTGGCAGGGGGAGGAGTGCAGTCTGAGCACCGCACAGTTGAAAGTTGTTCTCCTCTGAATGTTATTTCCTCTTAGATCCAGGACCTCCAGCAAGCGCTGGATTTATTTGGCAACCAAATTTAAGGTCCTTATTCAGAACCTCCAGCAAGCGCTGGACTTGTTCACCAGATAAATTTAAGGTCCTGTCTCCCAATAACCTCCCAGCAGCGCTGGCTAATTTTAAAGGTTATTGCTCTCCCACAAACAGCCTCCCAGCACACGCTGGCAGCTTTTTAAAGGCTATTTATCCTACAGGACAACTATCTTGACAGGGGCTTCCACCAAAGGGGGCTCTAGGAGAGAACGTCCCGGGAGTGGAGGTTAACTTCGGGTGTCCACCCAAGGGGGTACGGAGCACGCAATGGCCCACGTAGTTGTCCCAGGGGCAGCGGAGAATCTGGGGTGTCCGCCCAAGGGGGTACGGGGCACGCAATGGCCCACGTAGTTACCCAGGGGCAGAGGAACGTGTCCGTCCCAGGCGAGGGCTCCTGCTGAGCTATCGTCTTTCCCAGCGAGGGACACGGCTTCAAATCTTTCAGAACCTCTAGGGATAGGGGCAGAGGAACGTGTCCGTCCCGGGCGAGGGCTCCTGCTGAGCTATCGTCTTTCCCAGCGAGGGACACGGCTTCTAATCTTCCAGAACCTCTAGGGATTTTACGGTAGGGGGTGGGATACAAACGGGGTACCAAGCACTGCCTCCCCCTCTCCCACTGCTTGCCGGGACCGGCCTAAGTCCTCCCAATAGCAAGGTTCTCTCCCTGACTCAACTAGTCAGCACATCCAGCTGCAGCAATTTTCTCACATTCCCGTTTCGTGTCCCCAAGTTACTCAACACGCATTCCGTCCATACGCACGACCAGTGCCGACCCAGCTAGCCGAAACTCAGTCTAGATGCCCAATTAAGTTGGGCTTCTGGGAACTGCGACAAAGATCTCCCTGAGACCCAAAAGGGCCTCCACAAAACGCTTCGTGGCTACTTCCTTGTGAAGCAATACCACCACGGCTCATATATACACACACACATACAGCACCCCCCACCTAAGAAAAGTTCTACTCACCAACGTTGGTAGCTTCTTTTTCAGTCCTGAAGATAAGTTCGTTTTTCAAAAGTCTCCTTTGTAGGCTAGGGTTCTTTACTGTACAGGGTCCTGCAGCTGAGAGGGAGGAAAAGGCCACCGGAAAAACAGTTCCGGGAGCGCTCGTGGCGTTGCCTGACCTCTATGCTGCTTTTCCCTGACAGACTGGAGTCTGGTTCCCCTTAAGGGGGATTCCCAGGTACTCCCCGGAGTTTCCCGGCCAACGCACCAAAATGTAAGGCACCAAAACTTACCACGCGCCTTTAGAGAAAGCCAAATACACGAAGGAGACTTTGTAAAAAGGAACGCAGCAAAATTTATTTGGCCAAGCAAAGGTTGCCGGGTGGTAGCCAGACAGTTGTCACGTGCAAGTGACCTCTGAATGAAACCACCACCCTGAGCAAAAGGGTGCACAAACTTTTATACGGGGAATACAGGCAGGAAGTGAGGAAGAGGAAGGTATGCCCACATGTGGGCGAGGTGTCTGATGACCATCCCCTAGGATTGGCTGGTTCCTAGGGGAAAGGGTCCCTCCCAGAGCTGAAGGATTCTGGGACTTGCCAGGTCAAGGGGTGACGTGGGTCATCAACATATTTACAAAGGGTAGATATGGGAACATTCATACTAATTGTTGGAGCATTCACACCAAAGAAATACTGGCATCTTACAGAGACACAGTAACATTTGCAGAGACATTGGGTTACACAAGTAGGTTGAATCACAAAGGGTCAGAACCATAGAATCACAGTTTAACATATTTACATTTCAGGAGAGGGGAAGCAAGGCATTTATTGCAAGAAGGTTAGGTAAACATATTGGCTTTGTCTCAGGAAGAGGATGCTTGACCAGATAGATGGTCCCAGACTGTTATGCATTCCTGAGAGAGGTAGACTTGGTTTCAGAGCTTTACTTAACATTTCTTATGCAGCATTCTTTGGGGCTTGCTGAGGCCCATCTCAAGGGTCAACCTTGGGCAACAATTCTTTGGTTCAGGCACAATCTTTGGTTTGGTAATGTTGCATCATGGGGAAATGTTACAGCATGGTGTTTTCCAGGCCAAGGTTTTTGAGCCTGGTTTCCCCATATCCCTACAATACTTTCAACTGGGAAACTGTGAGCATATTAAACCAAGCCAAATCCAAAAATGCTAGAGAATTCCTGGAAGCTTGGCACTCAGACAAAGCAGCCATCAACAGACACATAGAGGTAAACAACATTTACATACCATTCATAAGAGACAATAGAAAAACCAGAAGACCAGAACACCTCTTGGCCAGCAATCAACAACAAGATATGCAAAGATTAACAGCAAGATTAGCAGCAGAGGAGCAATCAAACAACACAATAGACCCTAATCAAGGAACTATTAACTCAGTCAATCAACCAAGCAGCACACAACAACCCAATCAAGGTACTACTAAGGAGAGTACAACACCCCCACCAACACAGGCAGGACAAGCCAGGGTATATAAACAGAGAGCAAGTTCCACTCCCTTTTAGCACTGAAGAAGTTGCCTAGCCTGGCAATGAAACGTCTGCAAGAAAACAACAAGGCTCAGAGAGCACCAAGGACTCCACACACAGAGAAGGTCAAAAATCAGTCATGACCCCACATTTCTTCTTGTAGATAATCTACTCTGGTGTTATTATAATTAGCCCCCCAAATTATAACTATACAACATGAAAGAGAGAGAGAGAGAGAGGAGTATAAACCCACAGCTCATACTCTTTATCACCGTTGGATTTCATGTACAAATCACACAAATATGTCTCTCCCACACCTAGCCAGACCCTCTTTCCTCAGCACTGCAGGAGGTTTTGCTTGTAAACAGCCATCACTTAGTAACACACTTAATGGGTTGCTGCTCAACCATTATTCATCCCAGCCTAACCTTAAACTCTGCCCCTTTTCTGTAAGGCACCTCCAGAACAGAGGAAATTCCTCAGCTCTGATGTGATGTGAAACAAAACATGAGCTGCCATCCTAGGTCTCAGTCAAACTCTCTCCTCCCCAACCCTCTTTTTCTCCCTATGACACTTTCTAATAAAGCTGGGCTCTCCCTCTGCAAATCCACCCCTCCTCTCCTTCATTCTTTTCTGGTTCAGGCATTGTAACCTGATAGGCTGGAAATGCAGTTCTTTCATCTTCCATTTCCCACATCCTGAGAGTCTGGCGAGGAGAAGCCCACCCAGAGAAAGGAATGTCAGGCATGTGGCTTCCTTTCCCTCCCCCAATCCCCCATGTGGCTCCATTCACAAAGCAGATTAGCAATGGCAAAAGGGCCTCCATTGAGTCTCTCTCCTCACAATCCAACCTCCTCCCCCAACAAAAGGAGAAGAAGAAAAAAGGGAAAAGTTCCTAAGAAATATTAGCTATCCAGAGGATTCAACTCTCTTTTGGTCCTTTTCTTCTCCAAAAAAAAAAAAAAAGTGCTACAAAACTGGCTTTCCCCTCCTTTTCATTACAAGAAGAATTTGGGTCTCAAGCATCTCTTGGACTAAATCAACAAATCAGATGATGGATTTTGTATATCTAACAGCCAACATGGTGATCTCTGGGAAATCTTAAAAGTTCACTGAAGAGTAGATAATTAGAAAGAAATGGAAGTCCAAAAGGATTCATGCCTGAATCACAGATTCAGAATCAATGTGGTCAGAAGGAGATGCAGATTTGGATACTTGCTTTTTGATTACATATCCTTAATTTTTGTTTCTTTCTCCACTTTCCTGAATGTCTTATGCATTTATCATTCCCTCCAATCATTGGGAGCTGTCTATCATCAAGCTATAAAGAAAATACATATGCTCATATGTAATCAATGCTCCAATGCTAAGCACATGTTCTTGTTGAATTCAACAAGACCTACTTTCAAGCAAACATGTAGGGCTAGGCTGCAAGTTTTATTCAGCTCATGTTCTACAGATGGAATAAATTAGAATTGAAGTTGCAACAAAAGACAATACCATCATTTATATGCATATACTCCTTCCTTTCATTCATGAAGTTGCCAGGCATTTGATTTGACTGTATTTGAGACTCAGTTTCCATGCAGAAAATATAGTGCCTAAAACAGTTAATACATAATCCTGGTCCATAGTGTGCATTGACTGATTTTGTTTTTTGTATTATGTGAGATCCTATCCATTATGGTATAGTTTCTATATAAACCATGTGACTATGGCTTATTCAACAAACAGTGGTTTAAAAATTCTGGCTTCACATTATTCATAACCCATGCCTATGTCTAAGCAATATACACTTAGAACAGAAAAAGAAAGGGGAAATTTTTGTTTTAAAAGGTGCAATATAAAGCAATGTTCCAGTTGCTTGGCCATGAATACTAATTTCAAAAACATCTAAAATTCATTCACTTTTGTTGCATTAGAGGATTACCTTATAATACCAGATAGAATGCTGATATTTCATAATAGGCATATGTCTGCTTGAATTATTTTAACATAGATTTTAGGAATAAACTGAGCAGTGCCCCAGGACTGAATGGACAGTAGAACAGTTCTGACAATCAAGGAAAAATATTCAGTAATATGTGTTGTGAATTGAAACCAAGAAACATTTTTGTTCCCACCTAAAAAAAATATTATTAAACAATTTGTTAACGGTAATGGCAAACTCTCAAGAGGCCAAAAAATTTAAATAACCCTAAAGAAAGAAGCTTGTGGAGGGGGGACAGGAAGAAACGTGCATGTAAGCTGAGAAAGAGACATTATACTTCCAAAGGCCCAGCACAACAATCAAGGGATAAAGCAGTAATTAGGCCTGATTATCATGCAAGGCAACTCTGGTTAGAGTGAAATGCAGCTCAAGAGAATGAAGAACTGGATGGATTGTTTCCAGTGTTAGGAACTGACCCTTTGATGTCTGTATGGAAGCTGCTTCTCAGCCAAGAGAACATACAGAAACATAAAACTTGGTTGCAAATATCATATATTTAACATAACACATTACTAGCAGAAGAGGGAGATGACCATGACAGCTGGATTAGAGGAAGGGTTTTTCACATGCCCCTGAGCCTAATTTTCTCTCATCTTGCAGTCTTTTCAGAATTCAATTTGTCCATTTCAGAAAACAACTAAACAAATCAGCCCCAGCAAAGGTCAGCCTTCATTTGCAAAGGTGCAGATAACTATTTCAGATATGGGTCAGTCTGAGAAAGCAAGAACTTAAAAACAAGCCAAACAAGCCATAGATAATTTAGACACTTTGAATGTATGGCCTTTCTTATTTAGTTGGTTATGTGTGTTAGTTACTTCACTAGCAAAATGCATATTTTCTGCATTTGGGGCCTCTCGTGTAGGCTTTTGACTGTTGCTCTCAAGTCCTGTCCTCAAAGCATCACTGCAGAGAGACATAAGCAAATAAGAGGAATCCCAACAGCAAAAATGTTTCCAGACTCCAGCAGAGAAAGATGTCCTTTGGTACTACTGAGCAATGCTCGTAATGAAGTGGCAATAAACTAGCATGCTGCATCCTTCTTGTTTTCCCAATTCATGCTTTAATGAGTAATTAGAAGTAGGGGTGGGAATGTCATGATGTAGATTTCTTGCATTGACCTTCCACTTTCCCACATGTCTGGACTGAGTTGTCCATCCAATGACTGAGAGCCTTCCTATGTGGTTTGAAGACAACTAAGGAATCAGGGAAGGTAGTACATATTTTCCAGTTCTGCAGAGCAATGAATGAACGCATTTAAGAGCTGAAAATATATCTGTGTAAAAGCACCCTACAGAAAGTATTAAAAGAAGTGTAATAGCTAATAGCTATCCTTGCCAGCTTCTATTGTAACTTGAGGTGGCAATGGAGGAGGGGTTTATGAAGATATCACCTAGAAAAGTAAGTTACTCCAAAGTAGCACAAAAAAGGTATCAAGCTGGCATTCCTTTTGCGCACCTGGAACACTCCAATAGCTTGGAGAAAGGAAGCAAAGGAACTGTTACTTATGAATACCTAAATTTACATGGAAGGAGAGTTTTATATACAATTAGCTCCATGCAGGAAACAAAAATGATTGTTCCTGCTGGTCATTGTTATATTATGGACAAGAGCATAAGCTGTATGGGTGCTATTCTCTTAATGGATTTTAAGAGACCACAAACCTCTTAGGGGAATTAAGCAGTTTCCCATCCTGAACTATAATAGCGTGGTGGCTCAGCGGGTAAGACGCCAGGCTTGTCGATCGGAAGATTGCAAGTTTGGAGGTTCGAATCCCTAGTCCTGCGTGACAGAGTGAGCTCCCGCAGGAGCCCCAGCTCTTTCCAACCTAGCAATTTGAAAGCATACAAATGCAAGTAGATTAATAGGTACCACTTCGGTGGGTAGGTAACAGCGTTCCGCGTGCGTCATGCCGGCCACATGACCGTGGAAGTGTCTTCGGACAACGCTGGCTCTTCGGCTAACAAACGGAGATGAGCACCGGCCCCTAGAGTCGGACACGACTGCACAAATGTGCGGGGGGAACCTTTACCTTACTATAATAGCACAGTCTTCTTCAACCTGGTGTCCTCCAAATGTGAGTAGATGGAAATGATGAGTCCAACACATCTGAAGCCATGGGAAAAGATACATTTTTAAAGATTTTTTTATCCCACCTTTATTATTTTTTATAAATAAAAAAGGTGGCAAACATACCTAATACTCCTTCCTCCTCCTATTTTCCCCACAACAACAACCCTGTGAGGTGAGTTGGGCTGAGACAGAGTGACTGGCCCAAAGTCACCTTACAGTGTGAACCAACCATTGAGAGTTTTACTGTGGAAAAGAGTGGACTTTTGAAATCTTTAAAATTTGCCATTATGGAAACTGTCCTCTTGCAATCCTTATGCAATCAGAAGTACAGTACACTAAATGACACTTCACAGCTAACTAATTTAAGGGAACTTTTCCCTACATGATGCTTTCCTGATGTTTTGGATTCCAGCTTCCATAATTCTCAGCTTTTGGTTATGTTGAAGTGAAAAGGAGTCAAAGGGTAGTAAAACTGAAGGATACTAGTTTGGAGAAACTAAGGATTTTATGTATATGAAATTAGGAATCTTGTACCATACTTGTGGTTCAATTGTGGCTGCATCTACTGTATTTTTGGCAAGGTCATTCATCAGGACAAGATTTGGCCACGATAGAAAGGAGATAATCAATCCAGAAGCTGCAAAGTAGTCTTCCCCAACCTGGGAAATATGGTTTGGACTTCAGCTCTTATGTTTGCTAGTCTTTGGCCATCAGTTTAGGGAAGGGTGGGAGGGATAAAGGGACAGAGATGAACAATCCTGCTTGTGTGTATGTGTCCATGCATGAGAATAAGAAAGTGAAGAGATAAGGATACATTGAACTTTATGAGAGAGGAAAGAAGGCTGCAATGGAGAAATCAAGCTTGTTAAGACAGTACAGAAACAGAGTCATAGGAAGAAGAGTTCCTTGCAGATTATGGGAGGCAAAAGAAAGAGATTTATTTTCCAGCCTAAACTTGGCTGCAAGTCAGTAGTCTGTATTTATAGACAGGGAACCCCAAGCATGAATCTTAGAATAAACATTTTCAGAGAAATAGAGCGACAATATTTGTTTGAGGAAGGAGATCCTTTGCCTTTTTCAAAGCCACACTTGCTTATGCCACCTAGGCAAATAGTGTGTGTTGGGAACAGGCATATCTGTTTCTTTCCCTCCAGTGGTTTCAAAATTCCCTGAACAGCCTGATGCTGATGTAGGCAAGGAGCCTGTCCCATTTCAAAGCCTACTATAAGTGGAAGCATTGCCAATAGTCAAATTCTGCCCAAGGGTACTGGGATCTCTGGGGTAGATATAACCCCCCCTCTTTTGGAGTCTGCCCTCCCTCTCCTAATCTCTGTCAGTTATAAAATCTGGGGACTAGGATTGCTGTCAAATACATTAACGTTATCAGTATAATACCTAGATTTGTTTCCTATTAAGGAGCCAGTTCGGTGGGTAGGTAACAGTGTTCCGCGCGCGTCATGCCAGCCACATGACCGTAGAAGCGTCTTCGGACAACGCTGGCTCTTCGGCTAACAAACGGAGATGAGCACCGGCCCCTAGAGTTGGACACGACTGTGTGGGGGAACCTTTACCTTTACCTTAAGGAGCCACTTATTTAGATGTTCACCTAAACCACTGTAGCAATGAAAAGACCATAGGTATTCAGATGCTTTTTTCCTTCCTGCATTCTCTTATGAGTTCCATGAAATCCATAAATGAGAAGCTGAAGCTATTGTTAATAGAAGATAACTGGACATGTAAATAAGCCCTTGGAAATATAATCTTGACATGAGGAACCTCAGTGAAAAATGGAAACTGAAACTGCCATTGACATCTGCTTCTTTTAAATGCTGTTATTTCAGATTTGCTCTGATTTGGGGGCAGTCTGTTTGCCAGGACAAAGACTAACTTCCCACCAGTTTTCAATGAAGTTGTGCTGTTGGGCAGCTATAAGCATTGTCTGTTTACAAAAGACTCCTGTAGGTTCATCAGGAACTAAAGGCTGTCTTTAGGGCAATACTCAAGGGCAATAATGCCTTGGGGTAATAGAACCTCTTCCTGTTGCAAAATCAATCTAACTAACTGTCCTTCAGTACAGCAAATCCAGTGATACTCACCAAACATTTATCTTAATTATTTATTTTATTGGAGTCTCTTTGGAATGTTGACACAAATCAATGCTCACATGTAGGTCACAAAAAACAGTTGGAGAGTTTTATGTTGATTATATATGCATGCAAGTCAGTTGATGCCAGTTAGTAGGACAGACTTGTCTAGTGTTTGTAAACAGAGAAGATTAGCTCAAGGACTGCCAGGTTGCCATCATTTTAAAGAATTCAGTAATCATCTATTCAGAACAAGGAGCAGGCTATCTAGTGTTGATTCACATGACAGCTTAGAGCAAGAAGATTGCACACTTTCAAAGAAGAGTCTGAAGTTTACTTAAGGTGAGCTCCAGCTATCCAAAAGCACATGGGGACATGCATAGGCCAACAGTGAAATCCCTCCATGACCCGTTTGCCAGGCAGACGTCTGGAATCTAAGCAGAAAACAAAGCAAGTCAACCATCTAATCAGGCAAGTGTGCTGGTAATCAGCTACTAACAGAAAGAAGCCAGCAGGACAGCTCATTTAAGGATATAAATGTTCATCAACACATACTCAAGGGAAGTTTCTCCACGCCAACTTTTGTCTTTTAATTACTTCTTTTCACTTTTGTTTTTTTACCTGTTTACAAAGGGGGGTTGTTCTCACTGAATGGCTTTAACATTCAGGTTAATATATCCACTCTGATTTACTCTAGCTGGATGTTTCAAATGGATTAGGATAAAAGGGACCAGAAAAGGCTGTTTGTGGGGAGGCAAAGGCCAGAATTACCTCTAGGCAAAAATGAGACTACTTCCAGCAACAAATTCTTGGAAGCAGTGATTACTCATCTGTATTGCAAGAGGAAACTTTCTATGTCCCTTGACATACAGTACATGTGACTGGCTCCCTAGGTTAGCCTGCAGCTTCAGGTACAATGGAAAACACAATGGTGGTTTTACTTCAGTGGTGACATAACACTCAACTACCAGCCCAGTCAGCTTGTGTATGTTCAGTGGAAAAGGCATACCATCTTATTGTTCTCATTAGGTGCTAAAATATCTTGGACCAATCCTAGGGCATGTTCCCTTTGGCCTATCGACAGTTTTTCCTAGTTTCGGTATGCCATACTCCCCTACTTCTAAAATAATGTAAAATGCTGAGATTCTGATCTAAGCTGCATGGCCTGAGAAATGGGGCACAGAGATAATCAGCATCTACATATGCGCCTCCAGTGACTTAACTTTTTAATATGCATAATTTTAGTGGACTTGCTAAGTGTCTGAACTCAGAGAACTGGTGTTGGCTCAAATGTGACCCTTAGTGATTTAAAAGAAACCTGAGATGAGAAGTTGATAGAATACAATGTTCTGTGTTCACTGTTGAGAAAGATTCACATGCCATGAATTATTATGAGGATTATATACAAGTAGAATAAAAAATTTAAAGGATTGAATGAACAGTATAAATTAATCACTGCTGCTTTCTACAGGCAGTATAAAAATCCACAATTGCTAGTGATCCCAATCTAATAGAGGAGAGGACACTATCTCAGGAAATGTATTTATTTACACAGACAATTAAACTTAGAAAAAAGGGCAACAGAAAAAGAGTGATGAAGTCAAAGGAAGAGGCTCCACTGAGCAAGGGCAATATCATGCCATTCTAAATTAATATATCCAGGCTAGAACAATATTAATCCTGCAACTCTCATCCTTTACCAGATTCTGTGGCTACTTCGGTTACAAGCGGCATAGGGTCATAGCTTACAATGTGACCCTTGCTGAATTTGTTGGCCATGGATTGAATCTGACTTCCTGCATTTTTTCACCACGGACAGACATGCTTATCAATGAACTCAATACTGATTGAATCATCTGTCTTGTATCTTTCTCCCATCAGAAACAATTGCAAATTAATCGGTTAACATTTGCTGGGCATCTGATTTGTTTTAATCACTTTTTAAATTATTACTGAAAAACCATTCCTTGGAAGTTAGGGAGATTTTTGACATGCCCAAGGCTGCCAGCCAATTGTTATAGTACAGTTTTGTTCCATATACACAGCACCAATTTCGCCAAGCATAAACCAGAAAGGACAAAATGCAGAGCAACTGTTCAAAGTATATATGAGTTGCTAGAGTTTTCACTCTTTTCATTTCAGCTTCCTTTCCCAGGATTTATATTAAATCTTTTTTTATCCTGTTTTTTTTATATCCTGCTTTGCATACTCAACATCCTCACAGCAATTCTGTAGTTTAAGGATTAATTGTGTGTTTACACAGAAGCATGGAGTCTGCCACTTCAAATATACCTAAAGGTTTAATTTTTAAAAAAATGTTGATAATGTAGAAGAATTATGCTTTTTAGTACAAACTTCCCCAATCTAGTGCCCTCTGGATGTTTGGGGTCAAAGTTTCCATAATCTTCAGCCAGAACACTCATTGATAATGTCGGATTATGGGTTTTATAGACCCACACATATGAAGAGCCTCAGGTTTGGAAAGATTATGCGAGAATGTTGTTAAACTAAAGGAAATAATAGCCTCCTTGCTTTTAAAATTACATAAAACAGCGGTCCCCAACCTTTCTGGCACCAGGGACCAGTCGTGGAAGAAATTTTTTCCACAGACGGGGGGGGGGGTTTGCAGACGGGAGCCAATCACGTGCACTGGGGGGCGGGATTTGCAAGCGGGAGCCAATTGCGTGCACCGGGGGGGTGGGGTTTGCAGGCGGGAACCAATCGCGTGCACCGGGGGCGGGGTAATCGCGCGCACCGGGGGCGGGGTTTGCAGGAGGGAGCCCCGCGGGCCACTTCCTAACAGGCCGCAGCCCACAGGTTGGGGACCCCTGACATAAAAGACTATTTCACATTGAATTAATATTGATATTAAACAAATATTGCATACAGAAGATGGAGACAATTCTTCTGCAAAATATAATAGAAACTGGGGAAAATCTCTAAATACAACTGCCACCTGTTTTCATAATTCCAAATGCTGAGAGTATGGAAAGTTCATGCATGCTGACAAAAAGTATAAATGTAGACCCTTTGCTGCTCTTTCATAGTTTCCATGTTGGAGAAATGAGAAAAATCTCAGGAAGTTTAAATTCACTAAATAGCTGTGAATTAAAAGGTATTAACTAAATCATTTTTCTCCACTTCCCACTCCTCCAATTTTGATATTATTATTATTATTGGCAAACAGTGAAGAGATAAGATGTTGCATGAAATGTTAATGGCTTAATAAATGAACAAATGAATATAAGGCCACATACTCCTGTGGTTGTCATATTTTATTCTATCAGAATATGAACCACTTCATAGTATTACATATTAAAAAGGTTCTCTCCCTCTCTCTCTCTCCCTCTCCTCTCTCTCTCTCTCTCTCTCTCTCTCTCTCTGGTATTAGACCTTTATTTTCCTTCTTCATTTACAAAGTTACATATAAATTTATTAAGCATCTGTTTCCTGTATGTACATGTTGTATATGTACATGCTGTATATTGTACTGAGGGTTAGGAAAATGTTGCATCTCTATTATGAAGCATTCTCCATTTTTTTCCTGAAGTATCTCATAGGATAATTACAGTGACTGATGTTGCAGTGCCACAATCAGTATCAGTTTCTATGTTGATTTGGAAAAGTGGTCAGATGCTTTTGTTTCAGCCCAGCATATTTGTGTACATGTGCATGGACCTGTTTTCTTGACACATTTAATCCAGTCAGCCAGTACCTAATCAAATCTTCTTAGTGGTGGTTACGGCAGAATATGATTAAATTAATGAACTGGGTCAAAAGTCACCACCCACTTTCTTCAGAAAGAGCTTGGAGCACTTCCTGGAATTCCTTCACCAGAAAAATACTGCCAAGGCATCATTAACCCCTCCCCTACTGGTTAGGTATGCCTAAATTGGTGTGGCTTGGCCACTGCAGTCAGGGTCTGAGAGGTATGCTCTGTCCTGCTAAGTCTTGACAGTGAGTTCAGTAACTGAGAGGCTTATTTTTACAGCTGCTCTTTCTGTATAGCTCTTGGAAGACTAGGTTGTGGAGCAATATGTGGTAATTAACTGGGTTTTGATGTTTCTACAATAGGGCTGACTAGATAGAATTATCTGAACCCCATGCAAGATGGGGGCTATTTTGAGCTAAATCAAATCTCCTGGGACTCTGGGAGTAAGTTCAGGGGGTCAGTTGACCCCTTTCTGGATATTTCCACAATCACACACACACACCCTACTAATACCCTACTGGAATTTCTAGTAAAACACAATCTATTTAATCAGTCTTCAAAATATGTGTGCAATGGTGCAAACACCCAGTGTTTTTATAAAGAAACAACACTGCATACATAAGGTACTCATATACACAGAGGAATACTGGGCTTCATCTGTAACAATTTAGATGTTAGCATCTGAAATTCTATAAATGTTAATAGAATGACTCATCAGAAATCTATGCTGGTAAATTGTTTATCTTATCTTTGGAATTCTGGAAAGCATCTCATCAGGCAACTTCTGTGAAAAGACTCTGTGGTCAAGAATTCTCATAGGGATTTCTCCTTTTACCGAGTAAAACTTAATCAACTGGGAGAAGCTCATCTGCCAGATTTTCCATGCACATGTTTTCAGGAAGGGATGAAGTCATGACAAGATTAGCAGAAAAATTCAATTGAGGCTGACTTCAGCCAAACATGGCAGACTTTCCTAGTGCTGATGACAAAGACATTTGTTGTTATTATCAGAAAAGGCCTTCATGCTTGCTGATAGTAATGTAACCTTGCATCAAAGACTGAGTTGGAGCCAATACAGCATTATTTGAATTTGTACAAAACAGAAGGAGGATTCAGCTACATGTAGATGCTTGTACTGTTGAATTTAAAATTAATTAGTTTCCCATTCCACAATATATCCATATTATAATCTTAAAGTATTTCTCTAAATAGGTGTTTTTACATGATATAATTCTCTGCCAATTCCTCATTGTCTCCGAAGAAAAATATAGAACTCAACAACTGAAAAGGAATAGTTCTCCCTCACCAATATGGTAACATAGCACAAGAGCCATTATATGCTAGGAACTCTCTGAATCAGTAAGAAATACTGAGAAGGATGAGAATGCCCACCACTGCTAGACAAGACTGGGGATAGAGGCTGGAACAGGAATGACAGGGAATTGTGTGAGTTTAGAGTTATTTTCTCTTTGTGCCCAAAGGCACAATCATTTTGGACCCTAAGGCACAATCACTCCTAATCAGGAATTCTGTACCAGATCCATTGTCACCACTGGACACACTTGACAATGCTGATGGGAATTAGAGTTCAAGACATCTAAACATGTTGCCATACTGGGCTAATACATGGTGGATATAATGTATGACCTATCTTGAGCCGTTTTAGTGCAAGGCTGAATTGGCATAATAGTGGAATCACAGAATTTAAGGATTGGAGGGGTTCTTGGGGGAAGTCATCTAGTTACTGTAAGTCCCCTGTCCAATGCAAGAAAGTATTACTGGAACATCCCTGACAGATGAGCATTCTGTCTATTTAAACACTTCCGTTAGTATGTTCCATTGTTGAATAACTCTTACTGTCAGGAAATATTCCTGATGTGCACCTAGAACTGGATGCAATGTTCAAGGTATGTTTTGACAAATGTAGAATAATTATGACTTTTCTGGAACTTGATGCTAGTCTGTTAATGCTACCTAGAATGTTATCACATTGTTGGCTCATGTTCAGTTAGTGATCAACTGAGACCCTTATATTTTTTTCACATGTACTGCTGTCCAGTATGGTCCCATCCCACCCAGTGTAAGGTACTCCATCCGATATCTGTAATCTCCCTACTCTAGAGTAACTCACAGACGCAGGAGTTCTTAGAAGTAGGAGAGTTTATTACAGGATACAGAAGCTAGCATGAACAAAGACTTGAATGAGTGAAACAGGTACAGTAGTTACATTTAAGCATTCCCTCCCCCCAAGGTTCTTTGTTTGGAGACACGTGTAATCGTGTCTTCCGAGACGCGTCGTCATCCGTTGGCGAGGATGTGTATTTGCGGTCATCAGCCATGTGCGAACTGGTCTACTCGGCCGGCGTCAGTGACATGTCAGTTTCAGCTCCCCGGAGTGTGCATATCCGTCTAGTGCTTTGGCAGAGATCTGCCGATCTCTGACATGCTCCCGGCCCAAGATGCTCCCCCCCCCCTCCTGTGGTACGAGTTTCGGTACTCCCCTTATTACTAAACATTTTCAAAACAGTTCCTGTAAGGAGAGAGCAGACATTAATTTAGTATCTTGTCTAGTCCAAGTGTTTGCGTCAATGCGGTTTGTCCGGGAATTCCCTGTGAAAAGCTTTCACGAGTTTGGGAGCCCGTGTGTGTTTTGCACTGACCCATTCCTTGTCTCCAATTGGTAGGTGTTGCCACTTCACTAGGTACTGTAACTGCCCCTTATGTCTTCTGGAATCCAGAATTCTATCAATCTCAAAATGTGGTTCGCCCTCCACCAACAATGGGGGGGTTCCACTGGTTCAGGGTGCCAGTGTTGTGAGCTGTGGTATTGTTTCAACAAACTGATGTGAAACACAGGATGCACCTTTCTTAGCGCTTTTGGCAATTGTAATTTTGCCGCTACTGGGTTGATGACCTCAATGATTGGGAATGGGCCTATGAATTTTGGTGCCAATTTCCGTGATGGTTGTGTTGCCCGCAGATTTTTCGTTGACAAGTACACCTTGTCTCCTACTCTTAAGTCCCATTCTTCCCCCCTCTTGCGATCGGCATATTTTTTGTAACTAGCTTTGGCTTCCTGCAATGTTTGTACCATGACTGGCCAATTGCTGCTTACTTTTCCTATCCATTCGTCCGCTTTTAGAGGTTGTGGCAGTTCTGTGTTGTGTGACATGGCCAATTCGGGGATAGTTATAAAGTCCTGCCCTGTAGCGACTTTGAATGGCGAAAACCCCGTGCTTTGGTGTACCGCGTTATTATAAGCAACCTCTGCGAACGGCAACAGTTCCGCCCAATCGTTCTGTTGGTAGTTAGTGTAACATCTAAGGTACTGTTCCAGTGTAGCGTTCAAACGTTCGCTCGCACCATCCGTGCAAGGATGGAACGCACTACTGAGCCCCTGTGCCGCTCCAATTAACTTCAAAAAAGCCCGCCAAAAGTTGGAAGTAAATGTGCTGCCGCGATCGCTGATTATGCGTTCCGGCGTTCCGTGGGCTCTGTAGATGTGTTGTATGAACAGTCTAGCTAGTTTTTGGGCATTCGGTATTCCTTTGCATGCAATGAAGTGTGCCTGCTTGGAGAATAAATCCGTGACTACCCAAATTGCCGTGTTCTTTTTACTCACCGGCAAATCTACTATGAAGTCCATGGCGATTTGCTTCCATGGTTGTGAGGGGTTTGCTACTTCCTGCAGCTTCCCTGTGGGTTTCCCTATTTTCCTTTTGGCCATTGCGCACACTGGGCATGAACGCACATAGTCTTTAACGTCAGTGCGCAAGGATGGCCACCAGAATTTGCGTCGGATTAAGTGTAGTGTTTTTACGAAACCAAAATGCCCTGCCGTTTTGTGATCATGATGCATGGTCAAGACCTTTTGCCTTAAGGGCTCAGGGACGTAGGCTTTGTTGTCCTTCCACCCCACTCCATCCTTCTCCACTAGGTTCTGTTTGTTCTCCCCCCACCAGGTGTCCGTTACTGTTGCTGCCCGCAGTTCGGCTGTCCACGGGTCGCTTTCAGCCGTGCGCTTCGCGCTGCTGTGGGTGATTGCCATGTTGCCTTCCCCCCTCCCTTCTGTTATTGTTGAGCTCTGTGCCTCTACTGGTTGGGAGGGGATGAGGGATTCAATGACCTCCTCCATTTTGCTCTCATGTTGCGGCAAGCGTGATAATGCGTCTGCCAAGTAGTTTTTCCCCCCAGGAAAATATTTCAACGTGAAGTTGAATCTGCTAAAGAATTCTGCCCACCTGAGGTGCTTAGGGTTCAACTTCCTGGGTGATTTGAGAGCTTCCAAATTTTTATGGTCCGTCCACACTTGGAACGGCTCTGCTGTGCCTTCTAAGAGATGTCGCCACGTGCTTAAGGCATGTTTGACAGCGAAAGCTTCTTTTTCCCAAATATGCCATCTTTTCTCCGTCAGGTTAAATTTTCGGGAAATGTAAGCGCATGGTCTTAGTTTCCCCGTGTCATCTGCCTGCAAGAGTATGGCCCCCACTGCGCTAATTGATGCATCTGTGTGTATCACAAATGGTTTATCAGCTTCTGGGTGCTTGAGTATGGGTTCTCTTGTGAACATTTCTTTTAGGCTATCAAACGCTGCCTGGCATTCCTGTGTCCATACGAGTTTCGTGCTCGGTGATGGGGCTTTCGCGTTTGCTCCCTTGCCTTTTGTCTTTAATAGGTCAGTCAGGGGCAGTGCGATTTGCGCGAAGTTCTGAATAAATTGCCTATAGAACCCCGCAAAACCGAGGAACGCTTGCAGCTGTCTGCGCGTACGGGGGGGCTGCCAGTCTAGAACCGCTTTGACTTTTTCGGGGTCCATCTCGATGCCCTCATGTGAAATGCGATACCCCAAGAAGTCTAACTGTTCCCTGTGAAATTCACATTTCTCGAGTTTTACATAAAGCTTTGCCTCTAGTAGCTTCTCAAGTACCCTCTTAACTAAATCCATGTGTTCTTCCAAATTCTCAGAAAATATTAATATATCGTCCAAATATACAATTACCCCTTTATACAGAAATTCATACAATACTTCATTAATAAACCTCATGAAAATTCCCGGTCCCCCCGCAATCCCAAACGGGAGCACCCTATATTGGAACGATCCTAATGGGCAATTGAATGCTGTTTTCCATTCGTCCCCCTCCCTTATTCGAACCCGATAGTAGGCTTCTCTGACATCTAGTTTTGTAAAGATTTTCCCTTTTGATAACTGGGCTAACATGTCTTTTAGCAACGGTAGGGGGTATTGTCTGGTAACCGAAATTGCATTGAGCCCCCTGTAGTCCGTGCAGAGCCGGAGTGATCCGTCCTTTTTCTTTCTGAACAGGACAGGGGCTGCGAGGGGGGAGTTGGCTGGCTCAATGAACCCCCTTGCCAAGTTCTTATCTATGAAGTTACGCAGCTCTTGTAATTCTTTTTGCGTCATAGCATACATCTTGGGCTTGGGGAAAGGTGCCCCAGGGATGAGGTCAATGGTTGCGTCTGACTGCCTATGGGGGGGTTCCTGCTCACATTCTCTTTTGTCAAATACCTCTGCTACTGAAAGGTATTTCTCCGGGATTGCGTTGGAGAGTGTGCTATCACCTTTATTCCGCTCCCCCTCGTCCAATTCCAACCCTGTTGCCCCCAACTCAACGCAGTCCGGAGGGCCGCCCTTGTCCAAGTCCTGATACTTCCCATCCGTAAATTCCAACTCTCCCGAAACCCAATCTACCTTGGGGTTCCTTGCCCTCAACCATTTTAATCCTAACACAATGGGACGTGTTGCGATGGGAGCCACTAAGAATCGTAATGTCTCCACATGCGTTCCCAACGTCATTTGGAGTCCTTCAGTGTAAAATTCCACTGGCCCCCCTTTCAGTTCAGACCCATCTAATTGGCAAAATGTGATGGGGGTTTTAAGTTTACACAGGTCCAGACCCATCTTTTTGGCTACGTTCGGGTGCATCAAATTCCTCGAACATCCCGAATCTAACATGGCAACTCCCGCATACTGTTTCCGTCCCCTCAGCGTTTTTAACTGTACCTTCAGGTGCATTGTCGGGTTGTTGCGACTACTTCCTTTGTGCCCCTTTGTGGAGGTCTGTCCTGTGACGCTCATTAGAACAGACCCGGCTCGTTTCCCGCCATCTGGATTTCAAAATCGGAGTCCTCGCTATCTTCTTCTAGGTCCGGGTTCTGCCAATGGTGCACTGTTGCCGCCGCTGCTCCTTTTCCTTTAGTGTGTGTTGTCTTTGGGTTACTTTTGTCTGTTGCCTTTTTCCCCGGAGGTTGTTCCTTAGCGTTCATTCTCCCCTGGGGGCAAGCGCTAATTTGATGTCCCTCCTTCCCGCAGCGAAAGCATAGTCTCTCTTTAGTCCGGCGATCCTTCTCCTCCTCCCAACTCCGCTGTTTCGCATGCGTACGGGTTTGATTTGTGAAATTATCCTCGTTCCTCTGTCTAAATTGCAGTTTTCTGATGCTTTGCAACTGTAACCTGTTGCTCTCGATTTTCCCGGCTAATTGGATCCACCCCTCTAGAGTTCCAGGGTCATCTCTGTCCAATGCCTTTTCCAATAGGTCCTGTTTTAGGCCATATTGAAAGTGTTCTATCTTTATTGATTCCGGCCATTCCGGCAGATAGGATAATAATCTTTTAAAGTCCATAGCATATTCAGCTACTGTCCTAGTTCCCTGCCTTAAGTTCCGGAGATGCGCCCTGGCTGAGACTTTGGTCAGCATGTCTTCAAACCGTTTCCGGAGGGCATACATGAACTCTTGGAAGTCCAGTAGTTCCCTAGCCCTCCTGTCGTGAAGTGTTACTAGCCAGTCCCCTGCCTCACCTTCCAGAAAACTGGAGACGTATCTGATTTTGCTCTCTTCCGTTCGGAAGGTGTATTCGTATTCGCTCTTGAACCCTTGTACGTGAGTCAAGAAGCATGCTAAATTCTTGGGATTGCCGTTGAATTTCATTTTTAATTCACCTATTCCAAATGGTGTATGTGCGCCCCCTGGGGTCATGAACTGGTAGTATGGCGGGGTCCTGGGTGCTCTGTTGCAGGGGTGAAATTCTTCCTCCTCCTCCTCCTCCTCACTTTCGATGTCTCCCTCACCTTCGGGTAGCCCCAGTCTCTGTTCCCGCCTTCTGGGTTTATCTAAATTGTCCATTAATTTCTCAAAGGCAGCGCCCAATGAGTCCATTTTATTCATCAGCATTCCTATATTTAACTGCACATTGGACATCTGTTCCTCCAACTTTACGATGCGCTGGGTTGGGGTGACCTTCTTCTGGTTTCCTTTTGTCCCTTTCTGCGCTAGCCCTTCGCCTACAGCTATGGACCATCCCGCTAGCCTTGGTTCGGTGCTGCTTAGAGGAATGGGGGTTTTCGTTACCTCTATGTGGTTTTGCTTCTTCTGAGCTTTCTTGCCCTCCCGCTCACTGGCAACTCCCTCCATCGTCTGGGTGCTTGTTGAGCTGGGTCCGGCTTCTTCGCTCACTCCTGCCGCCTCTACCGATTCCATTTCGTGGTCTCTGCTGGCCGCTTGCTGCTCGGGAGCGCTGGTCGCCGCCGTCGCTTTGCCTCCACGTGGTCTCCGCCGCCTCTTAGATGCTGGGGATCGCCGCCTCTCAGCTGTTAAAACCGCCTTTGTGCTGCTGCTGCTGCTGTGCCGCCAGCGGCCGGCTGTTAAGGCTCACCGCCTCTCCGCTGCTTGGGGCCGCCGGTTTCCACTGCTGCTCCGCTATTAGGGCGCCGGTTTCTCCTGCTACGCCGCCCCCGCCGGTTTTTGCTGCCGCTCTTCTGCCGCCGGTCAGCTGCTTGGGAACGCCGGTTTTTGCTGCCGCTCTACCGCCGCCGGTCAGCTGCTTGGGAACGCCGGGTTTGCTGCCGCTCTTCCGCCGCTGGTCAGCTGCTTGGGAACGCCGGGTTTGCTGCCGCTCTTCCGCCGCCGGTCAGCTGCTTGAGAACGCCGGGTTTGCTGCCGCTCTACCGCCGCCGGTCAGCTGCTTGGGAACGCCGGGTTTGCTGCTGCTCTACCGCCGCCGGTCAGCTGCTTGGGAACGCCGGGTTTGCTGCTGCTCTACCGCCGCCGGTCAGCTGCTTGGGAACGCCGGGTTTGCTGCTGCTCTACCGCCGCCGGTCAGCTTCTTGGGCTCCGCTGCTCAGCTGTTGGGGATGCCGGTTTTGCTTCTGTTCTGTCGCCGCCGCTCAGCTGCTTGCTGCTCCACTGCTGGGGAAAGCCGTTTCTCTGAAACTTTTTCCCCCTGGGTCTCTGCCCAGTGTACATAAAAGCCGGTCTCAACCGTGAAGCTTCCCGGGAAAACCGGTTTGTTTTGCATTCAAGTCTTTATGTAAGGTACTCCATCCGATATCTGTAATCTCCCTACTCTAGAGTAACTCACAGACGCAGGAGTTCTTAGAAGTAGGAGAGTTTATTACAGGATACAGAAGCTAGCACGAACAAAGACTTGAATGAGTGAAACAGGTACAGTAGTTACATTTAAGCATTCCCTCCCCCCAAGGTTCTTTGTTTGGAGACACGTGTAATCGTGTCTTCCGAGACGCATCGTCATCCGTTGGCGAGGATGTGTATTTGCGGTCATCAGCCATGTGCGAACTGGTCTACTCGGCCGGCGTCAGTGACATGTCAGTTTCAGCTCCCCGGAGTGTGCATATCCGTCTAGCGCTTTGGCAGAGATCTGCCGATCTCACACCCAGTGCCTTCTGAGTGGAACAAGAGGGATCTGGAAATCGATATTTGTTGCCTACATAAAGAAAGGAAAGGGGATCCTGAATAAAAATGTTTCGTGTGACAAGTTTAATTCATGAATACAGATTCAGTGTGGGAGGGACTAAAGGGGGGAATTCTTTGCTAATTTGCATTGGCTATGGTGAATAAACTTCACATTTTTCACTTTCCAGTTTTTTTAGTGGTTAAGTATTTACCTGTTTAAGGCACCAGGCTAGAAACCAGGAGACCTTGAGTTCTAGTCCTGCCTTGGGCATGAAGCCAGCTGGGTGACCTTGGGCCAGTCACTCTCTCTCAGTCCTAGGAAGCAGGCAATGGCAAACCACTTCCAAAAGTTTTGCCAAGAATTTGGCACAGGAGTAAACACTGACTTGAAGGCGCGCACGTGCACGTGCACGCGCACGCACAATAAATTAGTTCAATAGATTCAAAGCTGCCCCTGACCTATCCCAGTATAGTTTGTATGGTAGGTCTACACTCAGAAATATTTAAGTGGGCATAGCTGTGGTTTTTGAGGTAGGCAAGACATCTAATACCTAAATTCTTCTTCATGAACAAAGTGATAACTCCATATCAGGCAGCCATATGTACGCAGGCAGCCAGGTACATTCTTTTTAAAATTATTATTGCCCTACCTTTGATTTTTTCCAAAATACAGATTTTACAACAAATAGAATGGCTATGAAAATGGAACCATATAAACCATAACATTAGTATTCTAATCTCACCCCATATTCCACATTCATATAACTGTTGCAAAATGAGTTAAAAAATAGGGAAATCTGGCTTCAGAACATTTTACACCATTGACACATGTTTAAATACTGTTGAAGGTGCAGTCCTAAAATCAATCTCTTTCCCTCCCATTTTCTCTTTTCTTTACCATGGATGTTCCTTGTTTCTTACATGAAAATTATCTGTCAGTTTCACTTGTATTTATAGAGTTTCACTTTCAGATTACTGTAATAATTGGATTCCAAGTAAGTAGTGATGCTTGTTTTTAAAACAGCTGTTCTTCTTCAGCTTCATTGGAAAATGAAATCTTGCAAAATAGCTTTTTAAATTATCTGTGCAAACTCCCCTGTGTAGTAAAAACAAAGCCAAACTTGAACTTACATTTTGCCTTCAACACTTGCAGGTTTTTATGTTTGCACTACAATGCCCATACTGCTGTAAGAACAGGACAAAAGTTGCAAAAAAAAAACTTTATTGGCAACAGTATCAGCTGATGAAAACAGTCAACGAAAGGAACTTCATTAAATTAGTGTAATTGCAAAATATTGTACACAGATAAATTCCAATTAAAATTAATGCAGTGCACTGCATGGAATATAAGGATTTATGAGCTTATTTATACTTGCCCAAATAAAGAGTCATCACAACGTAGTTTTTGTAAATAGTTAAGAATGTTGTTATACTCGTTCTCCAAAATTAAAAACTAAGTAGTTATTAGAGGAGCTTCTGTTGACAATGTGTTCTTCTTATCTAAGGAAAGTCATTCCTCTCCTTTGGAACCTACAGCTAGCATCAAATTAATTTAAAACTCAGTATCTTGTATATTGTGCAGCTTCACACAAAAAAGTCATGACCTAATTGGATGCTGATAGCTTTCATTATTTTTTAAAAAATCTGTGTTATCATTTAGAACTATTTCAAAAAACACCCGCACAATCTCAGCTGTGAGGCTATCCTGTGTGTACCTGAGAAACTACTTCATAAACAAGATTGGTCAGCCGACTTCTATTTTTGTAGATTTTACAGAATTGGTGCTTGAGGCTTTGAAGTCTTTTGCCAACCTGGTTCAACTATAAACTAATTGACCACATAGGCATGTAAACCAATCTGCCACTTTCTTGGAAAGGATAACTCTGGCGAAATCTTGTGCAAATGGCTGACAAGATACACATTAATTTTGATGGATAAATAGCAATCTAGGCTTGTTGGATAGGTTTTATTCCCTATGGTGGAAAGGACTGGCGTTCGATTTAGCTGCCACTTTATCGTTTTCTTGCTTCTTGCGTGTAATAGCATTTACTCTGAAGAAAGCAGAGTGCTGCACTTGGAAGTTCTGAACAGGATTCCCCCCATCAGAAGCCATGAGTCATTCGGAGGAGTCTTAAGCAGAATCGGCGTGGGTGTTTCTGCAGCCGTTTCAGGGAGTTCTCTGCCATACGTATGTAAGTGTGGCAGGGAGCTTCCTGCCTGAAACGGCTGCACGGTATGCAGCAGAGATGAAGAGAACGATATATGCACCCCCTGAATTTTATCCGTCATGCTTCTGGCAATGAAACAATGGCGAGAAAAAGAGGGGCAACCACGAATGCATTTCCCTTACATAACAAAAAAAGCAATCCTCCAAGGATTCCCTCCCCCCCACTGCTTTCTTCCTTTTCCCGCCAAGTCTCTCAGCCCTTTTCAGCCCCCTCCTCCCGGTCTCCTGCTTCTCATTCTTGCCCTCTCCCCCCACCCCTTTCCCCCCTTCTTTGGCGCCGTTTTCTTCCCGCCACGTCGAGCCTCCTCAGCAGTCCATTCTGACGAAGAGGCCCGGCGCGGGCTGCCAGCTGCAGCTGCGATTGGCCGAGGCAGCGCCAGTGGGCGGAGCCTTCCCGGACTGGAGACCTGCCCGCCGGCTCTCCCCGGCTCCACCCCAGCTCTGCTCCCTCCCACTTTTACTACAGGCGGCTGAAGCCGGGCCGCCGCGCCACACGGGAGGGAGCAGGCTGGCCCGGCACGACCCCGCCCGCAGCTCCCGCCCGTGCCTAGGAGACGGCAGTTGTGCCGCCGCCGCCGCCGCCTCCTCCTCCTCCGAGACATTGCCGCTGCTGTCAGCCCCGGCCCGCCTGGAACACGCGGACAGGGCGGGGATGTTGCTCTCTAAGATCAACTCACTGGCCCACCTATGCTCGACGCCCGGCGGGGATCTGCACCCGGTCAAGCCGCTGCCAGGTCAGCTAGACGAGGACGGGAAGGAAGAGGGGATGTGGGAGGCGGGAGGCTGGAACCACCAGTCGGGAATAGTCGGTCGATGGGGGACCTGGAAACACCTCACATGATCAAACTCGGTTTAATGAGGCAGGGACTGGATTGGGGTTGGGATTTTTTTGCTTTGTTTTGAGAGGGGGGGACAAGGAAAGGGCTTAATGATCTTTCCTTCCTGCTATTTGTAGGAAAGGAAAAGGAATCCCTGGAGAAGCTGTACCAGGTGGGCCCGCTGCTGGGCAGTGGCGGCTTCGGCTCTGTCTACTCGGGCACCAGGCTGGCAGATGGAGCTCCGGTGAGTGATGGATTTCTGGTGGAGTGTGCCCTCCGCAGCCTTCATCATTCCCTATTGTTTTTGCCCTTCCCGCCTCCCCAGTGCATCGGTATTGTCCTTTAATCTTTTTTTTAGCATTGGCTGCTATCTGTATTAATTTTCACATCCCCCCCCCCCCCTGTTTTTGAAGGTGGCCATCAAGCATGTGTCCCGGGACCGGGTTTCCGACTGGGGAGAACTGGTAAGTTATGGGGAAGGGAGGAATGCTTGGGGTTTGTTATTGTAGAAAGATCTACACAGTCAGGATTGGATGTTGTGCTGTGTGGATCAACTTGCTCTCCTGCTCACAGATCATTTTCCCCCCACCCCCCTTCCTATTCTTTATGCAGCCTGGTGGAACGAGGGTACCCATGGAGATTTTGCTCCTGAAAAAGGTTGGCTCAGGATTTCGAGGGGTGATCCGGCTGCTGGATTGGTTTGAAAGGCCAGACAGTTTCATTTTGGTTTTGGAAAGGCCAGATCCCGTTCAAGACCTCTTTGACTTCATCACAGAACGAGGTGCTCTACCTGAGGATTTGGCCCGCAGCTTTTTCCGTCAGGTGTTGGAGGCAGTTCGACATTGCCACAGTTGTGGCGTCCTGCACCGGGATATCAAAGATGAGAATATCCTGATTGACTTGAGCACTGGGGAGCTCAAACTTATAGACTTTGGATCTGGGGCACTGCTCAAGGACACAGTGTACACAGACTTCGATGGTGAGTGTTGTAAGTTTTCATTCACAACTACGAGCCAGGGAGTTTCATTCCTGAAACATTGTGTTCCCTTGGTTGCTTTGGGTAATTTCACAGCAATAGAACAGGTTCTTCCTGTGATTTTAACAACATGTCTTTCCTCTGAAATAAATTTGATTCTGATAATCCATTGCCTACATAAAATTGCTGTTGCTAGGAGATCTAATGTCTATTTGTGGCTAACCTTTACTGCTGATTTGAGATGGTTTTATACCATTTGTAAGTCCAGTGGGTTCATAGCCTTAAAATGTGAGCATAGGAAGGGAAATACCTTGAGCAAAAGATCTATTGCAGATTGTTTTCAAGTTATGGTTACTAATTCACCTGCTAGATATGAATAGATGCTAAGCTGCAAATAAAATATGCCTGCAGTCCTTTTTATATTTTAAATGCTAGTCTAGCTATGGGACCAAAATGTATAGACAGCATGCAATTTTCCCGTTGTAGTAGACTGAAGAGAGGATTTTGTATTTTGTCCTTCCGAGTGATGTCTGGGTATGAAGCCAAGAGGAGGTTACTGTTAAAAGCTGTATCTGCAGACTCATTAAATTAATAATTTCAACAGGGAAGCTGCATTTTGTCAGGGCATGAGTGCTGTGAAATTTAATCTAGAAGAGATCACTTTACAATAACCTCACTTAAGAAATGCAAATAAATAATGTTTGTCTTTTTAAAGCATGTTTGTAGTGACATGGGATGGGTGCGATTTAAGCATTAAGATTAGAATAGAAATATGATCTGCTTGTGTATACAAACTGTTCCCAGAAAACAAAACAAACTGCTTACATTGCTAACAAACTCATTGGAAGACTCAAGAGCCGTTTACTTCAAAAATCACTGTTGGCTTGCAGTTTGTTTGTGTTTTTTTGTCTGGGTTCCCAAATGGCACTAGCTGCCTTGCATTTTTTGTTTTGTTTTTAATTTAACGGTTAATGACCAGGGATGGGTTCGCTGCCTTCTTTCTGGCACTTTCCCAAGCTTCTAGTGCCCCCTTGTGGATTATGAGGTATCTTTTTACAACTCAAAGTTTGTAAACAACAATCACGTGGATGGAAACCAGGCAAGGAGCTCTGACCTCGGTATCCTTGCTTCCTGCCAGCAGAGGGAGGAGGGAGAGATCAGACACTACAACAGAGACAGAGGTATAGCTATGCCAGGCGTTTCTAGCATCGCACTTACAGGGTGCAGTCTAAGCTTCTTTCAGATATAGGCAAATGGTATAAAACTTCTTTTTAAAGATGAAATACATACCAGCCTTTCCATGGTTGAAAATTAGATCTTTTTCAGTTCCTGTGCGTCTTGACCAGTGTCCATGGAGATTGTCTAAATTTATATCATGTTACTAACAATATGGTGGAGATTTAAGGGTACTTGTATCTGAATTCTGAAATTTCTTTAGCTTTCTTGATGAGATCTATCATCTCTTTTCAGGCACTCGAGTTTATAGTCCTCCGGAATGGATCCGATATCACAGATACCATGGCAGATCCGCTGCTGTCTGGTCACTTGGGGTATTACTCTATGATATGGTGTGTGGGGATATTCCTTTTGAGCATGATGAAGAGATTATAAAAGGCCAGGTCTATTTCCGTCAAAGGGTTTCTTCAGGTAAGTGTTAATTTGGGGGTGAGTGAAAATCTGCCTGGAATGCTGATCACAAATAACTTGTGTTTAGTATATTGGGTAGGCAATAACATGTAAGTGTCATCGGTCACATAAGCAACATCTTAGAATTTGAGTTTTTGATTACTGCTTTTAGCCAAAGTGTAGAAGCTAGTATTCCTGAAATATTGGGGCTTTTCAAAATTTGCTTGCTGCCAAACTTCAATCCAAGGAATTCTGATTCTATATAACCTTGGCAAAGTAGTACAGCATTCTGGATGATTTGATCAGTTTCAGCTGTGCAAAGCAATCTCATTTTACTAAATAACCTATGGAGATTTTGCAGCAGCATTTATAATATCCTACTTTGTAGATGTTCTTCATCAGTGAACCTTTGCCAATTTTGTGCTTTCTTTTGTAGAGTGTCAGCATCTCATTAAGTGGTGTTTGGCTCTGAGGCCTTCTGACAGGCCATCCTTTGAAGACCTCCTGAATCATTCTTGGATGCAACATGTTATCCTGCCTCAGGAAACAGCTGAGATCCACTTGCATAGTCTAATTCAAGAATCTAGCAAATAGTGTGTCTCATCCTTCTGAGGAGCAAAACAGAATTTTGCCCTATTTGATCTGGCGGAGTGAGGACTTTTATAGGAATGCAATTCATCTTTTCCCAGACACAGGCTGCCTGAGGACTTTCCAAGCCTGAAGAAACCGATCTCATGTGGGAGAGTGGACTTGCTGTTTGGGAGCCTGTCTTATAAATCTTCTCACCACTAGACAAATTGGACAAGCCCATAACTTGCTGAATCCTAGAATATGAAATGAGTGGTGCAGAGAACTAGAGGAGATATTTGGTACAAGAGAAGGGAGGGAGTTAGTGATTTCGACTGGCTACCTGTCTTCACTGTGTTACTACCATGTTCTGAGTGCCTTCAATTGCAAACTGAGCTGTGCTGGGGGAAAATACTTGAACATTCCTTCACTGCTGCTGTGTCAAAGGTTTACCTGGCTTATAATTTATTCCAGTTTCAAAAGAACTGCTTCAGAATGAGGGAGATAACATTAGCAATCCTAATTGCTGTCCAGTATGAACTCTGTGTTTGCTTTTGCAGCCTTGTGAACGTGAAGGCATCCTCTAGTGCACAAACAATGCAACCCTAAACTGTAAATTTGTACAGAACAATACAAGAACAAAACTTGGTGTACAGAAGATTGTAGTTACAATATTTTTACTTCAGTGTTTTTAATTTATTTCTAGGGTTTTAAAAACGGAATATCCTAACTTGTAGGGTTTTATTTATTTTATTTATGAATCATGTGAATTCTTGGCATACACCTCACTGCTGTGGCTGTTGACCTGTTCTACATTTCCTCCCACTTCTTTTTCCATATTTTCAAATTCCTCCTCCTACCTTTTTGTTTGATGTCTTGCTTCTGCATGGGGCAGTTGACTGCCCCCCCATCACCTGTAAATATTTCCAACTGTTGCTTTCAGCCTCCCCACATATTTGAGACATGTTTTCACTGGTATTGTTGGGGAGGATATGTGTAGATAGCATGTGTATATAGTGTTGTACTTTGAAAGGGAGCGAGATGCCCTGGACTTCAACACTGTCAAACTTGTTTAAGTAACTTGGTGTGTAGTCTGCTGGGTTTTTTAAATAGCTAATACTGTACAGGGAATTCAGAAATGCTATTTTTTTTATACATGCTGTTTTAAATAAAAATGGAATCACTTGATTTAATCAGCCTGCTGGATATTTAATGATCACAAGTCTCTCATTCAGTTGTTAAAAACTTTTGCTCTAACTCTGTAAATCACTGTCTTCCCTAGAAACTCTCAGCAAAGAAATGATTGATTATCGTCTAATATGTCATTTCAGATATAAATTGCCTGGGCTATGAATGTTTAGTTTATACTACAATTTCTCACACTATACACAAAATCTGATCTGGTATCTACTCTATAGTTCTGCAGTATTTTGAGTTTAAGACTGTCACTGCTAGGAGCTTATAGATCTTTCTTTTCTTTGTACAGGATCTTCATCCTTGAATGGTCAGTATCCTCCCTAAGGTGCAGCAGGAATAATAGCATCTAAGAAAAGCCTTGGACAGCCCAACTATAATGCTGACAATAGAAAGGAATTTGGATAGAAGTTAGTTTATTTCTGCAATTTATCTGCTGCTCAGTTCCCAAAAGATTCTGAAATGGCTTTCAATAATACAAAACCAAAGTAGAAATAATTAAAAGGAAAAAAAATAGCCAAAGCCAAATGACAATTTAGTACAGGCTAAAACATTCTTGTTTACAATAAATGAATTAACCTATAAATGGGCACTCAAATAAAAGGATGTAATCTATTCATTATTAGGACTAGGTCCCATTAAATAATGGAATTAAAGTTTGTTGTGAAACTTGCCTAAATTACTCTAGTAATATATATTTATATTTATTTATATTTCCAGCTTATATCACTGCCCATCTCCCCCCATTCCGGAGGGGACTCTGGGCGGTTCTATACAGTATATATAATCGAAGTTTCTTTGGGATGTGTTTTTTTATTTTTTTCATCTTCAGTATTTGTGCTGTTTTCTATTTGCTCTAAAAGAGACCAGGAATTTTCCATCAGGATTGTTTTGAAAGCAAAAATGGAATGAGGTACAACTTGATCCCCTTTGTTATTTGTGGACTTAAGCTCACTGTTCAGTGGTACTTATAAAAAAAATATGAATAGTACTGTTCTAATTGTACCCTCACCTCTTTAGCGAGTTCACTACCCTAATCTAACACCACCTACGTAGGAGACAAAAAATGTAGCTTGCTTTTTACCTCTTGGTAATTTAAGTTCCTAGGAGCATTTGATTTTTGTGATGCCGAATTCCTATAAAGCTTGACTTGTTCATGCTATCATTTTGTTCCCCATCTTTATTCAGGTAAATTCACACAAATCATTGGCAGAAATTGCATTCCAACAACTTTAGAGCCCTAAAAACAGACCAGAAGATAAAAATCCAGGGGAAAACAGGGTATAAAGTAAAGGTAAAGGTTCCCCCCGCACATTTGTGCAGTCGTGTCCGACTCTAGGGGCTGGTGCTCATCTCCGTTTGTTAGCCAAAGAGCCAGCATTGTCCGAAGACGCTTCCACGGTCATGTGGCCGCATGATGCGCGTGGAACGCTGTTACCTACTCACCGAAGTACCTACCTACCTATTCATCTACTTGGATTTGCATGCTTTCGAATTGCTAGGTTGGCAAGAGCTGGGGCTAGTGCGGGAGCTCACTCTGTCACGCGGGGCTAGGGATTCGAACCTCCGAACTTGCAATCTTCCAATCGACAAGCCTGGCGTCTTACCCACTAAGCCACCACGCCATTTCTAAAAAAATCAAACTGGACAGGACTATAGCAGCTCAGAAAAGTATCTGTTTTTTCTTTGCCATGTTAACTTGTTGGTCAATTAATAGCATTACATTCCTACAGGAAGTGATTTATTATTTATTTTATAAATAGTAACTAAAAACCAACTGTTTTTCAATTTCTTGTTTCCCATATGTATTTGGGAAACAAACCTCCTTGGTAAACCAGAGTTCACCTGAATCAGTGCCTTCCAGAGTTCAACCAGACTCCCTACAGCAGGGGTGGGGAACCATTTTTCTGCCAAGGGCCATTTGGATATTTATAACCGGGGACCGGGGGGGGGGGGGGGTTCTGGGATTTCCACGGACCGGGGACCAGAGTTTGCAGGCGGGAGCCAATCACAAGCACTGGGGGTGGGGTTTGTGGGCAGGAGCCAATCACGTGGAAGGGGCGGGGTTTGCAGGTGGGAGCCCCGCGGGCCTGATGTTGCCCACCCCTGCCCTACAGGATTGCCTGCTTGATTGTGGAGAAATTACCCAAGCACTCACTTTAAACCAAATCTGTAAGTTATCTGGGGTGGACCAGCTTAATAGGTCTGTCTCCCTTACAGAGGTCAGTAGCGGGCATGAGTCTCAAGATGACCAGATAGTGATCTAGCCATGACAACAGATTTATGTTAATGTTTGGTTCTGGATGGGGTGGCACTGCCCCACTCGGAACCAGTGTGGAACTTGGGGGTCCTCCTGGACTCACGACTCCTGCTCGAAGAGCAGGTGGCAGCCGTGGCCAGGAGGGCCTTTGCGCAGCTTCGGCTTGTGTGCCAGTTACGCCCATTCCTGGACCGAGATGCCCTCCGAACAGTCACTCATGCCCTTGTCATCTCCCATATAGACTACTGCAATGCGCTCTACATGGGGCTACCCTTGAGGAATAACCGGAAGCTACAGCTTGTACAGAATGCAGCCGCGCGGGCAATTTTAGGTGCACGAAGATCAGCACACGTAACACCTTTGCTCCATGAGCTGCATTGGGTGCCGGTTTGCTTTCGGGTTCAATTCAAGGTGTTGGTTATTACCTTTAAAGCCCTACATGGCATGGGGCCAGGATACCTGATGGACCGTCTTATCCCCATAACATCGACCTGCCCCACCCGGTCATGCAGAGATAAATAAAAGAATTTCATCTGGCGGGGTCCAGGAGACGGGCCTTCTCTGCAGTAGCGCCCGCCCTTTGAAATATCTTGCCCCCAGAGTTGAGGCGGGTTTCCTCACTTCTGGCCTTCCGGAAAAATCTGAAAACCTGGTTCTGCTGCCTAGCTTGGAATGGGAAAGGTAACAGCTCCTCCTGGGGATGGCTAGTACCATAATGGCCTCCCTACTTTTAAGATCAATTCGCCTAGATTGGATTTTATACTTATTTATTATATTGTTTGTTGTAATTTTATATGGTATTTTAATTGTAGTTTTTATTGTAAGTCATATAAATTTAAATAATAAATAAAATGTCCTCCTCTCAGATCACAAACTAGATGCTCTGAGGTGAATACCAGGTCCAATGTGTGCTCCTCCCCCCATATGAGTTGGTGATATGACCTAAGACAGGCCTATGATTGTCATGGCAGCCATGAACTCCTGAGCCCTCCCCAACCAACCCCCAAGACATGGAGGTTGAAGTCCCCCAGCTTGGGGTAATCAATTAAGGCCAAGGACCTCAGGGAGGAAGCTAGCTGGGCAGCAGGGTAGATAGTACACTAGCAGGACTACCAGCACCTAACTTCATAGAGGACCTCACACCTGGCCACTTGTGGAACAATGCATTTGGTCACCACATTCTCACAGATTATTAACACCAATCCTCCTCTCCTACCCTGGAACTGAGGTTGGTACGCAACTAAAACCCCAGCCAGGCAGATTTCCACTCCTCCAGTACCAGGTCATGTAGGAAGAGCATCTTATTACAGACAGACCTAGCATTCACCAGAACCAGCTACTGTCTGTGTATTCTCCTAGATCCCTCTATTTGTGTGCATTCATTCTAATGATTTATTATGGTGTGGCAGGACTCTTAAATTGCTGAGTTTCTAACTCATTTCAAGTTAATGGGAATATGCGATGCTAAAAGTCTGTTTAGTGTTTCTATTGTCCTAATGGGATCTACAGTGACCCCAGGAGAAATAGTCCTTCCCCACTCTAAGCATGCTGCCAAGAAGCAGCAGATGCCTCTGTGATATGATTGCAGTTTATCTTTGCATGCATATACAAGAAATGTATGCATCAAGATTAACACCATTATGAGGTATTGCTGTTTATTACACTGAAAATGGTGTTAACAATCTTGACAAGATTTGCAATGTGTTATGTAAGGTCTATCCTCAGGTGTATTCCCTTGGCAAGGATCCTGAAAAGTAATCATTGGCGATCATTGGCGATCACTCGTAGCCGAGTAAGATTGTCTTCCAAAGGTAAAATTTTAACGGTGGATCCGTAAGTGGCTATAAAGGCCAATTCTGGATCCGCACAACCTCCCACAATGAGGGCATAGGTTTCCGGGTGGGAGACAGTCATGATGAGGGTTTGCCTGACGTGCCTTCCTTTTAGCTCTTTTCTCCTTTTCGCCCTGTACTCGTGCTTCTTCAAAGTCCATAGCGCCATTAATAAAGGATGACCTCCAATTGAAACGCTCATGAGTTAGGGCTTCCCAGTTCTCAATGCTGATATTACATTTTTTTAAATTAGCTTTGAGAGTATCTTTGAATCTCTTTTGCTGTCCACCAATATTCCGTTTTCCATTCTTAAGTTGGGAGTAAAGTAGCTGCTTTGGAAGACGATGGTCAGGCATTCGAACAACATGACCGGTCCAGCGAAGTTGATGTTGGATTATCATTGTTTCAATGCTGGTGGTTTTCGCTTCTTCTAATACACTAACATTAGTCCGCCTATCTTCCCAAGTAATTTGCAGAATTTTTCGGAGGCAGCGTTGATGGAATCTTTCAAGAAGTTGGAGGTGGCGTTTGTAGAGGGTCCATGTTTCACAGGCGTACAGAAGGTTTGGTAGTACAATGGCTTTGTAAACAAGCATTTTGGTCTCCCTGCAAATGTCCCGATCCTCAAACACTCTACGCTTCATTCGGGAGAAAGCTACACTCGCAATGCTCAGGCGATGCTGAATTTCAGTGTCGATGTCGGCTTTTGTAGATAGATGGCTGCCAAGATAAGAAAAGTGATCGACATTTTCTAGTGACACACCTTTAAGCTGGATTGATGGCGCTGCAGAGGGATTGGTTCGAACTTGCTGGTAAAGCACTTTGGTTTTTTTAATGTTAATCGAGAGGCCGAGTTTTTCATATGCTTCTGCAAAGATGTTTAGGATACTTTGAAGATCTTCCTCGGAGTGTGCACAGACTACGTTATCATCAGCATATTGAAGTTCTATAACAGAAGTTGCAATTACCTTATTTTTTGCTTTCAGCCTACTAAGATTAAAAAGCTTTCCATCTGTTCGATATATAATTTCTACACCAGTAGAAAGTTTCTCTTCAACAAGGTGCATAATCATAGCGATGAAGATAGCGAATAAGGTTGGAGCAATAACACATCCCTGTTTAACGCCGGATTCCACTTTAAATGGATCGCTTTGAGAGCCATTGTTATTCAGGATTGTTGCCATCATGTCGTCATGGAGTAACCGCAAGATGTTCACAAATTTATCAGGGCATCCGATTTTCAGAAGGATGGTCCAGAGAGCAGTACGATTTACAGTATCAAAAGCTTTAGTCAGATCAATAAACGCCATGTACAGAGGGCAGTTTTGCTCCTTGCATTTTTCTTGAAGCTGTCGTGCAGTGAAGATCATATCCACTGTTCCCCTGGAAGGGCGGAAGCCATTTTGCGTTTCAGGGAGGATGTCTTCTGATACAGATAGGAGACGGTTTGCGATGATCTTTGCCAGGATTTTGCCTGCTGTGGCTAGAAGGGAGATGCCTCGATAGTTTCCACAGTCTGTTCTATCACCCTTTTTAAAGAGAGTGATAATTATGGCATCCCTAAAGTCTGCTGGAATCTCCTCCCTCATCCAGATTTTTTCTATGAGCTTATGAAGTTGTTGTGTAAGTTCAGGCCCGCCTTCTTTAAAGACTTCAGCAGGAATCCCATCAGGTCCACTAGCTTTGTTATTTTTCATTTGTTTAGTGGCTTTACTGACTTCCTCCAAACTAGGGGGTACTGCAAGCTCATTTCTTATTTGTTTTTGCGGGATTTGCAAGAAGACTTCATCAGCTACAGTAGAGTGACGATTAAGGAGATTGTAGTAATGCTCTTTCCAGCGCAGTGCAATAGACTCTTTGTCCTTTAGAAGTTTAGCACCATCTACTGAGCGTAAGGGATTTGTACCATGGTTTGTTGGTCCATAGATGGCCTTTATGGCATTAAAAAAGCCCCGTGCATCATGAGCATCTGCAAAATGTTGGGTTTCTTGGGCTTTTTTTATCCACCATATGTTCTTAAGTTCTCTAGTTCTTCTTTGGACTTCTGCCTTTGCACTGGCTTATGTGCTCAAAAGAAAGATTATGTGCTCAAAAGAAAGATTATGTGCTCAAAATAAATAATGGATCTCCTAGTTCACCTGGCACTTTCTCTCTGCAGAAAGGAAAAGAATGCACAATCCCAAGACCTATTTCCAATTTCTCTGTTAAAATATAGCTCATTCAATAAAGTGCATTTAGCATTGTACAATTTAAGTGTGGTATTAAGGACAACTAAATCTAAGTCCTTTCTGCACAAACATATACAAGAGCTAATCCAGACCTTTCAGTAACATTTTAAAAAGCAAATGTGGTAGACGTAATCTCTCTACAGCAATTACCATCCTGGGCTATGCTTCACTTTTTGTTTGGTTCAATGGATAGATGCCAGCAGAGCTTGAATAATGATTGGTTCAAATCTAGTCACACCCCTGCTATTTGAGCAATGTGAGAATGTATACCAGCACAGCCAGTCCTTTGTGAAGAAAGTCTTTGAAGAAAGCTTGGGAAGTGTGTGAGAACAAAGTATATGCCTGCACAGTCAACCCCCCTCCACAGAAAGTAAATAAAAACTACTGCTTTGTTTCACCCTACTAGCCATATGTTTGCCTATTGTAAAGACAATAGATTATAGTAGTAATAGTAACAAAAGAAGCTGGATGGGAGTAAAGCACACACACACTGTTTTGCAGCTAGTCTGTAAATAAAAACGGAGAAATATGATAAGAAATAAGAAATAACACCATATTGGCATGCTGTTTTAACATTAAGTTAGAAATTAACCTGAAGACTTGCAAAACTGTAAAGTTGGAGACTCAAGGAAAGCAAGCTCGTATGTTCTCATTTAACACAAGGACCACCCTTCAGAAAGGGATAAGCTTTGGGGGATATTCACACACGGGGGATAATGAAGCGGTACCATAGTAGAGGCTTGTTATGCACAAAAGTTCCTTGCCTTTCACAACTTACCTGACTCAACAGAACAGGATCGGAAAAGGGGGAAGTTGCACTGCCTTTTAACAAAATGTATTCTTAAAAAATAATTGTTCAAAGTTTGAAAAATATGGATAAATATTTCAGTATTCAAGAATCATGAGGTAATATATTGTCAGTACAGGCTTATAAAGGGGCATGGTGGCTCAGCGGGTAAGATGCCAGGCTTGTCAATCAGAAGATCACAAGTTCGGAGGTTCGAATCCCTAGTCCTGCGTGACAGAGTGAGCTCCCACACTAGCCCCAGCTCTTGCCAACCTAGCAATTCGAAAGTATGCAAATGCAAGTAGATGAATAGGTACCACTTCGGTGGGTAGGTAACAGTGTTCTGCGTGCATCATGCTGGCCACATGACCATGGAAGCGTCTTTGGACAACGCTGACTCTTCGGCTAAGAAACGGAGATGAGCACCGGCCCCTAGAGTTGGACACAGCTGCACAAAAATGTGTGTGGGGAACCTTTACTTTTTACAGGCTTATAACAATTGTACAGCTATAGTCCTCATCACTTAGTTCTGTATTCATAACACAGACGGGAAAGGTTTGAAAAAAAGTTAATACTATTTTTCTTAGTCAAAAAAAATAGCACTGCTAGTTCTAGGATGTGACATTCCACATAGACTGAAGAGAAACCATCTGACTGGAGTCTATGAAGGTTCTCAGTCATCCAGGTGGAATTGTCTGTAGCTTGAATCATGTCAACTGGATTTCTATTTTCTTAGTGGAAACGTTTCGCTCCTTATCCAAGGAGCTTCTTCAGTCTGAGCAAAGTTGGTAAGGGAATCCTAAATATGTTCCTAGGTAGCTGTGTGACCTTACACCTGGGGCTAGGTCATGGTTATATTGAGATGTAATTTTTAAGTCCTTTTATCATCTAAAGGAGGGTCGTTAAAATCACCATGCTGCTGTTGAGCTTGTGAAATGGTCTTAATCTTCCTAGGCACAGAAGACAAAACGGGGAGGAAGATGGGGGAGAGTTTGTGCCTGAGGCCCCCACCTCTATTCAAGGAAGGATTTTCCAAGTTGGCATAAATGGATTCCTTGACCCCTCTCTCAAACCACCTATCTTCTCTGTCTAAAATGTGAACATTAATGTCCTCAAATGAGTGTCCTTTTTCTTTTAGATGAAGATAAACTGCTGACTCTGGTCCTGTGGTGTTATTTCTCCTGTGTTGGGCCATCCTCCTGTACATAGGTTGTTTGGTTTCTCCAATGTAGAGTTCAGAGCACTCCTCACTGCACTGGATTGCATAAACTACATTGCTTTTCTTGTGTTTTGGAGTTTGATCTTTGGGGTGTACAAGCCTCTGTCTCAGTGTGTTGGTGGGTTTGAAATATACAGGTATGTGGTGTTTGCCAAATATCCGTTTTATCTTTTCAGACACGCCAGCCATGTAGGGAATGACCAGGTTCTTTCGTTTACTCTGAGTCTCAGCCCTATCTGTCGCTGTTTTAGGTCTGGTAGATTTAGATTTGGTGAAGGCCCAATTTGGATATCCACAGGCCTTCAGGGCTGTTCTCAGGTGCTGATTTTCATTCTTTTTGGAATCCATGGAGGTGGGGATGGTTTCTGCTCTGTGTGACAATGTCCTGATGACTCCTAGTTTGTGCTGCAGTGGATGGTGGGAGTCAAACATCAGATATTGATCTGTGTGTGTGGGTTTCCTGTAGATCCCTATTTCTAGCTTGCCACCGGTCCCAATGAGGACTTCACAGTCTAGGAATGCCAGTCTGTTGTCCTTGGTGTCTTCTCTGGTGAAGCTAATGTTGGCATCTATAGTGTTTATATGGTCCGTGAAGGCCTGTACTTCCTGGGCCTTGATTTTGACCCAGGTGTCATCCACATACCTAAACCAGTGGGTGGGCACCGTTCCCTGGAATGTGTTGAGTGCTTTCTTCTCCACTTCTTCCATGTATAAATTGGCCACAATGGGTGACACAGGAGAACCCATGGCACAGCCGTGTTTTTGTCTGTAAAAGTCACCTCTGTATGAGAAATAAGTGGTGTTAAGACACAGGTCCAGAAGATGGCAGATCTGGTTTGGGTTGAGATGGTTTCTCCTTTCAAGGGTGCTGTCCTCTTCTAGTCTCTTCCTGACAGCGGATAGAGCATGAGTGGTGGGGATGCTGGTGATGTGTCCTCCCTTTTCCCTTTGATGTGTCCTCCCTTTTCACCAGCATCCCCACCACTCATGCTCTATCAGCTGTCAGGAAGAGACTAGAAGAGGACAGCACCCTTGAAAGGAGAAACCATCTCAACCCAAACCAGATCTGCCATCTTCTGGACCTGTGTCTTAACACCACTTATTTCTCATACAGAGGTGACTTTTACAGACAAAAACACGGCTGTGCCATGGGTTCTCCTGTGTCACCCATTGTGGCCAATTTATACATGGAAGAAGTGGAGAAGAAAGCACTCAACACATTCCAGGGAACGGTGCCCACCCACTGGTTTAGGTATGTGGATGACACCTGGGTCAAAATCAAGGCCCAGGAAGTACAGGCCTTCACGGACCATATAAACACTATAGATGCCAACATTAGCTTCACCAGAGAAGACACCAAGGACAACAGACTGGCATTCCTAGACTGTGAAGTCCTCATTGGGACCGGTGGCAAGCTAGAAATAGGGATCTACAGGAAACCCACACACACAGATCAATATCTGATGTTTGACTCCCACCATCCACTGCAGCACAAACTAGGAGTCATCAGGACATTGTCACACAGAGCAGAAACCATCCCCACCTCCATGGATTCCAAAAAGAATGAAAATCAGCACCTGAGAACAGCCCTGAAGGCCTGTGGATATCCAAATTGGGCCTTCACCAAATCTAAATCTACCAGACCTAAAACAGCGACAGATAGGGCTGAGACTCAGAGTAAACGAAAGAACCTGGTCATTCCCTACATGGCTGGCGTGTCTGAAAAGATAAAACGGATATTTGGCAAACACCACATACCTGTATATTTCAAACCCACCAACACACTGAGACAGAGGCTTGTACACCCCAAAGATCAAACTCCAAAACACAAGAAAAGCAATGTAGTTTATGCAATCCAGTGCAGTGAGGAGTGCTCTGAACTCTACATTGGAGAAACCAAACAACCTATGTACAGGAGGATGGCCCAACACAGGAGAAATAACACCACAGGACCAGAGTCAGCAGTTTATCTTCATCTAAAAGAAAAAGGACACTCATTTGAGGACATTAATGTTCACATTTTAGACAGAGAAGATAGGTGGTTTGAGAGAGGGGTCAAGGAATCCATTTATGCCAACTTGGAAAATCCTTCCTTGAATAGAGGTGGGGGCCTCAGGCACAAACTCTCCCCCATCTTCCTCCCCGTTTTGTCTTCTGTGCCTAGGAAGATTAAGACCATTTCACAAGCTCAACAGCAGCATGGTGATTTTAACGACCCTCCTTTAGATGATAAAAGGACTTAAAAATTACATCTCAATATAACCATGACCTAGCCCCAGGTGTAAGGTCATACAGCTACCTAGGAACATATTTAGGATTCCCTTACCAACTTTGCTCAGACTGAAGAAGCTCCTTGGATAAGGAGCGAAACGTTTCCACTAAGAAAATAGAAATCCAGTTGACATGATTCAAGCTACAGACATCTGACTTGAGGATGGGAATCTGTAATTATTGAATTCTATCAGTGCCGATCAGAATAGATAATAGAATGGATTATGTGAGTTAGAGCATAAAATCATGTGGAAAGCACCCCCATCCATGCTATATTGCAAATAGGCAACTATCCTGCTATTACTGCACTACAAACAAATGCACTGGTGAAAGTTCAGATTTGTTTTCAATGCTCCTTCCAACATCCAAGAGCAATACTATAAGCCAAACTGCATGATCAGAGATCTACAATTGGAGATCCTAATTAATTTGGGTTTATTATCACTTTATCTACTTAAACTCAGCTAGTTTTGAGGAAGGCAGTGTTTAACCTTGTGCTAGTTTTGAGATTAAAATTATATACTATGCCTCCATATTCAGTAACTGATTCAAAGAATCCCTTAAACCTTTGATTTTCTGCAGTTTCTAACAATTCTGTGGAAATTGCACCACCTGCTGCCTCACTTATAGGAAGCATAAACTAGTTCTCTTTGCTGTGATGTTTTTTCCAACCACAGGAAATTTTAGTAGAACTCTTTAAGAGTGTTAGTTTATTTTTGAAGTGGGAACAAAAACTTTCATTTTGGGTTCTCACACTGTACACAACTATGTTTTGCTTTGTTTTGGCTCACTCTGTTGTATGAATGAAATCATTCTGGTTTGAAAACCATGGTGCATGACTGAGTATGCTATGCAAACTTTCTTTTTTCAAATTTTATTAGAATTTTGAATATACATAGTTAAAAGGGTGAAAATGAAAAAAAAATAGAAATACAAATCAAAGAAAGAAATAAAAGTGTATAGAAAAGTAAAGAAAAAAAAGAAAAAGATAAAGCATAGATATAGTCAACTTCCGATTTATCTCTGGTCTTAGTAATTTAAAAAAAATTATCTTACATGCTAGCTCTATATATAACATACAAAAACATTTCCTGTCTAATATATCAATTTATATATATTTTAGTCTTCAAAACCCCAGATAGGTTTCGCCCCACCTGCCTGTTGTAAATAGTCCATTAATGGTTTCCATTCTTTAAGATAGTAACAGTTTGAATTTTCTTTTAATAAGCATGTCAATTTGTCATTTTCTGCCTTATCCATTAATTTTAACATCCAATCTTGTATCGTAGGTAAAATCTGATTTTTCCAATTTTGGGCATATACAAGTCGTGCTGCTGTGATCATATATTGCATAATTCTTACAAATTGTTTTCCCATTTGTTCTTCCCAAGTATGCTATGCAAACTTGATTGACTGAGTTTATACAACAAAACATGCTTAAACAAATGAGGACTTAATGCAATGTGTGACCCAGGTAAGTGTTTCAGTAATATTTGCTTGTTACTAATATATGTGGGTTCATTTTAAAGGCAGCAAACGAACACCAGGTAAGAAAATTTAGTTGAGTGCCCCTCCCACCAACAAACAGTAGATGTGCACTAGGACTTCTCCATGGCTCCTTATCAACCAGCTGCAAAAAACTAGTACAGATTTTTAAATATAAATCTTAGCAAATTGAGGTGTCATAGGAACAAAATAAAAGGCCATTTCTTCAGTTTTTAAATTTATTAAAAGATCAAAGACTTCTACAATGACACAAATGCATTAATTTTAACCTTGGTTTGATATGAATTGAACTACAAGATACAAAGTAGCAGGTGATGAAAAAATGACAGCCAGTTTGGTGTAGTGATTTAAGGCATCAGGCTAGAAACTGGGAGACTGAGTTCTAGTCCCACCTTAGGCACAAAGCCAGCTGGGTGACCTTGGGCCAGTCATTTTCTCTCAGCCCTAGGAAGGAGGCAATGGCAAACCACTTCTGAGATCTTGCCAAGAAAACTGCAGGGACTTGTCCAGGCAGTCACTGAGAATCAGACAGAATTCAATGGCAGAAAAAAAAACTTATCATGACCACCCAATGTTAGTCCCCTCTAGATGTTTTATTTATGCTCTAATTATCACAACTATTAAGATGAATTGATTCAATTATACTTTACTTTCTATACTCACATAAAACATTCTATAATTAAAGCCTATTCATTCTTATATGCTTTTCTAAATCAATAAATGTACAATCTTTCTTTTTTTCACATTTATACTTTTCTCAGTGATCTACCGAAGTGCAAAACCTGTTCTGTATACTATCTGCCTAGCATAAAGCCACATTGCACTTTCAAAATTCTACATGGGTTCACATTTCTGTGTCTGCTGAAAGTCATTAATTCAGTAATAGGGAAAGCATTTTTACAGAAAAACTAATCATTTTGAGAGTGAATGTGTTTAGCCCTTCCTTCCTGTACACTGTCCATGCTGAGAACTGAAGTTCAAAATATGTAGGAAGCCAGGGGTTGCCTAATTGTACTATAAATTGTATTTACCACATAACTTTTTTTTCCAGTACATCCTGATAAAGGAAAAAACAATTGTTAGGAAAAGATTCCAAAGGATTACATACCTAATTCTACTAGTTACATCTCTACTGCAAATAACCCACGTATTATCTTTATTATAAAAAATGTAAGAATATGTGGGTTTGGCCTAAAAAAGCAAATTAATTTATCTAAATTAAGCATTTAGCAGTAAAATATTCCCATTGTGTTTTCAATATATGTATACATCAAAATGCTTCACATTATTAGAGGTTTTTTCCTCCACTAAAATACCTCTTCCTGATTTTTCAGAGGCATATTTATTATGCTTATAGGCTGGAAACAGAAGGGTGATCCTGCCCCAATCAACTCCTTATCCTCAATGGTGCAAACAAGTCCAGAGGCCCAAATACAGTAGTTATGAAATTTATCTTTATTAAAGACATTTAAATCAACCCAATAAGATAGTGAAATAAAACAATGTGAAACATTACTTACATGTAGGATTCATAAATTGGTTCCCTTACCCCTACCCTTAGCACGCGGATTAATGGATGTAATGTATAAAAATGAAATGTATACATGTATGTAAGCCGCCTAGAGTCCTCCGTTAGGGAGGGGATAGGCGGGGTATAAATATCAATATAAATAAATAAATAAATAAATACATACATACATACATACATACATACATACATATATTGGTCCTGAAGTTACCATTTATTATGGCCTACCAGGTTCCTGACAATCACCCTAATTTTATTGTTCTGGATAGGTAAAGGTATCGAACAGCTAATAGATAGAAATATATTAATTGTGCATTTTTTGATATGCCATGTATTGTGCAGGCCTGGTGTTCATAATTGCATAGAACACTAATTTGATAGCTACCACTGAACTCTCTTAGCACTCATACCCAATCTAAACTTAGGCGGTTCTGCAACCTGTCTTGATATCTGCCTTAGCTTCATTGACATCCTCCCCATACTTCTTCCTTCAACAAGCATCTTAAGATATGTTAAAACAAAAGAAAGCCAAAAACAGTCCGCGGGAATCCTACTGGCCAATCCAAACCATTCTAAAGCATTGACTGAAAATGGAGATAGGCGTGCAGCGTAGTAAGTCAAGAGTACAATGACTAAGTTGGCTATATCATAAACGATTATCCAAAGAAAGTAGATATATAGACCTAAAGTTATTCTCTTGTAGATACAATATAAATAATAGAAACATATAGGATAAGTTATAAAAGCCAAAGCTATTGCTGTGTAATAGCAATATGGAATAATCCGCATTAGACCTTTCTTTTCAATTTCTGCCAATTTAGCTAATGCAATGTTTAGGTGTCCAAACTCAAAGATAAGATACATGTTGGTAATTAAGATTGTGTAAACACCTGCAAGAAGTGACCCTGATTTTGGTGCTATGCCACAGATGCCACCACCAAACATGGGGACGATTGCTTCTCCAATAGCCTGAAAAACAAAGAAAATAGGATGAGTTCTGCATAATATGGAAAAATTTACCAGAGCTATATAAAGAAGAAATCTGGGGAGAAAAATCAAGTATGTTAGAATAAAAGATGAAAACTGAGTTGCATATGTGGATTCATGAAAAAATATGTAATACTGTTCTTTATAGATGTATTGTTTTATATGCATTCTACTGTTCAACGTTTTCCCCAAACTGATGAATTTCAACAGTACAATTTCCACCCTGTATAGTAGCCAGGATGATCCAATATATTTGGAGACCGCTATTTAGCGAATTATTTGATGAATTGTTTCATCACATAAAGGTAGGTTTTAACTATGATCAGTAAGCCACAATTGACTGGTTACCATATATTAAGCCTAACAATGATGATTTAAAAACAGCTGGGGTTACACAACCTTCTATCAAAACTAAACATACCATGTTATTGCTTGGTACAATATATGATACTGCAAAAGTATATAGGGGTCAGCATTCTGTCATCAAAACTGTTTCCTGTCTTCAGACATAAAGTAGTATTCATGCTTTTAACTCACACACTGTGCTCTTTTTGATTTTTAAAAAGGATGAAATCATTACAACTCATTATATTTTTAAAATAGATGAACTGTGGAATAATTATATTTTCAGTCTATGCTTGGTTAATTACATCTTTGCATTCAACAAATTGGCTTTTTAAAATGTGAATGGAATCAAAATCACAAATATGCTTTGCTGTGGCTCTCACATAAAGACTGTTCTTATTTGGATGTCCATTGGTCTGTATGCACTCCAGAATTAGTACTGATTTATGTGTATCTGCTCTCATTAATCTCTGACAAAAAATTAAAATTAAAATTTCTTCTCACCATGACAGGTCTGGTTCTTCTAATCTTTTATCAGACCATAGACCAATTCTCTTTTGGATTACTTAACTGCTGGATTATAAAACTAGAACACCATCTTTACATCCTTTCTGTAAAGAAAGAGGAAAGTCATAAAGCAAAAAAATCATGTGACTGCACCGACTTACAACGGTAGTGCTGGCAGCGGTCATTAAGCAAATCACACACAGTCATTATGTGCAATGTCATGTAACCACAACTTGCGACTTCCTGCCAGCTTACCCACTGACTTTGCTTGTTGGAAACTGGGAATGAAGGTCGCAGATGGTGATCATGTGACCACAGGGCGCTGTGACTGTTGTAATTGTGCACCAGTTGCCAAGTGCCCGAATCACGATCATCTGCCTGCAGGGACACTGTGATGGCCACAACTTCGAGGACCAGTTTTAAGTTGCCTCATTCAGCACCATCGTAATTTCAAACAGTCACTGAACAAGTGGTCACTAAGTGAAGACTACCTGCATACTTACAGCTTATTTGCACAACGAATTAAGCCAGGGTTTCTCAACCAGGGCTCCGTGGAACCCTAGGGTTGCACGAGAGGTAACTAGGGGTTCCCTGGGAGATGACAATTTATTTAAAAATATTTCAAATTCGGGCAACTTCACATTAAAGAGGTAAGTTTCATTCTTTATTATTAGTTTAAGAACAATGTTAATGCACATATACAGGTCTACCCATGAAACGAATATAATAATTTTGTAACTTCTGGCCTATATTTGAACCTGAATGTGCAGGGATTCCCCGAGGCCTGAAAAATATTTCAAGGGTTCCTTCAGGGTCAAAAGGTTGAGAAAGGCTGAGGTAAGCAATATCTTATTTATTTATATATATATTTATTTGAGTTCATATACCACTCCAATCCCCAAAAGACTCAGAAGATTACATACCTTCTAACAGTAAGGTTATAAATTATTTGAGTAACCCCAGCGCTCAAGGAACAGCCAACACTTCAGACCAACCAAACAAAAAAGCTGAGTTTATTGAAAGGAGATATGGATAATATGCAGCTTGTAGTGGATCTGATTGATTTGAATAAAGATAGAAAATACAAACCTGTAGTTCTATCACTTGATATGGAAAAACCTTCTGATAAAATTCAGACACTATATGTATGTATGTACAGTATGTATGTAAGATAAATTTGGATTTCCCAAAGGACTTATAAAATGACTCCAGATTTTGTATATGGCCCCCAAATTGAAGATAAAGCTCAGTTGTCTTTTTCATATACTGTATTTTTTCACTATAAAGGTACTAGACAAAGATGCCCACTTCTATCTTTGATTTTTGACATTTGTTTAGAATCCTTAGTTTATGCTACTACAGTACAGAGGATCATCATATCTGTGGTATTTTGCATAGTTCATTAAAATATGGATTAATATTATATGCCCTATTTTATTTTTATTTTTGAACTTCACAATTCTGCTTCTGATTAATGCACTTGGGTGATTTGCAAGATACTCTGTTAATTGCTCTAAGTTGGAACTGATGGCAATAGGCAAAGATTTCATTATTAATACATTAGGTAATTATCATTTTCAGATGTGTACTGCATTGATTCACTATTTAGGTATTCCTATCCTGTGCGACATTTCTCAACTAATTACATTAAATATGAATAAGATATATAAAGAAGTTTATTTAGATATTGATAGACGGGAATCTTTAAACCTTACAGTGAGGGGTAAGGTATGGTAAACACTCTCAGATGAATATAATTCCCAAAATTCTTAATATTTTGCTTTGAATTCCTATACACATATCTGGAAAACACTTTCAAAAACTCATTACATTTTTCTGTAAATATTTGTGAGGTTCTTACATTCTGAAGATATCTTTGAAAAATATGTAATTATTAGTTTTCTTTGGCTCTGGTTTCCCAAACTTGAATTACAGTATACCATCATGCATAACCTTTGACTAATACCAAAATTCAGATGGCTTCATTTATCATAAATTCTCCTTCCTGGGCCCTGTTTAGGGTTGAAAGTATAAAAGATTAGATATATCTCTTGTCACTATTATATCCATTCAAAATACTATTTCTGGAAAATTGCATTTTGATGCTTTCTCTCATGCCATATTGGCACTATGAGGTAATCCAGCCCTTAAACTTGATCTAATAAAATATGGAAGATTTGGATTGATGCTGGGATTTTTGCTTTAGATCAATTATCATATGATAAGGATAAGTCTCCATCATTTTCTATGTTAAAGAATGAATATCATTTGTCTGTTGGCACAAACTGGCAGTATTTACAGCTACAATGTTTATTGACATCTCTATTTGTAGTAGCAGCATTTTCTGCTTCAGAAACATCTAAATTATTAGAAGTTATCATGAAATCTTATGAAACCAAAAGCCTATAGTTAGTCTTTATAAATACTTGTTATCAATAAATCAATTTGATATGCAAATTTTAAAGATGGAATGGAACAAGGAATTGGAGATCCCCATTTCAAGTAAATAATGGGAAAATGAAACTGTTAATAGATATTAGACTATTGAACAAAAATATTTGATACTTATTACACTTTGAATTTGTATAGAAAAGGAACAAGTAAACCATTGTGTTATTAGAGATAAAGTGGGAATAATAATTTGTTGAAAACATTTTTTGTGATAACCTAAGATTGTTATGATCTAGGAAGAAGTTATGAAGTATATCAGTTGGACTTTGGGACAGTATTTAATATTATTGGCATCCATATTCTTTTGAACTATGTACTTACTACATGGAAATGAATAACTGGACAATGGAAATAGATTCTCCATGTCCTTTTTACCAATAAAAGAATAGTTCTGCAACACTGGAAAGACAAACTTATACCCCCAGTCACTCAGTGTATTGAATACCTGATGGTACTCATAATTTATGAGACTTAGACTTAGATTATCTATGGACAACAGATACCAGCCTTCGCCACCCATTATGGCTTTGGTCAATCAAGGCTTTTACGACGCTTTTTATAAATTTAGAGGAATAAACTAGGATTATTTATTTACCACTTGAATTATTTTATATACTTTGTGCCATAATAGCAACTCTTAGCATAAGCCTGCTGGTCAAGAATATATTCTTGGGGAGATATCTCTAAATCCTAAGGGACCTGGGCCAAGTAGATCTCCAAACCTGGAAAACTAAACTTGGGGAATATGCAGCTATGACAAAATTAACAGTATACATTTTATTTATTATTTTTAAAACAAATTTATAAGGCTGCCCACCTCACAGTGACTCCAGGTGGCTTACAAAGTTAACAACCATAAAAACACAATATACACCCCGCGACGGCAGCAAACACATTCAAATCAGACACTTGATTGGCTCCAAAGTGATCTGGGGTCCCCAGGTCTGCTGACAAAGTCACATCTTCAGGGCCTTCCAGAAAAGGAGCAAGGAGGGGCCAATTTTATATCTGGGGGATGATGTTCCAAAGGGAGGGAGCCACCATGGAGAAGGCCCTTTTCCTTGGCCCCATTAGATGAACTTCCCTAACTAAAGGGACCTGCAACATACCCTGCCTCCCCGCTCTAGTGGGCCGGGTAGATGTGTCTGGGGAAAGGTGGTCCTACAAATAACGTGGCCCCAAGCCATGAAGGGTTTTAAAGGTGATAACCAGCACCTTGAATTGGACCCGGAACCAAATCAGCAACCAATGCAGCTCCCACAAAAGAGATAACACATGCGGACTTCCGGTGGGGACATGGCGGACTGAACAGCTGTGCCCGTGGGCTCAGCGGGCAGAACTGACAACGCAGCCGTTTTTTGGGGCTCAGGCAGGTTTTCCTGAAGCCCAGGAGTATTTTCTGGAAAAAGGAAAACACCAGGAATTACCCCATCTGCCCTCTGGAATGATGCTTGTAGCCAGAAGATCACAATCAGCGTTTCGCGTTTGACTAGTAAGAGCTTAGCTGGGAGGTGGGGACATCACCATTTTCCAAGCCGCGCTGCAGGCTTAAAGGGACATTAAGACCGGCCACCCCATTTCTAAATCACCCAATTTATATTTCTTTTAAATACCCTTGCGGGGGAGATGGGCGGGATATAAATATGACAAATAAATAAATAAAATAAATACGCGTACCCTAAGAGAGGCTTTCTATAGGAAGGAGAAGCTGGTTCTCTTGGTGCTTAATGTTATTTTTGGGATTACTTTTTAAAAATTCTTTCTAAGTTTTGGACTTTGTTTTCCCTCTAAATCAGGGGTGGGCAACGTCAGGCTCCTGCCTAAGGCCCGTGGGGCTCCCACCCGCAAACCCCGCCCCTTCCACATGATTGGCTCCCGCCCACAAGCCCCCCCCCCCCAGTGCTTGTGATTGGCTCCCGCCCGCAAACTCCGGCCCCTGGTCCGCAGAAATCCCAGAAACCCCGCCCCCCACCCCCCAGTCCCCAGTTATAAATATCCAAATGGCCCTTGGCAGAAAAAAGGTTCTCCACCCCTGCTCTAAATATTAAGGAGGATTGAGAGTAATTTTCTCCCTGTTATTATTTTTGTACTAAATTTGAAGATATTGGTATTTCCCTACATGTTGAATTGGCTGATTTGAACCTTCAGCTTTCTGCTTCTACTTTCATTTGGCAACTGTCTGCATATCTCACTTTCGTTTGTGTAAACACATTCCAGAACTCTTTCATATCTTTGACTTTCGCTGGTTAAGCTCCTAGGGGGCGCCATAATCTACTGTGGGAGACATGGAGGATTTTAAACAGATTTTCTCTGACTTCCACCAAGATTTTAAACAGATTCTTTCTGACTCCTACCAAGTTTTTATGCAAGACATTCAGGACATTGTGGAAAATATGAGGTCTGAAATGTGTAATCTGGTTGGGGATGTCGTGGATGAAACTGAGGAATTTAACAGCGATAGAAATGTTTTTTCTAAGAGTGAGATTGGGATTTCTATTGAAATGCTGGATGAAGATCAGATAGTCGACTTGGAGAAATTTAAGGGAGAGAGCGAGTTGCAAGCCACAAGTGAAATTGATCTTCTGGTGGAGTGCCATGGAAAAGAAGGGGTTATTATGTATGGGACGTTTCCTGAAGAGAAGTCGGAGTTTTTGAGGGGGGCAGTTGAGCTGTTAGATTTTTTAAAGAAAAAAGCTCTGTGCGCATTGTGGGGATATGTAAATGCTCTGGTTTATTTTGAAGTGGGATAAGGGTTAAAGAATATTTATCTGGATTGCTTTTAGGGTTTGGTTGATTTCATTTATCTTTAACGATTTGGATTAGGATTATTAAAGTATAATAAAAATGTCTATTTGGATGGTTTTAGGTTTAATATGATTAAGATTATTAAAATTGTTGTATTATCAAGTATAATGGCAGACAATTTATATGTTTTTTAGTTTATAGTATACAGAAATGTATAGAATAGTAGTAGGAAGGAAATAATTAAATAAATGTTATCTTTGGGGGGGAGTTGTTTAGGAGGTTTATATAAATTTTTCTTTTTTTTTCTTTTAATATAAGGGGAGGGAGTAACTGTATTTAATGATTTTCACAATGTGCCAATGGAATGATTTATAGAAATAATGTGATTTTGGTTTAATATAGAGTAAGGGATTGATTATGGAAATTTTTGTATATCCTTGCTGTTAAAAGTCGGAAGTCACCTCTTTTTGTAACTTTGAAAAAATTTCTCTTGTTTTCACTTTTTTAGTTTTTTTTGTAGTTTTTTGTTTTTCTGTAGCTTTTATCTTTGCTTGAAACTTAATAAAATTATTTTAAAAAAGGTAACACATGCACAAATTTAGGTTGTGCAAAACTGCAGGCCGCTGCATTTTGAACCAATTGAAGCTTCCAGATACTCTTCAAGGGCAGCCCCATGTAGAGCGCATTACAATAGTCCAAACGGGAGGTGACTAGGATGTGGGTGAGTGTGAGAAGGGCATGTTGGTCCAGGAATGGGTGTAGCTGGCGCACAACACGCAGTTGCACAAAGGCCCTCTTGGCCACAATTGCCACCTGCTCTTTGAGTAGTCCAGGAGAACCCCCAGGTTACACACAAGGTCCGTCTAGGGCAGTGCAACCCCATCCAAGATGGTAATTCTCTGGAAGCCAAAGAGCCCCGAACCCACAGCCATTCCGTCTTGCCAGGGTTCAGCTTTACATATATACATTCAGAACAGAAGTTTGATTATATTTAAGCAAAAATTCTGCCCCTATACATCATATGTCACACAACAAGGCAAACTCAAGACACTTCATGTATGGTTTTTAAGAGGGAAATAACTGACATAAGAAACTAATTGGAAACCATTTCAATCTTTATAAATATGCTGATGTAATCATCAGTAGGTTACTGTTACAGTATGTGCATTATCATCTGTACCCTTCAGTGAACCAGTTTTCAGCCACTGATCCATTCTTGCAAACTGCTGGTCAGGGGAAAGCAGGGCTAAGACACCAAGCAGACTCTGGCTAACTGTCAATGCACATATGGATGCACTTTGATATTCAAAGGAGGAAAGCAAACAACAGCCCAACCAAGGAACTACCAAGGAGAGTACAACACCCCCACCAACACAGGCAGGACAAGCCAGGGTATATAAACAGAGAGCAAGTCCCACTCCCTTTTCGCACTGAAGATGTTGCCTAGCCTGGCAATGAAACGTCTGCAAGAAAACAACAAGGCTCAGAGAGCACCGTGGACTCCACAGGAAATCTGCTGCCTTACATTTTGTTAGGTGACTGATCTTGAAAAAGCTAAGCAGGTTCAGGCCTTGTTAATATTTGGATGTGAGACTATCAGAATCCTAGAGTTATACTGTAGGTTAGACTGAGAAGTTGTAAAAAAAAAGTCCCAGAAAAAGGCAATGGGAAACCTCTACTGTACTCTTGCCAAAAAACAAGGGTATATCCATGTAGTTACAAGGACAGGAGAGTTTCCTTTTTTACAGGGGAGTTATATAACAGATAGCATAACATGAACTACAGTAAAGCTTCCACTTGGGAATCTCACCACAGCCTTAAATTTTTATTCAATTTGCTAAACTTGTTTACCTCTAAGTTTCAAAGCGCGAGGGGAGAGTCAATTTCAAATCTATGTATATTCAAATGCGACCATATGACCAAATAACTGGCGCGCTGTTTTGCTTTTGCTTTTAAAAAAGGCAAGAACTTCCTGAATACTCAAACCGATACCTTCTTCGGGCGACTTTCGGGAGACTTGTTTTTTACCCAGCTTTTTTCTTCCCGCGCCTCGTTTTGACAGTTAAACCGCCTTTCCCGCTTCCCCTTCCACGGAGCGCATGTGACCCGCCCCCTCTCCCCCTCCGCGCCCCCCTTATCGCTTGGTGACTTGTCCCGCCTCTCATTCTCTGGCAGGTTTCTGATTCCTCCGGTTTGGGTTTTTCTTCTTCTCTTCGTACTTCACGTGGTTCTACAGATGTGACTCAGGATTGGTCAAGCTTTCGGGACTATCCGTCAGGCAGCCAATGGGTACACTCTGCCCGCCCGAATCCAAGATGGCGGCTCTGGGGACTGGAAACGGGTCCCCGGGAGGGAGGAGGTGAAACGGTCTCGGCCGGAGGATTCGGGCCCCACCGCTCCGGTTCGTCCCCTCTCCCTACCGAAGCCAGCGGGGGTCTCGGCCTCTGTCCGAGGTATGGCTGCGGAAAGCAACAAGCAGTTCTGGAAGCGGAGCGCGAAGCTACCGGGCAGGTGAGTAGAGGAGGCTCCGTCCCGGTAGTGATGCCGACAGATCATTTGTTCCCCAGGGAGCAGGGGTCGACTAGCGAAGCCGGCTTAGCGTCTAGTTTTCGCCGCCATTCATTTCTCGGAAGTGCGGGTGAAGGGTCGAGGCTCTGTTCCTGAACCGAATAGTTGCTTCAGTTAATCGCTTCTGTGGATGGAGGAGGAGTAGGGGGAGAAGGAAGGGGGAGAACCCTGGAGGTAGTCTGAAGCGGGATTTCCCTTTGCCTGGCATCGAGGGCATGAGATGGATCTTTCCAGCAGTGGGGCTGCCTCTCTTCGTCAGCAGCATCCCGCAGTCCTGTCCCCTTTTGCCACCCGGAGATGTGACGCCCGGTCTGTTAATCATTTGGTGGGGCAGCTACTTGCTCGGCTTTCAGGTTCCAAGCCCGCCTCGGGGAATGCGATGCCCTGGTCACCTGTGCCTTGCGGGCCGCGTTGGTGGCCAGGAGTCAGTCGAGGTAGCGCTGTAGACAGGTGCAGAGCGTGCTGCTTTCCCCAGAAAGCCAAGCCGCCCGCGTCTTCGTTTGTGTAGATTAATCGGTTTGTATCTATGTAATGTTTATTAGGCCGATGCTTTTTGCGGAGAGTTCCGATTAAAGTTAAAATACAAACCCGAGCATTAATTGGTCATACTTAAAACGAACGAATGTGTTAGGCCGACTGTAGAGCAGTGATTGCCAAACTTTTCCCTATTATCATGGGCCCAGAAAGTCCCCCAGAGAACTTCCATAACATAAGGCCGTTTTGTAAGATGGGAGCAGAAGATCGGATTTTTTATTTTAGATTTTTTTTATCCTGCCTTTATTATTTTTATAAATAACTCAAGGTGGGGAACATATCCCATACTCCTTCCTCCTCCTCCTGTTTTCCCAACAACAACAACCCTGTGAGGTGAGTTGGGCTGAGAGAGTGACTGACCCAAGGTCACCCAGATGGCTTTCATGCCTAAGGCGGGATTAGAACTCAGTCTCCTGGTTTCTAGCCTGGTGCCTTAACCAGTAGACCAAACTTCTTAGAGAGTTATTCCATTTTTAAAGATGCGACAGATGCCTGTTGTAACCCCTCACTCATAAAACTTAAGTGGGAGGCTCTAATATTTGAATCATAAGAAGTTGGAGGGATTTTTGTCCCCCTACTTCTCTCTGACCTCCCATAAGCCCAATATACAAGGAGTGCTGAACAAATATAGGTTTCTTTTACCTTCATCAAGTGAAGCCCTTACTAGCAAGTTGCTTGGGCTGCTGTTAAAATCTGTGCGTGCATAAACTTCTTTCAGCTCTTTTCACATACAAGATCATACTCTTGAACTTCAGCAGTAATTCTCTTGGAATATTATTCTCCTTAATTATATCATTTGGATTTTGAGCTTTGATTAGGTTTCTCCCTTTTACCAATTAAAAGTGTGAGAAAACTGCACAATTTTTTGGCCATCTTAAAGGAATTAAGAAATAATGAATAATGAATTGATGCAAGCAGAAATTAATATGCCATTGAGAAAAGTGTAGGGAAACTAAGAAGCAGTCTTCATGGATAGCTATTTGGGGCAAAGGCTGTATAGTTCACAGACTGGTACTCTAACCTCATCTTGACCATGTCACTACCACTGTGAGGTGTCTAGAATGCTTTGCTAGCTTTAAATTCTGCCTATGTAGGTAATTCTTGTTTCTATCTTTACTTACTCTCTAGCTGCTTCTCTGGCTACAAGAATGCTTGGATAGGTCAGAAGTCTAGGAGCATTGTAGACAAATGTTGTATAATATGTGCTCTTGAGAAGAAAGGGACAATATTATTTTTGTAAGTGCACTAGCAGCTTGTTATCTTGGGTGTCTTATCATAGTGCCACATCCTGCTTGCATATGATTCTGCCTTTCTGTGAAACAACAATTCACTTGCATCTATAGTTGTTTTAAACAGTAAAGTTGACTCGACCAGCTAAACTGGTTTGGGGAAGGCAAATGAGCCAACTTGAACCTGAGCCCAACCAGTAAACATAAACTTCTTCCATTTTTGGTGTGAGCACTTTGCAGGACCAAAAATGCTGTGTTATCTCACATCAATAGAAGGGAGTTTTTAAACCAGCTGGAGTGCAAGGTTTCCCCTTTATTATTTTATGAACCCCTGAAGTTTGATAATTTTTATCAAAATTATGGCCAGTTTATACAGTGTTTCCAAACATGGCTGTCTTAATCCTCCTAGAGCTGCATAATATGAATATGCCTAAATTGTTTATAATAGACATAGTTTGCCATTTTGTATACATTTTAACCTGTGCTGGAAAAAAAAAGGCTTATGACCTGTTCCCCCATCAGGCAGCAAGTTCCAGACTAAGCAGGAAAAAAATTCACTTGGCATACATAGAGCTCTGTCAGCTGGCTTGTTAAATCTGTTAAAAGAGAAGGAAGAGATATTTTAACATGGGCCAAAATGTTGTGGAAACTAGCAACTTTGCTTATCAGAATGGGAAATCACTCCCACATGATCTGTTTGCACCAAGTAAAGGAGAGGTATCTAGAATGGATTGTAAATTCTGTTATTGCTTTTCCTTGTAGCTGGATAGCTTAATTAAGAATGCTTATTGAATTGTGGAGACTGTTGAAAGTCTGCATAGGGAAGCATAGGTTGTGGCTGAACCCTGCCATGACAGTGGTTATGGGCTCTGGATCTGGACGTTTCCATCTTTCATTCTGGATCGGGTTGGCATTGCCCCATTCAGACTTGATGTGCAATCTGGGGGCCCTCGTAGACTCACACTTCTGCTCTAACAACAGGTAGTAGCTGTAGCCAGGAGGGCCTTTGCACAACTGTGTCTTGTGCATCAGTTGCACCCATTCCTGGACTGGGAGGCCCTGCTCATGGTCACTCACGCCTTAGTCGCCTCCCAATTGGACTACTGCAGTTGGACTACTGCAACACACAGGGCTGCTCTTGAAGGCCATCTGGAAGTTTCAGTTGGTCCAGAATGCCGCAGAGCAGGTAGATACGGGCACATTACGCCCATATAACACCACTACTCTGTGAGCTGCACTGCCTTCTAATAGGCTTCTGGGTGCAATTCAAGATGCTGGCTATGGATATAATATTATGTTGGAGCAATGGGAGAACATGTGGAACAAAGGTTTGAAATTTATTTATTTATTTATTTTTCCAAATTATATCACCGCCCATCTCCCCCCACAAGGGGACTCTGGGCGGTTTACAATCAAGTTAGTGATTAAAAGCATATAAAATACATTATACAATATAAATTAAATATTAAATATATAAAATCCAAGAGGCTGTTATGTAATGTTTGCAAGAACTCTACGGCGCAAGCCATCCCCAAGAAGAGCTATTACTCTTTCCATCCCATTTACTTTGAATTATAACTTAAAAGAGAATTTTTATAAAATGATCTATCGTTGGTATTTAACTCCTGATAAGCTGTCAGAAATGTATAATGGAGTAACAAATGTTTGTTGGAAATGATCTCTTGGTGAAGGAACTTTTTATCACCTTTGGTGGACGTGTGAGAAGACCAAAAATTTTTAGGATCAAATATGTGTTAATTTTCAAAAGATCCTTAAGTGGACCTACAAAAAAAACCAGAACTGTTTCTCTTGGGATTGATGGAGAAGCAGCTCGAGAAATAACATGGGACTTTGCTTTTATATATGATTACAGCAGCAAGACTTTTATATGCACAAAGATGGAAAGAACCACAAATTCCTACAGTGGAGGAATGGATGATTAAATTGATGGAGCTGGCCCAAATGGCAAAGTTAACAGCGTAGATAAGAGAAAATACTGTGTCTGGATTTGTTGCTATTTGGCAACCACTTTTAGACTACTTGCTTGTGTCAGAAAAAAATGAAGTTTTGATTTTGGGTTTTAATGATTAAATGGTTTGATTTGATAGAAATAATGTTACTAAGGTTTAACTAATGGTAAGAGATTATATTTGTAAATGCATTCATATCTGTATTGGGGAAAGTCGGAAGTCACTTTGTTTCTGTTTTCTGTCTGTTTTGCACTTTTATAGTTTTCCTTTTTTTTCTTTAGCCCTGTACTCTTATCTTTTCTATATTCTATAGTTTGTATTTTAACTATACTCTGAAAATTAATAAAGTTCTAAAAAAGAATGATGGTTATCACCTTTAAAGCTGTACATGGCATAGGACTGGGTTACTTGCATGACCGACTTCCCCCAAGAACATCTGCCCACCTCACATGCTCCCACAGGGACGGTATGCTCCAAGTTCCCTCTTCTAAACTTTCCCATCTCATGGGACTTAGGAAGTGTGCCTTTTCTATGGCTGCCCCCATGTTCGGAACAATCCCCCCCCCCCAATATATGACAGGCCCCAATTCTGCTTGCCTTTAGAAAAGCAGTTAAGACCTGGCTTTTCCCCCAGGCATTTGGGTCCAGTTGAGTGGAATCTCTTTTTGGCTGCTTAATTATCACGTTAGGTTGCCATTTTATCTTTTATATACTAGCAGGTTTTTTAAAGTTATGTGGGATAGGTTTTTTTGTTTTGTTTTGTTCTGTTTTGTTTGGGGGGGGTTGGTTTATTGTTTGTTTTTTGCTGTGTACTGTCCAAAGTCACATTGTTTGAGTTGGGCAGCCCTGTAAGTCCAACAAACAAACAAGCGTTCTTTGGGAAATGAACATTTGTATTTCTTAAGTGCTGGAATCATACTGGAGCAAAAGCAGAACTGCATAAAATATTTTTTTTTAAAGAATAATAGGAAATCTTATATACAGACTACAAAATCCCCATACTAATTTCACATATCACACTAAGTCAGGTTTTGTTAAACCTGTGGTTTATTGAACAAGCCATAGTGATCTGGTTCTCATATAAGCTAAACCACAGTGATGTGGTTTATTATTTCTTTAAACTATTTCTGTTATGGTTCTAATGTCAAAAGGCAAGATTTATATATTAACCGATGGGCTCAGAACAACCATATTAGGTTTAATGTGAAGCACCGAACCCAGCCACTCTAATATTGTGACTAGGGTTGAAAACGTGCTCTGCATTTAACTGCTAACTTTTCACAACCCCACTCTTATACTCATATTACCATAGCAGTTCAAAAGAAGTGTTTGTCGTCCTCTTAAAAGAACTACCCTTCAACTCTGTATGATTTTGAACCTTTGAGGATGCTGAAATTGTTTTTGTGGGTATTGAAGTACTATACAGTTATTCACAAATCCAGTGCTGTGTGTTGGTTGAGGGTGACCCAAATTCAAGTTCACCTTCAGGCATCAAAGCTCACTGGATTATTTTGGGCCAGACCCAATCTCTCAGCCCATTCTGCCTCACAGAAATGTTGTTGTAGAGGAAAATTGAGGACAGAGTAGGCTGCCTTGAGCTCTTGAAGGAAAGGCAGGATATACATCTAATGAATACATTAATTGTGTCTCTTGTCTCTTTTACAGTATTCAACCTGTTTATGGAGCTCAGCATCCTCCACTGGACCCACGACTCACTAAAAAGTAAGTCCTCTTCCTTCATCTTTTCAGAAGGAAGGCTCTTAGCGCCCATCATAGGGTGTACTTTATTTTACTTTGGAGGGGAAACTTTACACTCTTGGAATGCCATCTATGTGAGGAGGTAGTCGCAAAAACAAACAGCACATCAGAATGGTGCCTTAAATGAATGTATCAGCTTAAATAGAACATCCAACACATACATGTAGTAAAAATGACAAATTATTCTACGTCCTTATGAGGAAGCATTTTTACAATAGGAAAACATATTGCCTTGGTTGACGATGTCCTATTGAAGTGCATTGGGTACTTTATTTGAACCAATCAGTACTCATTTGAGGTTTATATCTTTGCTTTCTTAAAAAATATTGGCCACTAAGTGGAGGATATAGAATGAACTGGTGGTTTTACTATTAACTCATTCTGGGATGGCATGTCCATGACAATCATTGCCCTCACTGAGCCAGGAAATCAGGAGACCGGTGGGTTATAGAATTGGATCTCTAAGTTAATTTGTAAAGGGAGAGGGGCAGGTGGGATTTAAGAAGGACAAAGACATACGTAGGCCAGTTTTAGTGTCAATCTGGTTTATGTGGTCTTTTCTATATACAAGTAATATAGCAATATAAAGGCTATATTAGACTAACCAAAATATTTGATTGAAATGTTGATTTAGACATTTGGAAATAGTCCAATTTTGCTTGATCTGTTTCAGAGGCACCTGATTCAACTTGGTTCCAGATGTTGATCTTAATTTGGGAAATCGGGGGTTTTATGCCTCCATTAATTATCATTAGAAATCAACACATAGTTATTACTTGTTTGATGTTTAACATGAAATTTGCAGATGTAGTAGTCCCTTCTGAAGGGTTGAAGTTTGGCAATTTGCAGACAAATAGATGCATGGGGATTTTGTGTAAGAGTAGCATTTTCCCCACAGATATGAGCTCACTAATATTCCTAATGAATATGCAGTGGAGGTGAAGAATAGATTTAAGGAACTAGATTTAGTAGATAGGGTCCCAGAAGAACTATGGACAGAAGTTCGCAGCATTGTTCAGGAGGCGGCAACAAAAAACGTCCCAAAGAAAAAGAAAACCAAGAAGGCAAGATGGCTGTCTGCTGAGACACTAGAAATAGCCCAAGAAAGAAGGAAAGCAAAAGGCAACAGTGATAGGGGGAGATATGCCCAATTAAATGCAAAATTCCAGAGGTTACCCAGAAGAGATAAGGAATTATTTTTAAACAAGCAATGTGCGGAAGTGGAAGAAGATAATAGAATAGGAAGGACGAGAGACCTCTTCCATAAAATTAGAAACATCGGAGGTAAATTCCAGGCAAAAATGGGTATGATCAAAAACAAAGATGGTAAGGACCTAACAGAAGCAGAAGAGATCAAGAAAAGGTGGCAAGAATATACGGAAGATCTGTATAGGAATATGTCTATGAAGGTTCTCAGTCATTCAGGTGGAATTGTCTGTAGCTTGAATCATGTCAACTGGATTTCTATTTTCTCAGTGGAAACGTTTCGCTCCTTATCCAAGGAGCTTCTTCAGTCTGAGCAAAGTTGGTAAGGGAATCCTAAATATGCTTCTAGGTAGCTGTGTGACCTTACACCTGGGGCTAGGTCATGGTTATATTGAGATGTTATTTTAAGTCCTTTTATCATCTAAAGGAGGATCGTTAAGATCACCATGCTGCTGTTGAGCTTGTGAAATGGTCTTAATCTTCTTAGGTACAGAAGACAAAACAGGGAATGGGGGAGAGGTTGTGCCTGAGGCCCCCACCTCTATTCGAGGAAGGATTTTCCAAGTTGGCATAAATGGATTCCTTGACCCCTCTCTCAAACCACCTATCTTCTCTGTCTAAAATGTGAACATTAATGTCCTCAAATGAGTGTCCTTTTTCTTTTAGATGAAGATAAACTGCTGACTCTGGTCCTGTGGTGTTACTTCTCCTGTGTTGGGCCATCCTCCTGTACAAAAGTTGTTTGGTTTCTCCAATGTAGAGTTCAGAGCACTCCTCACTGCACTGGATTGCATAAACTACATTGCTTTTCTTGTGTTTTGGAGTTTGATCTTTGGGGTGTACAAATTTGGGTGATCTGTATAGGAAGGATAATAATATCGGGGATAGCTTTGACGGTGTGGTCAGTGAGTTAGAGCCAGACATCCTGAAGAGTGAGGTTGAATGGGCCTTAAGAAGCATTGCTAATAACAAGGCAGCAGGAGACGATGGTATCCCAGCTGAACTGTTTAAAATCTTGCAAGATGATGCTGTCAAGGTGATGCATGCCATATGCCATCAAATTTGGAAAACACAAGAATGGCCATCAGATTGGAAAAATTCAACTTATATCCCCATACCAAAAAAGGGAAACACTAAAGAATGTTCAAACTATCGAACAGTGGCACTTATTTCACATGCCAGTAAGGTAATGCTCAAGATCTTGCAAGGTAGACTCCAGCAATTCATGGAGCGAGAATTACTAGATGTACAAACTGGGTTTAGAAAAGGAAGAGGAACTAGAGACCAAATTGCCAATATCCGCTGGATAATGGAGAAAGCCAGGGAGTTTCAGAAAAACATCTATTTCTGTTTTATTGACTATTCAGAAGCCTTTGACTGTATGGATCATAACAAATTGTGGGAAGTTCTTGGTGGTATGGGGATACCAAGTCATCTTGTCTGCCTCCTGAGGAATCTCTATAATGACCAAGTATCAACGGTAAGAACAGACCACGGAACAATGGACTGGTTTAAGATTGGGGAAGGAGTATTGCAGGGCTGTATACTCTCACCCTACCTATTCAACTGGTACGCAGAACACATCATGCGACATGCTGGGATTGATGAATCCAAGGCTGGAGTTAAAATCGCTGGAAGAAACATTAACAATCTCAGATATGCAGATGATACCACTTTGATGGCTAAAAGCGAGGAGGAGCTGAGGAGCCTTATGACGAAGGTGAAATAAGAAAGTGCAAAAGCTGGGTTGCAGTTAAACCTCAAAAAAAACAAGATTATGGGAACCAGCTTGATTGATAACTGGCAAATAGAGGGAGAAAAAGTGGAGGCAGTGACAGACTTTGTATTTCTAGGCGCAAAGATTACTGCAGACGCTGACTGCAGCCAGGGAATCAGAAGACGACTACTTCTTGGGAGGAGAGCAATGACAAATCTTGATAAAATAGTTAAGAGCAGAGACATCACACTGACAACAAAGGTCCGCATAGTTAAAGCAATGGTATGGCTGTGAGAGCTGGACCATAAGGAAGGCTGAGCGAAGGAAGATAGATGCTTTTGAACTGTGGTGTTGGAGGAAAATTCTGAGAGTGCCTTGGACTGCAAGAAGATCAAACCAGTCCATACTCCAGGAAATAAAGCCAGACTGCTCACTTGAGGGAATGATATTAAAAGCAAAACTGAAGTACTTTGGCCACATAATGAGAAGACAGGATACCCTGGAGAAGATGCTGATGCTAGGGAAATTGGAAGGCAAAAGGAAGAGGGGCCGACCAAGGGCAAGATGGATGGATGATATTCTGGAGGTGACGGACTCGACCGTGGGGGAGCTGGGGATGGTGACGGCCAACAAGAAGCTCTGGCATGGGCTGGTCCATGAAGTCACGAAGATTTGGAAGCGACTGAACAAATAAACAACAACAAAATGTGTTAAAGAGGTATCGTATTTAGATAGTGGATATAGCTTTTATGAATAAATTTGTAACACTATTTTATGATTTCATAAATACATCATAAATTCTATGCTGATTTAGTTTTGTGATTTTTTTTTTTACTTTTGGCTATCCTAAAGCCATATTCATTCACACTAATGTCATTTAACCGATTGCATTTTTCTGATGGGCTGTAGAAGAATAAATCATCTCCTATAAATTCTTCTCAGTGCTTTCACTTACTGTATGAATCTTTGGATAAGGATGATAATTTCAAGAATATTAATTGTTAAACATTGATGTGGGTGTATTGGAGTCACTGAATTTAATCTCTACATTATTGATTAATGTATAAACAATGAGAATGTCTGTATGTCTATGCAATTAGTGTTTGCCTTAAAAGTATTATCTATTCAGGCAAGAATGTAAAAAGTTTTGCAGTTTTCTTGGGATTTAGCCACTTTTTTTTTTTTTTTTGAAAGACTGTAAAACTTTTATGGACTTTTTGCTGAAAGAAGAAACAAATAAAATGATGATTTATGGATTTGAGGACTGAAAAATATGTGGATTAAATAAAGGGATTGAAGGGATTTATGTACCATCCAAGAGGGAGGGAGGATAATAAGTTTGTAAATATCTGTTGAAAAGAAGGTCTGAAGTCATTTATTTCTTGACTTTTGATTCTCTTTCTATCTTTCTTACTTTTTTCCTTGCACCTCTCCTCTCCCTCTTCCTCTTCCTCTCTCTCTCTCTTCGGATTTATCTTTTATTGTATGAAAATTCTCAATACTTTTTTTTAATCCGTTCATTCGTAACTGATTCTCTGAGACTGTCTGGACAGTCCCTGCAGTTTTCTTGGCAAGGTATTTCAGAAGTGGGTTGCCATTGCCTCCTTCCTAGGGCTGAGAGAGAGAGTGACTGGCCCAGGGTCACCCAGCTGACCTAAGGCGGGACTAGAACTTATGGTCTCCTGGTTTCTGGCCTGATGCCTTAACCACTACACCAAACTGGCTCCCTAATAAAATTTATATTTTAAAAAAGGGGATTTAACCACTTTTATTTTGGAATTTTTGATGGAGACCATGTACATAATTCTCTTAGACTATAGGCTAGGAGCCATTGATTTAAGGCGTTCATTTTAGTCCTTAAATAATAAATCCCAGAATGACAAAAAAAGGTTGAGCATTTCAGGGGGCACAACTTTTGTGCCCGGAGGGTCATATGCCCCCCATTGTTATCCCTGGGCTCAATGTTAATGATATGCTCCTCTTTTTATGTTGGTTTGTATGCAATGATTGGCTAACTTTGGTCTTTTATTTTTTTTATTGGCATCTGATTTACTTCCGAATTATCATGCAGATATTTAGAACTTACTACTAATTGTCAACTTAGTTAACATTCCTTTTGTATTAAAATTTATGACTGAAAAAGTACGTGTGAGGTCCCTCTGCCTCCTCTTTTTTTTTTTTAGCAAAGACCAATGGAACTAATGGGGGCTCAGTACCATCGCTAACTTTGGATTATTGGTAGGAATTGCTGATGTATTCTTAAGAATTTCTTTTCTTGTATTTTAAATTCCATTTTGATCTGCCTTACTTTCTTGGAATTCATTTAGTTTTTTTGTCCTGAATAGACAGAGACTTTATCCTGGGTTCTTTGGTTCTAGGACAGAGCTTTCCAAACTGTGTGTCGTGACACAAAAGTGTGTCACCACACACAGTCTGGTGTGTCGCCACACAACCCGGAAGCGCTGATCATCATCAGCACTTCCGGGTTTTCCCGCGGCAACACACCAACGGCGGCATGCAAAAACCCGAAAGCGGCAGCAGCGCTTCCAGGTTTTTGCGTGCTGCCGCAATGGCGGCACTTCCGGGTTTTCCCGTGGCGACACACCAACGGCGGTTGGTATGTCGCCGCGGGAAAACTTTGGAAAGCCCTGTTCTAGGACTTTGATTCATATAACTGAAGATAAAGTAAGTGCAAGTTAACAATATTTTACAAACAATGGGGCGTGGTGGCTCAGCGGGTAAGACGCCAGGCTTGTTGATCAGAAAATCGCAAGTTCGGAGGTTCGAATCCCTAGCCCCGCGTGACGGAGTGAGCTCCTGCACTCACCCCACCTCTTGCCAACCTAGCAATTTGAAAGCATGCAAATGCAAGTAGATTAATAGGTACCACTTCGGTGGGAAGGTAACAGCATTCCGCGCGTGTCATGCTGGCCACATGACCGTGGAAGCGTCTTCGGACAAAGCTGGCTCTTCGGCTAACAAACGGAGATGAGCACCGGCCCCTAGAGTCGGACACGACTGCACAAATGTGCGGGGGGAACCTTTACCTTTACAAACAATGGGGCTAATTGTGTCTTTATTCAATGTACATGTTAATTTGGACAGTAGTGTATTAATGTATCTACTTTCATATGTCATATATATGCATTTTATATACTTCTTTGGTATTCTACTTACATTAGATGAAACCAGAGTTTTACTTTGCTTACCACATAGGAGGTTTCATTGGCAGCCTTTTATAGCAAGGATTTTGGCAGAAACGTTTTGGCCTCTTGCCTGCCAAGACTGTAAAGCTCTGGCTTAGATATTGAACTTTGTACTTGGTAGAGATTGCCTAAAATTATTTTGCGTTCTTTGTTCTTTGGCTCACCAAAAGAGAAGAGATGGAACAGTGGGATGGAGGGGGAGCAACTGATACATTAAATGAAATTGATGGTGAAAGATAGTCACAGACAAGGAAAATCTGTATATCAGAACTGAATGCAGTTCTGAATACAACAATGCATCACCCTTTTATTTTTTTAGCTTCATCAAGGAACGCTCCAAGATCAATGCACTATCTATGAAAAATAAGAAGGCCAGCAGTTTTCATGAGTTTGCTCGTGACACTAGTGATGCTTGGGATATTGGGGATGATGAAGACGAAGATTTCTCATCTTTCCAAACATTGAACTCTAAAGTGGCCAAGGCCACAGCAGCACAAGTCCTGGAGAATCACAGCAGGCTGCGTATGAAACCCGAGTGGCCCCAGGCAGCTCTCAGTGAAGCACCAATCAATTGTAAAGTCATCAAGTCCAGTAGTGAGGCCCATCTATCCAGAAGACCTGGTATGTTGCTTGTGGCTCTTGGCTTTTTGGCAATGTATTACTGTATCCCATCAAAGCTGTGTGAGTTCTGCAGTTCTGTACAAGTGCTGCATTTGTAGTCAGGTGCAGAATGGTATTTTCTGAAAACCTTCAATTTGACTGTAGCCAAGAAATGCATTTTTTTCCTTATGGATGAAGAAATAGGCTTGTATGCTAATTCCTGATGAAATCCTGAAAGCTGATGAATGGCTAAGTGCAATATTCCAGGGAACAAGACTTACATGCCTTCTTTAACTTTTTGTTTTGTCCTGTTTTTAGCAGGAACAGAATAAATTGATGCAGATATATGAATATTTTCTTGAGCTTCATAATTATTTATGGACATTGATTATGTTTGGGTGCTAGACAAGGTGAATTCTGGGGTCTGATTCAGTACTGTAGTTGGTAGATCTTGGCTTTTCTTGCCAGTGAAATTATAATGGTGTATTTTACAAGTCACTTCCTTTGCAGAGCATGCACAGATCTGATAGGGTTCCATGGGCAGTGATTAGTGTATCTCTTAGTCATTCTTACTAACTGTTACCAAGCACAGTCATTGCATATTTGTTGGAGGGTGGGGGAGGATGATAAAAGACTTTGGGTTAGCAAACTGATACGCAAAAAGTTTTTGAAACTTTTGGGAAGGACATAGAGCTTTGACCAAGGGATTTTGATATTGCATGTAGGATAAGAGTGTAAAATGTACAGCCTAGAGTCCTCATGCATCCTGCCAGCATTCCTTTTGTGCTCCCCTCCCAAAATGGCCAAATCTTTATGACACCTTCTTTGGTGGCTTTGGAGTTTAGGGAAGGTTAGGGGATAAAATCAGTGTCTTAATCTTTGCAGGTGCAAAAAATACCCATTAAAAAATACCCATTTCACCCTGAAAAATCCCTGAAATTCCCCTTGAAATGGGTTCTGTCACAAAGCCTAATGCAGTCTTCAGGCCAGAAATTGTACACTTCTAATATTAATCAAATAATTAAGAAAATGCATGTACAGTCCTACTGCAGCGAGCAAAGTATATTCTGCTGTCTGGCTTCGCAAAATTAGCCATCTGATTGCAAAGCTACCACCAGATGGCATCAAAGCCTATGCCACATTACATTTCTTTTCTGGAAATTGGTTGGCTTTTCAGCATAGAGGTATAGAGGAATTTCGGAATGTAGACTGCCTTTGAAGTGTCGTGCTTCCTCTTCTGTGCTATTGATTTTGTTGTTTAGCATGCTGAAGGAAGAAGGAATGAAAGAGCCTGAAATCTGGAAACAGATGGAAGGGATTGAACAGGAGGAGACGATGGAAGAAGAGCTGTGAGAGCATTGGCTTTATATAATGTTGATGGACAGGCCAGGTAATCTTGGCATCAGTGAAAGTGGTTTAAGAGCCATCCATCTAAATTGCCAACAATACAACATTCAGCTTTCACTGTCACATTCATTGAATCTCTGTACTTTCCTTAAGAGTTCTGTCAAGCATAGTGAAAATCCTTAAATATCAGGGTGTTCCTGTGCAGGGGTTTTGGTGTTGAATGAAGCAGAGCAGTTTGATAACTTGCTCAGCAGGAGTGGATCAATTCATGGTTTATCTTGACCAATCCTCAAGTTCTTTATGTACCTTTTTAATAACAGCATGGCAGGAAACAGTTCAACATGTGAAGCTTCTGCCATCATTCAGTGATGGGAGAGATAATTCACGGGTATGGAGATTTTCCTTGCCATGTGTGTGTTTAAAGGTGTGGAAGCCTTCCTGGAATTGGAGATTCTGGAGGCATGAAGAAAACAATGGATTCTGGAAGCTCCAGTGTTTGCTGCTGCCCAGTATACTCCTGATGGACCTCTTTAAACTCTTTTAGAGGATGCCTGTATGCGCAGCCCCCTCCACAAACAGCAATCCCTCCCACTCCGACCCATCATTCCACTTGTCGCTCGCATCTCTGACCAAAATGCTTCTGGGGCTCCTCCCATGACGGTGCGTGAGAAAACTCGCTTGGAAAAATTCCGACAGCTTCTGTCCAGCCAAAACACAGATCTAGGTGAGTCCAGGGATTGGGAAGATAAAAATACTCCAAGAACTTTTGCGGTTTCTAGAAATAATAAATAAACAAACCAACAAACCAACCACATCCCTCCCTTTGGGGTGCAAGCATGTTTAGGGTATCACCAGTGTCCTCGTGTAGCATGAGATTCCAATGAGAGGTCATCCCTAGCCAGGAATGTTCATGTTATACACTTGAGGGCATCTCATTAAGCAAGAATTGTATAAAGACTAAAGCAGTACAGTTCTAGGTCTACACACAGTCCCAATGATTAACCCATCTTATATTTGATTTATAATGCTATTTCCATACATAATTTTAATTCAAATTTTAAATTAAAAAAATATAAAGAGAAACATAGTCACCATTGCTATACAGATCAAAGCAACAAGTTACTTGCCCAGAGGGAAAAAAAACTTATTCTTTGTTCCTTCTTTAAAAATGCCAATACTTAAGATGAATCAACTAACTGCTGCCCCTTTGCAGATGAATTGAGGAAATGCAGCTGGCCTGGTGTCCCCAGAGAGGTCCGTCCTGTGACTTGGCGACTTTTATCAGTGAGTGCTGCATCCTCTGACCTAGGACAACTTGTGTCATCTACATATTGAAAATGTTTCCAAGATGCATAACTGGGCTCCAGGGAAACACAGCTCCTGGTTGGATTTTTAGCCCAAGTCTTTCTTAACCCAGCTGCCTGAGATCCCTTGAGAGGAATATGACACTGTAGCATGGGAGAGCAGTACATTTTATGCTTAGGTTTGTAAAAACTGATTTAGAAATAAAAATAGCCCATGTGTTATGTTAGTTATCCCATGAAAAAGCAAGAATGCCACTGAATTCCAGAAGTCAGTCTCTGCAGAAAATGAGAGAAGTTACATGGCAATAGTTTTTCTGACCTCCAAAAAGCTTGATTTCATAGGAAACCTTTATGTGATACTGGAATTGCAGGCTCCAAAGCAAGACTGTCTCCAATGCTTTTAAGCATTTGGTGCAAGGAAGAATTTTGATAGTTGCAGTTTCTTCCCCCAGTGGAGTATTTGAGCAGAAGAAAGTGCATTTTCAGAACTTTTGGTTCTGTAACTTTTTGTTGGACTCTTGTTAAATCCTATATCCTCTCCTAGAATATTTTCTTGTGGGCCACCATTGGGCAGGTTGGAGTGAAGATTGGATAGGAACTTGGAACACAGCAGAGGAATTTTGACTTGGCAAGTTTCTCTTCTACAGGGTTATCTCCCTGCCAACATGGAACGAAGGAAGCTGACTTTACAACGAAAGCGAGAAGAATATTTTGGCTTCATTGAACAGTATTATGACTCCAGAAATGAGGAGCACCATCAAGATACATATCGGCAGGTACTCAGACCCCTAATCTGTAGTCTGGAGACTTCTTAATAGTGGCCCCTTAGCCATTTGCCTGTTATTCTGTCCATTATTTATTTAGTTACAATTTGTTTGCATTTACGTGCCACCTTTTCTCAGCTCCAAAACAATGTACTTGGAAAGTGAGGGAGTTCCCTAATTTTACCCTCACAACAGTAGTCATGTGAAGTAGATTGGCTGAGACCGTTTCTGGCCAAGCCACTCAGTGAGTTCAATAGTTGAATGGGTCTTCCTGATCCAAATTCCCAAATTTACACTGGTAATACCATAGAAGACGTCCTAGGTGTTATTTGCTGCCAAAAGTCAGCAGACGTGACGTTGATCTGACTAATGACCCTAGAACAGGGATAGGCAGCCCTTTTGCCTCTCAGGGCTATGACAGATATTGATGGCCACATATGCACTTGTCCAGATATACAGTACATATGCAGCCATTTTATATACTGAGCAGACACATACACACATGCACGTACAAAACACTCCGCTCATTCTCCAGGAACGTGCTTGCAGATCAGTGAGTGGTTTACCATTTTGGGAAATCTGTGATTGTAAGTGTGATTGCTGGGAGTGGGGTGGAAGTCTAGTCCCACCCTGTCCAGCAGTCCTAAATCACCTAACACACCTGACTCTAGGATAGTGTTTCTGAACCTTAGCAACTTTAAGATGTGTGGACTTCAACTCCCAGTATTCCCCAGCCAGCAATGCTGGCTGGGGAATGCTGGGAGTTGAAGTCCACATGTCTTAAAGTTGCTAAGGTTCAGAAACACTGCTCTAGGAAGTAGGATGCTTTCTTCCACCTCTTTCCAGAGAGTGCTACTGGAGTTGCTTCACTGGAAAGAAAGAGAAAGCTATACAAGACTTCCCTACTCCTTCCTGTTGAAGCAGCTCCATATCCCTGTGTCCTTCCTGCCATTGGCAGTGTGGGCATAGCAATTGGTTACTCTTTTGCTGGGAGGAAAGCTTCCCCTATTCTCCCTACAAAACTGGTCCCTGGAACCTCATAACTACCAGGCTGCCTGGACCTGGCAGTGCAAGCTGCCTGGGCGTCTTCCAAGAGTTGCAGGCACTCTGCGAATTGGCCACCCCTGCCCCAGAGGGAAGCTACTTTGAAAATCACCTAGCTCTTTTAGGGTACTCTTTTTATTTATTTATTTATTTATTATTCAAATTTATTCCCCGCCCATCTCCCATGCAAGGGACTCTGGGCGGGTTACAATAAATAAAAATTAAAAACTATACAAAATATCTAAAAACACAAACAAAACATAATAAAATAAAATCCAGGATGGGCTTGGACCCGCAGAATAGATAGTGGAGCTATGGGGCCAGCCATTTTTGAAGGGATCACTGCTGCTAGCCTTGCATATTTGTGCTGGATCATTAACATACGTATATTAATTCCTTGAGCCATCGGCTCTGTTTAGTTGGGCGAGCAAGAACATGCTATAATGTGGGTCCTCTGCGAATCAGTATCATCACTCTGTCTTCAATTATTGTACTGTTTTGATCAGGCCGTAGAAATATTGCCTTGTCTTTGCAGACTGCAAGATTAGTTTGCAGTCCTTAATATCTGTCTTTTGTTTTCTTAAAAATCCCTTTCAGATCCATATAGACATTCCACGGACAAATCCCCTCATCCCTCTGTTCCAGCAACCATTAGTTCAAGAGGTGAGAAGGTGTTTTTTTCCTTTCCCCCCCCCCTAATATGCCATTTAACTCTTGATGTTGGTGGCCAAGGATGCTTGCTGAAGATTTTGTTTTGTCCAATGTATTACTGATTTTCTAGGGCAATGTTTCTCAACCTCAGCAAGTTTAAGATGAGTGGAATTCTGGGAGTTGAAGTCCACACATTTCAAACTTGCTGAGGTTGAGAAACACTGTTCTAGGGTTAGTTGCCTTGTACTATTCAAGGGCTGTTCTGATAGACTTTTTAAAAAATCACACACATTTAAAGTATTTTCTTTCCACTCTAAAAGTTGAGTGGCTATGTAGTATTTCATGCTGCATCTCCAAAATGCAAATTCTATGCTCTATTCAGTATAAATGAATCATTCCAAAGAATGCAGGCAGGTTTATTTTTGCAGGAGTATGTTATTAATATTCTAGTTAGGTGCACAATTTGGTATATGCAAAAGTAGTTATGAAGTAATAAAAGAATGTACACTGCCACTGGATAAATATTTCCCTGTCTCTTTCTTCTTAGGGATATGTATTAATACCAAGTGTATGATAGGATATCGTTGCATTCTGTCTCCTGTCCTCTTTTATTTTACCAGCCACTGCTATGAGGATGAAGAAATTTGTAACACAATGACATTGTATCATATATGATATATTACTAGATGTTGCAGGCAAATCAAAAGGAAGAAATATACTGAAGTTTCAATCTGCAGCCAGGCACCTTCAACACTGTCTGATAATGGACTTTCATAAGGACCTATATATCCAAACATTGCATGAAATTGCAATCGTGCAACAGCAAAAAGAGGGAACTGGATGCTACTTCCCCATATATATTTTTTACCTTTTAGAATGCACTAGATATGAAGTGCTTCTACTATGCACAACTATATTTAGTTACTTGCAAGGATATAATGCACTGATATTATCTGTCTGTTTTAAGGCCTTCAATATCCTGGGACTACAAGGACTCCCAGAGTGGCTTACAAACCAATATAACAGAAGAAAAATATGAAAACATTAGTAGAATAGATAGTATTCTAGCATCAAAGTAAGATGAGTGGAACAATAAGATCAGTGCAGCTGGAAATATTTTTTTTCTGATGAAGAAAAATTGACCATATGCCATTTCGAATGCCTCTGAAGGGGGGTTTAAAACCAAGGCATGAAAACCAAGGAATCCATTTCTCCAGGCATTTTCCATCTTTCTTTCAGTGATAAGTATCCAGAATAGGTCTTCTGAGGATGCTAATAATATCCAGGAGGTTACTATGAGTAAGAGGCAGGACTCTGCATGGGCTTTCTAGATGTTCTCTGTGAACAGTGATGGGACTCTATAGAAGTTAAGCCAGTGTTTTTAGAAACTCTTAACAGAAACTAGTGCCCTCATGAAGGAATAATCTCTGATTTTTAAGTGCCCCCTTAATGTATATCTGCAGCAAAACTGCATTCAGTCCATACTGTAGCAATGTGGTGACTTGCTTAAGAAGACAAAATATCTTAGTAGTAGAGTTTTAAATGGCAGACCTCTGGCTGGACTAATTGAATTCCAAATATTAATAACTAAACTTACATTGTAAGCTATAAATCGTTATAGCTTTGACCAATCTGATTTTACTGATTATTTACTGATGCCTGCAAATCATGCTATTTCAGTCAAGCTTAAGTGGTCTTAATCCATTCCTAGCCCTTGTGTATAGCACAGAGACAAGGTTTTCTATATTTAGGAGTCAGCATTGATTGGGTTTGGGAATTTATGATTACTAATGCAAGGACTGTCTAAAACCATAACAGATTGATTCAGTTCTTCAGGTTTATGGAGCATAAATAAATACCTAACAAGGTCCTGTGCTGTTGGCCTTGAAATGAATAGGCACATTGTCATGGCTTGTTTTCTGGTATATGCCCCTTTTCTCCTTGTAGCAGACAATGGGCTGTGCATACTGTTTAAAAGCTTTGATCAGATTAAGAGCTAGAATACTTAACCATTAATGTAAGTGGTAGTGCTGCAAAACAAATGGCCATGTTCAAAGTATGATTAATGAGAGCTATCTGTCACAATTATGTTGAATGCCATCGCTGACTATCTTGAAAGTTATAAAATAACCTGTGCAGACTCTTGAAAGGAAAACTGGTCAAGAAATTTATTCCAAGGGCACTGAGATGTTGCTTATTTTGTTCTGCTGTAACAAGTTTCCTACAACTAGCAATAAATACCTCTGTCAAGATTTTGTATTCTCAAAGCAACAGACTTCAGATGCTTGCCTACCAAATTCAGTCATTGTGGATGCAAATGTAATGGAGAAGCTATTCATTTATTATTATTGCACACGTAGCGTGTTGCATGAAATGTGAACAACATGTATCCTAGAGAATGTCAGATCTCTGAAATCGGAGAAATCACCATGAGGACTAGAAGCACGCTGGGGTTAATGTTTCTGAATTTGGAGTGCAACTAGAAAACCCCTCAGGGACTAAGTCTGAGCCCTATTCTTATATTTGAAAGAAACAAGAGAATTCTAGAGCAACTCTGTCAAGGAGCTGTAATGTATGATCTGTCAGGCCTTGCTGATTCTGCAGAAGTGATTTTTTTCAACTTGACAGTGCATTTTTGGGATGCTGTGTTTGTTTATTTAATTTTTATCCCACCTTTATTATTTTTATAAATAACTCAAGGCGGCAAACATACCTAATATTCCTTCCTCCTCCTCTTTTCCCCACAACAACCACCCTGTGAGGTGAGTTGGGCTGAGAGAGAGTGACTGGCCCAAGGTCACCCAGCCAGCTTTCATGCCTAAGGCGGGACTAGAACTCACAGACTCCTGGTTTCCCATTGGCTCCTTCCTAGGGGTGAGAGAGAGAGTGACTGGCCCAAGGTCACCCAGCCAGCTTTCATGCCTAAGGCGGGACTAGAACTCACAGACTCCTGGTTTCCCATTGGCTCCTTCCTAGGGCTGAGAGAGAGTGTGACTGGCCCAATGTCACCCAGCCAGCTTTCATGCCTAAGGCGGAACTAGAACTCACAGTCTCCTGGTTTCTAGCCCAGCACCATAACCACTAGACCAAACTGGCTCTCCAGTTTTTGTTCATATTAGCAGTAGCCTCATCCTAAGGTTCAAGAATTTCAGCCCTACCAGATAGCTGTGACAAGGCCTTTTGTTGCCTATATTAATCCATAACATATAAATAAGAAACCTCACTGCAGAAAATGAGGAGCTTTTAACAGTAGATGTAATGGCATCTGCAAAATGTGTGGTAGTGACTTTGGAAAGACTCTTACATGGCAGAGGTGGGAGACATGTTGAAATGGAACAATGGGAAACTGCCTTAATCCACATCAGAATACTTGTGAATTTAGCCCAATATTGTGTATTCTGACTGACAGGGCCTCTCCAGGATGTTGGGTAATGCTGTTTCCCATATTTTGTTACCTGCTCTTTTTAACTAGGCATGACATGCATTAAACTTGACCTGGAGCTGTGCTCATCCCCAACCATCTGTTTGAAAGAAATCAGTTATAGAGAGTGGTGATGCATTTAGCAAAATATTAATTTGCATGTTATACATTGGGGTTCAAATCAGCTTAAACCTCAATGTCTTGAAAATCCTAGAGTTTGAGTAGTCCTAGCCGATTCCTTTTCCATCTTTGTTCCTCCAAGACAGCAAACAAAATCTGGACAGAGACACATGAATGCGGACAATAATCCTGTGTAGTTCTGTCTTGCCAGCAGCCAGAAATGTCGTGGAGGTGAGGCTGAGGTATATGCAACCTGTTGAGAAGTTTACTGTGAAGCAGCAACCTTAAATACACATACTTCACAATAGTAAGATTGATCTCTGTCACAGTCTAAATTGTTACATACTTTTTTTAAAAAGTGAAGTACTGATCTGCCATCCTGGTGCCTTTTGCTCCCTTTGGCTGAAAGATTTGAACAAACAAGCAGGCATGCTAATTAATTGGCCAGTGTGTTTTTTCCTCCTCTTGAAAAGAAGCAACTTTGATTTTGCAAGCAAAGGGGAAAAAGCTGAGAAGGTGAGAAGGAGTCTGACCTTCCCCAGAGCTGCTCCTTTCTTCCAATGGCTGCAGACTGGGTTGAAACAACCTCAGGGTTACCACCGGTGGATGTGTGTCCATGGAGGAAGTGAAGCTAGGTAATCCCCGAATTGTATCTCCTTTACCTTTCAGCTTATAACCCTCTGGGTGCCTAATCAGGCAGACAGTGGAAAAGGGTAGGCAATCTGTTTTCAGTGCAGAATACTCACCTATGTGGATGATAATTCTGAATTTCTGCTGGCTTCTCCTGCACGTGGCATCCTAGGAGCCAGGTACACTGTGTGCTGAGTCTTCTTTTGCTGCTAAGAACCTAAGCCTGGCTGTTTCTTTAGTCACTATGCATTTCTAACTCTTACCACACCCTTTTCTTCCCCTGCACTTGTTCAGGCTTTCTCCTTCTTCCTCTTTCCCTGGGCATGGCTAACTCAAGCACCTGGCTTTCCTTCTTCCTCTCTAGATCTTTGAACGAATCCTGTTTATCTGGGCCATCCGACACCCAGCCAGCGGCTACGTGCAAGGGATTAATGACCTGGTCACTCCATTCTTTGTTGTGTTCCTCTCTGAATATGTTGGTAAGCAATGCTTGATGGCTGAAAAATGTGATTAGCTCTTGCTGTTGAATACTCAAATTGTCATCACTGGATCAGCTTCATCATCCCTGAAATGCTTTGCCATTATATAAAGCTAGAGCTGCATATTAATTTGTTTTCATGTCTCTTCTGGATTGGCTTTTAAAACAGTCATGTTTTAATGCTAACAGAAAAGGTTTTGGGGAGCAGGGTATTGTCTAGCTGTGATTCTCAGTAGGGTAAAACAAGTCATTTGTGAGAAAAACTCCATAGAAGAGTAATGACTGTGGTAGTGACAAACATACTTACATTGTTTGCCAAAGACAACAGCACCTTGCAATCAAGATGCATTATGCAAATGTCATATTTTCATGTACTAGGAGCGTTCCTCATCTGAATTGTTTAGGAAGGTTGCAGAACGGCACTATCCCTTATTACAATTCTGTATCTTGTAACACACTTGGAGATATTCTCACCTTCTCTTTAGAATAGAGTTCCCCGTTGGGGGAGATGGGCGGTCATATAAATTGAATAAATAAATAAATAAATAAAAATAATCTGGCATGGTTAATGAATTAAAAGATCTAGTCATAGAACAGATTCTTTTTTTTCCTTTTACATTAAAGCAGTGCTTCTAATTGAAGTCCACCTCCTTTTCCCTGTACAGTAGAAACAAAAATACCCATCAGCGGTTAATACTGAACAAGGTAGCACATTCTATCATTTTTAATAATACTGATATGTAGACAAAATGCCTTTGAGAATAGAATTTAGGAATAGCATTTAAGGAAGGAAAGAGCTTTTCAAAGAGACTACATAATAATAGTGGTGTGTTTCTAATGTAGAGCAAAAAGCATCAGAAAATGAAGAACTCCTAATCCTGCAGCCTTTATATGAGTCAAGTTATATACTCAGAGACAGGGGCGTGGTGGCTCAGTGGGTAAGACGCCAGGCTTGTTGATCGGAAGATCGCAAGTTCAGAGGTTCGAATCCCTAGCCCCGTGTGACGGAGTGAACTCCCGCACTAGCCCCAGCTCTTACCAACCTAGCAATTCGAAAGCATGCAAATGCAAGTAGATAAATAGGATTGGTGGGATGGTAACAGCGTTCTGCATGCGTCATGCCGGCCACATGACCGTGGAAGCATCTCTGGACAACACTGGCTCTTCGGCTAACAAACGGAGATGAGCACCGGCCCCTAGTGTCGGACACAACTGCCCAAATGTGCGGGGGGAACCTTTTTATATACTCGGAGAAGTGCTACTTTAAAAGGTACTTTAAAGGCATCTGGCTGGTTTTGTGTTGGTTCAGAATGAAAGCAGGATCAGCCCTACCTAGTACCTGGGAAAGCTGCGTACAAGGAATACCAAGGTTGTAGGCTAGGTTGAGAAGGGGCAAAAAACATCCCTGAAGATGTCAATGGCAGACTGATACTGTTGCTAAGAAAACTGCATGGATGTATTCATGAAGTCATCAGGAATTGAGCTCAACTTGAAGGAAGGTCTACTTTACTTTTACATGATCTGTAAGATTTATTTAGTTAAAAAATAATGGAACAACAAAACCAAGTTGTGCAAATCCTCCTGCTGTTAATCAAGCTCATTTATACAGATAATTCATTCACTATTCATTTGCTCAACTGGTAATTGACCAGCGTTGATAGTCTTCATAAATTATTTTTTACTATGCATCAGAGATTAGTAATCCAGTTTCTGCAATTTCATGGAGAATGGAATAAATCATGTATTTTGTGCATGTTGTGTAAATGACTGGGCACAAATAAAATCTGATACGGGATGTATTTCTGAATATTGATGATTTATTTGAGATCATGCTTTGAACATATAAAGTATGTGTTCTCTCCTAATTGTAGATAAAATAAAATAGAACTTGTGAAAATAATGGTTAATAAGGAACAGCATGGGAATTGAATATTCAACTCCCCTGGTCATTGGTACATTTGGCCTTACAATGTTTCTTTTGTCTTCTAACCCTGGAAATGTGGACATTTAGTCCACATGCTCCTACTTCATGCATGCCATTCTAAACGTGTATCTAAATGATGTGTCTGTTCATGTTCTGAATATTGGCTGCTGGGGAACTACTGTGCAGGATGGCTGCTGCTTCATTTTATATGTGTGTGCTTCATGGCTGGCTACTATGGGGAAAAAGGGGCTAACTAGGCCTTTGATCTGTTCCAGGAAGGCTTTATGTCAGATATTATTCTTAAAAGTCTTATCAGTAGGACTTGTAAGATAATGCTCCATTTGAATTTCATTTTATAAAAATATTAATTCTATTTTATGAATCCTTCAAAATATTCTCAGTGTGGTGTGTGATGATTAAACAATAAATTTATCAAACACCAGTTACTGCCACCCCCACCCCCAATCAATTGGTCAATGGTCCTCCATGGGAAAAAAATAGAGTACTGCAGTGGTTAACTTGCATATTACCATAAAACATTTCTGACTGATGATGAAAGTAGGCACTTAGCAAGCCTCACTATGAGGAGGGTAGCTTAAGAGTAGTGCTTTAACTAAAAAGGCCATTCCCCGGTCACTTTCCTGGGCAGACCATTAACTATTCCTTGCTCATAATGTAGCCTCTTTCCTGATGTGAAGCATCAGAATCTGGAACTCACAGCAGCCTTTTCACTATTCCCTTCTTCTGCAGAGTTCCTTAAGTAGCTGCCTATCAGCTGTGCTTTGAGCTGTTTCTGTACATATCCGTCCCTTAATAGCACAGCTTATACTCCAGTGGCTGAGTCAGCAAACCAGCAGAGGCTCTCGTGGCATTTTGTGTAGGAAAATCACTGTTTTATTTGGAGATAGGCATTCTTAATTGGTTATCTCCAAATAAACTGGCCCTGACACTTGTACCTCTTAACATTGCATTTGCTGGATTCTTTCCCTATCCTTGTGTAGTGATGAATACCCTTGGCACATAAGGTCACTGCCAGTCATTAATCCTTCTTTGGTAGGGGTAAATGTTGCTGACACCCTCATTTTTTAGGCCAATCTGAGAAACCAACCAAAGATTTGCTCTTTGATATATATGTCTGATCATTTGTTTGGGTTTTGAGGGAGGCTGTTAGTTGTTCAGGGGTCATTCAGTGCATTAAATCACAGACAACAGCCAAGGAGTTTACGAAGGAAGTTATTTGTGAAATCATCCATTGGCACTGAGTATTACCTTACCACACAACACCACACCTTATTGAGAATTTCTGCATCAAGAATTATATATATTTGGTTGCTCTGAATCTAAAAGAAATAGAAGAGACAGAGAAGGTCCAGAACTAGGTAAATGAGCCATGTTCACTAGATATGAAACATAGTGAAATCCAGGAAGCATTTTCACTTTTCCTGATAATTGATCAAATACGAGAGAAGCATTTCTCTTTTTCTTTGGAAACTAACAAGTGAGCAGGGCTGCTCTCATCAGCCCAAAATTGCTTTTGCTGAATCACCAGTCAGATACCTGGCCAGTGAACTGGACCAAACTCTTTCTCCTCTTCTTGTATGTTGTTGTCTCTTTTCAAATTGTTCACCGCTATCCTGCTGCACAAAGGGAGCTACCTTCATGAACTGGCAGAGCCCATGAACACTTCGGGATCTGTTCCAGTGACAGATCTGTATCATTGAACATTGCTGAGCGCTGCTCGTTTCAGCCAGTGTTGTCTGGCAGAATGGCTTGTGGGGGTTATAACAGCTGCAACTGCAGTAAATTTTTAGTGTCCCACAGGTGCTTATCAAAGCTGCAGGATTGTTGAATGCTCATTTGGAAGAGATTTTATGGTTGACAAAATAAGCATTTGGTAAGCATTCCATTTATTCTCACACATGTGTTACCATTCCTAGTACATTCAATAACCAACTTTCAGTTCCTTCAACTTCAACCAGTCTTTTCAAGGCAAAAACAGGACAGAATTTGATATAATTTGGTAAAGTTTTTTTAAGTCATAATAATTAAGTGCTGGGGCAATCTAGTTGATAGTGACTGTGTCACCTTCATGTGAAACCATGGTTTGAATAAGCCCTATTGGTTGGGCCATAGAGTGCTGTATCTACAGCAGCTGTGTTGTGCTAGGCCAAAACCAAACCAACCACATTATGCCTTTAAAAAAGTTAAAAAGCAATGAAGTAATATAAAAAAGAAAACAGTAACCACATAACAACAACCAGCTAAACCAGATGTAACTGAAGTGTAGGGAAAAAATACAAACAGAAAAGTCCATAGGAAAAAAGTTAATAGTATTGTTAATAACAACAGCAACTACTAAATTTGTATGGTGCTGGCTGACATTCCACCAGTGCAATAAGGGAGGGAAAGTACAAGACTTTTTCATAATGTCTTGAACTTTTGCTTGTCCTCATGCTCAGTTTGGTTCCCTTTTGGTGTGTCTCCACTGGTACTCTGTATAATTTCTGTCACTTCATCTCCCAGGGCTCCTCAAAAATTCAAGGGGCACCCCAGGATCAGCACTCAAAAAGAGGCCATTTGGGGACAGTTTTGTTGAGAGTCCAGGAGACCATCTGTTGCCAAAGGGTAATCAGGTAATCACTGGAATTGCCAACCAGATCACTTGGAAACTCCACAAGTGCCCTCTGGAAACCCTCCATATTCCTGAGGCAGCCATGGCCCCTGCAGAAGTCCCAGGTGGCTGTCATGTTTAACTGGACTAGAAGGTGATCTGACCACAACAGGCTAGATATAATGCTCTCCATGTTCAGATCACAACACAACTGCTCTTGAGCAAAAAGGTCTGACGTATGTCCACCAATGTGTTTTGAGCCAGAGGTTATTGGGACAAACCCATGGTTGCTGTGGAGTATATGCACTCCTTGGCTTTCCCTGACCCAGCCTCCAGGCCATGGAGATTGAACTCCCCTGAACACCATCAAGTGCGGGAACTCCAACACCAGCCCTAGATTGAGGAGCTCAGATAGGGATCCAGGTGGGCAGCAGGGTGGCTGGTATGTCAAAAGGATAAAAAGGTAAAGGTTCCCCCTGCACATTTGTGCAGTCGTGTCCGACTCTAGGGGCCAGTGCTTATCTCCGTTTGTTAGCCGAAGAGCCAGCGTTGTCCAAAGACGCTTCCACAGTCATGTGGCCGCATGACGCGCGTGGAACGCCGTTACCTACCCACCGAAGTGGTACCTATCCATCTACTTGCATTTGCATGCTTTCGAATTGCTAGGTTGGCAAGAGCTGGGGCGAGTGCGGGAGCTCACTCCGTCACGCGGGGCTAGGGATTCGAACCTCCGAACTTGCGATCTTCCGATTGACAAGCCTGGCGTCTTACCCGCTGAGCCACCACGCCCCTTTGGATATCCACGTCAAAAGGATAGTTAGCTATATATTGCACTTCCAACATAGAGAATTGGAAAGCCAGCCTATATTATACTTGGATGAATAGTATTTTTTTAAAAATCTGACCATGCTGATTTATTAAATCAGGATATTCCAGCTCATTCCAAATTATCCACAAGTTACCGAAATCTTCATAGAACTCTTCAGTTGTGAACAAAAATTAAATTCAAAACATTTCATTTTATTTATGTGTTACATTTCTATCACACCTTTTGTTCAGGAATTCAAGGTAGTGTACATAGCATTACCTCCTCCTATTTTCCCCCCAACAACTATTCTGTGAGGTAGGTTGGGCTGAGAAAGAGCGATTTGCTCCAAGTCACCCAGTGAACTTCTCTGACTCAGGACTGATTGAACCTGGGACTCCGTGGTGCCAATCTAACACCTTAACCACTACAGTACACCACAGTGAATAATTTAGGATGCAACTAATGTATCAGGCCCAAATTGTACAGTCAAGAGATACTTTATTTGTGTATTTGCTGTGGAGCACTCTTCAGAAACTCATTGAGAGCCTGCTCACTGTTGCCCACTTTTGTGAGACAAGAGAGTGTGGAGGCCTGCAGGCACTCTCTGTTGCTGCACCTGCTGTCTGGAATACCAACTGAACTGTAACTAAAAACAAAATTAGGACTGCCAAGAGATTAAAGGGACAAAATAATAGCTTTATAGTTGTGCCCATAATGTTTTTTTTTTAAATAAATCATTCCATTGCAGGAAGCAGTTGAGGCCAAAATATATACACAATGGTATACTTGAAAATGAAGACAATTAAAACCTCAGTCCTCATGTAAAAGTCATAATTTTGATAAGGAAAATCTAGGAGTCTGACCATTCCATAAAAACTTCCGTAGTATCTCACAACGTCTTGAAAATACAGGTATTAATGTAGGAGTCCCTCCAAGAATATATATCGATCTTCTACTAGTGCTTCAGGGTGGACTGCGGTCACCTGACTCCAGTTCCTCTCCATTCCATTTTACTGTTTTACTGAGTGAGGATATGGGAGACAGTCAATATAAAATGGTTTCTAAATGAAAATACTGTAAAAAGAAAAATCTTACATTGATTCAGTTGCTGTGGAACAGATTTTAAAAATTGTCTATTACCGTATTCAATATTTCTGCCCTCGTTCCTTTCAAAAGACTAAACTGACTTATGTTTGCAAAGTCAAGCTCCAGGATCTCTCTCTACAAGCCTGTGGAGAGTTCCCCTTTTAGAACTAATGGCCACGTTTGGGATTTTGAGCTAATGTCATGGATGCCATACTAAATGATGACAAGGGGACGATGTTGCTGTTTCACAAAATTGCTGTCCTGGTGAGCAACAACCAGTCTTAAGCCATCCCATTTTACAGTTGAAAAACTTGACCTGTTAAAAATCAAGTTGCATTACAACCTGCAAGGCAAGCTGGAATCTGAGTTCCATATATAAAAAAAGATTCCTTTGAAATCACAAACGTCTGTTCGCATGTGCACACACATACCCACACAAATTAATATCTGAGCCCTGATTGTCATCCATACATGGTGCCCAGACAATATTCTTAATGCAATCAGCTGCTTATCAAGCCATACTCTTTACTTTTGATCTGGCAGCACAGAGTCACCCTAACCAGCTTAAAGGCTGCTATTTGGGGGAGTACCTGCTCTCGCTTTCTTCAGTCCTGGCTGGTATTCCATGAGCCTTTTTGCCAGAATGCTGGTGAGGTTTCATGATGGTCAATAGCTGCTTCCTTGTTAATCAGGCAAGGAGTAGATCTCTGCATTTAGTGCGGTTAGGGTTTTTTTCAGCCACTCTACAACTCCATTTCTTTTTCCAGGAGGAGTTACTGGATGGGGCTTGGACTGGATTAGCAAGTTCATGCAACATATTGCTCCAACACTGACCCAGTTAAATATGTTATTTGAACCCAGCCACACTTTCTCATCCATATAAGTCTGTCGTCTCCCTATTTCGTGCACTCATTCCACGTGTGCATCAGATACATATTTCTTCTTCCTTCTTAGCTCCAGTCTGGATCCCCACTGTCCTACCCACCCTGTCAGTCTCCCACTAGCCTATTGTTACATCCCTGCGTCACCTAGCATGGTGGATTACAATGGCTGTGGAGAACCCACCCTTCTTGAAACAATTTTATTGTGTGATCAGGCTGTGCTACAAAGTGGATGCTTTGAGCCCACACGGAGAAGTAAAGCTAGTGGGATGAGAGCCAGCATTTCATTTTTCAGTGCATTCAGCCTCCACATTTAAACAAAAATTAAATTTTAAACAAACAGTAAGGGTAGGGGATCTTGCCAGTGCTGCTGGAGCTTGGTGCCTTCACTGCGGGCAGCTTGTAGGAATCACATTGTCAAGACTACACTCTGTGCTGCTGGCATACAGAGTAAATATTCATACTTAGAAAGTAATTTGTCTTCCTCTGTGATTGCCCCCGTTTCAATATGATTGTTTCAGTTTTATTTCATCACTTCTGGGCTGAAATAAAAGTTAAGGAAGCTCCCAAAAGTCCATTCCTTCAAAACAGCAGTAGCTTTTTTTTCATGCTGTCATTTTATAATGGATGGTTTCCCAGTAAGGTGGGAAAAAGTACATCCCTTTTTTTTTTGACAGCATCCTACATATTTCAGACAGTGCCTGCAGGCAGAGAGATGAGCTGGCCTCTAGTCCTGCTGTAAATTAACTCCATTGGCTGGTTAGCAATCTCCAAGCTTCTTGGTTGAATGCCAGTCCAGAGATCTTTGCTGTTCCCAGCAGCCACATGCATAGTGAGCCAGTGTTGTGCGTACTAATCTCCTCCTAACCTAGCTTGGTGGTGCCTTGAGCTGCAGTGTCAATCATAGCCACATTAGACTCTTCTTCATGCCAGCTTCAAGTGGCTGCTGCAAAGCTGTTGGCTGCCTTTCAGTTCTTGTCAGAGCCATATGTTGGATATCCAGGTTCTTTATGCGGGACCTGTCTAAGGCTGTTGCAGAACAGATGTTTGTGTTGAGCAATATCCTCAAGAGAGGATTTTCCAAAGCTCTCTTCTCTTGCCAGAACTCCTAGCTCTAGTTTTCAGGGTTGCTTGTGTTGTTGTAGTCATTGCTTCTCTTTTGGGAAAAGAAGTAGCTGCTTGGGAGTGAACTATATTGATTGTCACATTTGTCTGTCTTTCATGCATATCGACTATGACTGTATTCTGATATTGCCCCAAACCATGTTTGTCATGTAACCATCACATGTAAAATACCTAAATTCTTCAAATACTTATGGATATTAAAACAGAAGGTATTTATAATCTAAAGGATTTGATAAGACAGAAAAAAGAAATGGGAGGGAATTGCAAAGCAAACAAATTCCAGCATCCATTCTTAAAATTGTGTATTTAATAATATGTATTTTAAAAAGTAACATCTGTCCTGGACAGTTGTCCTCTCTCCCTTTAAAGTTCACATAAACACAGTCCAACAGTCCTTGATCTAGCAAAAGAGGTCCAAAGATGCTTCACTTAGAAACAATGATTTGTGAGTCTGTAGCTTGAAACATGTCAACTGGATTTCTATTTTCTTAATGGAAACGTTTCGCTCCTTATCCAAGGGGCTTCTTCAGTCTGAGCAAAGTTGGTAAGGGAATCCTAAATATGTTCCTAGGTAGCTGTGTGACCTTACACCTGGGGCTAGGTCATGGTTATATTGAGATGTAATTTTTAAGTCCTTTTATCATCTAATGGAGGGTCGTTAAAAACACCATGCTGCTGTTGAGCTTCTGAAATGGTCTTAATCTTCCTAGGCACAGAAGACAACAGGGGGAGGAAGATGGGGGAGAGTTTGTGCCTGAGGCCCCCACCTCTATTCAAGGAAGGATTTTCCAAGTTGGCATAAATGGATTCCTTGACCCCTCTCTCAAACCACCTATCTTCTCTGTCTAAAATGTGAACATTAATGTCCTCAAATTTATTTCTCCTGTGTTGTGCCATCCTCCTGTACATAGGTTGTTTGGTTTCTCCAATGTAGAGTTCAGAGCACTCCTCACTGCACTGGATTGCATAAACTACATTGCTTTTCTTATGTTTTGGAGTTTGATCTTTGGGGTGTACAAGCCTCTGTCTCAGTGTGTTGGTGGGTTTGAAATATACAGGTATGTGGTGTTTGCCAAATATCCGTTTTATCTTTTCAGACACGCCAGCCATGTAGGGAATGACCAGGTTCTTTCGTTTACTCTGAGTCTCAGCCCTATCTGTCGCTGTTTTAGGTCTGGTAGATTTAGATTTGGTGAAGGCCCAATTTGGATATCCACAGGCCTTCAGGGCTGTTCTCAGGTGCTGATTTTCATTCTTTTTGGAATCCATGGAGGTGGGGATGGTTTCTGCTCTGTGTGACAATGTCCTGATGACTCCTAGTTTGTGCTGCAGTGGATGGTGGGAGTCAAACATCAGATATTGATCTGTGTGTGTGGGTTTCCTGTAGATCCCTATTTCTAGCTTGCCACCGGTCCCAATGAGGACTTCACAGTCTAGGAATGCCAGTCTGTTGTCCTTGGTGTCTTCTCTGGTGAAGCTAATGTTGGCATCTATAGTGTTTATATGGTCCGTGAAGGCCTGTACTTCCTGGGCCTTGATTTTGATTGATTGATTGATTGATGACTGGTCAAAATCAAGGCCCAGGAAATACAGGCCTTCACGGACCATATAAACACTATAGATGCCAACATTAGCTTCACCAGAGAAGACACCAAGGACAACAGACTGGCATTCCTAGACTGTGAAGTCCTCATTGGGACCGGTGGCAAGCTAGAAATAGGGATCTACAGGAAACCCACACACAAAGATCAATATCTGATGTTTGACTCCCACCATCCACTGCAGCACAAACTAGGAGTCATCAGGACATTGTCACACAGAGCAGAAACCATCCCCACCTCCATGGATTCCAAAAAGAATGAAAATCAGCACCTGAGAACAGCCCTGAAGGCCTGTGGATATCCAAATTGGGCCTTCACCAAATCTAAATCTACCAGACCTAAAACAGCGACAGATAGGGCTGAGACTCAGAGTAAACGAAAGAACCTGGTCATTCCCTACATGGCTGGCGTGTCTGAAAAGATAAAACGGATATTTGGCAAACACCACATACCTGTATATTTCAAACCCACCAACACACTGAGACAGAGGCTTGTACACCCCAAAGATCAAACTCCAAAACATAAGAAAAGCAATGTAGTTTATGCAATCCAGTGCAGTGAGGAGTGCTCTGAACTCTACATTGGAGAAACCAAACAACCTATGTACAGGAGGATGGCACAACACAGGAGAAATAACACCACAGGACCAGAGTCAGCAGTTTATCTTCATCTAAAAGAAAAAGGACACTCATTTGAGGACATTAATGTTCACATTTTAGACAGAGAAGATAGGTGGTTTGAGAGAGGGGTCAAGGAATCCATTTATGCCAACTTGGAAAATCCTTCCTTGAATAGAGGTGGGGGCCTCAGGCACAAACTCTCCCCCATCTTCCTCCCCGTGTTGTCTTCTGTGCCTAGGAAGATTAAGACCATTTCAGAAGCTCAACAGCAGCATGGTGTTTTTAACGACCCTCCATTAGATGATAAAAGGACTTAAAAATTACATCTCAATATAACCATGACCTAGCCCCAGGTGTAAGGTCACACAGCTACCTAGGAACATATTTAGGATTCCCTTACCAACTTTGCTCAGACTGAAGAAGCCCCTTGGATAAGGAGCGAAACGTTTCCATTAAGAAAATAGAAATCCAGTTGACATGTTTCAAGCTACAGACAATTCCACCTGGATGACTGAGAACCTTCATAGACATAATGATTTGTGAGGGCTCCCAAGTAAAGATACCAAACCATATTTTGATGATAACTATAGTTACTGTTGTGCCTAAATTTACAAAATCATTGGGGAAGAAGCACATTTGTGTAGAAATGAATTTATAAAGCTAATGACTGAGGAGTTTTTTAAAAAATGTGATTCTGGGCTTGAATATGGTTGCTTTTGATGGATCCTTTCACAGAATTAGATTGTCCAAATGCAGCAAGTATCTTCTTTCAAGAAATATAATAATTTTTTGGCTTTCTAAGTGGAGAGTGACATACACCTTTTGCCAACACAAGCGGTCCTCTTTGTTCTTTTTTGTGTGTGTGATACATGGCAGCCAAGCCAGGGATTTCTATGCATAATATCCTGTTTTGTCTGAACCAGGAAACTATGGATACTTGCTTTGGACCAAGCCAAGATCTTAAATTTAATAATCATATAAGATCATTGCTTGTTCTCAGGCAAATAACATGGGTTCCTTGCTTGGGCAAAATGAAAAACTGCCTTTAATGACTTCTTATATTAATTTCAGTTCAGGAAAGCGAGATGGGTAATGAAAAGGCTTGTATATATCATGGCTCAATAAATCAAGTTAGAAATGTCTAAACCAGTGATGGTGAACCTTTTGGGCTCAGTGTGTCAAAAATTCAGAAAATGCCTAACTTGACTCTTCTGGCGTGTCACCCCCCCCCCCCCAACAAACAAACAAAAAAAGCTTTGTGCGAAGCCAGCAAAAGCATGCCCCTTCACTCAAAGGCGCCCCTTTGCGACAAGGCACGCCCCTTCGCGCAAACTGAAAGCGGCTTTTCCAGGAACCAGCTTTGCATGAGGGGCAATAATAATAAAAACAAATTTATATTTATTATTAAATTTATTATTATTATTGCCCCCTTGCAGAAAGCCAGTTCCTGGAGAAGCCACTTGCAAATTGCAGGCGGCTTCTGCAGGAACTGGCTTTGCGCAAGAGGGAGCAAGAAGACAGCCAGGTGAGCTGGGGCGGTGGAGGGCAGGGCAGCAGGGGGCTCGGAGGTGGCGGCTGGGACTGGGCTGGGGCGGCTGCTGCATCCCGGGGCATGGCAATTGTCAGGTATTGGTGAACGCTGGCGTGTCACCGAAAACGTGGTGTGTCACCTTTGACACGCGTGTCATAGGTTCGCCATCACTGGTCTAAACTAAACAACAGTTGGGTGTAAGTTTATGGATAAAGCCACTGCCTTGATTTTGGAAATGGTAGGAGTAGTGGCATATAAATGGGATTTTCTGATCCTTACAGCCCATTCAAGACCAACTGGCATTTGAAAAATGCAGCAATCTTTTATCTGATGAAACAGAGATTACTTTGGTTTGTTTTACATGCAGTGCAAACTTAATCTTTTAGTAGTTCACACATGAGCTCAATCAGCGACTTGGCAAGTTATATGAATCCAACTATTATGGGTTTATAAACTGTTTTGTAACTTATCATGTTGTGTAAACCAATGTACTTGTTATTTCTTCAATAAACTGTGATTAAACAAATGATAGCGTAGCATAATATAGGAAGACCAATATATAAGCAGCAGCAATCTTTGGGATCAAATGCTTTTTCCTCCCCTTTTATGTTGCTGTGATCTGGACATCAAAAGCTGTTGTATAGAGTTTTCGGTTCTACTGAGGAGCATACTAAGTCAACCAAATCAATTGAGCATCTAGTTGTCTTGGGTTTATACCACAGGGAGAAGGGGGGAACTTGACATCTGTTAAATGTAATGGATAATTTAGAGTGGCTTACTGAGGCTGAATCTGTGGATGATGCTCCCTACTGATTTACCAGATGAGAAGGATTATTGGGTTGGGGAACAAATTTAACAAGGATGCCAACTCCCCTCTCTATAATCCCTTAATGATTGCTTAGTTAACCATCAGGATAGCCAAATTATTTGTGGGGTAAGAAGATAGTTTACAATCCCCCACAGATTATACACACCAGTTGCCAAAAAACTTAATTTTTTGGTTATTATGACACTAATAAAACATAGAATTGCAGTCACTTAAATAAGGACAGTGATGAAACTGGTGTGACTGTTTGGGTTAGAAAGGAGTTAATTTGGAAACAATCATTTTCTGTCCATTACTTCTGCAGCCAGGATGGGAAACTTTGGTGGGAGAGGGAGGGGAAATGTGGTTTAAAAAGAGTAAATTTTATTCAGAGCTGAGAAAGTGCAGGAAAGAAATTTGTCTTAGAATTAGAAGACTGGGAGTGTTAATACTTTAAAAAATAATAGTTATTTTAAAAAAGTGTTATAAAGGCTCTGGAGTATTGGAGATAAATATTGTAAGAAGAACATTGTCAAACCTGCATGTGAAATAAGCATCCATTGCAAAGATGTTGGTTTTTCCTCATAATATTAACCCTAACTATTCATATCTTAAGATTTGCTAAGAATTCAAATGAAAAATTAAGGATTAAAAAGTTCTTCAGCCATCTTACTGCATTTCAACCTCCATTCCAAGGAGCAAAACTAGTTAAGAGTTTACGACTAGGACCTGGGAAAGTGATTTGGTGGTATGACCTTTTTCAAAATACAGGGAAGGGTGAAACAAAAATTAACACAATGATCAAGAAAGGGAAAAAAGGTTAGATATCAGAGTAAAAGTAAAGGCAAAATAGAAATTATATGTAGTCTACAGACAGCATGTAGCTCCCAGAGCCAGTTTGGTCTAGTGGTTAAGGTGCTGGGCTAGAAACCAGGAGACTGAGAGTTCTAGTCCCGCCTTAGGCATGAAAGTCGGCTGGGTGACCTTGGGCCAGTCACTCTCTCTCAGCCCTAGGAAGGAGCCAATGGGAAACCAGGAGACTGAGAGTTCTAGTCCCGCCTTAGGCATGAAAGTCGGCTGGGTGACCTTGGGCCAGTCACTCTCTCTCAGCCCTAGGAAGGAGCCAATGGGAAACCAGGAGACTGAGAGTTCTAGTCCCGCCTTAGGCATGAAAGCCGGCTGGGTGACCTTGGGTCAGTCACTCTCTCTCAGCCCAACTCACCTCACAGGGTGGTGGTTGTGGGGAAAATAGGAGGAGGAAGGAGTATTAGGTATGTTCGCCGCCTTGAGTTATTTATAAAAAATAATAAAGGCGGGATAAAAAATAAATAAATAAATGAGATAATTCTGATATACATCTGGAAAACCATTGATTTTCGGTGGCAAGATACTTTGCAAAAGCCCCCAGCCCCAAAACAGTCTAAAGTTTTGGGACTAACCTATTCTGATTATGTCACTGGCCCAAGGCTCCTATGACCTTAGGAAGCTAAAGAAGTTAAAATGCAGCCTTGACAAAATCATTGCCCTTCCCAATCTAAATTTCAATCTATTGTAAGCCAAACTCATTTTCAAACATACAGTATACGTATATCAATTGAAGAGAATATACGTATATTGCATTAATTACTGGATAACATTTATCAGTCCAGAACTGGCTCACCCATTGCCTACATCTCAGAATATGTTGTTTGTTAATGTGCAGGCTGCACACTCTGACATTCACAGCTGGCTACATGCCAGACACTCTACATGCCAGACAGGCTCAGACAGAATCCATATCCACAAATGAAGCATGGCTCTTGGTTATGTACTGTACATTCAGATTGCCCCAGCCCTCCCTCTGCTGGAGAGAGAGACTTTGGGATCTTTTTAAAATTAAAGAGCAAATTGAAGAGCAGAAGTAGAGGAGGGATCTCAAGGGGAAATCTGTGGACTGAGGCTGGGTAAGAATGGGCATTTGCCATCTCCTCAGCAAACTCAGCAGAATTGCCCTGAAAGTCTGGGAGAATAGTAGAAGAACTTTTACTTTGAAAAGTTGCCAGCAAGATAGAAATAGGTTACCAATCTAGCCAAGAATTTGGGTTAGGTTTTTTTTCTTCTGTGTGCTGCTAAATTGTCTAAATCTAATTGTCTTTTATTTCTCTGTTCAAGTGCAGGAATTGTAGTTAATCTCAAGCCTTTTTATTCATACCTTAGCTTGTTCATGAAAAAATAATAATATTGTCCTTAAAATATTGTTGTAATTTGTAAAATAATCTGGAAAGCATTTGTTGCAGCATCTTTTCTGAGAAACTAGAATCACTCTATTTGTAGCAGACCAATGCTGTCTTGTGGTTTGCCTGGAGTGTGGTGCTTTGTACATTTCTCTTAAACAGCTGTTTTATTGTGATCTGGACAACTCTGGAATGTATCCTTTTATTTTATTTAAAAAATGTGTACAATCTAATACTTAAAGTTAGTATTTGCCTTTTCGTCCTTTTAAATAAAATTTGATTTTATCTCTGATGAGTTTGATCTGTCTCCTAAGAAGAGGCAAAAGAGCTGAATCATCTAATCATATTCCTTTAGACCAGTGTTCCTTAAAGTGTGGTCATAGAACTCCTGGGGATCCCCCAAGACCCTCTCAGGGATTCTCAAAATCAAAATTTTTTGATTTTGATCCAGCCTATGTGGAAAAATAATACAATATTAAAATCCCATCAAACAATCATGAGAAGCTGTAGCAGCAGTGAATGCATCAATTTAAATTTTTAATATGGTAAATATTGATAAATATAACCCATACAAACAAAAGCTTGTTTGGGATCCTCCATAATTTAAAAGTGGGAAGGGGTCCTGAGAGAAAAAATTTAAGAAACGCTGCTCTAGACTATATAGCTAGGAGGTTGCAGTATTGATAATCTTTTTCTTGTTGCCTTTTAACCTTTTTTTTTTAAATCCATTCAATCATGTCCAATTCTCAGAGGCTGCCTGGACAAGTCCCTGCAGTTTTCTTGGCAAGGTTTTTCAGAAGTGGTTTGCCGTTGCCTTCTTCCTAGGGCTGAGAGAGAGAGACTGGCCCAAGGTAACCCAGCTGGCTTTGTGCCTAAGGTGGGACTAGAACTCATGGTCTCCTGGTTTCTAGCCTGATGCTTTAACCACTACACCAGAGTGGCTCTCTTTTAACCTTTAAATCACTAGAAAGACTGCTTAGGTTGTGAGAGCTCTATTTCTGTGTGACACTGAAATTACAGGCTAGATGGCAGATGGAGCACCTCCTGAAAGATAGATGGTGGCAGCAGGAACTACCGCAAAACAGGAGGTAGGGTCAGGATATGAAGGCCCAAGGGCTTCAGGGAGAGAGTTTGAGACTTCCAGCCTTCTACACTACAGGTTCAGCTGGTCCACTACAACATTAAACAGGATAGCAGAAATAGAAGCATCACCAAGATGATAGTTTTCTTTAAAAAGAAGTTATTAAATCAAGTATTGGTAACTAGGTTTTTTAGACTGCAGTCCCACAACTTTGGACTATTGACCATTCTGACAGTGGCTTAAAATTGTTTATATCCTTCCTTCAGGGTAAAAATCCTCCAAAAACAGTTATCAAGTAGTATAAACAATTATAAATAACAAAACAATATTAATTAAAAGAGAGTCTGTTTGATATATTGCTTAAAGCGTTAGACTAGAAACCAGGAGACTGTGAGTTCATGGAAGCTGGCTGGGTGACCTTGGGTTGGTCATTCTCTCTCAGCCCAACTTGCCTCTCAGGGTTGTTGCTGCGGGAAACTAGGAGGAGGGAGCATTACATATACCACCTTGAATTGTACAATATAATGGTGGGCTATTAATCTAGATCATAGCTTTCCAAACTGTGTGTTGCAACACAATACTGTGTCGCCTGCGGGGCCCAGGTGTGTCGCGTCAAAACCCGGAAGCACTGATGGTGCGCTGCCGCCGCAGGCCATCAGCACTTCCGGGTGTTTGCACAGCACACCAGGACACCGCTGTGGCATGCGAAAATCCGAAAGCAGCGGCGGCGCTTCCGGGTTTTTGTGCGCCGCTGCAGGGGCGGCGCTTCCGGGTTTTCTCGCGCGGCACCGTTGGTGTGTCGCCACAGGAAAAGTTTGGAAAGCCCTGATCTAGATGATGATGATGATGATGAACCAAAATTCTGCCCACCCAGCAGATCGAAAGCATATGCGAGTAGATAAATGGGTACCACTTCGTGGGTCAATTTGCCGGCGTCCAGCGGAGGGTCGTCCTCGATCCAAAGAAGACCTGGAGGATCCCGGTGATGACGGCGGAGGACGACGGATCCGGAAAGAACAGCTTCCTGGACGTCAGCAGCCGGCGCGGAAGCGAGGCATGCTGGGGCATGTAGTCCGATGCCTGCAGCTGAAGAGCCGGTTCCCTGTCCTCCTCCCTATCGCGCGGTAAATTTGTATGATATATGATGTATAATTGATATGTACTGATGTTGTAAGCCGCCTAGAGTCCTCCAGTAGGGAGGGGATAGGCGGGGTATAAATAAGATAAAATAAATAAAATAAAATAAAATAAATAAAACCAAATATCTAGGATCCTTGTCCTAGGATCCAGGACAATTGCTGGTAATGGCTCTGTAGTGACAGGAAAGAAGGATAGAGTCCCACTGGAGGAGGCATCTGTGATGGTTGTGGCTTGTCTTCCTCCCTTTCTCTCTCCCTTTGGAGATCTTGTCCACAGGGCAATTGATGCTAATGACCCCGTGGGGTTGTGGGGAGTCCAGCTGTGCAGGCTTGTGCAGTGGGTATTAGCTGCCTGCTTCCTTCTTTGTATAATACTTTATTATGGGCATTATAATTCAAAATAGAAACCATTAAATAAAATACTCTTCTGTGCGAAACAGAAATAGTTTAGCTCCTATAGGTCCCCAGTCCAATAATTTTTTTAAAAGTCTCAAGGAAAGGCATTCCTCATTTCCCTGAAAATATTATTTCTTGCCTGAACTGTCCTTATAAATAGGAAGAGGTTATTGAGGGATTTTTTTCCACTCTGGGTTATATATGCAGCTTTTTATTTGTTTTTAATTTTAAAGGTCTAAAAATAAGACACTAAAGGGACAATGGTTAAAAACTTTTTATATTTTTCTTTATTACTCTTTTTTTTCAAATTCTCAGTGACTCTAGTGCAGAGCTTTCCAAACTTTTCATGTTGATGACACACTTTTTAGACATGCATCATTTTGCGACACACTCTTACAGCAGGGCATCATTTCGCGACACACTCTTACAGCAGGGCACAAGGCAGGCACTAGGACCTGCGCGGAATCACAGCAGGTTTGGAGGCAGCAGGGCACAAGGCAGGCACTAGGACCTGCGCAGAATCCTGGCAGGGCAGGTTTGGAGGCAGCAAGGCACAAGGCAGGCACTAGGACCTGCGTGGAATCCTGGCAGGGCAGGTTTGGAGGCAGCAAGGCACAAGGCAGGCACTAGGACCTGCATGGAATCCTGGTAGGTCCTCCAGGGCTCGGAGGCAGCAGTAGCCGCGACACACCCAGACACTGCAGCTGACACACTAATGTGTCCCGACACACAGTTTGGAAAGCTCTGCTCCAGTGAGTTTCGATCCATTGTGATGAACACAATACTCCAAATGAACACTTAACAGTGAAAAATGGAGTGAAATTGAATTCTTGAGATGTGGAAACCATGTTCCTGTTCTACTGACAACTATGGCATTGGTCTTTTGAGCCAGTGTACCATATTGTTATTTTGAGTTTCTGTTTCAAGTTCTTCTTTCTAAGGAAGCAGAAAGTATGAAGAAGTGGCAAAGAAATCTGATGATCCAAATCTGCTTGTATCCGGAATCAAAGTACATAAAAACACTACATTCTGCTTCTGTTGAAAATATTTAAAAACCGAAGTTTGCAAGAATGTAAATATTATCCAAAGTTGCCTGTGCAATTGTATTCTGATTGCATGCTCTTAAATAAGGCCATTTGCTTTTGAGAATGAAATAGTAATTCACATTATAAACAATAATGCAGTATAAATCTCAAATACTGTAATGCTTAATGAAAGGACATTAAGAATGTCCTTATTGACTCACACGTATCTTGACTAGTCCTGCAGGCTACTGGGGCTACAGGCTACTTTCTATCAGGTTTCTGACTTTAATCAGTCCCATTCCTAACAGAATTGGTTAACCAAGGAGAGTACATCATCTCCACCAACACAGGCAGGACAAGCCAGGGTATATAAACAGAGAGCAAGTCCCACTCCCTTTTCGCACTGAAGATGTTGCCTAGCCTGGCAATGAAACATCTGCAAGAAAACAACAAGGCTCAGAGAGCACCAAGGACTCCACAGAATTGGTTAAGGCTGGGTATGCATAAAATAATCTTATTTTTAAAAAGTTTAGAGAAAATCACCACCACCACCACCCCCCAATTATGCCATTGTTGCCTTTCAGGGAAGTCTCTGACAACAAAATGTTAACCTCCATTATTTTTAGGAGTTAAGGAAAATTTCAGAAGTTGGGGTATTGTGATATTTTCTCCTCCACTAGGATCTTGATATAATCTAGAGCTACAATATTTAATTTGTAAATTATAATTTTCAAAACAATTTATTGACAGTCAGGTGGTATTGTATTTGACAGGGCTGGAAGCAAAGAGCAAACGTTTTAATTTGGGGGGACTGTTCTGGTATGTGGCTGTAGTAATCAATTAAAAATAGTATTAAACATGCTTAATGTTCTAATCTGAATGTTTCCCAAAAAGGCAGGCTTATTGAAATGTTACTATTAAAAGACAACTAATTGATCAGATTGGTGGGCAGATATGATTTCAGCCTTTGTCACTTGACACAAACATAGGCCCATTGCCCTTGCTTTTTTGAGTGTGTAAAAATCCCTCTGATTCTGTCAGGACCTTCATTTCCTGCTGGAAGCTGGATTAACTAGCATTGGAAGAACTGGGTAGAAACTCTGGTTTCTCTCTTAAAGAGGCTGTTTCATTTGATTCTGCTGATGCTTTAGGCTGGTCTCATTGAATGGTGCTCTCCTTGCGGGTTTGATAGAAAGGGGTGGGGCGGGGGAGACAGTTCATAATTGCTGCAAATTACTTAGAGCCAGATTTTGCTTTCAGACCTTTGATGGATTAAAAAAAAAACTGTTTAAAAGCTGTTAGGCTTTGTGAGTCTGTGGAGTCTTTTCATAAATCCACAATAAGTATTGGTGACAATGTATGCTTCAAAGATTCAGGGAGCTGCCTAGAAGCATCTCTTATCTCTGCTTCCCTGGCTGTGTCCCCTACAGCCATTTCCATTACACTAATGCTACTTATACACTGTTTGCTACTGGGCTGCCACAGCATTGGTGCCTTCTTGCTTTTTGGTGATACATTTTCTTCTAAGCTTGAAGGTTAATGTTTGGAAACAGTAATAGTAAAAACAAAGGTGACTCTTCAGCAAGTTGCTGCTTGGGTCCAATTAAATGCAATGAGGGTCATATCAAATGAAGTCCAGTTTCAGTCACCATTCTAATTAAATTGTTGGAATTAGCTTAAGTGTTTTGGTGGTGAATTTACTTTAACAAAATCAAGTAATTTAATTAATCAAATTTAACTTGAGAGGATACATATGTAGCATTAACTATTGTGAAACATATTACATGCATTTATGTTATGACATAGCAAGCAGGGAACTTCAGACCATAAGAATATTAATGAATCATTGGATGAAAGGCTACCTACTTCAAGATATGCATCCTACAGTGACCAAGCATGTGCCTGGGGATAACTCACAAGCTGGATATATAAGAAGACATCTTCCAAGTCATGTTCCGAGCAACTAGTTTTGAGAAGTATACTACTGAAAATAATATATTATTACTGAGATAGCATCTGTTAATAGCATTAAAGGTAAATGTTCCCCCGCACAACTGTGCAGTCGTGTCCGACTCTAGGGGCCGGTGCTCATCTCCGTTTGTTAGCCGAAGAGCCAGCGTTGTCCAAAGACACTTCCACGGTCATGTGGCTGGCATGACGCACGCGGAACGCTGTTACCTACCCACCAAAGTGGTACCTATTCATCTACTTGCATTTGCATGCTTTCGAATTGCTAGGTTGGCAAGAGCTAGGGGCGAGTGCGGGAGCTCGCTCCGCACGCAGGGCTAGGGATTCGAACCTCCGAACTTGCAATCTTCTGATCGACAAGCCTGGCGTCTTACCCGCTGAGCCACCACGCCCCAATATCCTCCATTAATTCATGGTCAGTCCTTTACTTCTACTTTGGTGAATGTTGAGAATGGTATCAGTTGATTCATCAGCTTTATAAACCTGACAGCCTGCACATAATTTTATACATTTCTGTCATGTGCTCTTATTTACCATTTTTCCCCCAAGCCAGCCTCCCTAAATTGTCCTCAGAAGGGAATTTAACGTTGTTG